>OW387147.1:18002266-18744585 GCA_936440205.1 Lepidonotus clava
ATTCCGCAGCGTTTTTATGTTGTGACAGATATTTTTCTGCCTATAATAATTGAAAGTAACTTTATAAACTTGACATTATCAAAATTATTTCAGCAGTTCCATGCACTCACAACATGCCACTTTCAACGCGTTTCTAACATTTTTGAAAGAAATACATACAGTGATATAAAAGTATCACCCTTCTCTCATCTACAATAAAAATAATATAAAAAGTAGGCGATAGTATTTAGGACAAGGACATGTCATCAAATTTTTAGGCCTCTCTAATTGGCCTACCTGAGGCGGCCTAGGCTGACTGACGCCCGTCACGCACCGCCAATTACGCCTAAAGTGGGCCGAGTCACGCAAATACTGTTAAAAAAACGTTACTGGTGTTTTGGTGCTGTATTGTTGTGCAATAGGCATAGCGTGATATTTGGCCCCATAAAAAGACGCACGGAAAAGAAGGCGCCGGAATTAGGAACCTCTTTTTATCAGAAGTTAGAATATTACTGACGTTTTCAGTGTGGGGAAACACGCATCTTCAATGGAAAGGTCGGATGGTCATTACATATTAATGTTACTCATCCATTAATTCATTCGCGTTTTCATTATTTCACTTATTTATCCACATGTATGGAACCATGCCATTTTATATATTTTCAGAACGTTAGAGAAACCTGTTTAATGTGAAATGTTCACTTTGATAAAATATTTTCTCTCGGCTACAGATGTGCGCTGCCATTTTCAAACAACTTTAGATATCTGCTTTTAGCAGTGTCTCTTCTACATAAAATGTAGGTGATTTTAAGTATATTGTTAAACCTACTTGGTATTATGAGATGACCCTCAAATAAAAAGAAGGTCTCTCATTCGATCAAGAAAACTCTTTAAAAAAAAAAAGGGGGGGGGGGAGGTCCTTTGGATGCTGTAGTATATCCTGCAGTCGTCAGTGTATAATTGAAAAGACAGGTTTTCATAGATTGGGCATAATTTATTATGACAAACAATAAGAACGCAGACAATTACAACACAACACAAGACTAAACATAAAACTAAACATAAAACTAAAGATTGATCTAAACATAGAACTAAAACATATAAGAAGGTCGTTGCTAATAGTTCACATTGTGATATTGTGTCTGAGTCTGAATGATTAGGGTTTGATGTGAAAGCCCCACAGTATGTGGGCCCTCTGAGGATAGGGAGATAGGCGCAGCGTCTTGAGAACATGTGTTCAAGGGCGGGCGGGTGTGGTAATCAAATCCGACCTGGTGGCGGCCTCCAGGCCGGGGGTCGAGTGACCGTTGGGCCAACCCACGCGGTGGCTGATGGGTAGGTGAGTCTATAGTCAGTTCCAGATATGTTGAAAACCTGATTAAATTATACACAATTTTACAATTATGCCCAATTGAAAAGACAGGTTTTCATAGATTGGGCATAATTTATTATGACAAACAATAAGAACGCAGACAATTACAACACAACACAAGACTAAACATAAAACTAAACATAAAACTAAAGATTGATCTAAACATAGAACTAAAACATATAAGAAGGTCGTTGCTAATAGTTCACATTGTGATATTGTGTCTGAGTCTGAATGATTAGGGTTTGATGTGAAAGCCCCACAGTATGTGGGCCAAAGACACCACAGGGTTGTGGTGTTATGTGGGGCTGAAAATATCGTAGATAGTAGTTCTGGTCATTATACAAATGTAGAGGTCTATAATTTGTGGGCGTTTGTGATCGTAAGGGTGTAAATGTCCCCCTGTTTTAAGGGCCAAGGATCCCAGTTGATGGGATAAAGGGGGACGTGTATATTGGATAATTTTAAAGAAAAATGGGGGTAGTACGGTAGAGGGAACGTTACTACAATAGTACTCTAGGTTAGATAAGGTTAAGGCTTGTAATGAAAGATATAGGTGTCATTTACAGCCTGAGTTCGAAGTCCAGGGACAGGTTGTGGTCTCGTCAGTGTACAGATCAGCGTGAGGGGCGAAGGCTCTCAGATACCTTCTACGTTGGGGGAGATAATACATCCCCAGGTTGTGTGTCACTTTGGGCGCGAGGCAGACACTTCCTCGTGTTTCCTCCAGTGGGTGAGGAAGTCGGTGTACCACTCTCCAACATGACCGTATCCCCATCGTGTAATGGGTTCTCGGCGGTGTGAGAAGGTGAGTGGCAGAGTGGTCGGCGTGCATGTCGCTTGAGGCGCGGGGTGGACACAACCCCGTGAGTCTCCAGTGCTTGGAGAATGTGTTGCTTCTCGTGTAGGGACACAGCCCTGGTCTTGGTGCCGTGAGCAAGGTGTTGCCCTATGGGTCTCCAGTGCCTGGAGAGTTGGTAAAGATTAATCACTCGTTGTCTCTTAGATGTTCTAGACTACTTGTAGGAGCTGGAGGTAGGTGTCCCATAGTTAAGAGCCAAAGATCCCGCATGCGGGATTGGTGGGGCACATTAGGAGTTAGGCACATTAGGCGTATTAGGACTCGTCTGGTGAATCCTTGTGACTCTTTGGGCAGAGGGCGGCCACAGCCCCGTCGTGTGTATCGCTTGTGGCGTGGGGCGGACACAACCCCAGTGTGAATCCCCTCTCAGATGGGGAGGTTGGGTGGTGGTTGGTGTCGGTGTGTCGCTTGTTGTGCAGGGTGGACGCAACCCTGTGAGCTCTAGTGGAGAGTTCATTCGCTAGTGTAAGTCGCTTGAGTCGTGGGGCGGGCACTGCCCCATATTCCCTTGCTGGGTTTCGTTGAGTTGCTGAGGTAGTCGGTTTGAAGATCATGAGCTGCATCCCCAGTTGACTCAGTGTTAGATCGGGTGGGGTATTACCTTTGTCGTGGCGATCAGGTCCAGTGCGAGGTCAGGTCAACTTTGACCCGGCCCAGATCTCGGTCCAGTATGAGGTCAGGGCAGGACGGGGTGCCCTGCATCTGCTGATTAGCAGCGTCCAGTCGTTAGGCGGCGGGAAGTAGGGCAACGTCTGTGGAAGTTGGGGTGGGTGGTCGGCATTTAGCCTGGGTGACGGTTAGTGGCCCAGGGCGTGCAGGGTCGTGTATGCAGGGGCACTGATTGTATAGCATCAGAGAGATGTAAACATATCGGACAGTGTTTCAGGACATTAAGCGCAAGAGTGTCACATGTAGTAAACTATTTCAGGCCTTTATCCGACAGTGGTACATAGGGTGAGCGTGAGTAGCCGATTTATGGTGTAGGCAGAATGCACATATGTGGGGCCGGTGTTCGGAATGAATAATGTGTCCGCTGGGGAGCGAGCATCCTTTGGTGTTATAATCAGTACATGGTGGCCCTACTTTGGGAGGTGGTTTGGGGACCTTGATAGAAAGGCAGGGGCCTCCCATTATTGTTGACGTTTTGGATGGTGATAGTGATAGTCTTAAGTCGTAGTTTATCTTAATTGAGTCCTTTCTGTCTCAGCGCAGACACAGCCCCAGGTCGCCTGTGTCTGTGAGCAAGTCTGCAAGTTGGTTTGTTGTTGGTCGTGAGGGTTGGCGTCCTCCCTCCCCGAAGTGTTAAAATGTCTTTACTGAGATACTAGCATGTAATGATTTTTGAGGAGACCGGGGTCAGTAGTCAGGTCTTCCCGGGCATCCAGAGATAGTTTAAGTGTTACCTTCACCTCTACGGCCTGGTGCACTGTTGATGGGTGAAGTCGAGACCAGCCTGTGACATGGAGTGCCGAGATCCACTTTCCTTAGCTGATAACCGCTTCAACGACTCAGTAGCATCGTTGAGATCAGTAGATCCCCGCAGGTAGGTTGAATGCAGTGGCCGGCGAGGTCGGGTGTAGAGGCCGGGCATCGCTAGGAGTCTGGACTGGAGAGGGCACACGGGACCGTGTGCACGATGGCGGTGGCCTATAAGTCGGGGGACTTACTGTTATATCCCTTCTTAGAAATGTCTGTGGCACACCCATGTGGGGTGCATTTGACGAGGTCCTATGCGGTAAGGAGAATATGACTCTCATGAGCAGATGCGATGCAATACTTAGCACCAAACACGTGGGTGAGGGGCTAGTCTATATATATATATATGTATAGACTCGCACACGTGGTGTCCGTTCCTTTGTTCTCCTGAGCGTCCGTAATCCCTTATAACTCCATAAATGGCTCCGATCAAGAACGTCCAATGGTTTGTACATCCTCTAGATAGGACGAACTCGGCGTTTGGCTGATATTCTGATGCAATTGAAGCATTTAGAGGAGTAAAATAGCCAAATAATCAAATCCGACCTGGTGGCGGCCTCCAGGCCGGGGGTCGAGTGACCGTTGGGCCAACCCACGCGGTGGCTGATGGGTAGGTGAGTCTATAGTCAGTTCCAGATATGTTGAAAACCTGATTAAATTATACACAATTTTACAATTATGCCCAATGATCAACGTCAGGGGAAATTTATTGACCAGTTTTTGTTGTTGTTTTTGTATTAAACCACAATCATCGTTACAGTGTTCTTCATTGTAGGTGTTTGGATATACATGATTGATAATGTTTTGAGATGTTCAAATTAATCTTTTTGGGGAAAATTTAATTAAAATCTTCAAAAGGATGTTTTAGCACTGTATGGGAGGCAGACACAGTATAGCTGAAAAGTGAAAACAATGAGCTGTCTCTTGACACCTCAGGATACAGAGGGCGAATTCCAGAATTAGGATGGAGTTTTGCATGCAGTTGGGGCCTACCACCAAGAGTCAGTATCACCCTCACTCCACCTCCTCTCTCAGGGAGCCCATATGGGAATTATGATTAGTCAGAACACATATGACTAAGCTTCCCAGTTGATGGTATCATAATCAAGTCACGCCGATAAATTACCATTGTAATCTAGTCCTTATCTTTGTTATCAAGTAGTTGCATATGGCGTTGAACGAGTATTACCGTATTTGTGAAGTCACAGGATTTAGCGGCAACGATGAATGCTAGTATTTGACACGTGCCGCAGAGTGTTATCATAAAATATGAGATGTGGCATCAGCCTCTTATCTGATATACTGCAGATACCGTACACACAAAACAGGCAGAGGGGAAACTTCGGCCTTCGGTCAAAGTGTCTCCGTACATATGGACCTGTGTACGTCATAATCTTTCTGAGTACATGTGCTTGAATATAATTATATACATCATCCCTTAGTCAGATGCTATATTATGTGTTGTTACTTGCTATCGAAATTCAAAGATCATGAGAAGTCTTTTGATAAATGGGTGAGACCTACAAACCTATATGATTATCATCTATATATAGCTATGTAGGAGCGTCTTCAGTTGCAGATTTATTGCTGTTTGATTACATTGTGAACTATATATCGTTCGAATTAGGCCTACTCAAGAGTATATCACAATTGTTGTCTCATGTTAAAGACTTGATATGATCAAATGCATGGAAGGATTGGGATATCCCATAATTTCGGACTCAAACACATCTCCATTGTATTCTCCTTTCTGTGATGACATTATATGATGATACTTTGCTGATCAACATATTCCAGCAAGAATATTGTCTGTGCATAAAGCTTAACGCCAAGTTGCTGGTAATCGAGTTAGGGGAAGGACCGCGTACACTGGTTCCCCGTGGTAATTAACATATAGTATAGCGGTAGCGGACAGGGGCGGGAACCAGCCTAAGGACCGCGTGGCTGTGTAACTTTGACCTTTGGATTGAATTAGGTCAAGTCGTGTGGGGTCTACACCTTGTCACCGCACGGGGTCCGATGTCCGCTCTGGGGTCCACTCGCTTGAAAAGACGACTCAATCTTCGAAACTCAATACTGAATAGGTATCGAAGATATTTTAAAGGTACATGATCACTATTATGGAATGATTAACCCTGTCTTCAATTACGAAACACTGATCATGTGATAGCATTTACAAATACTGTAAAAAGTTGCACCCGCGTTATACATGGATCTGTTTCCTTTCATGTTTATATATAAAGTTTGTTATTTACTATCTTTTTTCACAATGGAATATACCTGAAAGTCAGTGGAAACCCTGATGTATAATTATGAAATAAATACCATTCAATTTACATGTCTTAAAGTTGCAGTAACATTCAACTGTGTCTGCATGCAATTACAAGAACATTTTTCGTCAAGTTTTCACAATCTTCCCCCAAATTCCGCTTTTATATATCATGTAGGCCTATGTCATAGTCTTGTTGATCGCCCTTCTTCGAAGCGTAAATAATCCTTAATCCGATTTATAGTGCACGTGCGTGGTGGAACTATCACGACAAGTGGACATAATCGGTTTGAAAAAAGCGGTTTAGGCTCGAAGTGCTCGGATTTACAGGAGCCCAGAACGTGAATATTGGCCTTAGGTGGCATGGTCTAGTACGGTCGATGATCCACGATGCGATTTTGACGCGATTATGATTCGATTCAAGAAATTGGTTCAAATAAAGAATAATAATTATTATACAAGTTATTAGAAAACTTTATTGTTTATGATGGCCATTGCACAAAGCAACAAAGTAGTTGACACAAAGATATGCTTAAATGTATGAAAGTTGTTAGAAAATTGGTTGACATTTTGTTGCATCTTGGTCCACTGGCATAACGCTGTTATCTTTGTAGCAACAATCGGGCTCTTATCTGATAAGCAGGCACATGTGCACATGGGTGTCTGTGAATTATGTAGAAGCCCGACAACGACAGATTTTGTTGAATGAGAAATATCCTCGGGATTTAGAGTGGAACACCACATGGAAAGCATATTATAAAGAAGCAGTAAGACCTCAATGTGGTCCAGAGTACTATCAGTAATCATTTGGACTAAATTTGTTTGATATATAGGAAGCCACTATTTTCATTCGTATTATTTATCCAAAAAGATAATCTATTTTTTAATCTTCTATGAAAACAGGGTTAATTCAGCATGAGACTTTAAGTAAATAGATCGCTTGTAGCCATAGTCTATACCCTAATATTCTTCAAATAAAAAAGGGACTTTCTAATTAAATGGGGAAATCCGCTCCGGATAGGGTTTGAGAGCTCCACGTTTCTCTTCAAGATAGAAGTATAAGGTGTTTTAGGTGATTCTGTTGCCAGAGAAAATTTTTCAATGAACATCGTCTTGATTCGATGAGACGAATTGGTGGAAATGCTCTCGGAAATTTAAACCACTGTACATGTATAAAGGCCTCGGCGCGACTTCGCCAAGAGGCATATTTACCAGTTACCATACAGAATGGGTGCGCATAAGCAAACTTTCCGAATAAGCGTTGTTCTCAAACATAAAGAAATGATTCGCTTTCCTATACTTCTTTCTATTTCCAAACAGAATCACAGATCCCGTAAAAGAGGAAAGGTTTGCATACAGTTATAAGCTGAAGGGTCTCTATTATGCAGCTGTATAAATGAAGCAATTTCGTTCCAAATATGAATCAAAAAAGGCGTTGCGCAGCCGGAAAATAATGAGAATGGCAGTATGTTGTCACAAATCATTAATACATTCTAGAAATAACATAAATTCCCCAGAAATATAGCCGCGGAAAACCCCATCGCCGCAACCACATTTCCGCGTGGGTCCGCCGTTATCCGACAGGGAAGGGATAGTTTCTGTTTTGTTAAATCCCTGGATACAAAAGCACCACATGAGGTCTATGTGGCTGGCGTGGTTTCAAACATGTAGATACATCCCAAATGTATAATCTTGCCGAATAAACGATGGACTGCAAAAATCAGAATGCAACGTGGCTTCGGATAGATGGTATTTTCTCCGCGCAGCCACGCGGCGCTCCTCCAACTCTCTCTCTGCCTGGAGCGACACCCGACGCCATCCAAGTTCCAACGCCATGCGCAGTACGGAACATACCTCTCCAAGCATTGCCGCTCCCTTTAAAACCACTCCCCAAAACCCTGAAACTTTGACACTTTTAATCTGCAGAAATCTCTTGATTCTGGGCGGGCGGCTAGGCCGAGTCCGGGGGCGGACGGCAGCCGTAGCCGGGCTGGGCGGCCACTGGGCCCGGGGACGGCCGGCCCGACGCCGCCCGGCCTCCGCCCGGCCGCCTCCCGCCGAGGGGAGGCCGGGGCCGCGTCCGGGGAGACTGGGGAGACTGGGGAGGGATGAGTCATCGGTCGGGAGGGGAGGGGACGCGTGATGGGGTGGGGGGGTTGGGGTGGGGAGGGATTGAGGGATTAATTATTGAGCAGGTTTGTTTTGCTCGGCGTGAGAGGATTGGGTGCGTGGGTACAATATTGTATCAGGGGCCTACTCAGTCGGCGCTCGGTGGTTTGTAGTGGAGAAGGGGGACGGCGTTTATGAGTATGCGAAGCGTGGCTGTTGGCCATGGCGCGGAGGGGAAAGAGGGAGAAAAATACCATAATACTACAACAGGGCTATTGGATTGAAATACAATATTGCTACTAGCATTCAGAGCGGAGGACGAGGTTACAGATTTCATGTGAAAAAGTGAAATGTCCACATATTTATACAACTTAAGAACAGCACAATTCTTAACGAGAAAGACTTGCACTACTCACTATTTAGTTTATTGTCTGCATCTTTGATTCTTGGTTCTTGAGTCTAGGCTCTGGTTTAGATATCACAAACTCAAGCTTATAAAATGAGATGAGATATATTTGATTCTAAGTGTGTATCACTTCAGATTACCCATGTCTCGCCTCCATGCCTCGGGAAAATCCTGAAACTAGAGGCAGGCATATCACATTTACTGAATACACCCTACCTGTAAAATGTCCACCAAAAATTCATTTCCAAACCGTGAGATATTAATAAACAATATTTCATCGTATTTTGACAATTCTAGTGAAACCCGATATTTTTTGAAACCGCAAACCAATAAACCGGTTAAAATTAGACGAAATGGTCTTCCTAATCCACAGCTAATGCCGGGTATCCCGTAGCACCCTCTGTCAACAAGGCCAGCAGAAAACCGAATTAGTTTTGCATAATTGCTATACATGCAGTGAGGGGAAAAGCTGTTCTATTGAGGGGAGCCCCTCCCCCACCACATGGGCGACTATTGGCAGGGGGCAGGGGGCAGGGGCACCACCCCCCGGGGTCACAACAAAAGGGGGTTTCCTGACAGGCACAGGGCCGCCCCAGATGAATTTGAAACGGTCCGATTTGGAGAGAACTGGCTCGTAAAATCGGTAATCTGGGCCGTGAGTGACTCGTACGTGAAGTGAGCTGCTCGTGGAGCTACTCGTAAAGTGGGGGGTGCGGGTAAAGGGTGTGGGATTCAGGGGAATCAGGATGTGGAGTGGGTTAGATGTGGGCGGTGAACAAACGCCTGAATGCGCAGATTCCTTTAAAGAAAAAGCACTGTGTTTTATGCAGATTACCCGGTGGCTGATGAAAGATTGTATCGAACAGGATGAACAGGAAGAACAAAGGGGATTTACTGAGGTTTCTTAGAACTGAGATCCGAGATTATTGGATTCACCACATTGTTATTCACAAAGGAAAGTATAGGCCATTTTCATTCTGGGGAAAAACGTATTTTCCACGAACATGAAAAATAATTAAAGGATCTACAAGTAAGTTTATGTAACTGTAAATTTAGTACTCATAAAATGTAGGCCAGCGTAACCTTTATATTGTACTTATTTAATGTACATGGGACCTACATTGTATAATTGATTTATAATTGTGTATGAGCTATATGATGAGCTATTGGTACACATGTACAATTAAGTGTTCAATGTATTGACCAAGAATCACAGCTTAGCTTCCATTTTAATCAACATAGTTCTACTCGTAATTTCCGTTCCGTAATTCCTATCACACATCTGAAGGCTAGTCGGGTAATGAGCTTAATCGATCTTCCAAATGACCGATAACTATCGGCAGGGGTTGTTTTTGTGTGTCACCGAGCGGCTGACGGATCCAAGAATCCCCTCACTCACCCTCTCCCCTCCCCAATACACAAACCCTCCCTGACACACACCCCACCCCCACCCAACCACCCAGCTGTGACGTCAGGTCCTATGACGTCACCGGTAATTGGAATTGGGTCGACTCTGATGGTCGTTTTGAAGGAGAACGTCATTTGTGGTTGGCGTCAGCTGTTCTCGCGAGACCGGCCAAATCTCGCGAGAACAATGGCGGACGCCGGAAGTGGCCAGAGACGCTGGCGGAAGTTGAGGTCCACCGCTTTGCAGAAAATGCGCAGTAACCACTCTGGACCGCGTGTGGGGATTGTTTAAGTGGGTTGGGTGGATGAGAGGTGGTCCTCAGGATGACTCAAACGAGATGAAAGATTTTCCTGCCTTTTTTTTCTTTTTTTAAAAGGAGAAAACATGTTGCCCCACTCCCACCCCTTTCGCAGTTGATGTGGCTAACCGGTTTAGTTTTTTTTTTGCTAAAGGTGAAACAAAATCAACAAAATTTCTTCATTTTCCTGATCTTTACGCCCTCATTTATTTTACGTTACATTTGCTCTGAACGACATTTGTACGTGATTATTTGGTGATAAAGCACGATCCATTTTATACTTTGCGTTGCTCATTTTCTCCCAGCTACAGGGAATTCAGAATAGTTTAGTGGACTATTTCATTGGGAAAAAAATCTTAGACAAACTCCACAAAAAAAACATCTTCAATTCCTTTTTTGCTGAATATTTTTTCTCCGCTGTTCTTGGCCGCGAGTGTCTCATTCTTCTGGCGGTGATCCATTACCATTGACACTGTCAGATCCGTGTATGATTGATGGCCCAGGCCTCAGCCCGTCCCGACCACAAATTAGCCCTCCCGACGTGTGACGACGGCCCGACCCGACCGCAACATGGCGCCGGGCCCGACGACCGCCGCACGCTACCCCAGCCCACCTCTGAAGATTACAGCTAACCGCTCCCCCCCCCCCCACCTCCTCCCCTCAAGACCCCCTGGAGTGGCTCACCTCTTCAAATACTTGTGTTACTTGCTTCTGCATGCTATATTGTACTTACGCGGACTGATTTAGGATTTTGTGAGAAAGGAGGAAAGCTTTGGGGAAAAAAACATTACTTTGGTGGGGTTCCTAAATCTTATATCAGAAAGTACTCTTTGGGTCCCCCCACTTCCCCCATATTTTCACCTAGCTCTAAATCCACCCTTTTAGCGAGTAGTGACACTGGTATCCACTGGTGCCCGAGCACGGGCGATTATGACCTAAGATAGATTTTTAAACAATTCTTGGAAGGAAATTTTCTTTGTGTGTGCATTCACTCATACGAGATGTTATCATGATTATGCGGAGAATGCGTGATATAAACTGTATGCAGAAATAAAAATGCAAGTGTACATTCGGAAGGTTGTTAAAATCATTTGTTTTATATGCGCGAGATATAACTTGAATTAAAGAAACCCAATAGTAAAAAAAAAGGCAACGTTGGATTCACCACTACTAAAAGCCCGAGTCGATTATCCAGGTCAAATGCCACCAAGCACCCCATGACAGTGTATCTCTATAGGTGACGTGACCGACTCCCCACCTGTACCATAGACCGGGTCTATAGAGACTTGTATTACACCACTATATGGGGGTTATAAGAGCCATTATCACAGAGCCGACAGAAGTAACCGCCCGGTGTCACAAAACCCTCCTCTCCCGCCTCTCAGAGGCTATAGTACGCACCATTCAGGTGGCGTTTTAACCTTGAGAGTCAGGTGGACATGCTCTGAAAAACATAATTAGCGCTGTATGCTCCCCGGAGCCCTTGTCGGTACCGTGCATTACATCGTTAACAGTAATGATGCGAAGGATATAACATGTACATGTATAGCCTTAGGGATAGTGCAGGGAGGAGGAAGATAGAGAGAAAATAGGGAATAAAAGGGAGATCCCTTGCAGCAGAAAAGCTATACATAACAGGAAGTTGACTGGTCGAGGTTGTCATTCCGACAATTTGGAAAGGCCAATGAAACAGAGAAGCAAATGAAAATGGATTATGCTATAATGTTGGAAGAAGAAGGATTCATTATTCACAGAAAGGGGAAAGGGGCATCAGGAAAACTGGGAAAAGAGTAATGTTGTATGAGTTGAGCAACCATGCAGTGATATTTATGGTGGTCTTGTATCCCGTTTGATTCCCCAGAATATAAGAAATGTAGTTAAAATTTCCTCTCAATTCCTCTCAATTTATTTGTCCCTCATGTCTGAGTAATGGCAACTCCAGTAGCTTGTACTAGTTGCAGCGTGTTGGCTTTAAAGGCAGGCAAGTTTCCTTCCACTATCGATCGTCCTGCCATCAAATTTATGAAGAGAATAGCCCGAGTAATGCCCCCCCCCCCAAACTTGTATCATTTCTCATAACGATACCAATACCGCAAGAACAGGGGCCGCGCACATGGGGCTGTCTGAAAAAAGCGGCCGCGCTCATGGGGCTGTTTGAAAAAGGGCACCGTTTAAAGGCCCATTTGGAAAAGAGCCACGTTTATAGGTCCATCTGAAAAAGGGCCACGTTTATATAGGTCCATCTGAAAAAGGGCCACACTTACTGGCTGGTCTGAAGAAGGGCCACACTCATGGAGTCGTTTTAAAAAGGGCTGCGCTCACGGGGCCGTCTGAAAAAGGGCCGCACTCACGGAGCCGTCTTAAAAAAGGATTGCGCTCACGGAGCCGTCTGGAAAAGGGCTGCGCTCATGAGGCCGTCTGAAAAAGGGCTGGACTCACGGGGCCATCTGAAAAAGGGCTGTGCTCACGGGGCCATCTGAAAAAGGGCTGTGCTCATAGAGCCATCTTAAAAAGGGCTGCGCTCACGGGGCCGTCTTAAAAAGGGCTGCGCTCACTGGGCCGTCTTTAAAAGGGCTGCGCTCACGGGGCCGTCTGTTGACAAGCCAAATAATCGGTCCTGAGCGGAAAAGGGCGCTCAGGGAGGCGGCTACAAAGACAGGAAGTTAAAGACTCGCCGACGGCTAACAATAGAGGAGGGGGCTCGCCCTTATACTCGCCCTGTCCGACAGAATGGCGGGGGTGGGGGAGATACTGAGGAGGGGACAGTGAGGGAAAGGGAGTATTTCTTAAATGTGAGCCAGGTATACTCATGGATAGGCCTATACTGTATAGGATGGGGAAAGGCAAGGGAAAAGGGGAAGAGGACCGCAAGAAAGCATTATACAGAAGTTTTCACTCTTAGATTAATTTGACAGTTGCAAGTGGTGTGTGCAGTGTTGAGGTTCCGGGCGCAATACCGAGGTTATAAGAGAAAGCACCATTTAATCATCTGTGGATAGACGTTTGAGCCATGACTGGATATATTTATGATTCATAGAATATGAAAGAGGAATTGTTGAACAGGACAAACAAGAGAAAAAATATCCCACTTTCATTACGTGACAGGAAGAATAATGTCAAACAGTACTGAACGACTTAATGTAAAAATTCAGTTAACATCGTATAAATAAGCCTATAATGAGACAGAAACATGGCAATGTAATAACTATATTCCATGCAAACCACTAAAGATAATGTTGCTGGCATACGGGCATGTACTTTTAAGCGTCTATACAGACCTATTTTCATTCAAAAAATAGTATTTTAACACACAACAAACTGCGTAAAAAGATGGAATTTTGTTTGTTTGTTTATTTGGTGAATGAGTATGATACAGCCTGCATAAGGTGAAGATATAGAACAGTTGTATTATTTCTTTATGAAATACCCATTACAAATGATAGTTTTCTAATAAACGAATGACAAAATGAGTAATTACAATGTACCTAAATGTACTTATTATGACTCAGACAACATGCGATTGCAATCTAAACTCCGCCACGGCGTGCATGTTCATTTATTTTAACTATTCTATACAAAAATATTCATAAAAAAGGGCTCGGGTGAACTGGCAGATGAGTGTAATTGTCTCTGAGTCAGTGTGTCGTAATGACTTGGAATGCCGACACAGGTACTAAGTAACTACACTCAAATAACCCCTGCCTCAGGCCCAGTTTCCGCGAAGCTGACTCTAATTGTCCCCCGATGACGTCATCGGTTGCTGACTGGGTGTTTGTGGAGCCTACACCCCGCGAGCTGTCACCCTTCGCCTCAACCTCTCTCCTTTAAAGGTCGTGTTCCACTAGCCGATTTTACTCCCATCAGTGCTAACAATGGCTACTCATAAACATGTCATGTATCATTAGAAAGGATGTTGAATTACCTTTAGGATGGTGCATAGCATGAACGGGTCCCTGTAATATGACTGATAACAAATAATTGAAAAATTACCAAATTCTCAGTAATCTTAGTAAATCGTCTAGTGGAGTCCAGGCTTGGCACATCCCCGTCATTCGCGCACGATGCCCGCGGGGCTCCCCCCTACAATCTGATGACGGTGAGTTGCTCCAAATTACCCAAGATGAGAGCAGGTCTGAGCAGAACAGTTCAGTGGGAATTAACCCGCATCATTGCCACCTTCGTAACGACTTGTCTTTGTCTACTCTCACCTCCTGAGTGACTGCCCATGCCGGGTCAATGCTTTCATGCTGGTACGTTCGCGGAACACAGGGCCTTATAAAAAAAAAAGTGTTATATAAAGAGCAATACAACTTATTTCTGCATGTCTATACGTTGGTAGTGTATAAGCCGGGAGATTGGGAGGGGACGGTTTTGCGGACATAACTTTATTCTGTTTTTTAACCTGAACTACTAATGGCTGGCCACAGAGTTTCTTTTTCTCATAAAACAACTAAATATCCCTAAAGTTCCGAGGCAATATATTTTTTGGGGCTTTTCTTCATATTTGGCATTTTTGTTGTTGATATATTTGAAATGTCTCATACATCGTTGCTCAATTGTTATTTTTTTAAGTACCACATACTTATCAGTTTTTCGCGATACCCTGCACATGTGAATTAAGTATAAATACAAATTAAGGACCTCGTCATGCAAGTTATATGAGCGAGTCTGAAATATCACATGTGCAAGTTCATAGCTGCAGGCGTTGACATCAGCTTTACTGCGTTGACGGAGGCTTAAAATGGCAACCCACACTGGCAGTGTCATATACAGAGAATGTATTGACTTTGGTTCTGTCAGCATGACTAATAATCACGGCAAATACTATAGACTTATTTTTAGCCGTTCGTATCAAGTATGGTAACAAGTATGGTTTCTTTTTGACTCACGACTCCAGATCATTCATGATTCATACATGGTGATGTTATTTGGCTTCAAGTTCTATATACTGGACTCTCACTGATGTTATGTTCGTTCTTGGAGAAGTTTTTGTTGTTGTGCTTTGTTGGTTTCTTTGTCGATTTTATCAGGTGTAACGTCACTTGTAGTATAGAAGTAGCAGCAGTTGTACACAAGGTACACACGTTGCCTAGCTGTAGTGGTCATTAACAAACACTCTTATCAGGCACTAGACAAGGCATATCGCTGAAGTCATAAATCTAAACAGGTTACCTGTCCATACAGGTAGATGAATGAGATAAAGATAAGGGCATATCGGGAGAAATCTCTCCTGACGATTGAAAATGAATTTACAGCCGCAATAATCGGCATTGGTATGGCATTGGAATGAACTTGTCGAACAAATTTGCCTATAAAATACTGCATGTATATGTTCAGGAAGTTTCTACAATAATTAGAATCAATTTGATATATAGGCGCTTTGATTAATCCTTCCTAGTAAGCTCGGCAAATTTTTCAAATGATTTTTCAAATGTTTTTTTTCTACTGCTGATATTCACCGATGTGAGAGTGTCCTAAAAGTGTATCCCACAAACCAAGTAAGAGTGTCCCGAAACCAGTCCTCGGGAATAGGTTTTCCAGAGAGATTAATTTTAATACACTTGTATGACCTGAGAAAATAGATACATTTACCTCTTTTGACTGCACATATCTAAACCGTGTTCACATAATGATATCCCCATAATTTGCTTCCTTTTAATCCATGTTCATTCACTTGGAATAATCATAGCATCAATCAAGATGTAATATCCATAGCACATGAATCTACTATCACTCATTCCCTTATCTAGACAATCTAACTACATCTCCGACAGAATAATAATTGTGATAACCGATTTTTTTCAGGGTCAGTGTCCTATTATAAAACTTGATTTACGACCTCAAAGATTCTAGCAGGTGAATTAAGAGGGAAAAAAATTAATATTAATTCATAAACATCGCAGGAACACAAAAAGCAGAAAGGGCACAAAACTTCTGAAGATGAATTATATAGGATTATTGCGAAGTACACATGAGTTTCCCTTAGGGCGTTTGGCCATGGTTAAACCAACGTCCGTATTCATACGTTAAATCATATCACAAAAATGTTGTCTAACGATTTGAAAGTCCTCATCTTACTCCTCGTGCATCTTACAACCATCCAACCAGATTTTTCCCATCAAGCAGTGAAATTTAAGTGACTCATCTGTTATGAACTTTTTTCATGTGCAGTCTGTCCATGCTACAAATTAAACTAGAAATGTATGCAATACATGCCACTGTCAAGTCATATTCCTTCTTTATAAAAAGAAAAAAGAAATAGGGGATAGCGTTCCACCAGGTGCTTCAAATGAATAGCTCCAGGGTGAAAACACTAAAATGGTGGAAATACTTAACGGTAGAGACGGTGTTGTATTGAATTAAAGCGAATAAATTTTGAAAAAAAAGAAAGGTGAAAAAAAAGGCAGTTATCCCTCATTTATTCAGATTGCTGTCAAAGTTTCAAAGATGAATTCAAGTTGAGCACTCCCATGGAACTGATCTTCCCTCCAACCATTTTCAGAAGTTAGCTCATTTGCTTATAAACACACGTTTCCACTTTTTCAAAATACTAGATCAAAATACTAAATACACAGCCGAAATAATCCATTATAAACAGAGTATGTATATATGTGTACAGAGTTCTTTGGCCTTATGGAGGATACAGTGTGGGATCATACAAGGGAGAGGCGAGCAGAGGGATCCAGTTGTGTATTTATATCACGGCCGGCACAGAAACAGCCTTGTTTGCCTCTGACGGTGTTGGGTGTACAAAGCGGCCGGGTTAGAGGTGTTGGGGGGACGGACCACCACCACCACCACCCACCATCACCCACCATCTCCTACCACCAGCACCTTACCACCACTATCCCTTCTCCTTGTCTTTTGTGAGGATGGCACACTCTGCTACGAGATCTATCTCCGCGCCGGAAATATAGTCCGTGAGAATAGACTCTGCTATGTAGGGAGAAAACTCGCCACCCCTGGCTATTATCACTACGCGGCCTAATGCTTAAGGGGCCTATAAATAGTCCCGCGGTTTCCGCTGGTCGCGCATGGCTGGTCGCGGCCGGACCAAGTGGTCGCTACAGTGCAGAGATGATTCGCAGTTAGCGAGCGTCGAGGTGGCAGGGTGAGGATGGCAGAGAGAGAGAGAGAGAGGGGGGGGGGTTACTTCCTTAGGCTTTTAGCGTTAAGTCTGTTACATTGATGATTTGTGACCCGAGATTTGCTTTAAAATGTTGTTTTTTCAATATGAATATATCATGATGAATGTTGAATTAGTGTTTTTTCCACCAAGTATATGTACTTTGAAAGGTTATGAATATATGTTTTCTTCAAAAGTAATATGTTTTAAGACCGTAAAAAAATTAGTTTCCAAGCCAAACAACACTTTTCGCTCGTGTTTTAAAGATGCATACGTCGGTGCTTGGCATATGTAACATTCCTCTGGGTTTTCCACTTTAATTCTTATTTTCAACCAGTACCAGCTAGAGTACCCCCCCCCCCCCCCCCCTCCTAGTCCTATTTCCCCCAGGCTCCCCCAGTCCCTTCTGCCCCTAGCCTCGTGTAACCCTACCATTATCCGGCCGGCTCCTGGGGGGCTGGCCAGGCGGCAAGGGGAGGAGGACTCACAAACACTCACCTCAGATTGCTATTTCGGGCCCACTTTCATCTTGGCCGACCATCACGCCGGCCCTTTTCACAGGCCGGGGAGGGGGGCCGAAGACGTCGGGTTCTGAGGGGTGACATGAAAAGGGCGGGGGTGAGTTAGTCGGCCCAGGGTAGGGATGTGAAGAGGGTTGGGGTGGGGGAAGAAAGGGGGTAGTTACAAAGACAGACCCAGGGCACGGCACGATGCCGCCTGTAGTGAAGTGGAAACTTGCACATATCCGATGCCTTGATGCGAGAGTTGAGCTTGAGGAGGGACGGGAGGGGATGGTTTGGTTTATGGATTTCTGTACTTATTGTGACTCGGGGAAATTTAACATTTTTACGTACGCACTCTCATAATTATCTCCTTCCCATCCGATTGGCTTGGCACACGTAATAGAATTATACAAGGAATTACGTGGTTTTTTTCCATAGAATCTTTTACCCCAACCAGGTTGTCTTCATCTTCTTAAACCAGAGCCTCCAGTTGCCCGTGCTGTTACTATTAGAGCGGCAGCCGCTGCAAGAGAATTGCCTTTGGAAGATGTTTTTTCTATATAGGCCTAAATTGCGTATTTGGTTTATGATATTTTCAGGAAGAATTGGTCCCGGGAATTGGTCCGCTTAGTAACATAATTTTATAGTATGGTGAACCGTGAAGTCGTCATTCTAAAGGCTGTAGAATTGTAAAATGTGTGCCCCGTCAAATTGGAGGGGGTATATGGGACAGTACTTACCTCCCTAATGATTGGGGGTAATGGCTGAAGTGTAAATTATAAGCATGAGGGGGCACGTGTCCGTGGGGGGTAGTCTGGTTCACTGATCTAGACTCCCGCCTTATCAGCACACAGACACATAAAGGCGGCACTGAAACTCGAAAGTATAGGCATATCTCTCACATATAGGCCAAAGTACAGGCAAATCTCTCACATATAGGCCTGAAATAATCAACAATTGCCTATCCCACAGAATTGCCATGAGGTGTAGAATGTTCCTGTGATAACCAAACGAGTACTTTGACGTCAGAAATATTACATAAAACACAGCGAGCATTTTTGTAATCTTAAATGAGACATTGAATATGAACTCTTGGGAAAAATCCACCAATTCTCCGCATGCAACCACTAGAATTCCCTTTGAATATAAGCCCCTCTTTTCCCCTCAATGTAATCATGTGACAAGCTTATTTTTTATAACGCTGGCTATCTGTAGGAGACTCAAATAGGGAGTTTCAGATCCCACAACGCATGTCAATACGTCAACGTATCTAAAATCTACCTTATCATTTTTAAGGCTAAATGTGCAACACATGGTAATCATAATGCAAAAGTCACGCAGTAACATTCGTGGCCATTTGTCTCTATAGTTTAATGAGAAACTATAATAACTCACGAATCCCTTGACTAGGAACAATAACATATATTATAAGCACAGAGTCCCTGGCCTGGCTTTCGGTCAGTAAAAATGCCTGCCCCCACCCCCACCCAACGACTCATGCATGGTCAGTGTAGATTCTGAGTCACAACTGTCGACTCACCACAGCAAACCTGCCCTTGCCGACCCACCTACACTTTCCAGCTATTAATAATTCACAGGACAACCCAACTAGGACGCCACTGATCAGATGAATTTCCAAGATGAAGTCATACCAACCGATGTACTGGATGACAAAATGTACATGATCTCCTGTTCCCGGGCTCCTGTTCAACCCCCTCGAATTCTTTTTACCCCTTTTTCCATTTTAGGTGTGTTGAAGTATACCTTCTCCTCTCTCATAAGCGTTTTAAATCCAGTAATGTCGCTTATGGTTGCATGGTTTATTGGTTAACCTATTTTAAAGTTCAATTTTCGCTTGAAATGATATGAAATAAACCAGAAGACGAACTAGCCCAATGAAACTACAAGGGATCTTACAATTTAGTGGATATAGAAAAGCACATCGATTCAGTGTTTGGTTATGAAATACACGACAATGCGTAGAAAACATAGGATGTGTTATCATGTACTATATCATGAAAAGAGCCAATTTTCTTTTTAATTACATGCATCTAAGTAGCTTACAAAAAAGAAAGAAAACGATAGGGACACTCTCTCGTATTGTACCCATCTAAAATATCCGCCAGTTTTGGGACAAAACACCTTTCCATGCACGAACTGCTTTAATCTTTAAAATGGTATTGTTATTCATTACTTGCCTTGAAAATACATTATATTCGATATGATATGATGCTCAATAAGCGCAGTGGACACACTTTCAACATTTAACACTCACATCACCTCTTTATAGAGCTGTGGAAAGTGCAAAACAGAGACGCACGGCGCCGCTGAAACGGAAGAAAATACCCGGCGAAAATACGACAGTTGATCGTTTATTCGTGAGCCAATTAATCGATATGGTTGATGTCGATAACGTCATCAGCCTATAGGTACATGTAAGGCCTATCTATCAGAAGAAAAAGGAAATTGATAGGCCTTCAAGCATAGGTCGTCTTGGAATTACGATTGCGCCAGGGGAATTTTCAATGCTATTGTTACTCCAATTCACATTTCAAATCCTATCGTGAAGATACAACATATCATGTGATGCGCAACAGACAATTCTAAATTTCAGCCACTGTTCGAAGCTGATATCTGCTTTCAATACAAATTCGCACTCAGGCCGGCGAGTACTAGGCCTACAACCAGCGGAAGTCAAATGTGTCAGGTGATTTTTGTCCATTCTTTTATCATTATTTCTAGAGAAAGATCTACCATAATGCCGCCTGTGGCGTTGTCCAACGGAACACATGTACATCATTATAGCAATTCTTGTCAAAAAACCTGAATCTACATAAAGGCAAAGTGCTTTAGTGAAACGGTGGATGTGCGCGCTATAAAAAAGAAAATCCATACCATTAAAAAAATGTTTCAACAGTGATGGAGCATTAAATAGAAATTATATCAATGCCTTGAATGATTCCTCATCAATTATATGCCTATATTACATGAGGATGACGGTTAGGCACTATCAGTGGAAGGAAAAATCAATTGAGACTACTTTATCACAGTTTCATGTAAATGACAAGAGACGGAAATTCCGGTTGTCAGATGAGAGTTTTTAATGTTCATAATTTTGTTAAGCACACTGATACATGTTACCGTGAGCCGATCACACATTAGCGAAAAAAAACATTAGGGGCATTGGTATAATATATGACGATTCAGGTCCGGATCCACGAATTTTATAGAAAGAGGGGCGCCCATATTAAAATGGGTACCGGCCACCCCTCCAGAGGCTTGAATTTCACGTTAAAAATTCAGATTTAGTCCCCCAAAAATGGGCGCCGGGCGCCATATATACATAATGCATCCCTCAATCCAAAACACTGCGATTGCAATGCAATTGGGCTGTGCATCAGTCCTACTCCAGAGGTCAGAAAAAGAAACATTCAGGCCCGAGCCGGCCCGAACCAACTGAGTTCCCCAGTCTGGGTAGCCTCCACTCGCCGCCGTGCCGTTTCAAACCCAGTTTTGAACGTGGCGCCCATCACTGCGCATGCGTCATGACCGTGGCTTCCCTTGAGGGCGGCCGGCGTGACTCGGGGAGGAGAGGGGACCCAAAGTCGGTCATCTCACTCTCCCACTGATGCTGTTTAGAACCAAGGAGTCTAGAACCCTGGCCGGTCCACTGGCCTGAATATGAGGGGCAATTCTCTCTATACCACGGATAGCTGATTTACAGTATTTTGAGCACCTGCAGGTAAATTTGGGCTCATTTTGTTGTAGAAAAACTATAGAAGATAGTCAAATAATTGCTATCTAACCATCTATAATGAATGAATTTTCCAACAACTCAGGAAATATAAATGTACATTGGTACTAATCTTAAAAAGAATGATGGCTAGTTTTATTCAATTTTAATCTCCAAATAATTTTATGAAAATTTCTATGATAAATCCATAAGTTTTGTCTACATATTATCCAGCATACATCCTGTTCTGGGCTAACCTGCAGGTAGAATTTTAAAGAAAAGGCTATCCGGGGGCTATCCGTGGTTGGGAGAATTATATGATATAGGCATATGTTGCTTAAGTTATGTAAAGACCAACTATAAGCCGTGAACAGCCCCAGATTCTCAATGTCTACAGTGTTACGAGGGTGTTAATTCAGTCGGAGTGAATTCCAACTGAAAATGTGTTTTTCCACATTTGCAAAGTTTCCTGTGGTTCAATCCCGGGAGCTTCTAAAAATCTGAGGGCGATCTGGGATTTACTCTTCCTTTCACTGCATATGCAAATATAATTATTGTGAATATGCGCGAATTAGACATACATTGAGGAACTCAATTGGTTGGTTGTAACACTGTGCCATCGTGTCATTACCGTAGACCAATATAAAATGCTTTTATTAAAGCACCCAATCTTAGTATTCTACAGTGTAAATGCGTAGGACCACGGACCTTATTAGAATGCATTTTCACGATTTTAACGCATGCATGTACACATTCTATTCTCTTGTTCAGAGGGTTAGCAATTTGTCTGAATAAGGCCTACAATGCGACAGACATTATCTCAATCATTACTATTTGGGAAATATAGAGGGGGTATTTTAGGGATAACATGGATAATTGGAGTTTTTGTCAGACATTGTTTATTTCGGAGAAGTAGGGGAACTACTTGACTCGAAACTGATGTGTAACGGTGACCTTTGTAAAGTGGTAGGTTTCTATTTAGAAAATTGTAGGGATTTCCGAGTGGGACTTTTTTTGTTGGCGTCTGTTTTGGGATTTACTACCTTGCATATGTAGAAATGACATCAAATCGTTTACTTTCTGCAAGTTGATACCCTTACAAAACTGTGTTAGTGAGCATGCTCATCTCATGAAAGTTGACATCGGTATTTCCTATATGGAAAAAGATTATCCGAAACCATGAACATGGAAACCGCTTATATCTTCATTTCCTGACATTATAGAAAGTTATGTATGGGTATGTGTATGAATACCAATGTGTATCCATGTATATCCATACAAATCACGTTTTTTAAGGAAAGAAGTCTTTACAAACAAATGAAATAGCAATGTGCAGCTCTTATAACGCTGTGTTGTAAAAACTGCATGAACAAATCAATATGAAGTGCAAAAGCGGTATCCACCAAGTTCTTTCCTAATTTATCTTTTTGTATACAAGCCTTGAAAGACTGTCCTCGCAAAATTAATTTCCGATGCAGGGACACTTGATCCACATTGTTGTTCAAACCCATAAATATATCCCTCGCTCAATTGTTAAGCATTTCATTGGGGCAGATGCGCAATGTGCATGGGTTCATTTTATATATCGTTTGATTATGAAGTGATCGAGAATATCTTTTAAAGGCAACGGCCATTTTTAACTCTTCAGTAAAGTTTATAATCCGAAAACTGTAAATCTGAGGTTATAACAGTTGTTGTAGACTTTTACCTAACCCAATATTCAATCAGAAAACAGAGGCACAATATTTCTTCAGAGTGTCCTGTAAAAGGAAATGGAAAGGAACATTCATCTGACCATACAATAAAATGTGTTTAGAAGGTAATAACAGAATGTCAAGCAGGAATTCTAATTTATTACCTATTCAAAACACGGGGATGTAGTTTTTCTTCTTTGACCTTTCAAAAGCAGGCTTGCTCTCATGGCACAATATTCAAGTTTTGAACCGGAATGTTATGTCACGAGGCAAACATTATACTGACTGTTTGGGTAGATACGGGGAAATTTACTGAACCATACTTACTGAATTTTAAGAATAGAGTAGGTAAACTACCGGCCCCTCTAACCGTAATATAAACTTGATGAAAGTAAACTACTGGCCCCTCTAACCGTACTATAAACTTGATGACACAGACATACACATACGTTTATACATTATGTATCTGTAATATAATTTTGCGCTCAAAATGTTAATGAGAATAACAACCGATCTGTTTTTTACCCTTCCTAAAAATATAACGCCCTGGCAGGTCGGCGGCCAAAGCATTCCTGATGCAGACCGGCCTGTTTCTCCTACATCCTTTTCTCGTAGTCTCCGCCGCCCCCGCTCCCACTCTCGCGATAACTGAACACCGAGACATAAACACGTGGCAACGAGACTACGGCGGGCCGCGGAGTCGGGGCCGCGCCGGTCGTCGGTATGCCGCGTCTGTGAACGCGCGGCCCGAGGCTGGAGCGGGTTGCGCCAGCATGGCCGACTGTTTATTTGTACGCTAAATAAGCGCCGTCCGCCCGACCGCTTTGGATCACTCCACGGCTGATAAAGGCATGCTGGGGGACCGGCGAGCTGGATGGATCTATGTGGATACCTCCTGTGTGCGCCGACGCCGTGGAGGGCGGCGTTCATGGAGGTGGAGCCTCTCATTTTGTCAGCCAAGCAATTATGTTTACCGAATCGGCTTGCAATCTCGCGCGTTTTGAGAAATCTAAGTGGGAACCTTGGTATTGGTTAGTGTCAGGGGATGAAGTGTTTAGTAGGGGAAGAACTAGTTGTATTGAATTGGCATATTGGTTGAGATGACTGTAAATAAATATATAGAGATGGTTCATTGCAAATGTAGAAAATCTTCCCAGTCCGCCACATTTAACGGTTTTGTAATGTACCAAAGACCTAGACTGTCATTACAAGTTGGCGTATGGTTTGTTATGGCTGGCTCGCCCCTTCCACTCCGGGCCACGGGGACGCAGCCGCTGACCGACGCCCTGCTCCTCCAGTGAGTCCTCCTGTTCCTCCAGTCCCCCTCCCACCGCCAACCCGTGTTGCTACACTCTCCACGTGGTCTCCACTCTCCAACCCATTCTCCCACCCCATGCTCTCCCTCCCCCGGCCTGGCCTCCCTCCCCCACCTCCCCTCCTCCTACTCCTACTCCGGCAGGCTGCGCGCGGCTCGGCCCGACGACGGCGGCGGCTAGGACCGAGCCCTGACAGCAGCCTCCTGACAGCTCTAACCGCCGAGCTCGGTCACCGCCGCACCACAACAACACACCGACAACATCGCCCGTTCCTACTCGCCCAGACGCCAGCCCAGCCCTCAGCTTCCACCCAACACAGGATCAAACCCACCGGGACCCCTACATCCACCCTGGAGGAGCCCAGCTGGCCCCGATGGCCGTAGAAACTGGAGTTTTGCAGCCTGGCCAGCCCGATTATTGACAATAAATCCGGGCAGCGTATCACGTGACCCAGCCAGCTGAGAGCCCAGAGAAGTGTACACAAATCTGCCGGAGGTCCGCCGACTTCAGAGGGCCTGAGTCGACCGTCCGGGCAGTTCACCGTTAAGGCACAAGGTTGGTGACGCTCACTACACTGATATCTTTAATAATTCGTAAGGATTAGTCTGTAGGTTGTGTAGTTGCAGAGATATTCGCGAATTTGTGTTCCCATTGATTGGGCGGGCTGGCAGGCCAAATCCAAGATGGCGGCCACCAGCGAAGAAAGGTAAACGCCACACAACGATGTTTTGAACCGCTAACAGGCTATTTAGGGCATTTTGCACCATATGACAGCCACCACACACTACCCGCAACATTTTATTGCAGGAAATCGCCGGCGATTGTGCATGGTGAATGTGTTAATGTTTATGGATAAGGGTTTCATTCATATTGTTTACCATTTCCATTGGGAAGTAGTATCGAGTGAGTGCGACGCAGCGCTTGCAGCCAGGCTGGCGCTAGCGGGGGCTGGCTGACTGTCAAGTGCTCGCTCGCTCTCATTCTCTCTCCCTGGCCTGTGTAGTCTGAGTAGTGGTGTGTTTTCAATGCTTCAGTGCGCGTGAACCGAGCTCTCTCGGCTCGCCTAGCCTAGGGCATCCCCGTCGCACCGCTGGCTGTACGGAGTATAGCAGTCAGTTGTGGTGGTGTTAGTGGTCGCGGTTATAGCCGTGGAGAGTGGGTTTTGTAGTTTATAATACGGATGTGTAGGCCAGAACTTGGGGCCAGTATTCACTTACCATCGCCACTACAATAATTATAGTACTAGTGGATACCTTAGCGCGACTACAGCCATATTATAATACATACATACACACACACATACATACACCCTAGGTTGGCCCATGTCAGCTGTGTTGGCAGTACTACACGAGGGTCTTATGTAGATGTGTGCTGAGCTCGTGTTACGAATAATATCAGCGGCGTAGTTTGGTCCGACCAAACCCGGGGACCTGGAGCCACCACCACCACTAGGGGTGGGTGGTGGCTACAGGAGGAGGGGGCTCTGTGTCTGCCGCTACTACCGGAGGCAGGACCCAGGAGCCGCCTGGAGGTGGTGGGTGGTGCTGGTGGTGCAGCACTATGGTGGTGGCGGTGGCGGTGGAGGGATGGAGGCGGACTCTTGGCACTGGGACTGGGAGGAGCAGGAGTAGAGGGCAGACGAGGAGAAAGGTGATGAGGGAGTGATGGGTTTGTGGCTCCGGTCGCCCCTGCTGGAGGTGTTGGCAGAGCCTGGAGGGCTGGCGAGGTTAGCTGGATGCGTGGTTGGCAAGCTACTAGCTGTTTGGTTGGCCAGCACCAGCAGATACATGTAGATAGACCGTAATTATTCTCTTCATTTACCATCACCTCTCTCGAACTCAAGTTAACATAAAGACACACGCCAAAAGTGTTACTAGCTCTGTGTCCTAAATGAACCTGCAGGAAATCCACCAATAGCCAGAAAATGACCAAAATCTCAATTTAGATCTTATGAATTGCATAGTCCTAAAACAGTGCAATACCAGTGCAGAAGCTCAAATCTCATCTTTATTTACTATTGACTGGCAGTGTCCTAAAACATACTGCAGAGATACTCCAACAAAAGACCAAACCTTAATTTTTTAGGTCATATTACCCACACAGTCCTAAATGGAGTAAAGAGCCAGAACAAAAGCCCAACATATCAAATTGAGGTAACTGTTAACATAGTCCTAAAACGGGGTGAGAAGGCAGTCCCAAAGGGCCAGCAGCCAGCCTTACCCGGCCACCCCCCGACCCCGGCCACCCCTTGGCCTCCCCGGCCGCCAGTTGACAGGGCTCCCCGGGCCCCCACGTCGGGGGATGGAGATTAATGAGACAGGGTTGCCGGGACTGGAGACGACCCAGCACGGCCCAGATAGGGCATTAACATGACAGGGGCACTGGGCTGGGAAGGACCCTATAGGGGCCTTTATAATGTTGTTGGTTGACAGTGCTGAAAACGTGGCCCTTCTGTGGTTGGCTGGCCATGTACATATTAGATTCACACTGCTTGCGCTATTATGATTACTGCGGAAGGAGTGTTTCCACTGACTGGGTGGAGCGGAAAGCGACTGGGTGGTATAGGCTGGGGTACTATTGTGATTCTGTCTCACTGTGTGTTCCCCAAAATCTACTCAGGAAGGTGTCATGCCCCCCCTTTTGTGTACATGCAAACCCTTCCCCAAGCATATACAGGCTGTACCTTCCTGTACTGGCCTGTAGGACCACGCAGCACACACTTTGTGTTGTTGATCCTGTGTTGATCCGATACGGCTGTACCCAGGTCCTCTTGGGGTTATTTGAGGTGTTGCTTGGCCGGCTCTATAACTATTTAACCAACCCCCCCCCCCCCCTGCTCCCACTGCCACCCACCCACCCCTTACCCTTTAGCCTGGCAGCTCCCCGGACCACCAGTCAGTCACTCACTGACATAATCCTTACTTTGGCGATCAGCTGTATTAGGCCACACAAATGAGTGGTGGTGGTGGTAGTGGAGGTTAGGCCGCCTAACCCTAGGCCTATTTAAGCCTATACAAACTAGGCCCGCATTGATTGAATTCAGCAGGCCGCTCTTGACGATGACAAGGGGCCTGTATTATGGCCTCCCTTCCCCCCTAGCACCCCACAACTTACGCCTCGCCTCTCTTTCTCTCCGTCCATCCATCCCCAAGTCCTTGAGAAGAGCCCAGTGTCGGCGGCTGGGCTATTTTCACCCACAGCCCATATGTTACGGGCCTGTCAGAACGGGCAGATAGGCAGGGTTCTCACGACTTCCCCTTATATTACCCCTGTCAAATCGACTTGTCAACCAACCACGCCCAAGCTTAGCCCATTAGCCTATAGCTACAAACGCAGTTTTATCCCTTTCCACCCAGAGAGTCACATATATCGACGGGGCATATTACATATTCCAAAGGTCAACTGACTATTAATGATAAATTTGTACTATAGTTATCTTGAAACATCAAGACCAGAAAGTGGCTACCAGTACATGTGATATACATCCCGATGGGTTGAACTTGAAGCTGTGGTTTTACCTTTGTTATGGTTAGTTGGGATATGTTTGGTTTAGAGGCGGATTAACCGGACATGATACAGGGGTATACCCTTACCCCCCTTGCTCCCTCAACCTAATCCCTCCTCCACCAGCCCTACCCCTCGGAGTGGCGTACCCAACCGATGCAGAAGCATACTGGAACCCCATACGATTTTGAAAATATATCATGGAACTTTGAATAATTATGGTAAATTTAGTCAAAGTTTCTTTTTAGAACGCCCTCAGATTTGCTCTGATGTCCCTTTAATTCTCTCCAAATCCTTTATAATGCGCATTTTGGGTCTACACTGCGCATTCTAGGTCTAGTCTGTGCAAGGGATTTCTTCCCTTTACAGACTAGCCCTAGAAATCGCTTACATTCACAGTTCAAAACAGACATAATGCACATTCTAACCCTAGTCTGTGAATTATATAGTAACCCAGACAGACTAGCCCCAGACTGCGCATTATTATTGAACTGTCATTATCTTATTATGAGCGCATTTTGAGGCTAGTCTGTAAAGGAAATAAGTAAATCCTATCCAATGCGGATCCTGCAGTGTTCCCTGTCCCACCCCATATAACTGCCCCTGTAACAGCCCACATCTATCTGCTCCAGTGGATCGGACCCCACTGCGATAACGATCAGGGTAAGTGTTGTTTCCCACGTCTCCTCTCGACCCGACACACACACCACCTCCTGCCGCGCCCAAGGCCGCGAAAATAAATCCATGTGTGGGGTAGCCCACCCCTGCACCCCCACCCCTACCTACCCCTGGTGCTCCCACCCTACCGACCGCCCAGGCCCTCCAGCCCCTGCCTCCCTGCCCGCCGGGGAGGAGGTAATCAGTCCAACGCCCCCACCTCCCTCCTCCTGTACCCTACCACCTCTTGTTTTGGTGGGGTCAGGCAGAGCTGGTTTAGCAATCAGGACAGAGGTGGGACTGGCTCATTTATTATAATATGTTATTACAACTGAGTCTAACTTGGAAACAAAGCACGAAGAGCTATGTGGGGTAGTGCCTATGTTGAGGTTGAATGCAAAAAGAGGCATTGCATGTTAAGCAAAGTGTCATACAATAATGTTCTTTGGTTTGACATCGACTTGGCTAGTTTTGTGGTAAGGAGATCATGTAAATAACAACCAAATGCGGCCCACGCTATAGTTCTGTTGGTGCGTAGTTCTCCCTCGGTACACCCTTGTGTGTAAAAAGCGGAGGCTGGCATTATGACACAGTAATACCCGTGTTATTTTCAACATTATGACCACATCAAAGACCGGCTGTATATAATAACAATATGCAGGATGGTAGTTTGTCTAGGCACTGCCATCACATCTCAAATATCTAAACTAAATAATTTCAGACAAAGGTCTCAGGCATTCCCCCGTTCTATACTCTAGACATTTGCCAACACCTACATTGTATGACAATACATGTACATGTATAATTTGTATACTGGATTCTGGGTTTAGTTTTTAGCTGAGAGTCGAGAGAAGTGCAGTACGTATCGTTTTGAAAACAATCAAACAATAATTCTTACTGGATATGGGTTTTCTAGTGAAATGAAGGCAGGGCGAAGAGAGTACGTTGGGTTCCCTTTTTTTGTGATCCCCAAGAGGCCAATGTGAATTGGGGTTGTTGTTAGTCTTTAATTATGGCATTGACCTAATACAGGGGTGATCTGTTCGGTCAAACCCGAGTATTTCAAGTGCTAATTGATATAAGGTGTGTTGAAAGGGAGGAATTAGTGAACTCCAAATGCCACAACTGGCCTCAATTGAAGTGACCTAATTTCGTCCCGCCGGCCCCAACTCATAGCAGGTCTTCTCCTGCGAAGACGCTTAAAAGTCACACTAAGGGTGCATCCTTGACATGAGCTAATACCCATGTCAATGATGCACAAGGATATGGCATTCAGCCATCAAAGGCATTTGACTGTCAAGATAAATCTTAGCCTGAATAGTGGCCTTTTTAGCCGACATACCACATCGTCTAGTCGCCAAGCACTGCGCAAAAAATGAGGAGTGCACTTAGAAAAGCGTCGCAGCGCGCACAATTGGAGGATTTCATATAAATATTTATGATACGCCTGGCCTCAAATATGTGGGGAATGTGCCTGCTCACTTGATCGGCTCATTTCTGCCCATCGTCGGCAGTTATTAACTTGATGGCTGCGACATGTCGGCAGGTCGGCGGTTCGTCGGCCCCCCAGCCCCAGACAGCCGACGGGCCGAGAGAACGGGCGGCGGGGTAACCTCTGACCAGCCCGCTTTTATTTAGGTCACGTCCCTGTCACATTTTATATCTCTCCTCTCCGCCTCCTAACCTTTCCCTCCCTCTCTAAACAATCCCGTCAATACGCGTTGACGTTGGACGGAATAGGATGCGAAGAACTACCCATGGACGCCAGAGTAGTGTTCTACTAAGTCGACTCACTGTGGGTTAGGAAAAAAATTGCCCAGCTAGCAGTTGTCTGGAAGTCGTCTGCGCCAACCCGAGGCCGTTGACCCGTTTCTCGCCTTTTGGCGGGAAAATGGAACCGACAAAAAGCAGCAGACGACTTCGGGCGATGGACCTGTCGAGCATCGCCGATAACTATCACGGCTACACATGTGTCGGCATGGTTCAGGGGGCGCATCTAGTTTTTAAGCAGGTTTTCAAGTGGGTTTACATGTGTAATACATGACTTCAATTGGCAAATTTCACACACGTGCGTTAGGCCATGCAATTTTGAATTATGCTTCCTCTAATTACTAAAACTCTGTATATTGGAACTTGTGTTCATGGTACTGGCCTGATCGCAGACTATGATATCAGTTGTTTTCACTTCATAATCACGTTATATCAAGGTTTAGAGTGAAATTGTTACAATATAGACCGGCCGCGGTTTATAAACAAGAACGGATATAGGAAGGGGGATGTCCTATTCAAAAGTATTATAACAGTTCGTGTCACTTTCTCTTTGTGAGTTGTTTTTAGCGAAAAAAAATAATATTTTAGTCCTTTATAAGGGGAGTGCGCCTTGGCCTCCCCGTAAGAGGAGAGAGAAGGAGGAAAAAACAGAACTCAGCGCTCACACAGACCCGTCCTTGGTCACCTACCATGGAACAAAGGGTCGAAAATATCAACAGAGCCTTCAAATGTTGCTTCAATTACTTTTTTACCTCTGTTTATCGTTACATCATACATGGAAAATGAAACAGGCAATGTGCATTTCAATATAATGTAAAGAAGTTCTGAACCTCATTTATGTTGTCTTTCTTTATATCGATTGGGCCTTCATGAACACCACTATATTATGTAGGTCTTCATATCGCGAGCTGTTTTTATTATCATTTGCTGTATATTCCTTGGTTATTTTGCCAAATATGTATATGAATGATCATCATTCTATGACGTTTTGTAAGACTGGCCGGAATTTCTTTTCTTGGCCAGCGCAGTGATGATTTTCTTTGTAGTTTGTATAGATAGATACATTCTTGTAATTACAGCATTTGTTATTGCTTCGAATTGGCACTGGCAGCACTAAACATATTGCTACTGATCACCCAGACAATTGCCAACCCATCCTTTCCAGCTTTCCGTGATCAATTACAAATTAAACAGATTAAAAAAAGGGGCAAAAATCCAATGATTAAATGAGCTTTTACCAGTAAGACAGCGCTCGTTATACAGTGTGATAGATAGGACGCTCGCGACACTGGGATAAGGGTACTATCTCTCACTCTCCGAGCCGATCTTTACATCTATAAAACACTCCGCCCGGAGAGTGTATGGTTATCTCCACTGGGTGGCGCTGATCCATCACCGGAAGTTGGATGTGATCTGCCGCGTCCCCAGGGAAAAGCCAATCGATTGATGCGTAAATAGGTCAGTGTTGGCGACGTCCACAGCGCTATCGTTCATTTCGCAATAATGTCATTGACGTTGCAATTTGCACATCGGACTGGGTGATCATCTGAAAGTATGATATACCAATTTCTGTACATTTTGCAATAGGTCAAAGATAGATAGCTTATTTCAGGTTTGAACATCTGTCATAAGCGCACTGAACCTACGCTCCACCCGGCATCGTTATGGGCTGAAGTGCGCTTTGGGCTTATGCACGTTTTCAGAAATGTCATATCCTCCCGTGATGCTTACGTACTCAATGGAATGCCTCTCCTCCTCTTCATATCTATAATAGCGAGAGCGCCATACATGTCATCTTTGAGATTCGTCCATGGACGCATACGTACCTGATGCCTACGTCTTCACATAAGAGCCGCTTCAGTTATAGGCCCTATGGCTGGGGTTCTTTGTACCAAGTACGCTTTATGCAGTTAATAGCTGTAAATCATAGTTTCCGCGAGCGTTTTTTTTCTAAGTCACTTTATCATTATTGTCTCTGCATTTACCCGTTCTTCCCTTCCTATATGGCATGCAGGTATGACGCCATGTATTATGCTATCGCATAATATGTATTGCTGTTCATGTCATTTATACAGAGTCAGAGCCATGTGAATATACTTATGCGTTCAATAAACAGATCTCAATGTGTCCTATAGGACCCCAATCATTTGAACCAATGAATAAGGAAAACAACCAATATATGGCAATATCCATTGATATTACGAAGAAAAACACCCAAATCAATAGAGTCTAAGTAGATTTATTGTCTATTGCGTCATATTACTCTTTATTACACACACACGTTTCTCTAAGTTTTGAAATACAGAACTTCCGGTATTGCACGTTGCTGCACCGGAAGTATACCGCTTATGGGTGTCCATGGGATTGCGGGCCAAACTCAAACCGACCGTACCAGTCAGCATACTTTGGCAAGCCTTGAAAACGCGGCAACCAGCAGAGTGGTCTCGTTTGTCGTCTGGTAATCCTGTAATGACCAGCTTACCGGCTTCTCCTGGTGGTTCTAAGCTGTCTTTGTACCGCTTGACCCCACATGTTTAGTTTATGAGATCCGGGGTTTTGTTAATTAGAAACTTGTGGTATTTTGGTTTCGTCAGCACTATGTTTCAGCAAGCTTTTTTTTGTATTTATTTTTTCTGAAGCTGGCTGTTTATGTACTTGCATTTAAAGTTGCGAAACTTACGTTATCCGTGAGTAGTTAGGCCCAACGAGTATAGACAGAAGTGTCTATACTCGTTGTTAGGCCGTATCGGACAGTTTTGTCTGCTTCCATGCCATAAGGGCGGGAACTTGAATTTGGCCCTTTTTATCACGATTTTTTTTTATCGTGTATTATGCTCATTACAAACTTTGAGTACTCTTCACAAACTCTGCAAGATAGTACCTCTATACATGTATATGTCCCACGAAATTTGGCCATGAAAGGCCTATTACTTTATTTCCTACTGTTACTTCGAAGTATTAAATTCATTAAAAATCTGGTAATTTTCTTTCTCAGGGAGTACGAAAGTGTTTTAAAATAAATCCACTTTTTTACCTTCTCAAATATTCAGTACCTTGAAAATGAATTGATACAAATAAAAACCATTGTGCATAAATGATGAACTCGCATCCAATTTCATATAAGGAATAAAGCGTCTGGACATTGAAAGCCTTCGAAAATAAACATAAAAACAAATGGGTAACTTAAATGTTTTTTGACTATACAAAAAGTGTACAAATCACTTCATTCTGGCGGAAATGGTACCGTATGAAGGTTTGAAACATGGATGTAATTTCTTATAAGATTATTTCTTAGAAGTAAATTGAACTTAAACACTGAGGAGAAATATGTATTCACCAAAGAATTTACATGTCATTATTTACTCCGCCTTTCCCGGAGAAAAATCATGAGAATCCTTATTGTAAAACGGTAGATTTCATTTCATTATTTTAAAGGCAACTGTCGCAAGATGCTATTTTTATTTCCCTTGTTTATTTTTATTTGAGCGCATGACCTTATGGGTCTTTGGCCAGCTGCTTAGGCTTAGATCAACTCTAAAGATCAAAACCCACTCACTTTTAAAAATGGCGGACTCTGACGTCATTCGACCATGCTTGTTTGTCCTCGCATGCCCCACATCAGTCAGTGGCTTTTGAGAGTCTGTCTAAAACCACAGACACATCAGAAACATTTGAACTGTTCCTCCTTAGAATGAAGCTTTTCAAAGTGTTATTTATTTCATCGGACGGCTACTTTATGTTGTTTATGTTCTGTGAAGTGGAAGGGAGAATGTCAGGCGATGTGTTGAACGTTTTGAGATGGGTTTTTTTCAAAGGGTAATTTGCTTGGAAAAGGCTAAACTTGTTTGTTCAGTTTCATAGGAAACGAATGGATGGTTGGATGTTTGTGCTTGTCGGTGACAAAGAAATTATTCTGTTTTACTTTCAGAGAGTTTCCCTGTTATCCATTGATGTTGCCAAATATACCGGCATAGAATTGCTGGTAAAACTTTTATTTTAAAATGTAAACCACTGGATTTACAAAATTAAAAGCACTTTCCAAGATGATAGGCTATATTGGTGTGGGGTAATTTTATTTTTGTTTTTGGTGAGAGGTTATGATGCAGTATCACTGACGGGTGAAAGTCATTCAATGCAAACACCGTTGAGTTAAAGTTATGATTGGTGTATCAGTTTCTGAACGTTTTGTCTGTTGGTGATGTGTATGGTATGATAATACCTTGTTGTTGACCCTTCCCAAGCTCTTATGCTCATCTGCATATTAAACCATTTCTTTATAAGAAAACTACGACGTTGTTTCTCGTTCCCATGGGAAAAAAACTTTCTTTTCCAAAGGGAAAAATCGCCACTGTTCGCCCAACGTTCACGACGTTAGACATTTTTTATGTTCACACGGACAAGATTAAAGCTTGTCGTGATAACTTTATTTTCTACAAACAATTTGGAAGAAAGATATTTCGCACAGCGACCCTGAAATAAGAAGAGAGTCATGTATCCATTTCGAACTTATCAAGCCCTTCGGGCTATATTCTTCTAATAACTTCCGCCGATAAAGTAAAATCGTATATAATGACGTGTGATTTTTTTCTACGTTACAAACCTACGGTTATGCAGTGTACGATTCGTAAGTTTATGTTCTTTGTCAGAACCTAGGCCCGACAAGTGACTTGTGATAAAAGTGAACCTGTCAGTGAGCGGACACTGCCGACTCAGGGTAATGGCAACAGAGTCATAATACACATATGGGATTATACCATGACTGGAATATGGTGTGTACTTGGCTTCCAAAGTGAGGGATGTGGGCTTTGGTCGTGTAGTTACAGCGAAGTGTGATTTTGTCGTTCGGCCTTGCAGTTGAAATATTATGCGGGCATATAGTATGGATCATTCCTATACTGGGATTTGTTTTGGCGACTGACAGTCAGTCTCACAATAACAGTGAGGTTACCGGCCTGCCAGGCCCGGTATCCCCGCCCGGCGCCCCCCGACCCGACCCTGCCCGCCCGACTGGTCGTTGGGGGATTATAACCAGGGATCACAAATCTGAGCATGCCACCCTGATCCCCACTCCTCCTCCAGGGCGCCTTCCTCCAGGGTAGGGAGCACGTGTTAGGCGGTGTCGGGGAAGGTGACAACCCTGACGTCACGGCCCTCCGTTCGCACATGCGCATAGAGATGGGGGTCGATCCTCTCTTTCTCTCTCAGCGGTGGTGCTGGCGGTGGTGCTAGGCGGCGGTGGTGCTGGCGGTGGTGGTGCTGGTGCTGGAGCCGTGTCTCCGGGGCTGCCGGGAGGATATCAGGGAGGGTCGCCCGGAGTGGAGCGGGGGGGAGCCCGGCGGCGCCGCTGCCAAATCGACAGCTGGGCGCTGATTGGCTGGCGCGGTGAGAGGGGGGTAGGAGGGGGTCGAAGGCGGGGCTTAATGGGTGGGTGGGAGGGCGGTGTGTGTGTGTAGTCACTAGGAGGGAGGCTTGTAGCCTACGGAGGGGAGGGGGTAGCGGGGCTGGCGGGTGGGAGGGGGCTGTACTAGGCCAGGCGGTAGAGGCCTGCTGGCTCGGTGCGAGGCAGACAGCGACGGGCAGCGGAACAGAGAGGACGTCTCCTACCCGTACTGCTGCAGCGAGCGGCGAGCGCGCGCCACCGGCCGGATTTTACCTCAGTGGAGTACGCTTTTGCCAAGGCAGCAGCCGACGCTCGCTCTCCGCGCACTGGATCTATACGAACACCACCATTACTACTACTACTACAGCCACAACCTTACAGACATGGATTTTACGCTTGCTGTCGGGCGCCGTGGAGGCCGCGTGGAGTACGTTTAAACCGGCGGCGGTAGTAGTAGTAACCAACCAGTCAGCCTGTCGTCGACCCGACTGGCTTCCCTGGGTATAGCGGCGGCAGCACTTAGCAGGCAGCCACAGCGGTTAGCTTCAGACGCTGCAGCCACATCAGCGGCGGCCAACTAGCCAGGTAGGCTCCAGCGGGCGGGCGGGCGGGCACACACACACAGGGTACAGGAGGAGTAGTAGCAGTAGCAGTAGAGGGGGTAGACACTGGGCGTCTGACGGGGTAGTACAGGGAGGGGTGGCAGCACTAGCTGGCCGCCCGGAGGGGACGGGGACCGCGCGGGCCCCCACCACCACCACTAACCCCTAATGCTCCCACCAGCCGGTCGGCCACCTATCGGTAGGTCGGCCGCCCTGACGGCCGGGACGTGGAGGTGGTAGTGGTGGAGGTGGTGGTGGGAGGTGGCGGGCGGGCCGTCCCAGGCCCGGGACCCCGACCACTCCGGGGTCGGGCGGCGGGAGGGGGCGCCTCCTGCCTACCGCCACCGGGCCCCCTCCCCACCGGTCTCATGGAAACTTACCCGAGTCTGGACAATTTCAGTTGATGTTTTAGTTTTTCAAGTTATGTTTTACAATATTGATGATAAACACTTATACTGTTTTCAACTAAGTAGCACAATATTAACATGTTACACTGTTATACATGATTTTGTATGTTCATGTTCATGTTTCTTTATCTTGATGTTCATGTTCTTTTTAAGCATGTCATTGTTGTCATACTTTCACCTACTTATGCCAGAACTTGTTTGAAACATGCGACATATTGATATGTATTAATCCCTTCCTCATAACAGCGCAGCACTATGGACCATACTGGATGGTAAGTGGTTAGCCATGGTCCGGGGCCAGTGGCATTAGTTTGGGGCCAGTAGCATTGGTTTGGGGCCAGCTATAGCATAGCCCGGCCCCTACACATTGATTTAGCCGGCCGTCGGCCCCATTCCCCGGCCCGCTTAACGGCCCCGCAGCCCGTCGACCGCCATCATAAAATCATGTCTTACGACCGCCGCCCGTGAATTATTGACGACCGTCGACCATGAAAGACGCCATGCGCTGGGGAGTGCGGAGACCGACCACAGCGCGTTCTGCTGGAGATAGCGGTGATCACCACCACCGCAGGCTGGCCTGGGCTCGCCTATGGTGCCTGGGGAGGAAGAAGATTGTCGATGGGAGATAAGGAGATGGATGGAGGGTGGAGTGGAAAAAGTTGAAGTTAAAGGGTGGTGTTTTTAATGTTATGTAATAGTAGGCTGGGATTGTCACTGAAAAGGTCCGTATAGAGGTTGAAGCCACCAAGGCTTATTAATGGGAGATGGGCATGCAGTTTGATGTAATGGTTATTGGGTGGGTGGATTGGTAAGTGAGTGGGTGGGGGCGGTGCAGTGGAAGTAGGATGATCTGGGTGGGTGGGAGGGAGGGAAGGTGGGTGGTGGGTGGGTGGGAGGATTTTGGGGAGGGTGGGAGAAATGGGGGAGGGTGGAAAGAATGGGTGGTGGGTGGGAGAAATGGGGGAGGGTGGGAGATGGGAATGGGTGCCCCCCATTGCAGTTGAGATCGGGGGAGAAGGGGGTTGACATGGGGAGGAGGTGATTGGGGGAGCCCTCCCCGGCCCCTCCCCCCGGGCCGGCCGGGGTCGTAAAGCCCAGCTCCCCGGTCGATTAGCCCGCCTTTTACTGTCCCCTGCCCACCACTAAGAGCGGCCTAAAGAAGGTCGTTTATTGAATCTGTCCCAGTTTTACAGCCACCAATCCTGGGGTCGTATACCCCTCAGACAGACACAGGCCTGTGTTGTGCCCTCATGAGAAGGAGGTGCCCTTGAAGAAAACAACTCAAGTGGTGGTGATTGGAGGAAGGGGCTTGATGGTAGTACCACACACTTACTACCTGGTTGGGAGTTTACTGCCACCCCCAATGACGTTAGGGGTGGGGGTGGGAGGGATTGGATTGAGGGGGGGGGGGTAGGTATAAAATGTGGGGGTGGGAGGGGTACTGGTCAATGAGTCTATCCCCTGGGATAGGCCAGCCGGAGGTCATTAGGCATTCCTTACACGGACCTAGGTGTTCAACGCCCACAGGAGGACTGGATGAGCCCAGGAGGGATTATGAGGAAGGTGCTGATACAGCAGTATAACATATGGCGGGGGAGCGCCATCTCCCAGAGTAGCAACCAGCCCCGGCAACGTGACCTATCTGTCCACGGTCGACCCCTTCCGCCTTCCCCCACTGATCTGAACCGACTAGCAGGGGAGGCAGGGGGGCTGAGGGGTGGTGGGCAGGAAGAGAGGGGGCAGGTGCTTGGCTCGGCCCACACCAGCAGCTACAAAGGCGCCTCTAGCGGAGCGCGGGAGAGCGACGGACAAAAGCAGACGACATTCAGATGCAGATCGGTGCAGGCGAGTGGTTTGCGCGGGAACAGACCGTCGTGAGGGCCTTCTGGAGCGCCTGAGGGCCTGGCGGCCGAGTGGAGGGCTCTCAAGGGGGGCCTCGCCAACCTCCAATCCCCTCTTCACAAATTCGCCAGCCGCCTGCGCCCGACGGCCCCGCCATTACTAATTACTATCTCATCAAATGCGGCGGAGACACGAGAATATAATTGGCGCGCTAATGACAGAAGTCGACGCGAGGCTGGGATTGTGATGGGCCAAGACGTACAAATGTCGTCTGCCCACCCACTGAGCCTGGCCGTGCTAATGATGATGTATGGTAAATGTATATGTAACGCCCCTACCAGCACCTTATTCAAGGACTAAAAACAGAACTGATAAAACGTGCGGGGGAATATACAGTGGATAACCGAGGCGACTTAGCTTGGTTATTGCCTGAGTGCATGTCAAAGCGGATATAGATGACAAGAGAAAGATAGAAGCCCAACACGCATGTGTCGTCTTACACGTCACGCGAGGCCAAAAACCATCCCACAATGTCGTGGTCAAACCCTATCCCATACACTGTACAAGGATAGAACACAACACCCCCTCTTACAAGTATAGGTCACTCAGTGGGCGTGGTCAACAACAGATCGACCATGCCAGCACGTTCCCTTAAAACAAACCAGTGTTCTTCCAACTTTGCCAGGCCTTCAGAAACATAAAAAGGCCATCTCATCCAAAGAACAAAAACAACAATCTAGCTCCAAGCAGTGGCTGCATGACTAACTATTTTGTCCTTATGTCTACGCACGCGGCTTCCTACTCTTCCTCGCGCGTAGTAAAGTTCAGAGAAATCCAAGCGCGGCGGCATTTATTCACTTTAATTGCCGCGCCGCCAGCTGTGACCGACGGCAGGTGGGGGCCTGTCTGCCCGCCCCGAGACACCTACATCCGCCCTCCCTCCTGCCGCCCGCCGCCGACGCGTCGTCGATCGATACGCGCACCTCGCCGCGCCGCGCCGCCGCTGTGTGTAACGCGGAGAACCAGCAGCAGCCTGTTGGTACCAGCGAAAGCAGCACCAGAACACGGCGGAACAAGCGCAACTTGCAATTACTCTTAGTACAGAAACCATGGCGGCTTTGAACTTGAGGATCCAATGGTTGGAGATTTAATGGCCCTGGAGGGTTAGGGTTGGGGGTTGTCATTTGAAGACTGCTGGAGTAATTACGCCATGAGTTGGCAACTTTCCAAGTGCCCATCACCCGCCCTCCACTCGACTCCTGTTGCTAAGTGATGCACACAGGAGGAGAACAACAGACATCAGTATGCCCCAGCTGATGCCGGGCGGCACCAGGAGGAGGGCCAGGAGGAGGCACAGTACTCCCTCCTCCATGCAGCAACTAATAGGCGCCCTATCTGCACGTGTGACAGGAATAACATTATGGCCCGGCATCCATGGGGAACTGCAGGGAAAAAATCCATAACCTGTCAGTAATTGTGGCTCAAAATAACCGGGATACCTTATCTACTGCATTATTTAGTCCATGGGTATAGACCTTTATATACAGGTCAAATGGCAAAAATAATGCCTCAGGTGTCATATTGGTGAAAATATATCCATAGTGGGAACACCTACAATTGATCAACATAACAACAATTAATGTTGGCCACTTAAGAATGGGCAATTTTATTGTGCAAAACTGTGTTTCTATATAATTGCTTTAGTTACTAAAAATGATGTCTGTTTATTAGAATATATCTGCAAAAGGTCTATAAGTACCAACTGCGGGTGGTTGGCGTTAACAAGGACGCTGACATGCCGCCTGGTCGCACCACCGACAAAAGACTGACCAGTGGTCAGTGTTTGCCTTGGTCAGTGGAGGGGGATTGATGCAGAATGGAGGCGCTACGTGTGCATTGACCGGTCGCCCGGGGGGTCGCCAGGCCTGACCGGCATTCAGCCATCCAGGTGCCCAGTTCTGCCCGTGTATGAACAACCCATAACGTGCACCTGACTTAGCCTGACTGACAATGTACATTGCATGTGTGTGATATATACAATGAATGTACATTGCATGTGTTTATGTACTGAGGCAACTCATGTTTGTACGTACATTTATATATCATGTGTGTAAACTGACAATACATTGAGTGATGCGTGGGGGCAGGATTAGGCCTATATTCATGTACCATATAGGCATGAAGTTTTACGGTCACCTCAACAATTAATAGTACCTGTATAAGCCTATACATTGTTGTAGAAGTTTCTATACAAAATTATAATGAATATGCACGTATAAAATACCCATATTTCATTTTATTAATATGAAATTTCATGTTAGGAGATATTTTTCAATATCTACGTTTCATTTCACTAATGATAACATTAGGTCCCTGGAACACAATAATCACTCCCAGCATAGTAATGGGTTTCTTATTCATACAAGATGGAAATATAAATAACGGTCGCACGCGTGTCTGGGAGTGTGTGTACACACATAACATCCATTAAGTGGCCGCGGTGGATTTACCAAGGTCCCCCACCCGACCCAGCACCTCCAGCATACAAGTACACAATCCCCCAATGACTTGGCCCCTGCTTCACCACTAGCCAACCCAACCTAACCCGCCAGCCAGCCAACCAACCCCAGACGGAGGCCCAGGCCGAGGGCGGGCGGCCGGACTATAATATAGAAGAGGCCTGGCAAGTCGAGCCACCACTGTTGACATTTGGCTTTGGCGTTGGGCATTGTTGGAAGCGAGCTGGGCGTACCTTTTCAGTTGTGGTAGTACTTAATACTGGAAGACGTGTGCGCTGGCACAGGAGGAAGGGGACTGGCGTGAGCCTGAACCCCGTCTTGGTGTGTGGAGAAAAGCCATCCTCCTGGGCCTGCCCTGGAGTAAATGGAGAACCGCTGTGTGTATAGAAGGCCGGGCCCGCAGTCAACAACACCGGGCCAACTGGTCGCCGCCCAAAAAGCCCAATAAACCTGGGAGTGATATCCATCACCACGCGACTGGTGTATATGGCGGAGGAGGTGTATGCTGGAGGAGTCGGGGCGGCGTCCTCCAGTACTGTACCGGCCGACCAGCCCCACTACATCCAGAATCTCCCCTCCCTACTCACTCACACTACCCAGTCGCAGTTCCTCCTGTAATTAAGGACCATTCACACCTCCAGGCGCCGCGACCTACTTCCGGGTACCCATCTTTCTAGCCAATCTACCAGGAGTTATTATTCCCTCGTACAATTCTATAAAGCCTGACAGCTATCTACTGCTGCTTTCATAGACTATTTTTTTCACAATGTAGTGCTTGGAGAGTGACTGACCTCAATGCCTATGATACCCATCACTCCTCATTCTTCCCCCCGAGTCTCAGGGCCAGCCATCCATTCATTCATTCTCCACCTCCTTCCTCCTGTCTCTCCGGGCGCCCATTGTGCCCGGGCGATAATCATAATGGTCGCTTTCATCCCGTCCCCGATCGCCTGCCCATCACCAGCTCATTGAGCAGAAGCGAGCAGCTCAAAAAAGGACGACCTGATTAACACGACCCCGCCCGGCCCTCCCACCTAGAGCCACTCTCCAGGCAGATTCCCCGACCCAACCGTCACCCTGTATAGGCTAATAATAACAGTTAACCTGCTTGGAGAGCGCCAACTCAGAGAGCAGCTCGTGCCCAATGGGCGCCTCACGTGTTGAGCAGCTCGGGATCTGCTCACGGTTAATAACTCGGCAGCAGCTCGTTACCTGGGGCATCCATCACGACCAGGTATTGTGCAGCTGTCAGAGGGGGTGGGGTAACACTTGGATCTTTGATCGCGCACCTGACATGCCCGCCACACCTGGTGGGTGGGTGGGTGGAGACAGCTGGGTGAGTGGGTGGGCGGGTAGGTGGGTGGGTGGGTTGCCTCCAGTGACATCCCACACTGGAGGAGCACACGTACAATGTGATGATGGATGAGGTGCGGGTGGTAGTTACAGATAAGCCGTTCGATGGTAAAGAGGCGTGTTTCACTTGTGGATATTGGAATCATTTCAATTCATATAATAACGCTCTGAAAGGATACAGGCTTTTTTTGTGTGTTAATGCGAAATAGAAAATGGTTATAGTTATTAAATTTTACACTTTCAATATCTCCTACACCCGTCAGAGTTATCAGTCAGAAAGTCTTGATCTTAAAGGGGCACAATTAAAGAAATAACCATTACTGATCTATGTTTTGCAAACATTAGATTTTAAAGGGGCGTCAGAGAGGGCTCTTTAGTACTGCATTTTTAGTATCTATAGGAGTCGCAAATCAATGACTTAATGCATTGATTTGGAGATAAAGCTATGTATGCCTGTTGATTGTACAGGTATAGGAAATTAAGTCATTGACAGCGGCTTCTGCTCCCTGAGTTGCTCAGGCAACATTGGGTGTTCAGGGCAGGTAGAGGTGGTTTCAGAGTCTTAAAATGTCGGGAGGGCGTGGCTGGTGGTCATCCTGGGGATTAGTGAGATTGGCACAAGCTGCCCCCCTCCCCTCAGCCACTGCCCCCCGCCCCGCCGATCCCGGTCACCTCCCGCCAGAGGGCGCGATTAATTGATCCGATCTAATCAGACCACGCTCTGCTGGCCGCCGGAAGGATGTGGGCAGCCCACTTCCGGCTCTGCCTGCCGGGGTCTCTGGGAGTTCCTGTGAGGTCTGATTCAGTTCATATCAGTCTATTCTATGCCCTGTGTGAAGCCTTTCAGTGGTAGTCTATTGGCCCCAGCTTCCTGGTACATGTATCTGATAATAAACTTATTGAATAACAGACATTTAGCATATAAATATTTTATATAATATATAAAATGCATGACTAATGCATGACCAATGCATGACATTTAAAGCCCCCAGAACATGTCAGAAATGAAAGCAATTGTCATAATATCCACGCCGTTCACGATGATATCCCATCCAAAATAATACCAAAATACTACTAATATTGCATGGAAATCAAAGTATCAATATATCATGATAATTACTACAATACCTGGCAGCTACATGGCAAACTTTGCAATGCATCCTTGGTCATGGCGATAGTATATGTTGGAATTATATGAATTCAAAGGACAAAAACGTTTTATAGGAATGGTATATGAAATATATATGAAAAGATTAATTGTATAAGTACCAAAAACATTATTATGATATGAAATACTTTGACATTGTATGGAATTATTGTACAAGGTTTTTAATTAGTATCAATGACATTAAAAATAATAATCTAAGGCAGCATTAGTGTCAAAGCATATTAGCCCTAAGCTTTCTTCTTTGTGATACACACTCAGAGGTGTGAAAACACTGTGATTGCATTTTGGTGGCACATTTCTCAAAGGTGTGAAAGCCTCTGGGGGCACATTTCCCAAAGGTGTTCAAGTCCTGGCTAGGAGGGTAGAAAAGGAGCAGTGGGTCACTGGTCAAATCAGTTCACCCTGGACCACCTTCAGGGTAGGGACTATTGGGACCTACACACACCACTGCAGACTTTAACCTGGAATAAGCTCTGCCCTCTGCTGACTGTGTAGGCTCCCCAGTCCCTATCCCTGCTCCTGCCTATAGACCCTGTACCAGTGGTATGTGCTACAGTTTGCCTGACTTTTGGTGAGACCCTATTTGATTTATTGCTGCTGTTAGATTACAACCTTATCTGCCTAGATAGGACTTTTATTAAGAGAGACTGCCACTGTCACATTTGTTGTGACCCTTTATATTTTGTAATACTTTATATTGTCATATTTTACATTATGACACATTACATTTGTAACACTCAATATTTATGATATTAGTATTGACAGTTGCTATTTTATAATTTGTATGACATTATCTCCTCCGGGAGTCAGCCTTTATTAATAAATTATTGATTATACCTGTATTACCTCTCCAAGTCATCTTTGATTTAATAGACAATTATGGACATGCATATGCCAAGCGAGTAGTACAGTTACATCATAATTATAACATTGCTGGTGGTTGAACCTCCGGGTATAAGGCTGAATAAGAAATTGTCAAAATTATCAAAATTATCAAAATTCAAAATGGATCAGTTGTTGGCAGATTTGGAGAAAAGGTTGAGTGAGTCTAGTCAGAAACAGCAGCAGGAGCTTTTGACAGCACTTGGTGATGTGCATCGATTAGTGGGTACTCAGGACGTAGTGTTACAACCCAGAAATGACTTGATAGCCAAGAGGCCAGCAAATTTTTCAGGATCATCCTCAGAAGATCCTGAGACTTGGCTGGTCGAATATGACGAGTACATGTCATGGGTTGAACCTACAAGGTCAGAGGCAAAGCGCAGGATGTTTAGTAGCTATCTAGTTGGCAAGGCCAAAGCATGGTATGTCAACTATGATATGTGCAAGGTGGACAGTTGGGACATTGTTAAAGAGAGATTCACAGCACATTTTGACAGGATTTCCCCTACTCAACGTGACTTGCTGACAACAGTGAAGATGAAACCACATGAAAATATCTCAGACTTTGTGGACTTAGCATCGACAGCTTACCGTAAGCTTAAGCTGTCACCCTCTGAGAAGCTCTCACGCTTTTTAGATGCTGTGACTCCACAATATAGAGTGGAAATATTAAAGAAGAATCCTACCACGATGGAGGACGCAATGTGTGCTGCTCTGGACGCAGAATATGTACTGTGTGATAGGGGAATGACAATGGCCGAAGTGGATGCTTTATTAGAAAAGAAACTAGCAGACAGGCCTGCACAGGTTTCTTCTGTGAACTCTGTATCTCCTACAAAGGGCAGTAAAGATAATTCTGATCTGCATGAGATCACACGGATGTTTCAGGATTCACTGAAAGTTGTGTGTAGTGGGATCCAAGCTTTAGATGAGAAGGTCCGATCAATGGAGGTAGCCGCAAGAGACAATAGAGGATGGTCTGATAGAGATCGGAACAGAAAGGTTATTATCTGTTTCAAGTGTCAGGGTGAAAATCATATTGCCAGAGACTGTACTCTGAATACTGAGCGAAGTGCGAGGAAAGATCGCTGGGATCATGATCAAGGACACTCAAAAAGATCATACAGTCATGATCGCAGGTGGCGGAGCCAATCACCATCCAGTTACAGCAACCGAAAAAACTAGATTATCCTTCCTATGATGGGGAGAATAGGGAGGAAAATCTGAAGCCAACACGGACACGTCAACAGGATATTGGATCTGGGTATGCCCAGACACCTTCAAGGACTCGAAGTGATCAGCTTAGTAAGGGGTGTGCATGTGAGCACACCTCCTACCAACCCAAGTCTTCACATCTTAGCCCAACTTCTCGTCACGGTAACAGCTCATCCCATCTGTCACATTCAGCGTCTCGCTATGTAAGTGACACTAAGACAGCACGTGAGGGTCGTCTTCGCCTATCAACTACATCTACAGCTGATGTTCAATCTTCTGATGTATCTACAACCACTGGTGACAACGACAGGTCCTTGCCAGTGTCTACCAAGGGACATCTTAAGGTGGCCGACCATCAGTCATCTGGGACATCATCATCAACTTGGGCTGACATCGCAGCGGTGTGCAATCAACAGGCAATGAACCAAAATGCCGGAGGTAAGGCTTACATGTCTTCTCACTTGCTGACTGATGATAACTGTGTGACGGGATGTATTGGTTCTCAGTGTACCCGAATGCTGATAGATACGGGTGCTGATCATTGTTGTATGAGTTATGATTTCTATGAACAGATCAAACCAGGTTTGCAGAATCTTATTGAGAAACCATCTCATGTGTTTGTGGCATTTGCAGGGGGGAACACTGCAAATGTTCATTGTGATATTGAAACAGATTTACGTATAGATGATGAAACATATCGTGTAGTTTTCCATGTTGTTCCAGGTTTAAAGCATAATGCTGTTATTGGAAGAGATTTTCTGAGAAAGTATGGGATGAATATTGTGTACATTCCAGAGGAAGTGGTATCTATAAAGGAATATACTGTTCGTGCTGATAGGGATATTGAGTTGCCTCCACACACAGAGATGCTGTGCAGCCAAAAGGTGGATTCTTCATTGGGAGAGGGATCTTTTCTAAATTATGTAGGTTTTAGGTTGGCGAAGCAACCTGAGGTGTGGACCGCAAGGTCTTGTGTGAAGGTCAACAATGATACCATCCCTGTCAGATTTGCAAATGTTTCAGATCATCTAGTAAAGATCAAGAAGGGGGAAGCACTGGGAACCACCCGACCCCTTGGTTCATCTGAATGTATACGATTATCCAGTGTTGCTGTAGCTGATTCCTCTTCAATCTGCAAAGATGAAGGTACGGTCGATCAGACACCAAAGTTCTTGCCTAAGGTTGACTACTCGCACTCACAGTTGACTACTGAGCAGAGGGAGATGATGGACGCTCTTCTCATTGATCACTGTGATGCGTTTGTAGGCCCTGATGGTAAGGTCGGATGTACGGACTTGATTGAACATGAGATAGAACTGATGCCTAATGCTAAGCCAGTTCAGCAGATGCCTTTCCGTATGTCACCCATGATGAGAGATAACCTAGAGAAGGAGGTCCAGAAGCAAGTGGATTTGGACATTCTTGAGCCGATTTATACTGGTTCATGGGCAAGTCCTTGTTTTCTGTTGACCAAAAGCTCTGGTGGATTTCGCTTAGTGTGTGACTACAGAAAACTTAATGAGGTTACCGTGCCTGAATATTTGGCCATCCCACGGATTGATGATGTGCTGGATGCAGTAGGACAAGTTCAGCCAAACTACATCACTGCTCTCGATCTTATGATGGCCTTTCATCAGATTCCCATTTCTGAGAAAAGCAAGGAATTGACTGCATTTCTCACACCTTTTGGCAAGTTTGCCTATAAAAGGTTAAGCATGGGACTGAAGAACAGTGCTCGGTCTTGTCAGATGGTAGTTGATCTCGTCTTGCAGGGATTGCAATTCAAGAACTGTATCTGCTATATAGATGACATAGTGGTTTTCTCACCGACCTTTGACCAGCACTTGAAAGATCTTGGGGAGGTTTTATCTAGAATCTCAGCAGCCGGACTAAAACTGAAACCTAACAAGTGTATTGTGGCTGCACCTGAAGTCCCATTTCTGGGCCACATTCTCAATCATGAGGGGATCAAGCCAAATCCGAAGAAGGTTGAGGTTATCCATGCGATTAAACCTCCCAAAACTCGCACTCAGATAAGACGCTTCTTAGGGATGACAGGATTTTATCGAAAATTTATCCCTAATTATGCTACTCGAGCTCGAGTACTGTACACTTTGACCAAGAAGAATGTGGAATGGACATGGACCGAAGATCATCAAACTGCCTTTGATGACTTGAAGCAGGCACTGACTTCGGAGACCTTGCTTATCTACCCAAATTTCTCTGAAGAGTTCATTGTGACGACAGATGCCAGTAATGTAGGGATAGGTGGAATCCTTAGCCAGAAAGACAAAGATGGTAATCTTCGGCCAGTAGCATACACGGCCAAGTTACTCAACAGTGCTCAGAGAAACTACAGCACTTTGGATCGAGAATTAGCTGCTATTGTTCATGCCTGTCTTCATTGGCGAGTATATCTGGAAGGAAGAGAGTTTCTGATCCAAACCGACCATGCTCCATTGAAGTACATCCTTAATCCAAGAAGTAAGCTAACACCACGACAGATAAGATGGGCTGCTGATTTGAGGCAGTTCCAATTTAGAGTGATGCATGTGAAAGGAACAAGCAATGTCGTGAGCGATGCCCTGTCCCGTTTAGGAGATGAAACAGAAGCTGCTCCAAATGAGGGTGTTACAGATGTATTCCCAGAGCTAACTACCATTGGAATTGATGAGGTGCAAACTGCTCCACTGGCCACTGAACCTCGCAGTCCCAAGCGAGAAAGAAGAAGGAGGAGAAAAACTGAGGGAACCGACAGAGTGCATTTTGATTTGCATCCGGTAGTTCACATCTCTCCTGTCGAACCAGAGGAAATTTCAGTCAGTGAAATAGAAACAGCAAAAGCAAGACCGAACAATGTGAAGAGAAATAGATACATGGCAAGATTAGTCACGCAGGAGGCAGACAAATTCCCAGAGATAGGGATCTCCCGAGAGGCCATGGTGAAGGAACAAAATGAAGATGTGTTTTGTAAAGGGATAATAGCATTCATAACTGAAGGAGAACTACCTGAGGACATCAAAATGGCAAAACTCATTGTATTGAGGGAGTCACAGTATGCCATAGTCAAAGATATTCTGTATCATATACAAACGGGAGTAGGACCTAAATCTGACACGGTAGTACAAGTAGTTGTCCCTTTGACACTGCAACCAGTAGTGTTGCATGCACATCATGATTCTTCTTTGGGAGGACATCTTGGAGCTAACAAAATGTTAGGTGTCATGCGAAGTCGATATTTCTGGCCTAACCTTACCAAAGATGTTGTTGACTATGCCTTGTCTTGTGAAACTTGTGCTCAAACAAAGAGGATGACACGACCAATCAAACCTTGTCTTGTCTTACGAGATCCAGCACCTCATGCATGGAGCGTTGTAAATTTGGATGCATTGGAACGGTTGCCCCAGACCACCAAAGGCAATTCACACATAGTTGTGGTTGTTGATTATTATTCACGCTACACTATCTGTATGGCTTTACCAGATCTTACAGCAGCCACTGTTGCTCGTCATTTCTATGACAAAGTCATCTGTAGATTTGGTGCCCCAAGACGTATTGTGATGGACAATGGCAAAGCTTTTGCAAGTAAGCATTTTGAACAGCTGTGTGCAGCTTTTGGGATCACCCAGTCTTTTACATCAGTAGCGCACCCCATGACATCGGGTGTTGTTGAACGTCAGAACCGGACCATACTGGGAGTCCTGAGAAACTATATCTCTGAGAATCAGACAGACTGGGATGAGCATCTCGATGCATTGATGTTTAGTGTGAATACAACACCATCTTATTCAACACAACATAGCCCACACATGCTGATTCATGGATGTGATCCACTGTTTCCAACTGAACTGCAAGTAAAAGCAGACCTTGATGTTGGCAAGACAGTCTCAGATCACTTTGCAAAGATCCTTCAGACACAAGAAAAGGCGAGCAAGTATGCAGCTGAGCATATGCGCAAGGTACATGCACAGATGAAAGAAAGGTATGACAAGACTGCCTATGATCCAGGCCTGAAAGAAGGAGATATTTGTTGGCTGTATTGGCCACGAATCAAAGATCCAAAGACGAAGTTGAAGTTGGCGCGTGTCTTTCATGGTCCCTATGCCATTGTCAGATATCACACTGAAACAACTGTTTTTCTCAGGCACACCCATACAGGAAAGTTCATCAACAGACCAGTGAATATCATGCGTTTGAAAAGAGGGATGTCACGAGAAGAGGTGAATAAACGATGGCAACCACCGGAAGATGAGATAGAGGATCCTGAAGAATTAGAGGAAGGTGACCTATCTTTGGACAGTTTTGAGGTACTAGAGCCAGTACCTCAACCACGTGCTGGAAACGATGATAATGTAGACGATGAGACAATGCCCGCACAAGACACAGAGACTCTAGACAATGCACAAGCAGATCATGTACTTGTTGAAGAAGACGAGACTACACCAGCTCAAAACTCAGAGAGCCAGGAAAGTCCTCTAAATCCATCACCTGTTGTCATAAGCGAAGAACTGGTGGAACATGACGCTTTGAATTCTGATAGTGATCAAGACACTGAGCCTCCAAAAGCTGTGAAGATATTACATGATGATCCAACAGAAAATAGTTTCCATCTTATCAAGAAGGTAACGGATGTTCGCAAGCCAAGAGGACAAGATGTCCAATACCTTGTTCATTTCCATGATAAAGATAAGATGTGGTTACCTAGCACTCATTTTAATCAGGCTGCTATTGACAAATTTGTTACATCTGAAATTCATGGTAGGATACGTGAGGTTCCAGCCTTGAGGCAACTACAGTCTTTAATAACTACAGTGATTGATAAAACGAAAGCTTTGTTTTAAATGTATCTAGGCAGAACTCTAAGGTATGTATATATGGGTTGGTGCAGAATTATATAAGACCTTTCGCATTTTTAGGTCTTTGACGTATTTTCTGTATACTGATTAAGTAATATATCATCCTTTACAGTGTCCACTTACTCCAATTTAACTTAACAGTACAAATTACTAAAGACCTTATCTGGCCTACATCTTATCAGAGTGTTTGTGCAGACCAGTCTGTGTAGTTGTATCTGTTACTTTTCAAACCCAATTAACATTACAAAACAGGAGTGAAGCATTTTGTAGTTTGAGTTATTGAAGATGGTATAGAAAGAAGCGACGTGTTTTGTGTGTACTTGATAGGAAGTCAAGTTGGTTGAAGAGTTGAGATAGATTGAATATAGTCTGCGATACTGAATGGGTACTTGATCTGGTTATAGAAATATGCTAACAGAATATACATGTGGTGATCAGCTGATGTGTCTGTCTGTATTATGTGTGTGTGATGACCTTTATATCTTGTTGACCTGTTGCCATTAGTCTTGCAGTGCAGAAGAACAAGTGAGCCTGCCTCGGACAGGAAGTGGACCTGGATCCTGTTGAGCAATATAATTTCTATGATGTTTTGTTTTAGCTTTTTCACATGTAAAGTCTAAGGGTATCAATGGTGATCACTCCCCAGTCACTGAAGATATTCTGAAAGAATCACTTCTATTTTTGCTACCCCCAGCTAATAGATTTGATGCACGACTTGATATGTAGGACTTGTATTGTATGCTCTTGATTACATGAATGTAAATAAGATTCCAATGAACTGTATTAATATTTCTATGGTACGTTAACTATCTGATTTTTATGTGTCGTATATAATCCAACATTTGTATAAGTATTTTGCATGAGCCACATTATATTAGCAAGCATAGTGGTAATGCTTATTCTCCAAAGGGAAGTGTTATGTTGGAATTATATGAATTCAAAGGACAAAAACGTTTTATAGGAATGGTATATGAAATATATATGAAAAGATTAATTGTATAAGTACCAAAAACATTATTATGATATGAAATACTTTGACATTGTATGGAATTATTGTACAAGGTTTTTAATTAGTATCAATGACATTAAAAATAATAATCTAAGGCAGCATTAGTGTCAAAGCATATTAGCCCTAAGCTTTCTTCTTTGTGATACACACTCAGAGGTGTGAAAACACTGTGATTGCATTTTGGTGGCACATTTCTCAAAGGTGTGAAAGCCTCTGGGGGCACATTTCCCAAAGGTGTTCAAGTCCTGGCTAGGAGGGTAGAAAAGGAGCAGTGGGTCACTGGTCAAATCAGTTCACCCTGGACCACCTTCAGGGTAGGGACTATTGGGACCTACACACACCACTGCAGACTTTAACCTGGAATAAGCTCTGCCCTCTGCTGACTGTGTAGGCTCCCCAGTCCCTATCCCTGCTCCTGCCTATAGACCCTGTACCAGTGGTATGTGCTACAGTTTGCCTGACTTTTGGTGAGACCCTATTTGATTTATTGCTGCTGTTAGATTACAACCTTATCTGCCTAGATAGGACTTTTATTAAGAGAGACTGCCACTGTCACATTTGTTGTGACCCTTTATATTTTGTAATACTTTATATTGTCATATTTTACATTATGACACATTACATTTGTAACACTCAATATTTATGATATTAGTATTGACAGTTGCTATTTTATAATTTGTATGACATTATCTCCTCCGGGAGTCAGCCTTTATTAATAAATTATTGATTATACCTGTATTACCTCTCCAAGTCATCTTTGATTTAATAGACAATTATGGACATGCATATGCCAAGCGAGTAGTACAGTTACATCATAATTATAACATATATCATAGTTCAGCCGGCCGGGTGCGTAGTAGTGTATGGCTGAGGGCGATGCGGAGTGCATGAGAAACGGGTCACCTCCTGCGTTCGACTGTCACCGGCCGGGCTGACCTACATGGGCGCGGGGACCTCCACTGCGCCATACCACTAAATAATAACCCAATATAGCAGGAGGGCAGCGCCGGGCGCCGGGCGCGCTCCCCACACGGTGTGACGTCTCTCCATACTAAGGCCTAGAGGGAAAAAAATATTTTTCCTGATCCTAAGGTTTTTAGAATCCTTTTAGTGAAAAAGATTGCTATTTTGTGAAATATCACATGTGGGGACATTTTTTTCTCTCTACAAGACATTAAAAGAAATCCCTACATATCTACCCTAATTTTTTGAAGTGGTGTTACCTGAACGCATTTTCCCCCTTGGCCTTATATCACGAGACAACGAGTCAGAGGGGGATTAGGGGGGAAGAAGTGAGGGGATGATCCATGAGCACGAAGAAATGGTTTGTTTTTGTAGGAGTGTTTTTTCGTGTTCGGCCTGGCGGCATGAGATTGTGTGATTTTTTTCCCCACTCCGCCCTGGAGGAGCTGTCCGGAGTGGTCATCGTTTACGGTTTAGGGGTGTTGGGCGGAGAAGGGGTTTCTCATGGCTTTGTTATGGGTGTGGTCACCAGTGGTCGGTGGGAGGGGATGGGGGATCTGAGTGGGGCAGCCGGAGGGGTTGGAATGGAGGGGTGCTGTGGGCCCGGCCCGCTGATCAGGACTGATGGCCGATGACCAACACAATTAGTTGGGCGCCGATAACCCTGGGCCGGGGGTAATGAGGTGTGGACGACCTGACAGATCGCTCCGGGCGGGCCCACGGCGTCCCCTGATCCCACTGGGTCTCACCCCCTTCACTGCCCCCTCCTCCTCCTGGTGCTGACGCCTCGGCCTCTGCTCCTGCTCCTGGGCTCAGCCTCTGCTCCCGATCCCAACCTTTGCTCTTGATCCTAATACCGGATAGCCACTGTTCCTGACCCCAGCCCAGATCCCTCATTAAATCCCACTATCTCATGTGAAAGTATGGCTTCTTCATCCTTCAAATATAAGGTCAACCATCCCGCGCAAAGGCCAAATCCTCGCCCTCACCCTCACCCTCACCCTCACCCTTAACTTCACCCCCACCCCCACCCGTGCACCCACCCACATAAACCCTCATCTAACCTATCCAGACAAGGTTCCCTCACCCCTCACCCCTCCAGACACAATACCTCGCCCCTCGGTCACCTCTCACGCTCACCCCTCCTGACACAAACACCCTCCTGAGCGTGTTGAGCCTCCAGGGCTTCTGGCAGAAGCCGGCAGAGGGCGTGCATCTCGCCCTGACCCCGCTGACCCCTACTGACCCCCTGGGGGTCACCCCCTGCCCCCAGCCCTGACGGCGGGCGTCCTCCACGGCCTGCTCCAGAGGCTATAAGCGTCTGCGGATGGCGCTAATAACGCTGGGCTTTCACAGCCTGACGCCATCATGGCCCGTCGCCCCCAGCGACCGTGGAGGAGTGGAGAGGCATGGGGGAGGTGGTAAAAGGGCTTTGCCGCCATAAGACCCTCAGTGTGCCGGCACCAGATAGGCGCCTGCCTCCTGCTATCACGGCCCGCCAGTCCGCCTGGAGTTGATTGCTCAAGCGTCGCCCTGGAGAACCTCAGGGCCCGGGGCGGTCGGTGCCAGGGCCTGGGCGGATTGAGGGCATGCATGCACAGCGGGCCGGATGGGACACTGACTGTGGGTTGGTTGAATAGGGCATTGGGAGACTTCCTTCCTTGCAGGGCCCAACCCCCGACACCTGCCTGCTGTCAGTGGCCGACAGGTCTGCCCGTCTGTCCCCTATAACTACGCCACATTCACAGGTGGCTTACGTCCCCTGGTACACATAGAGGTCAGGTGTGCACAGGTCTCTTTGGTTCAAAGACGACTGAAACAGGTCACCAAAGTCCGTATTTACTAGACTGGCCTTGTTGTGGACCACACAGGTATCTATGGCGCAGACATGCAGGGCATTACTATACAACAGGCCTTAAAGGTCCGCATCTGGGGCACCTGCATGTATGTTTTTTAAGGTGTACTATCATTATTAATGGCCATCGGCCATATGCTCACATCAAATATATAGAGTTAAAAAAGCCACACCTCACTGTAAGGCGGTTGTGTCTTCATAAATGTCAACGATTATTGATGGGGCTTTGCTATACTTGATATACATAGGGCTTGTTCTTTGCACACCTTCTTGTATGTATCCCCACCACAATCATGCAGGTACCCATGGTTACCAAACAGTGCCCCCACATGAGCGTCTGTATACACGACCAACCCTCCCCCTTTTTAAACCTTTTTTTGACCATCACCGCCACTGTACCTTCTATATAGCGCCCACCATCCCAGTAGCGGTCGTCAATGGCCTTAGAGGTACTATACCAGGGCGGCCTGTGCACACACAAAGGACAGGAGGAGGAGGAGTCGGCCCGGAGCCCCTAACAACCAGGTGAGTGGGTTAGGGGTAGTGCAGGGGGAGGGGTCTTATCATCATGTCGCCGATTCATCGTCGACATGCCGCTAAACGCGCCCACAATGACCCTGCCGCCCCCCGGGGCCCGTCCCGCCGTCGACACAATGTGCGGAGACCCGTCGGGCCCCGGGCGGGTCGCCTTTTCATGTCCCCGGTCACCCAGAGGGGTAAGGACGGCAGGCAGGCAGGTATAGGTAGGAAGGTTTCTAGCCCGCCGCCCTGTCTCCTCTGATAGCTCCCACTACCTGGATGCCCAGCTGGAGCCCGGTAGGAGGACACAGGGGCGGCCCGGATGGGCGGCGCTTCAAAGACATGACCTCAATGCTATTAGCATGTCGCCGAGGATTATTAGGAATGAATAGGGACGGAATGAGAGACGATAGACAGGGACGGGTATAGTTTTCCTCACATGCCCTGGAATATCATTTTACTTCTCTGAGGCTCCATGCACTAGATTTCTGGACTGGGGAACAGTTCGGGTTTGCAAAGAGATTGCACAAAAATATTCGGCTTGTTAACTGAAATATATCAGCTTTTGTATTTAAGATACATATCAACAGCATTATCTGCCCGAAGCCTCCTTAGCAACAGTCAAGACGCACGCGCTATTTCCTGCGACGTTTCCATGGTAACTGCCGTCGACTCGTTGGCAACGTGGCGCATGCGCGTCGACAGCTGTCCGGGTATCGACCTTGACCTTTGATCCTTGTCGGTTGGCTGAGGGCACAGGGCCAGCGACTGGGTGTGCTGAGTTAGTGATGGGGCGGTCGGAGGGGGAGGGTGGAAATCGAGGGGGGTTGGGGTGGAGAGTGATGAGTGAGTCTGACCGGCCGGCTATGATCTGCTCACTACCCACTCAGAGAGCAGCTCACGTAAACACTGTGCCCGCCGCCGGTGTCGCCACCGTCGTAGATTACACGCTCCAGGCACTCTCCAAGTTTTCCACGAAAAAAGGTTGGGTTTTTGTCTGGCCTGAGGTGACCCCCGTCTTTCATGGCCCCACCACCCGAGACGGCGTCCGATGACAGCCCACTCCATACTCCTCCTCGTCCTTCTACAACTCGTAGGGGTTCCTGATGGAGAAACGTTCCCACGGATTTCTAGACGGGTCAGTATGTAGTGTTTATGATTAAGCAAACCTACTGCTTGCTATGGGGTTAATGGGTTAATAATAAGTATGGATAGGAAATGCAGACCTGTAGATGGAATTTAGGCATCTCCGGGCATTAGATTAGAAATGAAACAGTGGACCAAACCCTTCAATGAGTAAAAAAATTACTGTTTTTGATATAAAGAACCGAAAAAGATACACATATGCAATCACATTATTTCAAGTTTCATTGCGTATGAAACAGGCGTTTTAGGAAGATGGTTATAAGTAAGAGGAAGTCCAGGAGGGAATCACTCAGGTTGCTGGAGAAGGGAAAGGGGGGGGGGGGGGGGGACAAGGAGCACTTAGCAGTCAGCTCACATGCCTCACCCTCGTTAATAACGCCCTCGTGTGATTTGCCGATTGCGCCATTAATTGAAATCGGAGTTGTGGCAGCAGCAACAGCAGACCGAATGAGCAGTTTAGAAAAAAAATATCAAACCACTCCAGGGGGCGGGGATCGATTCCTTGTTGCTGGTGTTGTAGCTCCTTCCACCAGTGGCGACAACAACGTTATTACCAGAGAGACGAGGGGATTTAAACCCGGGCCGGCTGACCGCAAATACGACTGGCCCGGATCCGGCGGGGGCTGGGTCGGGCTGCCCACTCCCAGATTATTGAAAAATTTGGTCCAATTTCACCCGACGGCCGGCGCGATTCTTTCTTAATGCCGGCCAATTTCTGGTCATGTTTTATTAAGCTGAGTCAATTAAAGGGCGGCGCTGACTCGTCTAGGGACCGGCAGGGGGCGTGCTGGTCGGGGGGAGGGGGGCAGGGAGAACGTGTTGTGGGGGGAAGGCTGGAGTCTGCGGAGGCAGTGGGAGACGTAAATACCGTGATTAGGTTAATGTCAGATGCAAATTCTACAAATAATGTGTCTGGTCGCCTCCACGGTGCCGGCTTTTATTGAAAGGGCGGCCACTGCAGTGCAGCCGCGTGGGGAGTTAAAGTTGTGACGTCGACTGTTGTTAAATATACTAAGGGTTCAGATAGTGAACATCAGTCAAATTTGTGGGACATATAAGTGAGCATGATGCCGTAAAATTAAACTGTTTTGATAAATACTGTGGAGATGCTAGGGAAAACATACCGTGAGACAATTGTAAATGTAAATGGCTAACACGAGGTTTCATATTCAGTGCATATAATCCAAGTACCTCCAAGTTGAAAATGTTATCAAATATAAAAATATACACATGTATCACCTTTATACTGACACAAGTTTACAGAAAGTGGCAAGTCACAGGGCCTTCTGAACAACACTGTTGCTCCCCTGAACTCTTCTGGTACCTCACTACTACTTTTCCACGGACAACCCTCCAGTCCACACCCCACGCCCTCATCCCTCGCCCCCTCTCCCACCCCCTCATCCCTCCCGCTCCGCACTCCCTCTGGTTCCTTTTGCCTCACGCAGGGAGAACCCAACATGAAAGCTCATTACTGAGCCTGATTTAGGCGCGCCAGGCCTGACGTCATTAGGCGTAAGACAAGAGACGGTTAATTAGGCCTAGCTAGGCGCCTCGCCACGGCCCCAATCCCAACTGCCACTCCGCCGGGCCCCCCGACTGTCTCCTCCGCGTCTAGTTTTTAAACAGCTTATCAGAATGATAAAACACGGTATTAAGGCATAAAACACGCAGGACGATGACAGCGCACGGCGCGTTGGATCGCCATGTATCTATAAAACTCGTCGGCGGCCGTATGTTCTTGAAATACTACATGGTCACGTTATGTATTTTTATATCGACGACGAGGAAGAATAGAATGGCGGATATGGCGTCTCTTGCTCCGAGACGAGGTGTCAGTATGGAAATGAGATGTAGATGCCTATCGTGGTGTTCACGTGATTCACTTTGGGTGGGGAGGGCAGGGGGAGTGATCCGAAGTGATACGCGCATGTTTGCTGCCTGCGCGGCGGTAGAGGCCAGAGAGGAGGGACTGATAGCAGTACATCCTCTCTGGCTCTGGGTCTTCCCCTTATCTCTGTTGTCACATCACATGGCCGATTATATCCCGCTTGATACACACTCCGCAGATAAGACAGGAAGAGCCAGAGAGGGAGAGGGGCCATGATCATGATACGAAGTTACTATATTATTGACAGCAAAGATACCATGCACTCACTGTCAGACCATTCTGACAGTCTTGACACCGACCAGACAGTTGACACTCCTACCACATTGCCGCTGACACTGTCACAGTTCACTGACAACACACAGCTGACAAGTGTCTAATTACTGACATCGCTGACCAAAGACCTCCCTCCCACCTCAAAACGCCCGGACCAGCCGGCAGAGGTCACATGACCTTATTCGAGGCGTCACATGACCTGAACTGGGGGTCCGGCCTGTGGTTGGGCTACTTGACCAGAGGGCAACAGTGGTGGTGGCGGTGGTGGTGGTGGTAGTTGGAGGAGGTGGTGGTGAGTGGAGCTAGTTGGTGGTCAGCGGTCAGATGGTGGTTTCTTTTCTGTGGTCACTGGGCACGTGGCCGAATAATAAGTCCTTGGTCACCTGGGTATGTGTACTCTACGGCTTACAACAATATGTTGGTACCATAGCACATCCGACACCGCCCTACCCAGCACTAACCAACCACACTGCCCCCCTGGCCATACAACCCAGTGGTCAATAACCAGGACCAAAGCACCTGGTGCTTTCTTTTTATTTTACAATTTTCCTTTTTTTGTTTTTAATACACATAATTGCCTGCCCAGCTATAAAATGTTTACTACCATTCTGTACTAATACCCTCGGGGATAGCGCCACTTAAAACCTAGCCGCCGTATGAATCTGTAATGACATTACGCATCGTTATTTGATGCGTGAAAATTTCGACGATCTGTGCCAGTTATGATGGCTCAGAGATAGGCCGAGTGGTGGGAGGATACAGAAAAAAGGGGGTCGGTGTTTTCGATGGATTAGAATGGCTGCATAATGTATGAGGCGGCTGTCAGTGGGCTAGTCCGGGGCCGGGGCCCCTACCTGCACAATACAGTTTTTATGAGCCCACCATGTCACCATGATGGAGTGGGGGGGAGTTTGGGTGTGTGTGTTGGGGTGGGAGGGTGCTATATTGCCTGGGCTCGAAGCTACTGGAGGAAGTCAGGACTGGTCAGTTGACACGTCCCACATGGAGCAGAGGCCCCTCCATCATCCCGACAGGCCTGGGTCAGATGCCGGGTCACGTGATAATGGTCACATGACCATCCTGGCTTTTCCAACCTGTCAGCCTCCCCACCACCCACACACACCTTCCTAACCTAAAGCAATGAGCTAAAACAATCCGCATGTAAAAAAGTGTCTCCCACTCATTTACAAATAATAACGTCACACGTTGGAATTTATCACTGAACCGCCCACTGCGCATGCTTGCCCAGACCGGAAGTAAGCCCCCGCCCACCCACCCACTCTCCACCCACCCGCCATTTAATATAGTCTGTGACGTCACATGATGGAGCATCTATCCACCTGACAAGCCTGTGAGACGAATTGTAAAACGGCCTTTAGACGACGCCCGTTGGCAGGATTAGAGTCTCTAATGTCTTGGGATTGAAACTGAGTGGCGGAATACTCCGACCGGCAGCCGCGTAGGCGCCCAATCAATTCTGAATAATCCTCGTTTGAAGCACTTGAGATGAGAATTAGTTTCTCTGCATTAGCATCTAGTGTGTCAGCTCATAAATAGTAATCGTGTTCCATGCGGTTTTTTTAAGCGTCAAGTAATTACTCTTTAGGAAATTTGCAATTACTGTAGACGTTTATTAGTTTCAGTAAGTGTTATGTATTGGTTGGTTCAGGATGTATTTCAGAGAACCTGTAGTGGTGAAGGCGGGGGAAAAGGGATGTATTTGGTCCTAATGATCATTCTGTCCCGTCACATCGGTATTGGCAAATATTAACATTATTAAAATTTTATTATAACTTGAACAAACTGTGCAGTTTGAATGTCAAATCCTCAGGCATAAGATATGCAAACAAATCTTTATTCACGAATTGAATTGATGTGATGAAAACAATAATGCCAATACGTACCTTAACCAGAAAATCAAGAGCTTTAGACTAGTTGTTGGATACTTCATGAGACTCTGACGTCAAAGATGCGGATCTAACGTCAGAGTCCCCCAGATCCCCTCAGTCTGAGTTTGTTGACTTGTAAACCAACTCTACACATCCCCACCGGGAAATGGGACCTAGGCAATCGATCAGGATGTTTTCCTTGCCCTTATTTTTATCCCAATGGTGCCGTGACCGAGTTTATATTTTTTTGCTCTTCTTGTCCAGAGGCCTGGGTATTACTTCAAACCACCGCGAGCGTTACCGGCCTGATAGGAGGGTCCAAAGGCCGGCACGCCGCAACCCAGCAGTTATCAATTTGGGCACATTCTGTGCGAATGAGAGGCAAAAAGGCATTTCCGGTCCTGAGAATGCTGTTCGTTTTACTCCCCACCACTCCATGCATGGGACCAAGGCGGCGGTGTACAATTTCCCCTAATCAGAAGGCGTTATTTGCAGATGGATTCAACTTGTAAATCTGTTGACGTCTTCATTTATCAAATTGACTTGTCTCATTTTCAGTCAAACCAAATCCGGATCCTTTGGATAACTGGAGAAATTTGATCTTATCTTAACTTGTCAATCTTTTCACTTTTTTAAACAAAATTGTTTAACAAACTTGTTCTCACATTGTCGGTCGAAACATGAGAACCAACTAGATAGTTTTCCCAAGTCGAGCTCTATCTTATCACAGCGGTTATAATTAAAGTTGTCTAAACACTCTCGAACACAGTGGAAACCCGAGTGTTAAATATCTATTCTTGTCTCTGTTTATAGCGTCTCCGATGCAAGCCAAGTAAGTTGGAAGTTGTTGAGTTTCCGCACCAAGTTTTCATTAACCACTCACTGCTGCGTGTGTTCAACTTCTAAAACCGAGTCACTCACACATTTCACTCATTTTCATTGGTTCTCTGATTTACTCTCTTATCTCGGCACTTCACCTGACTTGCGTTTGTTTGCGCTTCCACCTATTCGGCATTGAAAGAAGCCAGTGTGACGATCTTGGCTTCTAAAGTGGCTTCTATGCACTGGGAGTGTTGCGTGGCTCTTAAAGGGGTGGTTCTGAGGTTTTAAAGTGTTTCTGTAATGGCTGGTCGAAGATAGATGTGTGTGGAATGATGACCTTCAGGACCAAGAGAGAATCCCTACCGGGAATTCGATAGGTCAGCATGACCTACCAATGATATAAATGCAGCAGCTTTGTAGGTTACATTTAGACAGTTTATTATTCACTAGCAGTAGCTAGTCGTTGCATCAAAAGAAGCCTACATCAATCTTTCATACATTTAAGTCATCTCTCAGTGGCAATTGAAGAAAGTGTACAGATGCACGGCAGTAGAGCCTCAATTACAAATGTAGTACAAATGTAGACTTATAGAACATGATGTACTGTCAGCTGTTTTTAAGCAGTAAATCCATGACCCGTGTCATACATCTGCATACGCACCACCATGGCATTTGGCTTTTCTTTTTTATGAGCAAGCTCACGTCACTAGATAATGCACAGCTCCGTGGTAGCAGCTGATCTTGCCATTACTATGTATGTAGATTTATAGGATAAGCTGAAAAAGAACACTCCGCCGTAGTTCTAGATAATCATTTGCAGGCACCAACCTATGTTGATACCATTTTAGTATTGATGTTTTATGAGGGTCTCTTTGGGAAGTCCCCTGATACCTAATTATCTGATTATTACCACTGTCGTATTGTAGTAGTAAACTAAAGTACGCGTAATAGTAAAAACTATAGGACAAAATATGTAGGTTAGTTCCCATTGTGATGTCAAAAAATATGCATTTGGGTCAAACCTATTCATAAAACGGTTGTGTTATCAATCTAAAAACATCATAATCATGCTGCTTACATTGCTCTATGAATATATTCCCACCTCAATATTCTCTCAGGGACATTAAATCACAAACCATGAGATACAAGTCTTTATTCCCCTGCTCACATTGTGTAAACCAAGATGTGGTAGGCCATGCTGTAGCTCAGTAACAGAATAACGATAAGGTATTCCCCCCGTGGCATGGGCAGGGTGGCCCGCCCACAGACCTCCCCCCAAGGGACTACTGCTCAGTGGCTGGGTCGCGTGCAGAGCCCCCGTAAATCAAAAGGCCTCTTTTGACTCGTGGCTAGAATGTTTGGGGACAACTATCAATGAATGGGGCCACCCGTGACTGCAGCCTCGTGCTGGAAACGTTGCTTGTTTTGGGGAGTTTGAGGAAGCATGTGGTGGTTTGTGTGGATTATTTGACAGTTGGTATTTGTTTTAGCATTGCCTGAGGGATTACATAGAGTTTTATTGCTCTATTTTCAAGTTATGTGTTTCTTCCGGACTAATAGTTGAGGGATTCTATTTGTTTGTGTGAAACCTTTTGATTAATTCTATAGAATTTTTTTTGTCCTATATCACCAATGAAACTTATCTGTTCTATCCATCAGTTCAAACTTCTTATAGTTGAGGGATTCTATTTGTTTGTGTGAAACCTTTTGATTTATTTTATATCATTTTATTTGACATGTGTCACCAATGAAACTTATCTGTATCCATCAGTTCAAACTTCTTTTAAATGTTTATGTATTAGTTCCAGTCTTAGAAATCATGTATGGATTACAATAATTAAAATTCTAACAATTGAAAATGGCAAATAATCACTGGGTAATAATTACAGGGAATGACCTATATTTAAAGCTGCTCATCAAGTCAAGAGGCAATATGTTGATGTAGAATCTAATCCTATCAGAAAAGGACGCAGTGTGTCATTAGGTTTAATAAGCCATAATAAGCACCCACAACTCCTGGGCGGTGCAGCAATGTTGTTGGCGGTGGGTGGGGTGATTAGTAGTATATAAAAAAGGGGATTGGGTCATGGCGCCCACCTCCATCCACTTGACCTTAGCTCGCGTGGCACGTCAGCAGTCAGACATGGGCGTCAGAACAAACATGTATTTATCTGTGCAGTCGTCATGGGCGGATTGTTTCCTCTAATGATATTTAGCCCTAGTCATTGCACAACATATAATTGCAAATTATCGCCAGCCCTGTAATTATAAATGTGTCAATTGTCTGATTAATGGGCGGCAAGGTATAGTTAGTCATATGTACAGATGTACTAGTAAGCCGCTGGCGTCGCCGCCGATGCAAGGCTATTAATTTGGGTCGATGCTATAGAGGTGTGGAAAAAAGGCGCGGTTGATGAGAAATGTAAAACTATGATTGTAATTGTTTAATATCAATATTTGCAGAAATGAACTGCACAGACCAATAAAGTTTAATTAAAAGGACATGCTATACTCCAACATCCATAACCAAAATTACATAATACATGTACATTTCTAAATAGTCACCACACATCGCCAGCAGTGCTCACTATGGAACATCAATACTTTAAGGATAAGGGGCATTTAAGTAAGATATAACTAGCTCTAATACGCCCTCTCAGCACGCATGCACGCGGCGTTCCTATTGTTGCCACGCCTGCCTGGAGGTGTTAGGGCCATAGATCCCCCCCACCCCCCACCCCTCCCCCCCCCCCCACACCCACCTCACACCCCCGCCCGGCGCCGGAAGTGCTCTAACGCGAGGCGGCGGGCGGACCTGTTTGTCTCGCGGAAAACGTCAATACCCGCGCAAATGGCGGCAGGCGGCGGGGGAGGGTGGCCGACAAGTTGGCTGCTTTTGTGGCTGTGAACAAGCGGCGGCAGTGGAGGCGGCGGTGGGGTGGTGCTGGAGTAATGGGTGATGATTGCCTGCGACGCTGCCGCCGCCCGCCGCCAGTGGTGCTGCTGCGGGTAGGGGGAGCTGGAGGAGTCTTTGGGGGGGGGGGGGGGGGAGTCGATATTCGGGGGCAGGGAGGATATGCTGCCTACTATTTCGGGGCACTGCAGTAGATAGGGTATTTGAGCGGATGTATAGATTTTGAAGTACTACGTGTACTCAGTATTGGGCTCATCTGATCGGTTAGGGGCCTTCCATTAAGTATGTACGCATTAAGGGGGGGAGGGGGGGGGGGTGAAATTTTTGAAAATGTGCGTATGTTGTAGTGCAATTCAAATGCGTATTTTTTAACCAGGGGGGGGGGGTCTGGGATTTTTGAAAATGTGCGTACGTACTAAATGGAAGGCGCCTTACTTAAGTGAGGCAGTGTGGTCTGGTACTAGTCATATATGTTTTATCGGTGTGTGAATAGGCATATTGTGCCCAAAAAAACATATTTATTTGTTTAAGAAAACTACATGGATTCATATATTGGGTGAAAGCCTATGTTGGCCGTCAAAGTTTTGAAGACCCAGCAAAAGAGTCCACGTCATACAAAAATACTGGCGGTGGTACTTTGATGAAAGACGCAACCGGTCCAACTGTAGAATAAATCCATCAATTTCCACTCCAAGCCTCCACCTTACACTCTCCCCCACCCTCATCCTCCCGAAAGAAGAATCGTCACCGGTTATCCCTTCTCGGCTCGGAGGCGGGAATCCATTGCGGGGCCCGACACTCAGACGAAATGAGACTGGCGTTATGTCATTACCACTGACTGCCAGGCCCGTCGCCCACCATCACATTGTAACGTTACTCATCCTTATCGCTGCCTGGGCTTGGTAAAGGGGAGAGAGGGGAGAGCAGGCTTGGCTACATCTCCCCAGAACCCCTGAAATATGATATAATCAATAATCTAGGCAGGGAGGGAGGGGTGAAATAAGGCGGAACAGATATGATTTGGGGATCATTCACTCGGCTTGCCCCACTCAAAGGCTTGCTGGTAATGTTCCTGCAGCGGCTTTTAACTTTTTCAATACGATAGGGCGCTCTTTAAAGCCCCACTTCCTGTTCAGTCTTAAAGCATCTTATGTAGGCTTTAGTTGAGAGAACGGATAAATACACGGCTTTCTTTAACACCGCTACAATCTCTGTTTAAGTTATCTTTTGCCAGTTCCTTTCACTTCTTCCCATTCGGCGGTGTGTCGCCATTTATTCATTTCTTTTCCCTTGGGACTTTTTTTTAACGCGGACGGCAACAGGAAGAATCACATCTCTCTCTCACGGCCCTGGGAGTATAAAAACCCGCCCATAACCAAACCGGCCTGGGTATTCACTGACAGGAGTAATAGTGACAAAAACACAGCCAACAAGTTGCATGGCGGGCCCCATACATAACATTGAAGACATTAAATCCACCAAGCATACAAACCGGCCTCCCATGAAGCATGAAGAAAGCATGGGAAGCCTTCCCAACTCGTCCTTCTTGCCAGCACTTTTTGAGGTCAGCCTTTTCCCTCGCTCCCTCCCACAGCCTGGGCCCAAGTTTTTACTCCAGTGGGTGCCGGGAGATAATTGACAGAGGCCGGTAGATGGCGCGTTGGAGTGGGGGGATACAGATACGTGTTGACAGGCAGTGGAGCGCCGGCTGCGTGCGCATGCGCTGTCGGCCGACCGAGCGGCTGGTTTGTGGCGGTGTTAGTGGTGGGGGAGAGAGAGGAGCCTGTTTCTGTGTTGTGTGTGTGCCAGGAACGTCAGACTGGACCCAGTTGTGAACAGCGGGCAGACGGGAGCCAGCCAGGGGAGGACGGCCAGGCCAGGCCTGCAGACAGTCAGTCAGTCAACTCACTGAGTGGTGGAGGTACTAACCAGGGACTACCACACACCTATTGCTTTTAGTGTTAAAACATCCAGGCATTCTCCACACTGGAGCCATATGCTGCTGACACAGACCACCACCACCACCATCATGCTGGGGCCCTAGCCTTACTTTCCAGACATCACAGAGTTTTATTGATCCACCAGAGACATATTGCACAGTGGGAGAGTCGGCGATCTGAGAACAGCACCGATAACAATCTCCTGGATCAAAACCATAGAGGGACACTAAGATGAAGTACCCACAGCCTCCTAGATATGGACTTTCCCCTTGTCTACCCTTAAGGCTGAGACGCTGAGAGGGGATCACCCTGTTGGATAACACTATCTACACGAGCATCTGGATAAGCCGGGCTGCCCCTTCAGACAAGCCTTGCATCATATGAAGACAGGTCTCGATGAAGACGCTACTCTCTGGATGTCAAGAGGCCCTTGACGCATGCAGTGGGGAGGGGGCATTATAGTGAAGAAGAGGAGTGCGTATAGACACAAGGAGCAGCGCTGACTCCTCCAGAACACTGCTACTACTTTTACTACTCCAGTGCGGGCCAGGTAGAACTCAACTCATCAGACAGTACTACTACCAGTACTGTTTGAGAATATATAGCAGGGACGTGGATTGTCGGAGTGCCAGGTCCCCTGAGTTAGTATGTCCCGCGACGCGTAGTTTGTATGTCGTAGTGAGGACGGCGCCCCTCCTCCTCCTCCTCCTCCTGCTCCCCCTTGGACGGCGGCCAGCTGCCCCGACACCTCCCGCTGTTCACAGTACACCGCCGCCTTCTGCGTCATGCAAGCTCCACGGTATGTGGGCCCACAACTTGTACTCGCAAGGTCTAGGGGCTTATTATTCTGTCTGTTGTATGGCAGTGGCGCGGTGTGGTGTAGCTTTTGTTGATATTAAGAGGGAAAAAAGTGCGTTGGTGTGTGAGTGAATGGAGTTTATTTTAGTTGTATATTATATGTATGGTAAGTATTAAAAGTGTCGGGCGTTATTGACTTCCTCCATGGTGTGTGTTTCAACTCCTGTGTTGGGCGCCCACCCCCTGCCTGCTGCCACCCGCCCCCTCCTCTTCCTCCCGCGCCGCGCTGTGCTGATATTGATTTTGCTGGTCTAGTTTCCTGGCCGTCGCCGCCCCATGGATACCCCTCCCACCTCGCCCCCACCCTACCCCCTGCCGACCTGTGTGCCATATCTAAGCAACCACCGATGGCCCGGGGGTGCGCGTGACGTCACCCCAGGCTAATTTGTATGGCCTATCCACGCGCGCCCATTGGCTGGCTGGGGGTGGTGGGTCGCATGGGAGGAGAGGCATGGGGAGGTGGGCGGTTGGGAGGGGGAGGATCGTGTGGGAACAAATTAAAGCAGGAGAGCGCGTGTGATCCGTCTCGGCTCCCCCGCCCTGGAGGACGATCAGGGCCGGCGGGGGACGGGCTGGAGGGGGTGGGAGCGGGGTGAGAGGGATGGCGTGGGGGACTAGGAGCCGGGAGGGGGCCGTGGAGAAGGTTGGGAGCGGGCCAATGCATCACGCCCCTCTGAGTATGTTTTGTCTACCCTTTCACGGCGCTGAGGTGGATGTAAACACAACTCGCGGGGGCTTATGTCTGCTACCGATCCCCACCTTATACCATCTCCCCCCTGGAGGGGGCCCGGGAGGAGGCGAAGGGATATAGACCTTGTGTCTATCCAGGCGCCTCCAGGGTCACAGGATCATGGGCTGTCTTCAAACACAATAACAATAAACATACATGTTATATGTGCCTATCATGCAATATTCGGCTATGACGCCGGATATAGAGACATACTTCTCTATTCCATAAATACAATCATGCTTTTGTGCAGCACTTGACCGTTTCCCTATAATTACAAGCGCCCTATACCACAACTTCCAAACATCCAAACATCCCTGGATAACCACTTTTGGAAACTGCGTATTAAACATGGAGACATGTTTTCTGTGTGAACTATAGACGTTGAACAAGATGAGAGACCCCGTACCCCACAGGCCAGATACATATATAATAAGCTACACATTGCTCAGCAGACCTTATGGGGGAAAATACAGATTACAGCTTCATTGCATCCACCGCCATCAGCACCACCACAGCCACCATTTCCCTCGCATGCAGAAAATGATAATAAAACTGTTAGTCTTGCCACCGGAGACCTCGCCCATTTTATCCCATCTTCTTCTCAGGTGACACTCGCTAGTTGGCCGTGACATTGCATAATTGCTGCGTCGCAAAAGCCTTCTTAACTTGATTTGGATGTTCGACTTTAATTGCAGTCTGAGCAAGCCACTCTGCAGGCAGGAGGCGGTTGAAAAACGAGGGAAGAATGACAAAAGCTGAGAAATACCGCGTAGAAAAAGCGTGGCGCGGCGCGAGGCGTAGCGGCGTCGTATTGAGTGTTATTAATGATGGTTGGAGGTCGGTTTTTACGGGCGGCGCGGTAAGCGGTAAAACCTGACGTCTATTAAGATCTGGCGCGAGCAAAAAGCCAGTCTTAGCGTCTAAAAATAGCCCCACGTGAGCAGCTCGCTACTAATTGAGGCGTGATGTGGCCGGCGGATGTGTCGTGTGTCTGGGCCGCCACCACCACTGGCAGCAGCACCACTAACGCCACCACCACCAGCACCACCACCTCTATAGGAGCACCACCTCAGCAACTAGGTCTGGCTCATATTGCCCTGTATTCAGGATCGCAACTGGAGCTGTCTAATAAGATCACCCTCCGTGAAGCCCACCTTCCATGTCAGAAGCCCATCCCCCGTCTAGTGCTACACCCCCCTAACCTGGTAATATCCGCCTGTATGCATCCCCCAGGTTGATCTGGGCTTATCGCCGCTGTTGCCCCCTCTCACTCCCACGAGCACCTCCCCCTCTCCCCCCAAACACACACACACGCACTTTGAGCATCTCCCGACCTGCTCACTCACCACTGGCGAGCTGCTCCGCTGCCTGCAACATTCAATTAGGCGGCCGACAGTCGGCGGATAATGAGGGATCGCGGCGAGTAATTGATCAGCGAGTTGGTGGTTGTGTAACGGGGCCAAGTGCCCGAGCAGCTCCGAGCTGCTCCCAACAGAGGGGAGGGGGATGTTCACACCATGACACCTCCCCAGCCCCCTGCACAGACTCCCAGGGCACTGAAAGCTCATCCTCTCCCTTATTTGACCAAAGATCAAACGCTTGCTTCCCCGCCTACAGTGTTAAGTGACTCATGAATATGCATGGTTCATACGAGACGGTATGGGAAGGTTGTCGATCGATTTTCATTGTATCCACTCGCCGCCAGCTATGCATCTTTCTGCTTTTACCTGCCAACATTGTATAGGTCCTGTTATAACAAGCTATACTGTACGGGGAAAAAAGTAACCCACATATTATAGTCATAATTATTTTCTAAGGGAATGTGACTTTATTTGGAATATATAGGGCCACTTTTAACAACAGAATCTCTCAGCATTTCATGAGCACCCTACAAGCAACCCCCCTCACCCTGGCTTAGAGAGATCACCTCCGAACGCGGTCAGCACGCCTCCACTTCCGGTTCGCCAGGCAATTGCGTGTGCGCAGCCGGAAGTAAGCCCTGTGATTGTCGCCGCCGCTAACAACGCGTCCGTCGTCGGCCTCCAGAGAGCCGCTACTACTGCCGATTGGGGGATAGGTGGACGCAGGCACTGGGTACTGGAGGGCAGTCGTGCATGGAGGGCAGTCGGCCACTGGTAATGAGTCTCGGACGTCGGCCGCCCTCCCGAGGCGACGCGACCTCTACCGGGGGACCGGCGCGTATCGCCGTTACCATGGCAGCGGTTGTCGGTCGGCGGAAATAAGACTGGGGGACAGATCTGCGGCAGCAGGGCCGTGTCTGTGATATGGCCTAAGAGATAGGCTATGTTAGAACTTTGGTCTGTACATGTATCTTATTTCACGGACTTTGGATACAGAGCTTTAGGCCTACTTTACATGGACAACTTTACCGCTATGGCCTAGTATAGGCCTATTCAGTTTTGTTTCCATGCACAAAAATGTGCACAGTAACAAAAATAATGATACAAGTGCATGACATTGTTGTACATTATGTATATAATAATGTGATAATATCGATGATGTCGATGGTCCTCCCACATGCATGTCTATACCAAACATAATCAGATCAGGGCAAAAGATAGATGCATTATGGGACACCACGGGAGATGGTTCACGGCCTAAAATAATTTCCCCGCGTGGATGAATTCACCCGAGGACCAATAGTAAGAGAACCGGTAGAAAAAGCTCAAGGGGGAGGGTCGAACAAGGTAGTATGAAGAGTTTAGACGGACGGGATGGGCAAATCGCATTAGGGCTGCGGATCCTGCAGAATGTGGATCCAGTGTTATGATGCGCATGCGCGACGGCACTGACCGGAAGGCCGGGATCTGACCGCACGCTATGTACACACAGACAGCAGGCCAGTCTTAATTGTGTTGGAAATGCGCATACATGTACGCTTAAGTAGTCGCCTGGGGAAATACTGATTAGGTCTGAAATATGGCTCATAAACTCCATGCTGTATGAGAGGGAATATGTGTAAGGGGATCTTTGTTGGTAGTTAACTTAATTGAAAAGGACCATTCCATGACGTCTTACCATAGAAACTTACATTTGTATTTCCTCATAACAAGGTGAATCTTTAAGAACAGACGTTAGTTGCTCATAAAAAGGCATAATTAAGATATTTGGAGGAAAAAATCTCCCGAATACTCACCTATCTTTGAACCGTTATGACACCCATACCCTTCACATTCACCGATTTACCTTTTGAAATAGTCAATCCAGAGGACATACAGTATTGATTTTGACTCACTAGGCCTAATGAAATACAAACCAGAGACATGGAAATACTAATGTAATACATACATGTTTCGTGTTTTTGTTTGGGAAAGGCGAACATTTGGTTCTGTTTATCAGAACAAGTAAGACCAACTTTGTAGGTTATGTGTGACATGTTGGTTGTACTGCGTAATATAGGAATACCACGTGTTGCCCCACAAGAATCTACTAACTAAAACACATCTGAGTGGGATGGGCCTGTTTTCCGTAGGTGTTAGTAGGTATTTGCTTTGATATTTGTGCAGTGAATGAGCAGCTCGCACATTGTTTGATAAACCTCTCCGACTCAGTGTACTGGGCGTGACTGTGGGGTAGCGACGAGGCTGTGGGGACATAATGCTCAGTGTGTTCTGTATGTGAGAGAACAGTGTAATTCTTGTGTGGAGAACATAGTGTTGGTGTGTTCTTTGGCACTAAATATATGGAGTACACATGTACTATGTGGGGCATACTGTATATATGTCAGACTCAAATGGCCCTCAGAATCCCCTCCGTGGAGCTCAAGCCGTCGTTAATTCTCCCCCTCCCTCCCCCAGAATCGGCATTGCCTTAACGATCGATCGCACCTATACTTTACCATCCACGCCGTCTGATCCTCTGCCGCCTTCAGCAGACATCGAACCAGACCGGCGGCCGACAGGAGCAGCTCACGTGAAGGAGGAGCAGATCCGAGCAGCTCACAGGAGGAGGAGATAGAGGGGTAGCTACGTGTTGATTCAGCATTAGCGCCGGGCCCTGACCTGCTCCTGCTTCTGCCGCTCGGTCCTGGCGGCGGCGGGCGAGCAGCTCACCGAGCAGCTCGTTATAATAACACCCAGCAGCCCGGGGTGGTTTTTTTCCCTCCACACTCTCCTCCTCCCGGCGAGCAGCTCACCAGCTCCCCGTGGCTGGCCAAGCAACTCGCCTGTTTTACGGCGCGACGGTGGCGGCGGTGGCAGCTGACACGACCCGAGTTTTTGACGCGTGCAGCGAGGAAACAGACACTGGTATTGTGGCGGCGCCGGCAGGAGAAGCGTTGCCACCGGCGCCTCCTCCCTCCTCCTCTACCATTCCACTCGCCGCACCACTCACAGCCATGACACCATTATGCGCGAGTTGCTCCTGATAAAAGCGCTTTGATAAGATAGGAAGATCCTGCCTTTAGACCTATTGAATCAGTCCACGCAAAGCTTGCACGGCCAGCCTGGAGAGGATGAATATTACACAGGTATATCGCATTGAAAGCCTCGCATGTGGGTATATAGGTTGTGTAATTAGCCCAAAAGAGCTTTTTTTGATATAATTGTATGGATTTTTAGAATAAAAAATGATATAAAATTATTCATTTACCTTTAGATATGAAAACTGACAGTGGTAATAATAATAGCCCAAAGAATTGAAGTTGGGTGTTGCGAAGCGTCTTTTCTTCTTACCTGTCATTGTGCCATTGTGTTTCACAGTTAAATCCTAGAAAAAATAAACCCCTGCCTACGCAAACATAGACCAATTACTCGTGGGTGTACATGCCTGAGGGCTCGGGACCCACTGAAAGGACTGTCCGATGGGTTTTCAGTCGAGGTGAGAAAGGCCCTGCCAATCGATAGACTGGCCATTGACGCTAATGGAGAAAATGGGACAGTTTTAGCAGCATTTGCCACCGTTCCCACGGAAAGCTGGACAAAAGTGACTTTACACTTTGACAACTATTTTAGGAATTGGCAACTTGCCTGTACTTACATCCCTCTAGGGATTGGTATCACAATGTGGACTTAATTGCGAAAATAATAAATCTGCGTAACTTGCAATTTAAACCAATGACGATTAGTGATTCCGTGGTCAATTGGGTTAATTTGATGAGGGCCCATTTCATACATGCGGTCGATTCAATTATATAGTAGGACGTCTGCCATTTGTGCCATGACCCAGGGCTTGTTCAAAAAAGGCGCAGCAGCGTCGGGGGTGGCGGGGGTGGTGTCGCGATGCATGGCAGACGGCCAAGTGATAAGGTTATGATGTATGGAGGGAGGCCGGGAGGAGGGTCGGGGTCGGGATGGGCGGTGGGGGAAGGGGAAAGAGCAGGGATGGGCGGTGGGGGGACGGAGTGGGCGCGGGGATGGGCGGTGGGGGGACGGGGTGGGGGCGGAGATGGGCGGTGGGGGACGGGGTGGGCGTAGGGATGGACGGTGGGGGGAAGGGGTGGGCGCAGGGATGGGCTGTGGGAGACAGGGTGGGCTGGGGAATAGGCGGTGGGGGACGGGGTGGGCGCGGGGATGGGCGGTGGGGGGACGTGGTGGACGCGGGGATGGGCGGTGGGGGGACGGGGATGGGCGATGGTACCCCTCCCCCCCAATCCAGGGTCTACGGCGACAACATACCTACAACACATCCCATACAGGTATAGTCTCCATGGTTTCCGGCCATCCCCCACCCTGGAGGATTATATGGAGATTGACCCTGGTCTGGAGGAGCCACTGACGGCAGGGCGGGTCAAGATTAGCAGCCTCTCCCCACCATATGCCGGAGGGATCCCCAATCCCAATGATAGCGTATGGGGGAGGCTTAGCACTCTGGTCCAGCGAGGGGATCAGGGGAAGGTTATGTAAACTAGATCAGGAGGAGGGGATCGGAGGGCCGACCGACGGTTGTAATCCGCTCTTATCCCAGACGGGGAAAAATAACACTCGGGGGTAGTCTACGCTGACCACTGATTATATTGTGTACACGTCCTAGCCTCTTTCAGACAAGGTGGACACTCATGATTAATCCACCCAGCCAATAAATAATAATTAGTTTATATAACGAACCACATGGGAACGTTACATATTCGTATCCTAAATGTCCCCAAAGCACGGATTTCTCAATAAGAAGTCCAGATTTTGGTGCCTTCTCTATGTTCTATTGCCTTTTGTACTGACCTCTAGTAAGTCTACATTCAACTAGGCGATTCTGACTGCCGGTTATGCGGTACCTAATCTATGACTTTTTACCAGTTATATGGCAAAAGAACATGCATCCTGCATAATCATCTGAAAGATAATAAAAAATAATGATATTCAATTGGTCTAAATAATTCATCCACTTTACCACTGCCGATTTTGGAAAGCGGGAGTAAAATCGGCTAGTGAAATACAGCCTTTAGTGGGTCCCCTACACACAGCGCCACCCCGCCACCCATACACACAATACACGCCTTTTGGTCGACCGGAGACATTTGATCCTCCCCGGCGAGCTTAAAATGCTCACGCTGGGTCCGGCGGTGCTGAGTGGCTTGTTACAGCGGCTAGGCCCCCCTATTGGCATACAGGCCGGGTACCGTCCCCCACCTCACCTTCAAGTCATACCCCGTGCCCTAGCCCCCCGCACCACTACATTGTGTAAAGCCCCATACACACTAGGCGATTTGGGCCTCATCGCCCATTCGTATGCTATATTGAAAAAATTATGATATAATCGTGGGAAATTTTCCCGGAAATTCAGATCAAACATGCACATTTTAATACACCATACTGATGGGCGACCAGGGGAAAATACGATCGCCAAGGCCTAAATTGCCTAGTGGGTACAGGGCTTAAAGGCGGTGGGGTTGTGCACATAAACCATATAGGGACACCGCAGCTATAATTGATCCTCTACAGGTAATAGGATCGGCGCTTTGGCGGCGACTAATGGTGGGGAGGCGGCCGTGTGTGTACCTGTTGTATCACACAGGATTTACCTCCGCCCCTTATCAGCCAGCCTTATCGGGCCGCCGCCAGAAAGGGACCCCAGCGCTATGTGTGAACGCTGTTTGTTCATCTGAAAGACAAATGGGAAGGCGCTGGGCCCTTTGGGTGTTGTTTATTGCATGTCAGGCGGCGTATCGTCCAACCGCCAGGTTAAATACTGCTAAAAGATTAGCATGTTGCCTGAAACCCACTTGAAGGAAGAAATATGCATCTTAAATCACACAGGGCGGTGCTTTTTGCAGGCCTGCTTTCCGCTTAGCACAGACATCCCATTGTGATCTGCGTCGTCCCCCTTTTCCATTGAACCTGCATGGACGGGAAGAAAAGAAAACAAGCTTAAGGAAATAAAAATGGAAAGGGGGCCAGAATCGCGCTATAAATTGGGGGTAAGAAGGGAAATAAGGTATTAAGTATAGAGTGGATGGGACTGGTGGTAGTGTGAGCGGCTGCCACTACGCGGCGCTGTAGCCACACTTCCGCCTGCCCCCACCCACGTGACTGATCGCTCTCAACCCACATATTATCGACCCCTTTTTCTGCCGGCCCACCTTGTTTTTTTCCCCGCCGCTTCTCCCGGCCCTCACTGGGAGTTGTTGCCGGCGCCGGGAGGGGTCAGCCCCGGGTCAGGGCCCGGGAGCAGCTCGCGAGCAGCCCGTCCTCCAGACGAGCAGCTCCTACTTTTCTTTATTCTTATCGCGCCGCTGGCTTCCCTCTCCTGTCCCTCCCTTCTCCTCAGTCACCGGCTAGGGTCGAGCCACTAAGGGGAGATTTAAACTGCCAGTGCTTGATGCGGGGGGCAACGCTATGGGGTGGTAATAAAATTATCCCTAAGCTGGAGTGACAGTGAAGAGGGGTAATCGCGTGAGGACGGATTGGGGTCGACGCGGGGGTCGCGGCGCGCGGGCCGCTGGGGAGCCGGGGCGGCGGTGTAAAGGGTCCTTTTTTTAGACCAGTGAGCTGCTCGGCCGACCTGGGCGTATGCCTCAGACCCTCCCCGCTAATAACGGAGCAGCTCCTGATGACCTTTCCTTCAGGCATTCCTCCAATTGCCTCTCCCTTGGCTCTCCAACCCTATGCTCGCCGCCCTTCTGTCACCGACAAATGACGACCCTACTGTTTATTCCCTCCTCATGGGAGTTGCTCTGGAGAACTAGAGGCTGTGCTCCTCCCATTACCCATTTAGATGTACAGGAAGCGTATTGTCTAAATACTTGCAAGAAAGTAAAATTAAAATTCTATCGATGCTTTCTTTCTAATATCCGTGATATGACTAAATAATATTCATGACATGACTATAAGCAATTGCCTATACCAAGATGGCTTTTTTGTTTACTTTATTCTCTCTTACCTCGTGGCCTGTGCCAAACATCGGTAATATATATTACCCATTACTTACTACTTTGGGGTTACTTTGCATTTCATTTAACCATTGCTCTGTGAAAAATACGTTGAATGCTGTTTTATCTTTTTTCCGCACGTGTGTTTTTCTTATCTCTCACTGTTTCTTATTAATGTTATCATTCTGTATGTTTTGTAAGAAATTTGACCCTGGTTGGTTTCTATCATTGAAACTATCTTACTTTTCTGTATTTTCCAGCATGCATAGGACAACTCGGATCCCTATCACCGACCTCAACCCGCACCTGGTCTGCGTGCTCTGCGGGGGGTACCTGATAGACGCCACCACCATCATAGAATGTCTCCACTCCTGTGAGTATAGTACTGACACCTGGGGCCTCCTACATGGCCCATGCAAGCACCTCGTGACAGGCCTCTATGTACATACAGATTCTAATAATATGGGCCTTTAGAGACCTACCTGTAGAATCCCGTGACACCTTTGTGTACCTTTACCACAGTGTAAAAAGTCAGTGCTAGACACCCAATGACCTGTATTATAAGTAGTCTTGCAGTCATCTGACATTTTGCATATATTTTTTTTGATATTTTACTGAAGAATCAATGAGTCACAATATCTAAGCTTTATGATTAAATTCACTATTTATGATATTAGTATAAATAGTTTTGATATAATAGATAAGAAACACATTATTTTCATATTGTTTAATACTATAACATGCATACTTTAACAATTGTTAATACGTATGGATCCTCAGAGTTTTGACACAACGGCGTCATTTCAATGGGACCATAGATCCCATCCCCTCCTTCCCTATAATATAAATTCACTATCAAATTATATACGTAGACTGTACGCCGTGCTGACAGATACCCATCTTGGAGAGTCTAAAACGTTTTCCATGCGTTATTGTGTCTGTGTCAATGTGCTCTGTGCATTATTATGAGTGAATATGGCCCTGGTGGCTGCAGCAGTGTTTGTCGCCTGATCCGGTCGGAGATTACCATGACAGGCCCGATTTATGTCCCCTGGCCCGGCCGGTATTCACGGCGCCCGGCTAAGGCTGTATTCCACTGTCCGATTTTACTCTCGATTTTCGAAATCGCGAGTTAATATAACCGCGATTATGGGGATGTTACATATCATTAGAAAGGGTTTTTAATTCTCTTTCAAATGGTGTGTAACATGTATGGGTTTCTGTAATATTTCTAAGGAAACTTGCGAAAATTTCAAATTTTCAGAGTCCAAAATCGCCAAGTGGAATACAGGCTTTAGACGGGTGTGCTGGCCGCCGTAACACAGGATTACCCACCGGGTAATGGGCAACCACCGCCATTTTGATTCCCCACATCTAATCACGACTTTGAGTTACGTAAACTGCATGCTTCTCCCATCCCCCCGCCATCGGTAACTAAACATTCCCAACTCGCCCCGCCCTGCGACTGGGTGGGTACAACAAAAGCAGCCATGACTACTAGATGCCGCTGACAAATCCCACCAGCAAGTCAAGTACGTAATGATATGCAATTAAAAGACAAATAGAAGCTGCGGCGGTTGTGATGGCGCCGCCGCCCGACGCTGATGGCGGCCGGCGGGTTGCCATAGTAACGGGCCGAGGGATGGCTCCGCCGATAGGCGAAGTGACAAGAAGTTGCGAGCGCGGGTGGCGAACTGATAGTCACGCTGTCGCCCCGCCAACTCCACTCCAGGGCCAATGGTGTCTTGTGGATCCCTGCCTGCTTTGAGGGTGCAAGGTTCGAACCCTTGTAATGTATGTCCTCCAACATATATAGTATGATGCCCGTCTCAACGAGCCATTCGCTAGGCTGAAGCTCGTATTCCACTAGGCGATTCTGACTGTTGATTAGGCCTATTTGGTAATTTAGAAGCTTTTACCAATAACATTACAGAAGACTAGTCATCCTACATATCATTTGAAAGAGAATTTGAAAACCGTTATAATGGTATGTAACAAATGTATCCTTCACAAAATTCCCACTGCCGATTTTGATACCGGGAGGTAAATTGGTTAGTGGAATACGGCCTTAAGAGTGAATAAGCCGGCGCCCCCAGCCTTTCAGAGCCGACAACAAAGTCCTTACAAGATCCCCCTTTTTGGGCGCTGTTCTGCCGTGCTTCACTTGTAATCAGTGGGAGGGGGCTGACGGGCTTAGCTGTAAAGGATCCTCGCATTGTTTCAAATGACGACAACAGGATGACGCGCACGCGTCTTTGTCGGCACTGCATTGTGTGCGAGGTGTAATTGAAAAATTGCCTGCCTAGAAATTACCTTTGGCTCTAAGTGTGGGCCTAATGCGATTAATTATCTAGAGTCGGTGAGGGACTGTTGGTGATGTCTGATAGGGATGTGATTGTAGAAATCGCCTGAATGTGCAGCTCTTATAGGTATCTCCCGGGTATCTCCCTCGGGTATCTCGGAGACACTAGGCTATTGTCTACCCCGACTGATAACGTTCAGGGTTCCTGTCTATATTTCATGACATTGTATGTGACCTTCCTATCATGAATCAATCTTCTGCCAAGCTTATGTTACCTTCAACTGGTGATTCCTTGTATAGCCTTCTGCAACTTCCCACCGCCCCCCGATCCATGTCCCTTTTGATTCCTTATACCTCCTTTGACTTCCGATGTGACATCTACTCTTACTCCCCACGTCCCCAACTTGTGTTCCTTGTGATTTTCCGTGTTCCCTCTGACTCCCCACGTCCCCTATGTCCTATCTGACTCCCGCCATGTACTTTCCCCGTATAGGTCCCTGCTGACTCTCCATAGGTCTATCCCTGTGCTCGCGTCATGCTCTCTCATTTGATGCCAGACACGATTCTGTGTAACATCCCCTGTATACCTGAGCCGTCCCCCACCCCTACCTGTCCTCCTCACCTTTCCCCTCCCGGCCCCATACCGCCCATGTCTCGGGAGTTTATCCCGTCTCCGGTTCCTCCTGCTCTATCGTGTTACTGGCAACTTTTCCCCCCATCTTCACTGGCCTTGCATTCTTCTCACAATTTCATTGTCAAAAGCCCAGGCCAAGTCTGCAGCTTTTAATAATGTTGACAGTGTGTGTAGTATGATATCACATAAAGAAGTATTATATAGATTTTTAACTATATGTATAGATACATTTCTTTAATAAGTAAAAGGTGATACAGAAATCTGCTCCTAGGCAGCTAGATAGAATCTAAAGGCAATAGCAGTGTGTTCAAATTAAAGTATAAAAGCAACATTATGTTGCCTATTGTTGATTTAAATCCATTTAGTAATATAGCAGAGCATATACTGTGTGCATGGATTTAAATCAACAATTTATAACAAAGCTTTATTCGTCATAAACATGAGCCATACCTATCATCACATGACGATGTACATTTGCATGCTCATGTTTGAATTGTATGGGCCTAGTCAAGAGTACTAAAAGTTAAACTCCCAACACACCCCTACTATTTCCATGAACTCGTACATTGATCATTCCCACCTGACATGGTTCACATGAGTTTCTCACCTGTTTGTCCGGCCTCACGTGACGCTGTGACGTCACGCCTCCTCCATGGTGTCTCCTGTGTTACTTACACCTGTGTGTGTTGTCTCCCCCCGCAGTCTGCCGCACGTGCATCACACGTTACCTGGAGACGAGCAAGTACTGCCCGATCTGCGATGTTCAGGTGCACAAAACCAGGCCCTACCTGAACATAAGGTAAGTGGTGACCCCCTTTCATCTTGCATCTAAATAGGGGGATCTATTGGGGAGGGATTTTATTACAATCTACAAAAAGTGACTACAAAAGATGTTGCAAGCTTATCAATGGGGTTGTAATATCATGGCTGTCAATGGGACTGTGATATCATTTCCTATAGTTTTTAATCTGGTTATTGTGTATTGTGGTTCTCTGTAGATTTCGAGTCATATACGATTTCAATATCAGTAAATGAAAAGTAGCATCTTAATTGTATTTGTCCATTGCTCTTAATGTAAATGTTTTGTAAAGATAGTTGTTTCACTGTATGATTGCACTTCGTTTCAGACCGGACAAGACCCTCCAGGATCTGGTGTACAAACTTGTCCCGGGACTATTTCAAAGTAAGCACCCTCTTACAGTTTGTATCGCATTTATGAGAGCTTAAATCGCTGTGTAAGTTTCTTCATTGTTCATAAGATAATATATAATGATTAATTTATGGTTAGTTTGATTTTTACTCTTCACAAATTAACTTTTTGATTTTAAGCACAGGTTGATCATGTTTTGCCTTAAAAGTTTGAATAGTGTACAAAATAAGAACCATCAACATTTTAATTTGTATTACTGTTAGGCCTATTTGCATTGTTCCTGTTGATTTGAATAATTTCCAATAACCAAGGAAACATGTGGGTAAGGGCAGTTTATGGAGAGGGCGAGTAGTAATGGTGAGGGTGGATAGGGGATTAGTAGCAGGAACTCGGCGATGGGACCTTGTTTCTGTGTCATTTAAAAACCGATCATGTGCTGGTTGCTGGTCGGCGGACGTGGTATCGGCTTCGCTGGTCGGCCTCTCTGGTCCTCCAGGGTCGGCCAGGAGCATTTCCTCCAGTACGATTTCCCAGCGCTACCGCCTGTCCCTTTCATATGGAATATGGTTCTGCCAACTCCCTGGTATGAGCCATCATCTCTCCTATTCCTCATGATTCATATAATTAAATAGGTAGGAAATCCAGTGACATTGGCTGTTTGTAAAGAATATGACGTAGGCACGGAAGAAATGGATAGTTTGGAGTTCTCCATGGGTTGGTCTGGGGAAAGATCGGGGAAGGAGTAAGGATAGGGGGATAAAAAAAAAGTGTTGAAAGCTGCGGCGGTCAGTGATTCTGCGCCGTGTGATGGATGGGCGGGCCCCTTGTTGGTAAACAGCAGGGCCCCGGGGTGGATCACTGGGGACAAAAGTCGTCTGCTTGTTCTTTGTTTTGTTTTTTGGCGCCATGGGTGTAAAAAGGGCGGGTGTGTGGCTCTTGGTACGGTAGTGTAAGGTATCGAGAGACGGGCCGTCTGGGGGTCAGAAGAAAGAGTGGTGGGAGAAGATAGGGAGGGATGGGATTTTAAAAAGCAAATGGCGGGAGGTGTTGTGGATTCATGAAAACGCGTCGGGGATTGTTAGTGTACTGAAGGGACCTGGGGTGATTGGTTGAGTTTGATAGATGGGTGTTGGGATGGCGGCAGGAGCGGGGGAGTAGGGAAAGGGGGGGGGGGGATGAAGAGGGGGTTGGGGGCAAATGGGATTTAGATGTGTTCTGGGTGTAGTAATTGACGCCTGTATGTCAGCGCCGGCGCCGGAAGTCGGGCTGTCGGGGGCCGCCGCCAGGGGGGGCGTGGGGCGCCGCCATGATGGATCGGCCCCCCTAACCACTAGGTGGCGCTACCCCATCAATCCCCCCCCCCTCCCCCAATCCCCGCCGGCGGGATCACGCGCCGGGCGAGATTCCCCGTGGTTTGGACGTGATTTCAACACTGACGTTTGTCTTTTGCAGATGAGATGAAGCGACGCCGGGAATTTTATGCCGAGCACCCTACAGCAGGTACGTAAACACATCTCACTCTAGTACATACAAAGTGTTTATAAAACAGGCTAACCTGACCTTTTATCATTGGCCTTTCGCTCCCTTAACTTACCCCCTTAGGATATTCTTTTTTCGGGGAGATTGGGTGAGGAATTGACCTTGTCGTGTCACGGTAATCTGAATAAACCGGCCGGACATGAATGGCCGACAGAACAGGGCGCGATTTACATGCCGGGGTCGCACAATGGCGGCGCTTTCAGGGCCGCGGGGGAGACGAGGGGGAGCCGTGTAAATCCGCTGTCAGCGCCAATGCCGGGCGCCAACTGTGAAGGGAGAGTGATCTCGTTGTGAGGGGAGAGTGATCTCGTCTCTTCTCGCGGGATGACACGGCGGATTTCACGTGTCATTTGCGGCTGTCAGAAAGCCTTGTCCTCCGGGCGTCGCCTTCCGCCTGGACCCGGCCTGCCTCGCCTTTTACAGCGCCCACCACCAGGTCGCGCGGGAAACCAGCGAGTCTCGCGAGCAGTCGAAATGTCGTCTGCTAGGTCGCGGTGTTGTATTCTTTTCTTTTTCAGCCAGTTCTCGTCATCAATGCCGCCGGGAAGGAAGGCACAAAGGTGGCCGTAGGGTGGGGGTAGGGGTGTGAGGGGGGCAGGAGTGTCATGCTCCCTGCCACACCTTGTCTTCTCCAGATCGCCCGCTGCGCATGCGCGGTTAGTCGGTGGGTGTTTGGAGATGGTCGGCGCGGTGGAGAGGTGCAAACATGCACGTCCACCTGTCGTCCCCCGTCGGCACGCACGCACGCACACACCACACATGCCGCAGGGGAGGGGTTACCCCCCACCCCCGGGGGGTGGTCTCCCCCACCCGACCGGCCGACAGGTGTGCACCTCCCCGGCCCTCCCCTCACCTGTCCTCCGGTACCATTCAGCCGCCCGCCCGGGCTGCCTGGCTGCCTACCTGCACAGGTGGGCCGAGGGTGACATTGAAATCAGAGATGGCGCACCCTACCCGTGCCCTGGCTTAATTCACCCAACCCATACAGCCTACACAGTGGGTATTTGGTTAGACCTTTTATACCATCCCGGATATTCCAAGCCGCGATTCCAAGGGTTCTTAATGAACAAATAGCCCCCACCAATACATGGCGAGTACAACACATAGCCCCCTTTAGCGCTTTAAACCATTTGGTGAGGTAACAAAGAAACGTGGATCCCCCTTGTGGATGTATAAAAGAATCGATGTTATCTTAGCTCGTTACGCTTCTTTTCGTCAGAACTTGATACGGCCGTATATTGAATCAACAAAGGTAAATGGGTCCCGGGCACTTAGGAGAGGGCATTGGGGTTGGGGAAGGTGCAAGTTGGGTATTCCGCACTGAACCCTGAAAGCCCAACCCGTGCACCACCACTCAACTCACCACCTCCACCGCCACCACCACTAACACCACCACCACCACCACCACCACGACCTCTGGCGGCGTTGGCAGACTGAATGCCCTCACCTCCTGTCACCTGTAGGCGGCAAATGGGAAATTAATTCTGGCCATGATTGAAAATTAGTCGGTGTGCGGGGCCGGGGCCGGGGCCGGCCGGGGCCCCCATTGGGGTGGTGGGGAGGGAGGCAGTGAGGCAATGTGGGCTCCGTGCCCGCTCCTTCCTCCTACTTCTCCACCCCTTGCCTTCTGACAAAAGGGCCTTGATTCAATACTGGCGAGGAGTGGCTGGGGTGGTGGTGGCTGCGGGGCCTGTAAGGGCGGTTGTAAGGCCTAATGGAGATTGGCCTGGCCGGTAACTTAGCGCTGGGAGGATCAGCTAAGGCGGAGGGTTGTTCCACCTTGACTGAGGTGGACTCAAGGGCATGCAGTGTAGAACGTAGAAGGAATTGCCTATTAAAATGGTTGGTCAAGGGTATGTAGAGTAGAAGGGTGGGACAGTTGCCGTTTAAAAGGGTTTGACAGTAGTTGAAATAGCAAGGGGGTGGGGTGCTTGGATGGAGAAGGGGGGATGGATTGAAGGGGGAGTAGGGAGGGAGGGAGGGGGGGTTGCTGGAGGGGGAACAATCATCCCTTTGGGGCATCACGCATGCGCGCTGCATGGTGGTTGAAGGGGTGGGCCGGCGTGAGGAAGATGACAGGGAAACTTGATGGCCAAGTGCTGTCACCGGCAGAACCCCCAACCACAGGGACCGGGCCGGAAAGGGGAGGGGACCGGGGGAGCCTGGGGAAGAGGGGAGAGGGGAAAAGTGGGGGTCGTTCTGGCCTTGATCTCTATCAGGCAGGCTGTGACACTCAATATATGTACAGTTATTAACCCGAGGTCACCCCCGCCCCTCTCCCCGCCACCATCGGCGCTGCTGCTCCCATCTCCACCTTCCACCATTAACATAACGACGTGCCATATTGACCGGGTGGCCAAGTAGTGCACTAAATCTGGGGTGTCCTTATGGACTTCCAATGACTGCTCTCCCATTCCTGCAACCCCCAACTCTTTACCCCAAGCACCTACAAGCATCCTCCCCACGCACTTATACAAGAATTATACACGCATTTTTTTTCTATCATGTTGGCCAGGCTCCAACTTCAACAAGGCCCCAAAGTTGTTCTATCCCCTGCTCCGTTTCACATTAGACTTGCCTCTCTAAAGAGCCTTGAAAAACATCATGTGGAATGTAACGTTAGTAATTTGTTGTTGCCACCGCGCCTTAGGCCGAACAAGTGGTCCTTAGGCGGGTAGTTCGCCTTTGTAAGATTTGAGGCCAATGCTGAGAGGCTTGGGCACTTGGGGCGCGTTTTCTCATTTCACTGACGGACTGGGCAGAGGAGAGCGGACAACCTATCCTCGGGCTGGGTCGGTGTTAGTTTGGGTGGGCGGGGGATGCGGGTGGGGGCGCAAAGGCCATCAACGGTAAGGCCAATACAGCCGGGCAAACAAAACAAGCGTCAGATTGAGCCGGGCGGCCTGGACCTAGCGGTACGAAGCCTCCGCCTCCCACCGCCGGCCGCAATCTCCAGCCTGAGCCCCCATACACTCTCCACCACAACAAGGACGCCGCTAGGCCGAGCCGAGCCGAGCCTTGGCTGGCTGGCTTGTTTTGGCAGCGTGCCAAGATCTCCAGGAGGCCGCAGTCAGTCGACTCTCTCAGGGCTTCCCTGCCGGTGGTGGTGTGGATCCGTGGTCGGTCGGCCGGCCTGCTTTAGCTCCCGTCTGTCTGTCGCGTCTAGAGTAGGTTTTCTTCACTGCTAGCCTCCATAATAGTGGTCTAGACCTTCCTGTCCCCTACTGTGGACCATTCACAATGTCATTCTCTTATGTTTTGAAATATAGGACCTCGTTTATCCTGCTGACTCCTTTTCTTTAACGCCTGTAGGCCCTACTACTCATGCTTCCAACTTCGTCACACTGTCTGCAAGGCCGTTAGGCCTATCTATATATCTTTCTCTTTCATTCTTCATTATATCTGGTTTAATTTCCTCTATCTATACATGTCTCTTTCTTATTTGGTTATTTAACGCCCTCTTCCCATACACCAAAGTAAATTCCCTTCCCATCTATAACACCGCCACACATAACACCCCTTCTCAATATCCCTCCATTGCGCCTCTTTTTCCTGCTCTGCTCCCAGCTTCAGTGCTCACTAATTCATCTCGGCAGCGCGCGTTTGAGCAAACTTCGCCTGACAGCGGCCGGCCGAGTTATGGACTCGAAATTGGCACTCATCTAATTCTCCACTTAGCAAATCCGCGAAAAGTAAACGCGCGGACCTGCCCGGCCATAAGGCTCTTTATTAAGTGGGCCCCACGTAATGGACGATATGCGTGTCGCGGATTGCCTTCACACTAATGAAATCTCCCGTCGCACCCTCTCGGATGGAGTTCAGCAAACTCATACTGTTCGAACTGCTCGAGTCTTCGAGCCCCAGACCGTATCTGTCGGATAAATCAGTGTGGGATTCAGATAGGAGTACTGATATGCATGGTTGGCGTTTCAGAGATACGTGGAATTGGGTTTGTAGTTTCAGAAAAGGAAGGAAGAAATTGATATCCGTGAAGATACACTTGGATTTGAACATTGTTTTATTTTCAGCCATAGGGGTATTGAATTCCGCATTTCGACACATTTTTTTCTGGGTTTATTTATTCGGATCCAAGTGATTGCTCCTTGATCTAAACGCCCTAAATCCAACATCCTTCCAAAAGGTCAAAAGTAGGAAATCTTCAAGCAGTGCAGTGAGCAAAGAAGACAACAACAGTGCACGTTTTTTGACAGAGAAAGAAAGAGAGGCAGAAGAACTCCGGAGCCGAGCTGCAAGCGACGGGAGGCCAAAGAAAACAAGTGCGTTGTTGTTACGGGGCGTAGGCGAAGTGAACTGGAGGGGACTGGAGGTGAGGGCCGACCTGTCCTACAAGCTCGGCCCGGGCAAGCCGACCGAAAGGCAACAAACACGGCGGGCAATCAGACCCCGGCCCGGCTTTGTCGGCCCGTAATTATTTACATACTCCAGATAAATCCGCCCCGGCCCCCTCAGGATATATACCCTCCGGTCGGCACCAAGCTCCTCTGCTTGGAGAATAGAAAGCAAACCAATGCAAGCGGCTAAAGCGGGGAAAAGTGCACTGGAAATAACTACTCATTGCGCCTTCTTTAGTCTTTTTTTAAATCTTGTTTGCGTCTCTGGGTGGTATTGTTAAAAGCCTTTGCACGCTAGAGAAGGAGGTGATAGGTGCGTATACTGGTTATGTGCTCCCACCTTTTACCTAGAAGAACGTGATATCGCGTGGAGAAGAATGGGGGGGTATGCAGAAGGAGCATGATCCGACGCCGGATGTCTTCAGTACGCATGCGTCCGCGTTTTTACCTGACATCCGCCTCCGCTGACGAACGCGTGTACGTCTTAACACATGCACGTCATTGGCCGGAGATGAATCTGCTTGGAGAGTTCATGAATACACCATTCACTCTCCTACCTCATGGCCCCTTCCCCTCTTCCTTACATGTTATCTAGAATTTCACAGGGTATTGATCAACTTTGTTTTAATTAAGAAAGAAGAAAATAAAACAGTTAAAGTAGTCTCTTCTCTTTCTATCCCATTCACCATCATCGCCCATATTGGCTTGGCCGACCTTCGCTGGTGACAACTTGAGAAGTCATCAGTGGAGGCGAAACCCACTTGTCGTCAGGAACAAGCGTCAGACGCGTGTCTTTTCAGATCTGCTTTTGTCTCGTCCGAAAGGCGGCAGACAGTTAATCAATATGACAACTGCCAGTGATGCAGATGATATTTCATTCAGGGGCCCAAGATAAGCTCACTTGGATAAATGCATTCAGAGTAAAGATATTGTATTTGGGTTTAAATTGAAATAGGGCGATAGGAATCCTGTAAAATTCAGGATTCGTTGGAGAATAAATTATTTGGTAATAAAATTATGATGAATGACATAATGAATGCAATCTTATGTTACCTATTGTTGGAAGTATTATCAATGTGTATGACAATGTATTAAGTTTTTGATCATCATCGTTTATCATCTTTTAAAATTGTGTTGCATTTGGCCTGAACTTGTCTTGACAAGTGACCCTACCCCAAGATCCAGCCAAACCTTCAGACCCTTACACCCATTTAGCAGCCCAACACCTTGCACCTTTGAGTTCATTATCAATAATCCCATTTTAGTATTGATATCCACACCCCCGTGTGGGAGACAACCTGGCCCCTGTCAACCTCCTACTAATAACCCCACCAACCTCCTGAAACCCTTTAAACCCCACCACACCCCACACCCCACTGGCACACCCCACACCTCACACCCCACACACTACACACAACACACCACACCCACTTCTGACAGTAAGAGAATCCCCACCCAAAACCTTAATAACCACAAAATTAGAATAAAGGAAAAAATATTGAATAGAAAAAAATACAAAATCCCCAAACCCCACCTACTAACTGACCCAGCGCCCAGTGAACACCTGCTAATTGACAGGGGCTAATGCGGCCTACCTCTGATCCCCCCCCCCCACCCCCCACTGGTCACTCACTCACCTGACTCCCACGCTAATGGTCAGTTTGACCTCTCTGCCCTCAGGTCCCAGTTCCGGCCCGAACGCATGCGAGGAGAGAGGCGAGGTGGGGCCCGTGTCTCGGATTACGCCCCTGGAGGAGGAGAAGATCAGCCTGTGCCTCCAGCACACTGACAGGTACGTGATCCCCCACCCCGCGACCCCCCGGGGTCCTCCAGGCCAGACAAAGGAGGCCCGAGAAAAGGCCAACCAATGAGGCTTTGTAGTGGTAGTAGCCACCGGCAGTAGGAAAGCAATTAGTTCACGTGTCCCCTGTAGTGTTTCCAGTCACGTTGTAACGTTTCCAGGAAGTGTGAACAATCACAGTGTCTCTGTTCTAATGCTCGGATTTCTTGTGTAATTTTATGTGTGTTTTATGTGATGAATAATCTTGCACAATGTCCCTGTTTAGTATGTCACTTTTCCAAGTATAATGCCTCTTTTTAGATGCTGCTATAATACATTTGTTATTGTATGAGCATTTATAGCAGCTTCAAATGAACTTATTTTTCTGTTTTACTCTTCCAGATTTCCACCACACCCCGAGAGCACCCTAGAAAATGGCGAGGTAAGATTTCATTTAGATACCTGAAACATTTACAATGAACTACAAATACATTGTATTACGAATATCACCCACATTTATGGATTTCCCTTAATATAACTCAATAAAAGAGATTATTGTATGATTGTATGCATTGAGTTAAGCTCACTCTTGTTTCCTTTTTGTGTTTCAGAAGCCTGACAAACGGTTCCTATTATGTCCTTCGGCTTTCACCGTAGGACTACTGAAGAAATTCATCAAGATGAAGTTCGATTTGCAACCTAAGTTCAAGGTAAGCCATCACTTTCAATTCCATAACCGTATTTATTTATATAACCACTTTATTACAATATCTGATCATTTGAATAATAGGACTCTGTGATATAACCTTTATGATTGAAACGGCAAGTCTCAGTTATGGGAAGGGTTCACCAAAGTAAGGTACCCAATGAAAACCTTTTCGTCCCAAGTTTTTCATTATTGAATTATACTTATAATATTAAAGTATACATGACTAGGAAACATTGTTTACAGAAAGATATTACCATAATTATTGTGATTGTAAATGTGAACCTTGTTATTGTATGATGTGAACCTTGTTACTTAAGGATGTGAACCTAATTACTTCAGGTGGAGGTGATTCACTCAGACGAAGCCCTACAAGATGACTACACACTCATGGATGTGGCTTCTGTGTATGCATGGCGACGAGTAAGTATTTACAAGATGACTTATAAGTTGTTATAATTATACTTATGTTAACATCTACACCAGTCAATGTAATAATGTAACATTTACACCTTCATCTCAATAATGTACATGTATGTAAGTGATATTGGAATATGTAATACTCATACTGCAGATAAATGGGTTAAGAGTGCTGCTATCCATCAAATGTTGAAAATGGATTCAGCATATTATGTATTGGTTGTATCTCTGACGCAATCTCTTTGAATCTAGTCTTTCATCTGTTGAGAAAGTCAAGTCGTTTTAATCTCAACTGGTGACATTTTATATTCTGTATCTTTAATGATAAATCTCCGTTCTGATTACCAAATGAATCCCTATACTTTATACTTTCCGATCTCTGATTACTGATTTAATGAGTGTTTCTCACTTTCCTAGGTCGAGCCTCTTCGCCTCTACTACATGGTGTTCGACCGCACCGTGCAGGACATCAAGCTTCCCGCCCCCACACTAGACACACCCACCGACGTACGCACAAAGTCGAGCAAGAAGCGGGGGCGGAAGCGGAAACGTTCGTCCGAAGGAGGGAAACATTCAAAGTCGCCCAAGGTGTCCAAATCCCCGAAGATCAAGGAAGTCGATATGGAGGTGGATCCCACTCCTGCCGCCACTGCGCCTGCGCCGGCGGCATCTACTCCTGCGTCTACTACCCCAGTAGCAGCCGCTACTTCTGCGCCTGCGAAACAGCCCGAACCGGAACCGGAACCGGAAGAAGGGCTGCGCGCCGAGCCGCCGGCGCACACCGACGACGGCCCAGTGGAAACCCAGGAGGAAGAGGAGAGGAAGAAGCGGGAGGAGAAGGCCAAGAGGAAGGCCGAGCAAAAGGCTGCTGCTCTCTGCAACGGGGGTAGTAGTAATAATAGCAAAAGTGTGCTTGGGAATGGGATTGTTATCAGTTTATCTGATAACAAGAACAGTAAGGACAAGGGGGCGCCTTCCGCTGCCCCTGCAGTTTGTGATAAAACCAAAGACAGTGCAACAACCACTGGTAGTACTGGTGGTAGTAGCCAGAAGGCCGCTAAGGACATTGAGAAGAGTCGCTCCGCCCTGGAGGCTGCCATTGCTAAGGCAGTGGCGAAGGAGGTGGCCAACAAGCCCTCCGCCACCCCCAGGCCAGGAGGAGTGTTGAAGGCTGGTGAGAACAGGCACCCCACTGTCAGACCTGCTGACAAGGCAAAGAAGCCTCCCAAGGTGGATAAAAGCACCCAGTTTGTGTCTCCAGTTAACAGCAACAACCACAACCACTCGTCCTCTGCCTCCACTGCTTCCTCTATTCTCAAACAGAAGCAACAACAGCAGCTACAGCAACAAAAACAATCTCAGAACTCCGTGCAGCAACAGCAGCAGAACCACAAACAGCCACAACAGGATCTTAGTAAGAAAGGACTTTCTTTGGTGTCTGTCAATGGTAGTGCCAAACCACAGACCCCGGTGGCTAAGAACGGACTACAAGGCACCGCAGCCACCACCCAAACCACAGCCCCGACCCCGGTGGCTGTCAAGGTGTCAGTGGCTACTGTCAAGACACCAGTGTCAATGCAGACTGTCACAATCGGCCCTCAGAAGCCTGTGACACTCAGCAACGGTGTCACGGCCACTGTTGCCAAGGTGACGTCCCAAAACAGGCCTCCACTGCTGACCTCATCCAAGTCGCTGACGCCTCCAGGGCAGAGGCTGCTCCAGGCGAAGGGTACCCAGCTGGAGCAGACGGTGAGGAAGTTGGTGGAGAAAACACAGCGAGGGGAGAAAGCCAATCAATCCCAGCAGACCTCCCCTCCAACATCAAACACTAAAACTATTATCAGCAGTAATATCAACAGCAGCAAGTTGGATTTAGGCCAGAAAGTGGTGTCCGGCAAAAGCCCTGTGGTCACTACTTGTGTTGGTCAAACTTCCAATGTCACTCATAATAATGGCACTCCTTTGCTGGCCAGCGCACATCACCAGCTTCAAAAGCAGCAGCAAATTCAGCAGAAGCAACAGCAGTTGCAGGAACTGCAGCTGAAAACCAGGCAGAACCAACAGCAACTGCAGCAGCTACAACATCAGAAGCATCAACAACAGCTGCAGAAACAGCACCAGGCGCACCACTTGCTGGCCGGACAGTCGGGTCTGGTGCCAGCGGTCAGCAGGCCCCCAAGCAGGGATCCCCACCCCTCATCAGTGACCAATGGTCATCATGGGGTGGGGGCCGGAGCGGCTGGCTCTAGTAGTGGTAATAAGACACCCCACCATCAACAACAGCAGCAGCAATCTGTACTGCTGACCAGTCGTCTGGGCGCCATGCCCGCCCGCTCCTCCACCACCCCGAGCCCGACGGCCGCCGCCACCCAGCCGGCCCGCAAGGACATGAGCTTTAACGTTAAGTCCTCAGCATCAGCGTCCGCCTCCTCGGCCTCCAGTAGCCACCACCAGTCGGATGCCAGGGTGGCTGTTGCGGCGGCGTCAGGCAGCCCCGGTCAGGCCAAGGCGGCCAGTCCTCCGGGCATGTCCTCCAGTGCCTGTACGCCTATGACGGCGGCCATGCATGGCGGTCTCCCTGCCCAGTCACCCACCCGCCCGACGTCGGCTACGGCCATGACGTCGTCGTCGTCGTCGTCGTCTTGCCACGCGACGGAAACGGTGCCGCGCAAGGTGCCGGCGGTGAAGGCAACCAAGAAGGACATGGGGACGAGTATGAAGGAGCCGGCTGAGGAATCGACGTCCACGTCTTCAGCTACGTCCACGCCGGCGGCTACGTCATCGTCTACGTCGTCGTCATCATCGACGTCCACGGCAATGTCAACGTCGTCTACCCCAACCTCTTACCCCCACCTGCGGCTTCCGGTGACGGTCGTCGAGACCCGCGGGGTGGTAACGCCCGGTAGTAGCAGTGCCAATGGTAGCTCCAGTGGAAGCATTAGTGCTAAGCCTACCTCCAACCCTACTGCTACCCCTACCCCTGCGGTCCCTACTACTATCGCCGCCCCTACAATTATTGCCCCGACCAATAACACTCCAGTGGGGCGCCCTAAGGACGTACTGCCCAAGGTTAATGCCCGCAAGATGGACTTTATTAAGCCGAGCAAGAGGCCCAAGGTGACTTCTAACGGTACTGGAGGAACCCCGCAGCGGGTGTTGGCTCCTCAGCCCGGAGGACATCACATGATGGGGCCCGGTGGTCACCCTCAGATGGTGCCAGGTCATCCTCAGATGGGCCCTACTCACCCTCAGATGTTGGCCGCCGCCGCCGCGCACCACCAGGCCGTGGCCGCCGCCGCCGTGCAGCAGCACCTCCAGCAGCAGATGTCCCCTCCCCCTCAGCCCACTCCTCCAGGGCATAGCCCTCAGGCGTCAGCAGTGGTGGCCCGGGCCAGCCCCAGCCCCCGCCTCTCGCCACACTCCCCACATTCGCCCCACTCACCCCACTCGCCCATGGGCCGGTCCCCTACGCCCATGCACTCCCCGCCCTCGCCCAACTCGCCCCACGCCCACCTCGCCCACCTGCACGCCCACGCCCTGGCCGTCGGACGTCAGGCCACGGTCCCTGTACATTTCCCGGGCGCCCTCCATCCGGCCCACCACGCGCATGCGCTGGCGCACGTGCAGGCGCCCTCCCCCAGCGGCTACTACATGATCAGCGGTGTGGCGCACATGGCCGCGCATGCTAACATGGCGATGGCCGCCAACCCTAACCTAACACCACCTGTACAGACAAATCATACCCCCACCGTCACCCCCGACGCCCCGGTCGTCGATGCCAACCCATTGGCCAACGGCTACGACCAGCCCCTGGAGCTTACCACCAAAAAGACCAAGTCGAGAGTGGAGGCGTCCTCTCCCTCCCCTCCAGTGTCCACCAGCAACAATAATAATAACAACAACAGCAGCAGTAACAATAATACGAACAATAACAGCACACCACCTAGCACAAATAGCATCAACAGCAACAATAATAATGGCCAAAATAATGGCAACAATGGCAGCAACAACGCCAACAACACACAGGAGCGGACTCTTCTCAGGGTACCCAACCTCATGTCCTTGAGGACATAGGTCATTTAGTGCAAAGACACGTACTCAGTGCTTATCGTTAACTTCAGTGTTGTTATTAGCTGGTGACAACATGTTGTGTTAGTATTACGAAAATTGACCAAAATAGGTGCCACGGACAAGTTGATTAATCGATGGAATTTCTATAATCGATACATGTGATGTGCAAAGTGATCGTTATTGTTGATCGCCATACAAAATACCAATAGGAACCTATCATAGGAAAAATATATCTCTGTGCTATTTATTTGTCAAAGACTAACTTCTGCTAAAAATGTGTTCACTCCCATAGAAGTAAGTTCTGTGCCAAGGAACCCCCAAATTACTCGCTGACATGGATTACCAATTCACATCTCATGGAATTCAAGCAGTTCATTCTGAAAAAAAAGAACAAAAAAAAACCCCACCCAAATAGTGCTTGTTTATGCTGTGGTGACAGGGCTAGACTTGTGTTGTGGCTCCCGGTGTTCTGGTGTGAGGAGCCCAGTGTTTTGGTGTGAGGAGAGGAGTGAGGGGAGTGAGTGCGGCTTGTGGTTTATGAAGGTGCTTGTACACTACCGCATACCAAGAGGCTGTGTGTACGTGTGTGGTCGCCGCGGTGTTTACAGCCTACCTGGTCGGGATTACACTGGAGTGGATTACGACAACCTGGAGTATGCTACAGCCCCGTTCCGGATTAAGCCATGGAGGGAAGAGGGGGGTAAGGGTCAGCACTGGAGAAGGTAGCCTGCTCGCTGCTACTCCAGCACCTAACCCCTCCGGTCCTATATGACCATGGAGAACATAAAGGGATTATTGGTGCGGCGTTTAAGTGTATGTGGTTAGGACATTGTGGCTAGGCTCACTTCAAATGGATGTATATAGTGTAAATACTTACTGGAGATGGCTATTGTATGATGATGATGAAGATATACGTGCACAAGAGTGACCTGGTTGTTATATATAGGTAGATAGATACCAATCTCTGTGCTAGATACTCTGATACTGGACTGGGTGACTGACACATTATGGGTCATTAATAAACTTGCTTTTGTAACTAATGTGATAGATATTATCAAGCATTTGCAACTATTTGTACTTGGTAAATGCATACACCGAAGGACTGGATACGGAATACGTGGTCAACTCTGCGAGATAAGGAAGATAATGATGACTCCCAATCTAGATATTACGGCAAAATGTGTTGTGGTGTTAGTAGATTTTACGCGTAGTCAGAAGACCATGGCTACTGATATTAGAACATAAAAGATTATCATTATGTAAAGCACGTTCATTACTCAAAGCGATTGCACGGGATATAACGAGACAGGCCAATGGTTGCTTTTATTTTATAATGAATACTATTCAACATGGTGTATACTATTGATTTGACTTGATAAAATGATTATTCTCGCTGGCAACTTCAAACATGTCTTTTATTATTACATTGTTCTGCAATAGACTTTTATCAAATATCAATGTGTGTTCATTTGATTCCTTTTAAGATACTACATATACTTTGAAACTCCTTCAGTGAAGAAAGGAAGCAAATATGCAGCAGTTATTTTGAATATCGCATTATAATATTATATAAGAAGAAGCAGTGGTTAAAGAAGGGTGAAATGAAAATATAGTTCAACCAACCATCGAGAGTAAAATAAGAATTCTTGTTTTACTCTCCTTGAACCAACAGCCTTATTTATCATTAGACTTTCCCAGATATGTCATATTGGTGATTGACAATCTGCCATGGTCCAATGTCAAACATTGTACCCTATTTGGTAGATTGCCAGTCTTCTCTGTGCTCCAAATTCCTCATGATCTTCCTTCCCGTCTCTCCTCCAGTCCCTCCTCCAGTCCCTCCCAGGTCCAGCCTTTAGTACTAGTTCTCGTCCTGCCTGTCTGTCTGTCTGCCGCCGCTGCCACGTCGTGAATTGGGTGCGTACTGCCTCCTCCTGTAGCCGCCTCCCCTGCCCGCCCGCCGCTGTCGCTGCTGCTGCTCCTCCAGGCGCCGCCCGGAGAGACTCCCGACTCCAGACCGTAATATAACCACCACCACCGAAATAGTCCCGAGCAGAATGCCCTTTTTGAGCCATCAATAAGCATACTAAATGGATCCCTGCCAGAATTAGAGGTGGTGAGATTCTGGTGGCGCGAGGATCGCTATTTTGGATAATGGTGATGCTGGTTGCTGCGTGTTTTCACTATTTGTAGGCGGTGAGGAGAGAGGAATGCTAATCATATTATCTTGTAATTATGGGAACATCGGCTCGGATAACATCAAAACAAGAGGGAAATCTGAGTCGAAGAACAATGTAGTGGATAATTAAGCCAAAAGGCCTAATACTAATAGAGACGGCAATGGGAATGATGTGATATCGAATGGACATTGTGATCATTCAATCCCAATTGAATAACATTGAGCAGACTGGCCATTTTTTGCCAATGTTTATTGGACTGGTGATGACTATTGGTTTATGATAAGGCTCAGTCGATGACATCTACAAATGCCGTGTCAAAGGTTGCAGCCCTGGATGGCGGTGGGTCATGGGATCGCAGCAGGAAACAATTGAGAATCGTGTCAGGTCATCACGTATAATCTCGTAAAACCTCGCGAGCCCTGCTACTCTCCCTGCCAACCCCATGTCAACCCACTTTAGTAGCTATCTCCGTGATAGATTCACTGACAATACACAGCTAAGGTATAATATTATTTATAAATGATGAGGTTGTTGGATTTGTTTTGGAATGAATTAGCAATTTGGGGTTTCATTTTCTAAATTCTCTCTTTTGAAAATTGTGACATGGATGCCAAATTGGTTTGAGAGACATGATGATCTTATCTATCTACATTGGGCATAGTGCTATTATGACGATGTTCAGCTTTAATGACAACTTCTGAGAAGTACCTGACGAGTACGTTGTTACTTGTACATGTATTAGAAGGTCTGTCTCTTCCTGTCAAGCTGTCACAGCTATGAACACTACCCAAAAGTCGACCTTTGAATTGCTGTCAGAAACTATTACAAGACTCCCTCCCATCCCATCCCATCCCACCCCATCCCTCTCAAATTGTCTCAAAATAATACCTATATTGTAATAAGGGACTCTGGCAGTCGGGGGTTATTGGTTATTGGCTTTTGGCTTCGGCCATGGCATGGAGTAGGCCTACAGGAGGGGAGCCCGACCATCGACATTACCACCACTACTACTACTACTACCTCTCGCCGGGCGCTAACGTCGCACACCGCCGACGGCCGACGCTGGCGGCTCCCGACCGCCACACGAACCCCGCATATTGATCGCCGGGACCTGACAGCCTGACCCAGACGGGGCCGATGACCCAGTTTGGGCCTCATTGACCTAGTTTCGGAGTGACCCAGATAGGTGGCCGCGGGTCGGAAGTGACGGCAGGCGTTGTGATGTGCAGGGCGGCCACGGGCGGCGCTGCGGAGGGAGGGAGATGGGAGGGAGGCGGAGAGGAGTTAGGAGGTGGAGGAGGAGGCCGGGAGGGCGTCTCGCTTTCTGCCTGCTTATAGTGGTGGTGGTGGTGCTGTAGGTATGGTTGGTTGTGGGGCCCTGACAGGCTTGAAAGCTTGGCCCTGGCTGTTTTCATCGGCTGTAGTTGGTTGCTGGCGTTCTAGGTGTAGACGTGTGACCAAAGAGTCCAGTCCAGGATAGTACACTGGGTACCATAATGCCTCTTTGAAAGAGCAGGGAGATAAAGGAGTGAATGGGAAACTGAGGTAGAGAGACTGTGTTTGAGAGATTGCAGAGACGCATTTGACCGCCAAAATCCCATTTAACAACTGTCAAGCGTATCCATATGTTTCAAGAGCATCCAATCATTGGATGCCCTTGAAACAATTATGAAATCTGAAATCCCTACAAAGGTAGTTAGTATGGAAGGATAGAAGGAAGCACCCATGTGTAGCCAAAATATTAAGATTACAGTAGTCATCTCAGTCAGTTTTGAATTCCTATAGTGCCTGCTCTAGGAAACTGTAATAACCATATTGGAATAGCAGTGAAGTAAAAGATAAATGAAACACGTACAATATTCACCAGCAAGTCTCTACAATACATAGGGAGAATTTAGGATGAATCGTCCAAGGGTTTCTAGATTATGGAGTTCTAAATATGTACACACAAAAATTAACACAGGACCAGGACCCCATTGCCATCTATGGTAGCCTCTTAAAGATAGGGGTAATAAATTATGGTGCACAAGAACTATTGGTCATATGGAGGTAATGTAAATATATGGTTTCTTAAGGAGTCGTACCAAAGTACGGACCGTGAAATAGGCCTATCTCCCTGTCTTGATTTTGAACATATCTAATTCCAGAGTATCAATATGGCTAGAAGGCAAGGTGATATACGGCATAGCTGACTGCTGGTGTCTATGTTGACGGTATCAATGGTAACAGTACCCCGCGGGGGACCAGCCGACGCATGCGCACGGTATAAATAGGTCAGACAGACGCATAATGACGCAACTGGGAATTAATCATTGGACTTGTCTCTGCCGCTCTTATATAGACATGTCATTGTACTATCAAACCCGTGGTAATATATCCGACTTAGGCTAAAGCTTATGTTACCGTGCTTCGGCCTGTTCAAATATTGAACTCAAAAGTGTAAGATAATGTGTAAATACAACTGTAATGTTTACAGACTGTCATCTCCGCTTGCGTAAAATCTCTTATTTCAAATTAGGGAGAGTTTTATTTTTATGTTATCGTTCAATTTGATACGTGTGGCTAATATTGTGGTGCTTGATTATACGTGTTTGTCTTATATCTGGGAAATGAGATATTTCACAATTCAAAGGTATTTTGTCGGGCGACGTCCTATGACAATGACAAAATCACCCGACAATACTTTGAATACATGTTACATAATGAACACTACAACGTATCTCATACCCAGAATCTCGTCTATGACGGGAAATAAATTCCATATTCCAGTTTAAAAACTACCCATGTTGTTTTTACTCACATCTATCAGTCACATAGTACATAGAACCTAGATGTATGTTTACTTGTACATGATGTGCACAGTTGGAGTCCTTTCCCATGGGAATCTATAAGCTTCAAGCGGTGTGGTCTATAGCAGGCGTTTTTGTGTAAGTTAAAGCTTAAAAAATGGCAAATAGACGCAGCTCAGTGTGTCCTATACATGGGACCTAGTATCCCAAGTTGTGCCCATTTGTTTTGATTTTTAAGAGGGTTTATCTGCTTATATAGTCCTGCTGGTCTGCGAACCACCTCTGAGACGACGACTCCTTATTTCTTTGCCATTGCAAGGTGTATGCTCTGCTTATACACGATGTAAATAGCTCATGCAAATTGTACAGAAAAGTCACCCAAATAAATGTACAGTATCATATACGAAGAACTGATTGAATTTGCTTATTATTTATTACATAATTTGTTCTCTTCTTTATGAGATTGCAATAGACATAATTATTGTTTTGCGAATTATCGTTTTGTTAATTAAATAAAATGTCAGTAGGTTTGTGTCCGGGCTAGTATGAATTCATTTACAATAATAAATGCACCTAATGGTTCTAGAAAAGTCTTAAGGCCCACTCTAACAAAACGGTATAAATATTCCTGTGGCTGTGGTTTAGGAACCCACCAAGATCTCGTGCTTCTTTTTCATTACAGTAAGTAAGATCGTTAGTTTTAGGATAGGTGGTGGGAGGCTACCCTTTGGTCACCCCCATATGTAGCCGTAATTGGTTATTGAAGCGCATGGGGCATTGAGAAACCTAACATTTTCACATTTAAGGCAGTTTACAGTTTCCATGATTAGATCATTGAAGTGGATGTAATTACACTTATCCTACCCCCTATTCCATGTAGCCCGGTTTTATACGGTCCTAAATTCACTTGTACAGTTTTATGCACATATAATTATTATTCTGTGTGACATTCAGAAAGTTAGCTTGGAAGTTGTCTAATGATATGAATTACAAAACAATCTCCTTTGGAATATCGCAAACAAAACAACTCATTTGTTCATCCCGAAAACGCCTAAAGATAGAAACCCAAATTTGAGGATACATGGCATGTTTCTTTAAAAAGAATTAATGATAAGAATAACATGCATTAATGTGTTCATCTGTGACATCAACATTAAGTCTTCGTAGCAAAAAAAATCAAGCTTAAGGCCTACTATTATTATGCTAAAGCATAAACTCTATATCATTCAATGCAATCCTGTGGGTCTACTGAAATACATTATTATACACGAATTTAAAGATGTGAGATTATGATAAAGCCTAATTATAATAAAACCATCATTAGCCTACTTAACCTTTTGCCAAGTACATGTACATTTAACTAATAAAAAAGATAGACCTCTTCGTTAGAGACGAGGAAAACCTATCATAAGTTTCTCTTTTCAAAGTTTTTAAGTTAACTCTGTAACATCTATCATGGTATATATAATCTGGTCTTCGGATGTCTGTGCAGAGGGTTCCGATCAAGCTAAACAGAAATACCACACGTTTTATCGACACTCAGCAAAGCTGGAGACCCATACTAAATCATCCTATAGGTCATTTAGAAATCTGAGGAACTTTCGGGGGAACTTTCAAGCAAATGAGAGGAGGCAACAGGTTAATGGGGGATCCAAGCGGGGATCTAAGTAAATCAAACTTGATTCCAACCAAATTTGTGTGGGTCTGAAGGGCTTCCAAGCAATTCTAAAGGTATTATATCTGAAAATCTTTACTTAAGTTGCAACGGGACTCCGAGGATCCTCTTGCATGAGTATTTCACTGGCATTGATGCTTGATACGAAAAAGAATAAAGTTACATAACATTAACAAGTTTAATAACATTAAAAATGGAGGAGGGGGCATTATGCACCTTCAAGCAGTGTCACTCTTCATTGGTACTAGAAAATTAGAGTTGGTCTGTCCATCAAAAATAATGTAGGACCGTCTGAGGGCAAGACAAGCCACAATTTTACCTGCATGGAAACCCCTTCGATTTCAGAGCGTGCTACTCCACTGTATCATATAGGCCTAGTAAAATAAACCGTCTTCTGGTGTTTAGGGTTACTCAATCCTGACCACACTTTAGATGTGTAAAGAGGATATAATTTCAAATCAAAACCCCAACTACATGTATTGGGAACTCCGCCCCAATTTCTTAAAGTTTGACAAAACTAAACCAGAGTTATTCTGAACTAAACATCCTTTTACAACCCAACCACACCATGCTCAATCTATATAACCAATTCGTCTAAATCTGTCTTCCGCTGCTTAAAATGATTAACCACCAAAACTAATCTACAACCAATATCCCCAAAGCCACGACCTAGCTAGCCCAAATCCCTCCGCCCCCAACCCCACCTCCCAAACCAAATCTGCCTATTCCAGTGCCCGCCCGCCGTGTTTCATTACGACCCGTGAATCCCCTTCTGCGAACCCCATAGATTACCACCGACGCAGCTGAGCGCGCGTTTTAATCCAAACCCGGTTGCCATGGCGACCATATCGATTCCCGGCAGCGCCGATACGGAGGCCATTACTCTCGTGGAACAACAATGGCGTCGATATCAAACAGTCCAAGTTGCCATAACGCTGATCAGCCAAATGGATTCCTCAAGACGCGCGAAGGGAGCGCTGCGCAGACGACAACCGGCATATAAAAAAGGCGGGCCGAGGCTTTGCGCGGCAAACAGCAATCACGCCGCCCCCGCCACTGCCAGCCACGTTTCTATTTCCCCTTCTCCCTTATTGTTTCACATTAGACTTGTATTTGTTCATGTCCATTCCGGAAAGCTACAGTCAGGCAATTTGGCTTAGTCACTATAGTTCACAGCAGCGCTGTGCACCTCTGATGTGAAGAATTTCTTTTTTTACATCCATATTTTATTACCCGCTTGGTGGTGCATATATTTGGGGCAGTGAATAATGTGGTGCCATACGTCCTGCTCCTTATATTAAGTTTGCATCTTTTGATTTTGTTTGGGTAATAAAATATAAAAGAACCTTTCTGGACATTCCCACTAGGTCCTAAGGTCACCGCTGAGGGTCCCTTGAGGTTCTTCTAATATGATTTATGCCGACTAAAACATATAGAATGTATTGTTATTGCTGTTACACGATAGTTACTCTTAAACTATCACATTAACCAGTCAGTGAATTCGAATTGTTGTTCTGAACATTATAAGATTTGATTTTCTCTTATCTCACGGCTAAAAATTAAGAAATCTTGTTCAAAATATATCGAAAACCATGGAAGAGGGGAGCAGTGCGTACCGGGAGTACGTACGGCCTGTCAGTACGCACCATCCCCGTACCGCTCGTTGATTTTGTGAGTTAATAGCAATAGCCGTGAGTATATTGTTCACAATGCCTTCTCGTCTGTGATTTTCTTCATCCAGCGTTGTTTATCTATGTGTAATAGATTTGACAATTCCATTATTCGTCCATTCAACCATATGATAAATTGTTATAGCCTATCGAGCCAGTTTTGCATTTGGAAAAATATAGGGCGGGGGGGGGGACGCCAGGTCGCATTGACCAGTTGACTACTGGGGCTATGGCATTATGACCAATGTTGGCAAATGTACAACCCTTAAGTTAGTATACACATATCTGATAAGAAGGAAGAGGAGTTTTATGAAGGACTGATTCACTGTTCATGCATGTGTTATTTTTTCAGTTGGAGAAGAGATTCCAATTTATGGCAAGTGCAATGACATGTTTCACTACTATTCTATTTTTTTTAAAATTCTTTATTCTATCTCTCTTGTACAGAGCTCTTCCGACAGTGTTCAAAATACATATAATTACAGCATTCCATAATATCAAATATAGGTATTATCAATCAAGAATACAATTATATATAATATATTATACAAAATGAAAATAAACGAGTGTGTGTGCGCCACCAAGTCAATTTACCACTACATCTCATTCAAATTTATATGTTTTATCGCCCTGTTAAACTCATATATGGTGTTTACACCTTGAATATCACCAGGTAATTTATCCCATAAACTACATCCTAAGTAGTAAGGACTCTTCAACACCCTATCACGAACAGTAAATGGCTTATACATTTTCACCTTCTCATTTCCTCGCAATCTCATATTAGGCCTCTCACTATCAACATTTGCTATATTCTTACTTAATTTAAACATACGCCGTAACATCAACATTTTACGCCTATCTTGTAAGTATAACAATTTCAAATCCTTATGATACTGCAACATCATTTCAGTTGGAACTTTTTCATGCAGATTCAAGCATATCTTCACTGCACGGTTTTGAAGGGGTTGGAATTTCTTAATATGTTTTTTTAAACTTGAATCTGTTATCATGGACACATAGTCTAACAACGGCAAAATACCTTGCAAAGGCTTTCGTGATATCCATGAAATGACAAAGATGTTTGGCGACGCTAAGTACCAAACACCTGCGTTCTATTGACTACATTGATAATAACAATATGTGTTCTTGCATTACCTGACTATTCTAGTGAAGGCCAATGATAACCATCTATTTATTTTTTAACAAGAATTGAACAAGATATACCCTGTGCCTTGCACTTTAATATTGATATACTAAAAATAAGAGTACATGACAACATAACATACATAGGTTATCATCGTGTACTAGCTACACGATGAAAGAAAAGGCATTTCAATTTAAATTACAGAGAGCAGACAGCATGCAATGGAGGGTCATTTTCTGGTGACCTCTAGTGCGCACGGTTTGACCTTGGGGACGTATCATTTTGCCAGCACGACTCCTTCCCCCACTCACAGCCTGGGGCAAGGTCTGTGGACTTAGATAATGTCTGCCCCCTCCCCCACACACCAGCTTACATAAAAGATTGCATATTAACTGATCGTTATCGTCCTTCTCAGGGTCTCCCCACGGCAGTGTCGGCACTCTCGTTTGAAGTCTCGCGTTGTCTCGAGGGAGACGAGACTTCAGACATGATGTTACGTGCAGCGTTCATGGTTATGTTGTCGGGAGGAATAGTAGGCCGAATACAAAGCTAAAATTTCCTTGGCGTATTATGAAATAAAATATGGCAAACGCGTCGCCTGCATGGTCAACTTGACATAGGCCTATATGTGTACTTGAAGTGAGCAGATAACTGAATAATAATTAGACTTCAGTCTTCTTAACATTCGTTATTGGTCCGTCTCACGACATTGCTGCACGATGTGCATGATATTGTGATAATATGTGTATATGGACCTACGCCAAAAGCCTAACTTTTTATTTATACTTAGTCATAATACTTGTGATACATGTCGATTTTTTTTTTTTTTGTTTATTAACCACATTCATCTTGTACAAATGATCTTCCATGTAGGTGTATTACAATATTTAAATACTATACAGTAGATAATATATATATAGACAATGTAATCGGAAGTTAACATAGTTAACTGAAAGGTCAGAAAATAGAATATCATATCATCAACTCGTCAACACTAAGTTAAGTGCTGATGTAGGTATACTAGCTTGTATGACGATATCATGAGACCAGTGGCATTAAGTTAAATGCCTGATATGAGTAATTTAATAAGTCAATAATTCAACATGCCATGCATGCAAGAGTTTTAATAAGCAAGGAATAGATACATAGTAGTATTAGTAGTACGCATACCATATCAAAGATAGAAACCTCAATCATTCTGCACTTCTAGCCATAACTTTGTTGCCCTTTTGAATGTAACAATATCAGAAGAAGATTTGATATCATTTGGTAGTTGGTCCCATAACTGAGCTCCAGTATAATAAGGACCAACTGAATAAGGGCGTTTCTTTGGGATGAGAGTCTGAAAACTGCAAACTTCAGATTTCCTTGTATTATGAACACTTTTTTGTGATGTCCATTTAGTATTAGATTTATTTTTATAAAAAATAGTTAAGAGATGTAAATCTCGTCTTTCATGAAGTGGTCGCAAATGAGCCAGTTGATGCAAGGCATTTATAGATATATCTCTGGCAGTGTATATATTAAAACAGGTACGTAACGATCTATTCTGCATCGTCTGCAGCTTGGCCTGTTCATGTTTTATGTTCAGTGTATTTGTTAAAGGAAGTAGAATGATAAGGGGAACATAGTTTATTTCTATTTAATGATGTGAAATTTATTTGTTAAAGGAAGTAGAATGATATGTGGAACGTATTTTATTTCTATTTTATGATGTGAAATTTATTCCTGGTCTTCCAAATCGATAAGAAACGCTTATAAATGCAAGGAAAATATGGGTGCTTCGCTGTATTTATAAATATGTATCATCTTCATAAAGCCATAAGGCAGTGTATGAGAGCCTAGAATTTAGGAGGCAATTTGTATGTAATTAGTAAAGAAATAAGGAGGACATGTATATGAAAGATGTGATTAGCCTATTTATTGCATCGTATAGAGGGAACGTTTAAAGACACATAACCAGAACGTTTAAAGACACATAACCATATAGTCTCAGGGCCATGGACCAGACTGAGAGACCTGATTGGCTTATATTTATCATTTCCACGTCCAGGGTGCACTAGTGAACGTCCATAGCGCAGTGACTTCGTGCTTGCATGAACACATAAGTTAAGGAATAAGAAGGACATGTATATAAATAGGTGATCATTTATTGAAACATGTAAGAACATGAAAGAATGGCTTTTCTCTTTGATTTGGTGCATGCAAAACATCTAAAAGTCGGATGGTAAATGAGAAATTGACTGAAACAGGTTCCACCGGCAGCAGTATCATATTAACATGTTGAATTTACAACCTATTCTGAATCAACGTATAAGCCATCGGCAGTCTTTACCGTCATATAATTATTGGATTGCCTGCATCACATCGATAATATCTTTAAGTCAAGAAGATAATTATGGGTAGGGGCTAGACTTGTGGTATTTCAATGTAAGCATAATTATAGAAACACTTTTTGGCCAAAGTACATATTCTATACATTTTTTACACACACTTATGATTTAAACGATTCATAGTAGTTCATCAGAGTTATTTCCACGTCATGTGGATGTGGAACCAACCGCCAAGAGAGATTGACTTTTTGATTTTGAACATTCTGTATGATCTACAAAGAAACGCGTATATAGATGTGTTATAACTATAGGACTGTTAACCCTTTCATCGTGGAAGCCAATAAAGTGGCTCTATAATTCCCATACAATGCCCCTTCACAAAGAAAGGATTTTCTTGTCATGAGCTCAAATAATTTTCTAGAAATTCCAATTAAAAATAAAGATATGGTACTTTGAAAATTATCCTAACATCAGTTCACTAGAAAATGACAGAATCATGAAAATATGCTGATGAGTGGGAAATTATATCATTTTAAAAAGCTCATAACTTCGGTTTCAATTATGATAATCACAAACTTTTTTTTAATGTAGAAACAAGATAAATCCTTTAATACATATTTCAAAAATGGATGGTTGCCATGGAACCCATAAATGGAATATAGTGCTGCTATTGACAAATTAAGTCAAATTTGTCCACTTGGCACGGTTTCGAATACTTTCATCTAAGTTACATTTCTTTTAAATTCTAACAGTAGAATGCAGAGAAAATTTGAGTTTGGTAAAGAAGGTCAGGGGAGTAGCGCGACTTCAGTTCTTATAAAAGTAGGTCAAACTTTGAAAAATCTTAAAGTATTTTTTGTGACAGTAAAAATTCAAAAAAATATGAAATGGTCAGATAAATATTTCCTCTACCCACTTGCCAATTATGAAGTTTTGAAATTACATATTTCTCCTACTTATTGCATTTTGACAGGTGTTATGAGTCTCCATTCACCTAACCTATCCCCCTGTGTCCCCCAATAATGGCGGCCCCCATATGGAAACTCACACTATGACGGTATAACCGCGTTAGGGAGTCTAGGTCTGCGCATGCATGTCCCTTTTGCGCCACTAGCTGTCGGGGGTCAAGAGCGACTTTTCACCCAATCAGGACCATCCCTTGGTCAACATGGCAGCGCCCAGTGCGAATCTCCCTAATGCAGTATAGTCATAGCATGAGTATCCATATTGGGGCGCCATTATTTGGGGACATTGGGGGATAGGTTAGGTGAATGGAGACTCTTAACTCCTGTCAAAATGCAATAAGATATTATAAATATCTATATATATATATATATATATATATATTATACTGCCATTTCTGTGGGCCCCGAGTGGAACAGTGCATGGCAGTTGACCAAAGCATTTGAAATGACACAAATAGAGGTCCATGCACAACATAAGTGGGCACATGATCCATATATGTATAGATTTAAAAGATGTACATCATCTTCAACAATGAATCATGTAAAATAACAACCTAGGGTGGTGTTTTCAAGAATCAAATGGTCAAAAAGAAAAAGAGAGTTTTACATATTCCACAAGATCCTTATATAGGCCTTCACATGGAGACCTAGATATTGGACATCGGCAGGGGCGGATCCATAGTAAGTCACCTGCCGCTTCAAAAAGTGAAAAAGATTGATACAAATCAACAAGTATTATGTTACCGATTGGTCTAAGGGGGTGGGGGGCCCAGGGCGCGCTGGGTTCTGAAAAGGAACCTACTGCCAAACGCCCCTGCGGAATGGAGGCAGTAAATGTCAAAAATGAGGGGCAGTCAGTCCCTTTTTAGGTAAAAAGGGGGGGCTTTAAAATACTTCTGTGGAAAAATATAGGAGTAAAACATGAAACTTGGTTTCTTTTTACTTTGTGTCAGGGGGGGGGGCGGTGCTTTGTTTCTCCCAAAAATAGGGGGTGGTCAATCAAAATTCAGGATTGGGCGGTCACAAAAAGAGCGGTATAGTTTGGCAGTGGGTAGTAACCTTCAAAGAGTCAGCTCCCCCCCCCCCCCCCCCGGCAACAGGATCTCCCAACCAAAATTCAGGAGTGGGAATGCAGTCACAAGCAGTATCGGCGGTAGTTTGGCAGTGAGCTGTAACCTTCAAAGAGTCAGTCCCCACCCCAAACCCCAATCCCAACCCCTGGATTGAGGGGCAACAGCCCCTTCTGACCCCTTCATCAGACAAAAATGTGGAAACTTCAGTGTTGTACCTCATATCAGGGGCCTGCAACACTACCGTGAAACTTCTTTGTTGTGTAATTAGTGAATACTTGAAGATATGGCAGGAGGTTGTAGTTGCTGTCATAGTATGGATGTGTCTACAGTCTCAGGAATGGGCCTTGAGGCCTGATGCTGCTTAGTTGTTACATGAATGTTCACTTCTGCTGCTGGAATGTTCACTTCTGCTGCTGGAGTGTACTTGCAGTGAGGGTGCACTTCCCCCCCTAACCTTTGGCCTCTGACCTAATTACATTAATTGGCCAGTTGACCACTAGGGAAGTGTTATATGACTGATTACCATAAACTCTAAGAAATTATGATAGTAGCACATTCTATATAATAGGTTTGGCAAACACTTGTAGTTATTAGAGGGAGTTACACTTGTATACTCTACATTATAAGCCTCCACTCAACTCATTTAAACACATTACAAAATGTGAAAAACCAAAGAATAATTTTGTTAAGGAAAATTGCTAATAAAATCATGTAGAATAAGGTTTGTGTGACCGCGACAAATTTCAAATCTTTATCCTCCTCAAAGTGCCAGATTACAGTTGATGATAAAATGCGTCTCTGACAGCTAAGCCAACTTTGGTTTAGCTGTCTAGAGACACAATTTATTGACCTGTACATGCAAACGTCGAGGACCATATACCTAGCCCCAAAAGTGAGGGGTTCCAAGAAAATCTGAGGGGTTTCCAAGAAATCCCAGAGGTCCCAAATGAATCTGAGGGGTTCCTAGAGGATGTGTGGAAGCTTTAATCCTATCTGAAGGAGTTCCAACAGAATCTTATATGATGGACGAGGTTCCAAGCGATAATTATCAGACTTACTACATTTGAAGAATTGTGACCTATAAAATTTTGCTAATCAGAGGGAGTTCCAGACTCTGACTTCAAATGAACCCTTGAGCATTTATATAGCATTTTATTTTTTAAAATCGTGGGTAGTTGGTATAACATAATTATTCTTCCTTCCCACTTTTTGTGGCTTTACTGAAACGGGCTTAGACTCAATGATTCCCCATATTATAACCAACAGGGTTCGAGTGATAGAAAATAACTACAAGACGACCTTCCATTTTCAAAACCATACCTCCGGCCCTTTGGTCAGGTTTAACTTTCTGGATCGCTTCTGCAACATAATTAAAACAAAAGGGGTCAAGGGGGGTCAATCCGTAAAGAGCGAGATATTTGAGGGGGGCATATGTGGCACCAATAGAGATTCTTAACATCAAATACTGTAATCAACCAATCAAATTAAAACGACCTATGGCTATTCCCCGGCAGGAGTAGGTAAGAAGATAATACTTGCGTTCTCTGCGGAATTGTAATGCTGTTGTTCTTTTCTAATACAAAATGTACGATTTCAGTACATAGGGTCATCCTTTTTCATATACTGTGCAGCTTTCTGGGATTGCTTCTTGTAGGCTACTGCAACCAGATGGGGGAGGGAACAAAAGTAACTGCATGGTAAAACATAAAATACTTGTGGTTTCCTTTATTTTCAAAACAGGCATTATCAAAGGCTCTTTGAGTATATATATAGGTCTATGCCTGGTGTAGAATATTTTTCGACCACTGACCACAAGACTTGGAATCATGCTTCTGTCCTTTCGGCGGAGTTCTATTCACAAGTCCTCAATCAACCCTCTCAAGCCTTGCTGAATACCTTTCTTATTTGTGTTATTCGTCGGGCTATATACACACTCAACCTGTAGTACTTGCCAATGGGATCTTTGAATAGAAGTACTAATGGAATCTACAGCATGTGAAGAGAGTTTTAATCCACGTGGAGATTAGAGAGACACGACTTCAAGTTTCAAGAGACATGCTTGCACCCCAACGACATGCACAAACATAAAACTGCTCAGCTAAGGGTGGTTGAATCACATAGTTTTAGTACTGTTGTATTCCTAATAGCTTCTTAGACTTATGGATCCCGTCATAGACTCCAGGGGAAGTCAAATGTGTCTTTTTTTTTCTACCCAAAACACAGCCCGAGAGACCAAGGCCGGACAAAGTATATACAAGTTTATTTCTCAGTGGGTTCTGTAAACCCACATTTTGAGAGCCTCAGACCATTGGAAACCATTGCCTTCCAGTGCTGTAATTGAACATTGATAAGGGTCAGTTTGTAATAAGTTTGGACTCCTGTGGATTCCTGTCACTAATAATCTAACATGTCACTTGTAGATAGGATAGGAGGATAGTATATGCCTCATGGTTGGGTGAGGACGTTTTTCTACCTTTTATACAGTCCAAAGTTAAACCTCAAATGTGTATGAGAAAGTAGCCGTTTGTTAATTCCAATTTAGTATGGGGCCTAGCAGATAGTTAAGTTCTACTTCTATTGAAGGGATATAAGAATAGTAGCCTAGTCTTCGGGCTTAGTGAAGCCACCGGCCCGGCGAGAGTACTATGACTGTGGTGGTGTGGAGGCGGACGGCAAGCAGCCGGTAAAATCAGAGCAGACGACATTCGGCCCCGCTCATTGCGGCCTTCCCGGCCTGCCGCAGCGGCCGGCTGTCATGGCCGCCGCTGCCGAACGCTTCGCGAGAGAGACGCCACAGAAATCACGCTCAAATAACCCCGCTAGGCCACCTGAACAACCATACCTCAGCGACTTAGACACCTAATCCTTTTAGCTATGTGATGGTGTGTTTGGTTTGTCTTAAGATAACCATTTCGCGTTGTAAATAGCAAAAATGTTTCAACGCTTCGGCCTTGACCTTGATTTCGGTTGGCCGAGGGATTCCACCATATTTACAGCCAACGGCCGAGGCCGGGGGATGCCGCCCGAAAATCCGGATGGATTCTTTGCCATATTTAGCATCCTTTCATGGCGTGCACGTCAAATATGACAATTCCAGAGCCCCCCTAAGAAAGAATACATTGTCATTTACAATGAATTGTGGTGTCATTATGAGTAGAACGGCTATGACAGTCAAAATCAAGGAGGAAGCCGCCGTGGTGATTTGAATGATAAAAAATTGCCCAATTAACATTGCTGGTTTTAGAACCAACAATCAAATAAATTCCAGAGTTTGGGTACGAAATATGCCATTCCATCATTTTTCCAAACACGTGCCAGTCTTTCTATGACCTATGATGGGCCCAATCTGATGAATTATGTTTGAGAAATGCGATTTATTCTAATAGGTCACACTCATCTTTTCCGTGGGTGCAAACGTAAAGCCGAAGGCATTGGCAGTAGATTTCTGCTTAGATTGTCCAAATAGCTACACCAGATTTATATCTTTATATGGTGTTACTGACACTTCCGCTATACAATGTGTCTCGCGTTTTGGTGTTGGATGAAGATTCACAGTTGACTTTTTCCGTCGCTTTTCCGTAAAAATTACTTCCAACGAAAGGCAAATAGTTTTCACTTGGTTGTCCATCCTCTTGTTTAATCATTTTATATTTTACTCCAAGAGGTTATAAGCATAACCCGCTATTCCTTCGTCTTTTTGAACGAACGGTGTCTTCAGGTAAGAACACATTTCAAAAGAGAAAGAATTAGACGTCCTTGAAAATTGCTGTCTGCATGGTTTCGGCTCTGAATTTGGTGCAGAAGTCCACATTATTTCGTATATCAAATGTCGAATGGCCATAGGGAATTTCTTTTGTCTTACAAATGATTTAAACTTCTTTTCTCAGCCAAACACATCTGGTTGCAGTCATGTACACATGGCATCGACACACACAGAAAATCTAATGAAAACGTCAATAAAACAAACCGAGGAGAAAAATATTTAATATACTTCTCAAAACTCCACACTTTTTCGACATTGGTTTCATGGATAAAAGATTACTTGCTGAGATACAAAATATCTGCGCATCATTTGCATTCTATTCTATTCAATTGCGTTTTTCCATGTGCCTATCCTGCAAATCAATTTGGTTTCGTTTGGCATAAACATTTATCGAATTCGGACCAGCGCCCAAGAAACATTGCAACTCCATGCATCATTCAATGGAAACTTAGTCACATTTCAACCTCAATTCTGGGTACTGAATATACCGATAGTTTTTTTTCATTTCCAGGCTATAACGACACGGGTAATGGGATCAGACGTTAATGTCTTGCGTTGCAAACTCTCTGGAGGAATATGCTGCATGTTCCCGATACTGTTCCATACGGATTAACGGGTAGGCAGATTTATCTCATGTTTATGACTAAAGGAAAAGGGGTTAACTCGTAATCTGAATTTGAACAGTTCGACTCTGAAGTACAGATATTTTGCGTCTTGATAAATATTAAAAGGGGCCATGAGTATATAGGGGTCCTGCATCCATCCTAAAATAAAACTAATGACGCTATACTTTGGTGCGCGCTGAAAACCCGGACAGGAAGCCACTTTTCAAGCTAGACATATGCGGGGTCAGTTAATATTGATAGCAGGGACGGATCCAGCGGCAGACGCATGGGGCGTGCGCTCCCCTCTATCTCCTTGCCAGTATATCTGTTATGCATTTTACTATTCGTTCAATGTAATTACATTTTAGTGAATTCTGCCCAGCTCAGGAAATAATAGACGCGCAGAAGAATGCTGTTGATCGAACGAAGGATCACGCGGGCATTCAGGATCCATGAACACTTTCGCATTTCGATCCGTGGAAGGGGTGCAATAATGGTCAGTGGCAGTTCAAGAGATACGACAAACTATAGGGGGAAGGGTGGGGGGGGGGGGGAAGAGATATAAAGATTCAGGCGCTTCCTTCACTGCTTCTGGAAGCTAGATTTTACATTGCAAAAATCTACATTTGGCAAAAATCCGTCCCAATAACAATCAAATATATACTGAGGTATACTCGCACAAACCAACTTTCACGTCAAGAAGTTTGTCAAAGTCAATCCTTGGTGAAACAAATCGACATGGCAGAAATATACAACTCAAGCAATGAAGAGACGTTTTTTTCTTTATTAATGTAGTTGTTGCGGCCACGTCCAAATCAAAGTAAATGTTATGTGTTCACATCAGCACAGGGAATAGTCCCGCTACCCCACTTAACTGATACGCATCAGCTTCCTAAAAACGCGGAAAAAAACGGGGTAGTTTTGAAGAGAGTTCGCATGTCAGTGAAAATTGAAAAAGGGGTTCTTTTTTTCTCCATAAAATTCACAAAAATTGAAAAAAAATTGATCTTTTTTATCCGTAAAATTTGAAAGAGGGATATAAGTATTCACTGTTGAAGGTAATAAGTGTGCAAAGAGGATAATTTGCATCCTTTTAGTTCGCGATTTCTGAAATAAGGCGGTGCAATTGAGGCCCCCAAAATTCGCATATCAATGGAAAAGGGGGTCTTTTTTAGCCGGAAAATCCATGGAAAGAGGTTATACTTGCACACTGGAGATGGGTTCCCACTCATTTGGTTGAGTGGGGGTACCGGGGGAATAGTAGTACAACTATCAACATGGTAGAATAACAATTGTTGAACCCTTTAGACCTATCCAAACAATTTTTTATAAAGCATGCATGCATTTCCAACTTTTTATAGCCCACGAATCAGATAAGCCAGATGAAAATTTAATGTACCTTCACCGGTCAACCGGAAGTGGCATTCTCCTTCCGGTGGGCTTAATTAAAGCCGCCATTACCAAAGAACCGTGGCAAAAATACCTTTCATTTCCCCCTACAATAAACGCACCGCACAGTCCAAATACAGGGTTGGGAGAAAAATAAAATAAATTGCAGTTTGTCATGAGATGATTGCCAACCCTCCCCGCTAATATAATAAAGCAATCAGCACGTCCGCCGATATTGGCCTAATTTCCCATACATACTTAATCGACCAGCGCGTTGTCGCCGCGCCGCGTGTTTTCTATCAACAATGGCGCGGCAGGCCCCCCGCCCAGCAGCCTGGCGTTAGATCGGAGAGGTTGATATGGGTAAATGTGATTATACCGTGGGTAGGGTGCTGGAGTAGGACGCTGAATGCATCATGGCGGCCGCCGCTGACTGCCCATGCGTCAATTGCAACGTCTATTTTGATAACGGCAAATTATATTATGACTGAGAGTTATTTAGGTTGACAGCAATGGCAGCTCCCTTTTTTTCTTCTCTGAATCAATCATTTTAGGACCATATGTTATGTTAGAAAGCACGGATGGATAGAAAAACACAATTCACAAACTTCACATATGACCTACGTGAAGAATATAGAGTACCAGTAAAAACACTTTCATGTTCGAGAAACTGAATTCATTTTTTGTTCCTCTCTTAGGCCAATATTTTACAGCACCAACATTCCCCGCCATGTAGAAATGGCTCTGCCACTTGATATACCCGTGGGCCTGTACCGCTATTATTTTTTTTAAAAATTGTGCATAAACTTTTATTCAGTAATAAACATCAGAGTTGCCTCTGTTTTTCAGTTCAATACCAAAAAAATTGTATCAACGTTTTTTGTCACGTTTTTTCTTTTCATTTTTCATTAAATGAAAAAACAACAAAAACGTGACTTATAGAGAACAGTAAAATACCAGTGGTCAATAAAATTTACACAAAATATCAACAAATACAGTCACTAGTCTAACCAATCAACATAAAACTTTTCATCAATTTTATACATTTCGTACATTATATTATAACTATGTAGCTGGGCTAAAACTACCATCGATGCCAACGGCCGAACCCAGGAGGACCAATAAGTCCTGGCAGCCAGCCCAACTCTCCTTTTCAAAGGTCATTATCGTCCTGCCCTGACCCGGATGTTAACCTTGACGCTTCACTGCGCATGTCGGTCGTCAGACGCCAATAACCTGATGACCAGAACAGTCAGAAAGACCAGAACGGTCAGAAAGACTGGGACGGTCAGAAAGACCGGGACGGTCAGAAAGACCGGAACAGCCATAAATACCGGAACAGCCAGAAGAACATGATTTATAGACTATATTTTAGACCTCTTCGTCAGAAAGACCAGAGAACAATTGCAAAGGCAATGAAGGAATACACTTACGTTAGTGGACCACTTGTGATGATTATGTTAATGTTCAAAGTCGAACAATAAATACCTCTTAAAAAGAGATAGGCATATACTTCAAGCGACCTGATTTTTGAGAGTTATTTTAGTGGGACTATCAAACATTTACACAATCCTGTACCGTCAGGGTGCCCACGCAGGTATTATAAGGTCTTAAAAGGTCTTATTTTGATTTAACGTTAACAATATCACACACGCAAAGGTATGCTTTGTTTTACAAGAACTCATGCCCGCATACGCCAGAACGATATGCTATATCTACTGTATAATATATATATATATATATATATATATATATATATATATATATTATGACCATTTCATTCCCAAACTATCAACATTAAATAATTTATTTAGCTCTAGATATACATGTCCCCGGTCGACGTTTTGTACATATCCGTTCACCGACTCTCCAAACGTGTGGCCTCCATACAAGGTACCCACTCACCATTCCCAATATTAGCTAACACCATCCAGGTACACCATTATGTAGACACTGTGTCGTAACGCTTATCGGGGATAAAACATATCCAGGCGGCCAATGGGCGTTAAGAGCCGTTACGTCACTCTGTGTCGGGGTTACCCAATTTGTGTGGGGTCTGATTGGGGGATATGGGACCGACCCCCCTTTAGGCTTATTGCCTGTATGGACCAATAGGCTTATTGTTTGTAAAGGGCTGCCTGACCAAACACCATGCTTCATTATTCAGGTGCACCAGGTGTAAACTGACTAAGCCGTTAGTTATAGGATAACGTATTTCTATGGTAATTATGTAGATCTGTACTCTGGTGTTGATAACGCTTCATGGTAGCTCTATATAGCAGAGGTATTGTTGGGTTTTGTACCTTTTGGTGAGCCTGGGAATGGGATTTAGGCAGAAGGAGGAATATAGAATAATCATGGAATTATTTTGGTGTTTTAGAGGTAAGTATTGTCAATTGGGGATTTTCATCTACATGTTCTAATACGCCTATATCTCGTTATTATTATTGATTGTATTTGCTTGTCGAATGGAAAAGGCGGTCAATATAAGATAAACCACGCTTCTTGCTGGCCCTAACTAATCGTTCACCATGAAGGATCATATTAAGTGACAAAGAAGATGAGTGACAGTAGGGGTGATTGTCACTCATCCACTACAGCTACCTTTCACGTGACCGCTCATGCTGGACGTGACGTTTGAGACCTTCATTAAAAGTAGGACGCCATGAGACCATCACCATCACACACACCCTCACATCACCACTGCTACAAAATACCTCATACATCCCTTCTTGTTCTCCACCCCCCAACCTCCAAACTCCCTCCCGCCCACCTATCCAACAAGCACACGTGCTGAGGCCTCACCTTTTTGCATAGGTTCACAAAAGGCATTCCCCAAAGACTCTCCAGCAGCGTTGCCCCCCTCTCCAAGCCGAGTTTTAGTCTCTACCATTCACCAAGTCTGGCCCAACAGTACTATTCAGTGGCGCGGATCCAGGATTTTGAAAAAAAAAAAAAAAAAAAGGGGGGGGGGAGGCGCTATTGGGAAAAATCTGATTTTTTTTTTTTGGCTGAATTTTACCTTAAAAAAGTCTAAAACTGGCAACAAAGCCCCCCCCCCCCCCCCTCTAAACCGCCAATGGTCTATACCTTGGAGAGTGAGCTATGCTGACCAGCCAGCCGGTGCTGCCGACCAGCCGTGCTTGTTGACGGGTGTGGGGAGTGAAGAGAAAGGTGTCCCCTACAAAGGGCCAACCATATGGCGCGGGGCCAGGCGCTGGGAACAGATTGGCCGACAGGGAGTGGTCCCCCCTCTGAGTCTCCCACGGCTTTGTGTGGTCAGTCTCCCCCCACCAGATGGGAGGGCACCCAGATGCGCCCTGAACCTGCATTTTAATGCAATCTGAATAGGGCCGCGAGAAGTGGCTAATAAAAGAGGGCTTGAGAGGAAAGCTATGCCAATTTTGGGGCAAAGTGCTTTTTGTTTGGGATATACGAAGGGCTAGTTAGGTTTATTATCTGTTTTGAACCGCCAAACATTAGGCTGAATCAGATGGGTCAGATCTATGGCTAAAGCAGTGTTATTTCAATGAGTATATTATATGGAATTATAATGAAGCACAGACGATGTAGGCCTGCATACCCAGCCCGAAATCTAAAAAGGTTATTGGTAATCTATTGGGGCGTTCATGGTTAATCCAAGTAAACTGTCTAACATGATATCAGATATCATATTATCTCTTTTCTCCGGAGATCTGGGAGGGTTCCCTTCCCAACATCTTATAGCCTGGGGTTCGTCAATGAGCCTATCTATATAGTAGTAAAAGAGCCAGCAAAATGATTTTCAAAATACCATAATAATATTATAAGGAAACCGCACTTCTTTACATTCATTAAAAGTGTGCCATCGGTAATGAATATGAGGTATATTAGACCTGTTAACTCATGACAGTTTTCAAGATATTTCTATGACACAATACATCCCTTGATACTTCTATGAGAGAAATGGACTGAATTGGCTAAATCATGTCGAGATTTCTTCCAAATAATATTACAACTGGTTGCCAATAGTTTCTTGTTGTAAATCATAGTTAATTTCTTCATGATATAACATGATATAACATACATGTATAAATCTATATAAAAGAATTATGAATAAGAACTTGCAATTAAACCTTCTATAGATTAATCTAATAAGACATCCCAAACTCTATACAACATCTTAAAAAAAGAACCTGCAATTAATAGATGGTAGCTAATGTAATATGATTGTATTACGGTAAGTGAGGACATACAGATAGTCAAAACTATGTCACAAATTCGCCTAATACTTGAAAATGTTTATATTGTAATGGGGATACATGTCCTAATATCTTTGCACCATGTGCCCCTCAAACACCTTATGCCCTGGTGTGGCGGGCTGGGTTCTTGTATATGAGCAACTCATCCTGTGCCCTCACCCACCACCCTTTTTTCTGGGACCAGAAACACCTTCTTCCTTTAGAGTGAGTGGTGGGCAGATTTCCTATAGAAACTGACCAACTCTTATTATAAAATGGGAAGGTAGCCCCCCACCCCCCCCCCCCCCACCCCCACTCAACCAGATTTGATCCTGACACCCTGGTAGCCACATTGACCCCCATAGACACAGAGATCAACAGGGGCGGATCCAGAGGGGAGGTCCAGGGGGTCCTGACCCCCTCCTTTTGGTGGACCCTAAACTAGTGAAAGAGGGGAAAATGTTGCATGGATGTGTGTGAATAGATGCATTTTTAGTACTTAGACTATATGTTGACCCCCTCCTTTTGGAAATCCTGGATCTGCCTCTGATCTGTTTGGTGGTTAGTGGCAGTGGGTAGGACATCTCATAAAATGTAAGGCACTGATCACTACTTTGTATTTGTGTACTTGATCTTTCCAAACGCTATCCTGTTACAATAATAATAATGTATTGAATCATTGTGTGATATTGTGCTACACTGTCCAATGAATCGATGCTTACCTATGTTAAGACTTATAAGCCGAGTATAGGGTGATTCCCAGTATGCTTACTTTTTTAAGACTCCCTTTCATCTCGTTGACACAGAACAGTCAGTGCAGTGCTTGTAGAGGCCTAGGATTCTGGATCAACTTAAGTATTCCGAAATGAAAACAGCATAATGCATGTGATTTAGTCTATATAGTTAATTGATAGAGAATGGCGATCACCTATGATAGTTTATTGCATTTCTTCGTATGCATATCCATATACAATAAGCCTATTCTTATACTTTGTCTGTATGATAATCTAATTTCGATGATGAAACAAGTTGTAATTTTCCCCCATGGTCCGTTAGATTACAGATATGTATCAGGATGTGCTATGCTTTCTGAAATTCCCCAACGTTCGGCAGTGTACAGCGAGGGTGGCGAACGCCAGGCAGAAACTCCCACCAGGGAACTGTAGGCCTATGTATATCGGTCATGACCTGCTTTCTACTATCCTACCAAGCCCACCCCAACTTCCAGCTGGCCGTTTAGCTCAGTTGGTTAGAGCGTCGTGCTAATAACGCGAATGTCGTGGGTTCGAGCCCCATAATGGCCAAGCCTTTTGCCCTTCCTAAACCCTACTGTAGAAGTTGGGTATCACCTCTGTGGAGGTTTAGGAATATTTAGGTAATAATAGGCCTAGATTTATTAACAATTTTGAGTATGCTCCTCAAGCATGTCAAAGAACATAGCCTAAGTTCTATAGGCACCTATATAGTTATGAATAATTATAGGGCAATGTATGTGTCTGGCCGATTTATACCGGCGAAATGCGAAATCTCCCATTGCAAATATTGGATCCTGAGGCTAAGGAAACAGGGGATGGAATAATGATCTGTTCAATATCAATGAGACCCTATCCTGCTTGATCATCTTTAACAAGAACCTAATATTTCGGCATATTCTGAATAATCCCTCCTTGCTATCCATGACACTTAAAAAAGGTATGTAGGCTATAGACGAGTGGGGTAAGGATGGGTGGTCCCTATCTCACAGGTCGGATTTATAAAAGTTAATGTCCATGTCGCCCTGTCGATTTTCAGGGTTGACACCCATACTTAACACAGCCCAGGACTACTAACCACAGTATTTCACAACAAGAACACAATCACGATTGTATAAATAGGCATAAATAGACCAATGATTCACTTGAGTAGAGACATATCTGAAAAGGTTAAGGTCCTAGGTCCAGACCCCATTATCAACAGCCCCTGTTCAAGCTTGAGATTTATCTTCCTCCAATAATTGATGAACGGCTGCTTTAGGTTTAGTATTGCCAGTATTCATAGGCCTATAAGATTATTCTGATCAAAACCCACATGTATTATCAATTGAATAAAATGGCAAAGGTAACTGCATGAGGAAAGTAGGCCTATGGATATAGGCCTATACATGTAAATGCATTGTCAGCCATCATTATGAGCAGACATTGGCCTAAAGTTATGAAGTATTTGTCTAAAACATTACAAGAGAAATTGTATTGGGAAAGGTATCTAGAAAATATTCCAAACTTGATCTTTTATTAAACTTAATGAACGACAAAACGTTGTGGGGAGGTTGTGAACCTTGAATTAGGTCATCCCTTTCTGATTTGGGGTGATAGTTAGCTCACATCTATTTGGACCCAATAGGATTGCTATCTTGGAGGCATTTAGGCCTATATTTCTGGCTTATAATTAACCATAAGAACGTTACTCTAAAGGTCGATCTATCGGTTTTTAGTTATGTGTAAGCGTAGTATACTTCTTTTTGATAAGCATAGCAAGGGCCTTATGATATATGGATGCATGGATATATAATGCAATAACCTCCCAATGCACAAAATACATAGGGAGGACAGCATCGCCAAAGGAAAGTCCTACACCGGTGTCCTCAGGTTTATCATAGACATACATTCCTATGTATCTCTATGGGTTTATGGGCTATAAAGAGCTTAAAATTCAGAAGATTAAAAAAACAGAAATATCAGCAGACAACTCCCTGTAAGTCAGAGAAGAGCTGTAGACGATTCCCAGCTTGCAGTCTACTAGCTCTGTCTAGGAGACAGCCACAAGTGAGACGACAGGAATATAAGCCCAATTAGAATACCTTTGTATAGAGATAAAAAGGACCAGTAAGAATAGTCTCTTAAAAGGTGCGATTAGGAAATGGACAAGCGCAAATTTAAGAAGGGAGAGGAATAAACATTGCAAACCTGTATGTGTCATGCATGAAGGGGTAAGAAGCCATGTTCATGAATGAAAAAGGATGTACGTCAGTTAAAATTCAACTAAAAGCAATGACTTGGGAGAATTTCGATGGAACGTGACTCTATAATCCTCTTGTCTGGACCATATATGACCAGACCTAGAGTGTGTGCAGTTCCCTGTCTAGACCAAAGGAGCACATACAAATTATTTTTAACTGCAGGTACACTGGATGCCCGATTGGATAACCTATATATCTACTTATATAGGCTTAAACCATGGGTATTAATGTTATTGCGTTGCAGGTGTGGACTGGGTCTAATAAAAGAAATCACCTCAGAATAATCAAAATGCTGATTAGCTTGAGAAAATGCAGTACTGCAGCTATGGTCAACATACGATAGAGGTGTGATTGCCCTTCTTCTTTTAGTTGCAGAAGTGAGATATATTAGGGCCTTCTCTATAACAGTGACCAAAAGACCAAACAGATCAGCAACTGGTAACTATACTATCTTTAAATAATGCGCTTAGATTGGGTAAAGCATATCATATGCATGCACATGTAATGTGTATGCCTTAAATAAGCAACAAGCTGGAAAACAGAGATGGGTTAGTTTTCAATCTGGTGTTTGTCAATGAATGATGATACAGTTGAATGTTAAAAATGAACCTCTCATGGGAAGAATTAATTTGAAAGAGCACCAATGTTTAATCCGGACAAGGATTCTCCTCATTGTCTTGGTTAGTGATTAACCCCAAACGTGACGAAATTTTGGGCTTTGATGATGAAACATTTAATGAGGTCCTGGTCTCAGTGTATGAGGAAAAAAACAAATCGGAAGGAGTTTTTATCTGGCCGTCATATTATGTGTTGATTACATGCTGCGTGGAGGATCAGAAAGTAATTAGGGGAAATCCCTGTCGGGTTTGTGGGCGACTACAAAGTGCTATTGTCTGTGGTATTGTGGGCCAGCATGCGGGGATTAGAGTTAAATAAGACCAGCGGCCATTGCCGCACAGTGGGGGGACGGCTTCAAAATGGCGGCGGGACACGTGACCCAATAAGGCAGCCTCGTTCTGGGGGCAGCGTATGATCTGGCCCGCTCCGGCTGTCGGGCAGACGATAACGGCGACGCACAATAACCGGAGGACGCCCACTGCGCACGCGCCGCGCGACCGCAGCGCCCTCTCCAGGCGGGCGCGTGCGTTATTACCAGATCCGCCGCGTTCTTCAAGATGTGCGCGCGCCGCCGCACGTGCAATGTACGCCCCGGCCGCCGCGCGCGCGATCAGTGTGATTAGGGAAAGGGATTGGGGTTGGGGGGAGGGGGTTGTGAGGGGGAGGGGGTGGGGACGAGGGGTGGGAGGGAGCAGAACAGGCGCCCGCCGACGCCATTTCCTAAATTGACAATTTCGGCTCATTGACATTAAATATTAACATGATTGCTCGACGCACGCGGTAATTTGTGCGCCTAATATCGCTCAGTGCTGGACGTGGTAGACCTGCCATGGGAGACGAAACACATTCAGGACGCCATTAGGGCCCTACTATGGCCAAACAGAAATGCCCGAGGGGTAATGGACAAATCGGACCTGGTCCCAAACTGCTGATAAAAAATATCTAAACTCATCCTTCGCAGTAAGCCTAGCATTGGATATAGGCCTAAGTGTGCAAGGCATAATAAAAAAAAAACATACCAACATGAAATAAACTGTATTTGAAAATACGTTGCGACATAATCTCAACAAGTTTACATGGCATGTTGCTATCTTCAAGAAAAAATATGTGATAAAATACATGCATTTTCTGCAATATGACGTAAACAAAATGTCGTTGGTCTTTAGACTCGTCAAATAAACTCATGCAAATGAAATGGATACCACAGAACCACTCTACCCGCCCCTACGTATGCCGACATAATCATAGATGCATATCCCTGCACCTTTTAACATGAGTGTAGGCCTTTAGCCATATGCCACGGACTGAAACCAAGGCCGCTTCCTCATATGATTATCCCCCTCCACCAACCCACAACCGCTCTGCCTTCCTCCATGCAGCGCTCACTCGAATCGACCCGACGCCGCTACAGACGCCGCGCCGAGAGTGGGGTGGGGGGGGGGGGGAGAGTTGGAGGGGGAGGGAGGCAGAGGCAGGATTGCCGTTGCCATGGCGACAGGCGGCCCGAGACGCGCAGCTAGTGATGGAGGAGCGGCGGATCGAATGGCGAGTTGCTCACGGCAGTCTCTGCTCTACGAGATGAGCAGCTCCCCGTTACCTTGGAGACAGGGCCAAGTCACGCTCACCGGACACGTGATCCACGAGACGAGACGAGAGCGGGCGAAAAACAACCCCCACTAACTCCCCACCCATCCATGATCCAACCCGCTACCACGCCAGCCGCCATTGGCACGTCCCGCATGTTTAAGGGGGTAGAAGTGTAGCTTTGTTCTGTTTGCGATGAGCTGTATTCTATTGGGAAGGGGTGTAGGGTTTCACGCAAATGGTGTTAATTATGCTCGATTAGGATGTTGCCGTGATGGCAGATTGGACCCATTAGGCGTTCCCTCCATGAGATCAGTATTGTGAAGACAGGTGTGAATGTCGGTTATTTCCCCATCATGTATTCTAAGAATATGGATTTATAATAGTGGTATATTGGCCTAAGGCATATGGCCATCAGAAATATGGTATATGATATAGTGCATGTACACAAGTGAAACTATTTGGCTTGAATCGTTATTATCAAGTCATGACTGTGCAACATGCTCAATAGTTGCATGGTTATAAATTGTTCCGCTTCTCATCTTATGACTGAAATCCCACGCCTAGGCTTACTAGAGTAGCCTCATGATAATCAGAATGGGTCTCTCAGTGTAAATGCTTATACTGTACAGTTTATACCTCTATATTGGGGATTATATTAGATCTACATATCCGAAAAGGCACTCTGTTATTGTCTCTTTCCAAGTATTGCCTCTTTATTTACTGGAAAATGGATTACGAGCATATGACACATGATAACAACATGATATTATTTGCATGATAGCCACATGCCCAAGCCCTGACCCTCTATCTGACGTGGCTGTTACGTAGACTGGTCTTCCCTACAACGCTGAACCGACTTCCGGTTTCTATTAGCATTGCGCATGCTCAGTAGGTCGGCCTGACATTGTTGACGTCCGCTATTGCCCAAGGGGAGTACAAATATACTAGGTATATTCCCTGGCAATTTTGGAGGGAGTAAATATTATTTTTACTAATCTATCTATTTAATCTACCTGTTAAAATAAAACTGAAGTATAAATGTACATAGAAATGTAAAATTGGCATGAACTTTTGCAGTGTGACAGGTAGGCGCGATGAGCTTGGCTCATCTAAAATTGATCTATTGAGCAAGCATAGGCAGGTGCAATGTAGATCTGTAATTGAATGTGATTGTATCGAAAGAATTCACAATGTAATAATAATGTAGCAATAATATGGAGAGGCATCGTTATCTTTATTCTTTGTTAAATTGGTCCCAACCGATCAGTGTTTCATGTGGTGTTTCCGTTTTAACTGCATCCAAATTAACCACGTTAAAGAGCAAAAGTCCTTCATAGGTTAAAACATAATACTGTCAACATCATCCTGAACAGGGCGCAGTGTGTCTGTAATGTGTAACATTTTATATCATAAAGGTAAAAGTAAATAGTAGTGCAACAAATCAGGTACACGCAACCATTTTTTCTGCGATTTTTTAGAATTGTGTTTATAGAAGACAGTTTGAACAGCTTGTGCTTGCGTCTGATTCTTCGTGCAGAAACACATTTAGCCGGTGCATTTAATGAATAAAACAAATGGTCAAATCGCGGTATGAAGTTCATTGTTTCTATCGCTACATGGTTAAGCCCCGGCTCCACTGCCCAACTCGACTCAACTCGACTGTCCTTGGTCCTAACGGCGCCAGACCCTACGACTGTCTGGTCCTAGCAATGGAATCAACTATGCCACAAGCTGGACTGGACTCTCCTTAATATAGGGTCTCATATGATATATACAAAGCTACTGCACACCCCCCTAAGACCCGATAATCGAATCTTAGATCTTGAACAGCTCAACATGTAAGACCCGACGGATCAGTCCTAGGAAGATGCTACGACTGCAGTCGTAACCCTGCCTCCACTATAGGACTGAGTCCAACTCAACTCAACTCGATCGTCGGGTAGTGGAGCCGGGGCTTTAAGATAAGTATATTCTCTTTAGAAACCTATCGAAAGGTAACAGAAGTCATCACATTTCAAGAGGCATGCTCCTGAAGTATGGCAGTGACGGATCTGGGATTTTGGAAGAGATGGGTTGCAATATACTGGAATAGATTTCTTAAAATGGGCTACAAGTAGAGCTTATATATATGTACAAATTCAGAAGCAATCTGGCAATGAACAAACATCAGAAGTGATGTCCAATTATGAGCACCGAATAGATTTACCAGCATGTTTGTGACAAATATATCACCAAAATCTACAGCGACAAAAAAAACTATGCTACCTAAAGCCAGGAGGAACCATATAGTTTAATCGTTATTCAGTAGACCAGAAAAAAAGGAAAATAAAGATTAAAAACAAAGGAGGGGGGCATATTGGTGCTCCTCGGATTCTATTACTTTAGAAACTAAGGCGCCTTAACGATTCCTCCAGAAAGTGTAAATGACTTAGAAGGTCTCTCAAAAATTGGCATGAATTGCAGGGGCAGTTCGGGTCCCTCGGGTTCCCTCGATCAGATTATTTGACGGGCCCGACCCTCTTTTAAATGCAGCCCCGCGAATCCCCGGCCAACGATGTCAGTGAGTTTCAGAAACCCCATGTACAACAGTGTAACCGTATTAGTAGGTGTTCTTACGCTCAATTGTTATGGTTAATGTCCATCATATAAATGGCGTTTTGTCACTGCATCATGCATGATTATGATGATTTACAGCCCTGCATTGCTGAAAAGGACGAGGGATACAGTGAAGCGTAGAGATATTTCTTTGATAGGATTTATTTGAAACAAACATCAGGTTTGCTCCATTTCAACATGGACACAAACGCAGTGTGTGGACTTACATGCAACACCAGTTATATGGTTTTAGGTTTTAAACGTTTTTAAGTTATAGAACCCGAAGAGCACCAACACGTCAAATAGATTTACGTAAGTTCAGCAGACAAGAGGTAATGATTATGATATTATAATACATACAACATAACCAATGCGTACTGAAACTTCTTACTGCAGAGATTACTCACGTTCTCCGGTAAAGCAAAACATCCGCTTGGAAACTATATAATGTCGGCCTTATGCCTTAATTAACCTTGGATTGCTGTGTTTAGACTACAGATTTGCTATAGGCATTGGCGGTTAAAAGGATCCTGTTGGAAAAGAACTATTTAGCTCCGGCCGAAATCGACCTGTGTTTTTCCCCTCGGATCTCTGTCACAGACGATCGTCATTAGTCACCGTCACGAGTTTCAAACTAATTCAAGACACATTTGGCTTTCTTAGTACAAAAACATCAAAGACCGGATGCTTTTTTAAATCCCAATCTGTCCCCCATCGAGTGCACTTCCATGGCACGGGTCCAAACAGAAAAGCATTTACCCATTTGGTCCCACGGGCCGAGATACCGACAACGCTGTTTTTTTTTGTTTTTTTTTGTAATGTATTCCTCGAGACTGTTTTAACGATTACGTCGTTCTGCAGTCTGTCTAAACATGCTAGTTTTTTCAACCAAAAATACGCGTCGACTAAACCATACTGGTTGTAAGGCCTGAAACCTGAATGGTGTATGGAGAACAGGGAGAGAATGGACCATGCACCGGGACACAGGGAAAGGACAGCGGTCAATGTAGTGCCGTACGGTACCCATGGAGGGTTAGAAGGGTATTTAGAACTCCCTCAAATCATAAAAAGATTAGGGTATGTGATTTAAACGATGGCAAACCCGGTCAAAATTCTCAGCTGGATCCTGCTCAAATTGACTCGGAATATACATTAGATTTTTTGACCGGCTTCTCCATGGTCATTCAAGGTTAGAAGGCCGCCTCCCCTGCCCGCCCTCCCGCCGGTGGTCCCCGCCCTGGCCCCCGGGGCTCCGGCCCCTCAGCCCCCCGGCCCCTGCCACTCTATTCCCCGTCTAGCTTTCCCCGCCCAGCCCCGCGCCCGCCCGGCGACGAGAGACAAACCACAGAAGGCCCCAATGACCAAAACAACTGTCATGGCCAGACATAGCAGTCGGTAGTTGACAAGCGGCAGCTTTTGGCCGTTTTGAGCCGGCAACATGGTGTAAATAACGGGCGAGCTAGGTCAGGCCGCTACACCACACGGCGAGCGAGGCAGGCAAGCCGGCGGCACGGGAAAAACTAGGTCAGCCGCCATTTTGGATATTCACCCTGCCTTGTTTGTAACGGCAACCTATAAGTTTTGCTTTTTCTGGCGATTGTGGGACAGGCTGTGCTTGTGCTTACTCACAGTCATCATGGTTATGTGGTTAACTAGGTAATACTGAAGTATGGACGATATGATATGTCTAAAACCCTGCTAAAATGAGGGACATTCAATTGTTCCGTTGTGATTTTGTAGGCCAGAATAGGCTTGTTCGGAGGTGTTGGGCACGGGCCTAATGGTATGGTACCAGCAAAAATACATCTTTGGTGCTAAGATTTTTTCACGTATATCCCACGACCATTGTAAATCTGAATGCACCATGTAGCCTATACAGACCTATAAGTTACTCTGGGTATTTTCAAATTACAGATAATATACGGGAATAAGCACATACGTTAAGAGTTTGGTCAACGGGAGGCCCTAAATATTAATTCTCGTAGAAGGAGAACTACATTTGTGGCCCCGTCCCTAAATGAAGATACAATTTACCATCTCGCCAATACCAGTGTACTCAAATCTAGATTTTCTAGTGAAGTAGTAGACATGGCAATTATAATCCTCGCCAGTCTGAGCGTGTATTTGCCATAGATATGCATGTATTAGTGACATAACCTTCCGTGTCAACCTTCAACGTGTGTAATGAGGATGAACCAAGCAGCATAACCATGGTGAATTCCTGGCAACTTTCAGGACAAAATCCGACTAATTGAGCCGTCTGACCTATGCCCGGACAGGCAAAATATTCTATTAGAAATTTCACATTTGACACTTGCGCAGTGTCCCAACTGGCTGATCAATAGCAACTGGTAGGGCCTATTTCAGCTCATCTTATCAGACAAACGTCCGACGAACGGATTTGTCCATGCAGCAGATGTCCAACCTCCGGGTCCAACCTATTTGGGAACAGTGTTTTCGGAGTCATAACTCCAAAACCAAGTACGAGAATCAACGGATGCCCCGTGCTAAATGAAAAGAATTGTTTCATTTTCCGAAAAACGAGATGCAGGTTAGAGGTAGGCCCTATGCCAGGTAATTGAAAATAACTATCAAGTTGTGTCGTAACCTCCAGCACGTTTAAGGTTTCATTCGTCTTTCCCTTGGCAGCATTTAAAATTGAGGATAAGACTCGTTGTATCGAAACTGCATGGCCTATCACGTGAATGGTATGACTACAAAACTAAATTCGAAAATGGCTATCTTCAATTCCTGGTTTTGATCCTAATTCGCTTGATCTAATTATTTCGATACCGTTTGAAAAGAAACGGGAAATTGAGTAAAGTTGTTTAGTGTTCTGCTTGTAGCCAAATGAATTTCTCGTTATTGCAGCTGTGTGGTAACATTCGATGCAAATAAGTCTAAAAGCCTCCCGGCATTACATTCCTTACATTACATGGCATATCATATTTATACGAATTAGGCATGTATTTACTTTTGTATGTATATGTTCAGGTAAAGGATTCAAAATAGAATCAAAATCTCTATGGTCCATTTCAAAAGAAAAGGCCAACCGTATAGCCTCCGGTCGTTTGCTCCCACTACCCAGTATCCCCAAACAGGAGTTAACGAAATCTCAGCTTTCACTCATAAACTTGATCTGTTTAGTGAATAGTAGTTGAGCATATAATCTTGCAAATCATTTCATGTGAAGTTTTATATGATTTGAGGCTGAACTTTTGTGTAGATTGGATAAATAAATCGCCACCTCCATATTATTTGTGGAGTATGGCCGCCATTGCTAAGTGAACGGCGTGGGACCGCCCTGACCTCTAGCGGATTATTTCATGGGGAATGGAAAATTCCTATGTTGCGAGGTCTTGCTATCGATTTCACTAGGATTTCGGAGATTCCTTTAAACAGTAGACCATGTTAGGTGTTTCTTGGCACTTTGCAATTACAGTTATTACAATGTCTACCCTGATTTGGATGAAGAATGGGTGTTGATGTGGATACTCTATCTCTTCAATCATCGACAATGGGATGCCATATTAAACACTATACCTCATTTGATGTTTCAAGTAGACCTGATTTGCCAAAGTTAGCATGACGTGGTTTGATTTAAGAAATACTATTAATTTGAATGAGATCACCATTCTAATTAACTGCTATCGGCAACCTATATTCGACAAAGTGAAAGATAGTCAAATGCATGTCAGAGCAAGTTCGTGGCTCCACTTCCCCCGTTTAAACTTTGACAGCAATTCCCCTGATTACTTCGTATTCTACCTTATAAACTGAAGATGACAGTGTCTTTGATTTGGTATATATTGTACTTGGCGAAATTTTAAAAAAAAGTGACTGATTTAGAACAAAAAATAGTACAGGAACACAGTCATAGCTGAGGGAACCATCCTGACTGATAGACCTGATGTCGTGTCCATGCATGAATGATGTGGTGATACGTATTGCTCTGATACATGGATATATAGAACAGGGAATACTGTGTGCTTATTTACTTACTATTATTTGCATTTGTGCTATCGCCTATGGCATATGTGCGACCTGCATTTACACAGGGCACGACAGGCACAATTTGCACGTGCACATTGCATATTTTTATGATTAGACCTTATCAGAGGATAGAGAGAAGCTAACATTCTTTACATAGGGATACATAGGGGCAGGCAAATAGCATTGACATCTTGCTAGACTGCCAGTAGAGCATGGACAATACTAGCTTGGAGTATGGGAGTGTAAAGTGCATCTAGAGAGCCTGTCAGCTATTAAATCTATTGGCATTTCAAGCAGCATTCCTTCAAATAAAGCCTATTATTATCTGATCGCTTATGATTCAGCCCCATCATTCTTCAGGTTCCCCCTTTTTTATGGCTGCAATAGGATCGCAATGGGACTTTCTGGGTCAAGTGACTAGGGCGAGGAAAAATGAATCTGCAGACAGTCTGGGAAGAGGAACGTGGTGTAAACAGTGTGCTCCAAGATGGCCGCCACTGGCGTGCCGCCACCGACACACAGACAGGTCTCCTTGCTCGGCATTAACATAAATTTGAATGCGAGGCTGGGCGGGCGATCTGCGTGACGGGTAAGGCCACGCCCACTTCTGCTGAGGCCAGAATGATTAATGAGGTGACCTCATTGACTCACAATGGCCGCCGTGTGTTGGGGCCAGCGTCAGGCGAAGATATATGACAGAAGGGACTGGATGACGTTGATAAATGGGGGCCACAACTCCCCCTACGGTTAGCCCTGCTGGCTGAAAAGGTGTAGGGGGTGTTTGATGGCCCAAAACAGATTACGTCGACACTGTGTCGCCTTTCACTCCACAGACCCCCATATATTTCCCAATGTCAGTCGGTGTAGTAATTAGCTTTAGATGACCCTGTTCATTGAATGGCCATGTTTTGTTGGAATACACATTAGATACTGGATTTAGATAAAGGGTGTAAGTATTGGTTTAGTGGTTATAACTGGCAGATGTACGTTATGTAAATAAGGACGTGCAATTATTTGGTATATTGAAGGTAATATTGAATGCCCAGATATGAATAAAAGTCACTCCAAAACACATAATTCAACTATACAATGGACAAAGGTGCTGTAAACCTATACCCTAATGTCAACATGATGTTACCAAGTAAGAGCTATAGTTTTCGGGGTATCAAGTGACGCTGGGGCAATGTGGGCTCACTTTTCCCACACACTGCTGGCTTTGGGGAATAGTCATAAAAAAACACAGCGGCCCAGTACTGAGCGTCGTATCACTTTACTGTCAGCGAGAGGGTGAGTGTTTTTCTTTGTTCCTGTCATGGGGGTAGGCGTTGCGTGACGTCGCGCATGGGTCTGCCACTGCCAGGCAAGGACCGGGTGGGAGGGGGATTTGGATGGGTGGGTGGGCGGTGACTGAGTTACATTACAGTGGGAGGGTGGAGAGTGGGGATTGTGGGGGTAGTAATGGAGGGGCAGGAGTAGAGGCCCAAGCCGTTCATTTCCGACGCGGATGAAGGCAGAGCCGGCCTGATTACGCGCCGCCTCCGGCGGGGGTTGTGGAGGGGCCGCGCGGGGGCCGTCCGCGCCGCGCCCGCCCGCAGTTACGGCCGCTGTGGCCGTTGATTGGCCCCAGCTGACGGCCACCTGGGTCCCGGCGACCCCCTTCCGACCGGCCGCAGCCCCCACCCCGACCGCCGGGCACAGGCCGCCCGCGCCTTCCTCTGATCCCGCGCAAAATTAAACCGGAAGAAAATGTCGTCTGCTCATTGCCGCCATGACTCATTGTATGCACTCATCATTTTTAAGGAAGCACTTTGGTGCCGATAATGATGACTGTAGGGACAATGATTCATATGGCAGTATTACGCTATTTTATTATTCATAGCAAATTGTGGGTATATCCCTGTCTGAAAATTAATTGGGAATGATCGGTGTCTGCCCAATAGATAAGCACAATACGTAATAGATCCACAAAGCAAGCTACAATACTCTATCGCAGCCTGATACCTCTCAGGGACTAATGCAAATATAATTTACAAATCCAAACACCGAATACTGTTGTAAAACTGCAATAAGGGTAATTCTTCTTAATGTTTGAAACCAACTGTTAAACCTTAATTTGGTTGTTGATCGACTGAAGTTGGCTCTTGCCACTGGAAACGGCAAAGGTAATCCTTGGCAAGGAATTGATGAGATCCAACCCCCTGATCCAACCCCTAAGCTTCTGATAAACGAAACATGAATCACCTGTATATTGGTATTTTCCATGCATCCAGTTTTCTGAATATCCTTATGTGGGACAAATCTATTCACATCCGATACAACATCACTTCAACCGATAGTCCTCCCCCTACCATAATTCGCCTATTTTCCGTCACTGCCATCTTGCTAGCAAGTCTGCAAGAGCAGTACATTTTTTTCTAAAAAAGGAGAATTGGATTAAACAGGAACAAAAAAGCAAAGGACTCTCTCCCGCTTTCAAACCCCTTCACCAGCGCACATATATCTTACAATAGGCCAGTCTAGAGTATGGAATGTTTATGAGGAAAATAATAGTTCCATCGATTTATGCAGTCTATAGACTTTGGATCAGGCATGTTCCGTGCACCTTATTTCCGGCTTGGTTCACAACGTAGAAAAGTGTGCAGTTACTATTTTTTTTTAAGTTCGACGCCCCTAGTGTACTGTCGCTCATTTGCAGACAAAAATCCCCTATACATAATCGGATTTAATGATAAGAGCCATGGCAGGGGCACCTATTGGTATATTTACCTTTGCTCTCCCAATGCCATGGATTTTAGTACACTACTGCGGAATTATAAAGTAAAATATATCGCAAGATACTTCCCGATAGTCTAGGAATTCATGACCCAATACCATCTCAAATCTGTAGCATATATCGCCCAATTCACAATTATAGTTCTGTATAAACATGCAAACCTATATAATTATAGTGACTTCCTGTTACTCCTTTTACATAAGCTGATAAGGAATCAAACAATTGCTTTGCTAATGTTGTTAATGTTATTAACTGTTCCTTATCATTATTTTGTCCCGTGTTGTTCACAAACCTATATGTCCCTCCCATTTCTTCTAGTTCAACCAACAACGCCCAAATACACACCCCGACGATCCCAAGAGGGAAACCGTGGGATCCGCACATAGTAAGATACCAAACATCCTGAGAAAGAATGAGGAAAAAAGGGGGAAATCAGGGGTCGTCGTTGGCGTGTTTTTGTTCGGCGTCCCTACTCCGGCGGTGGGCCCCAGTGAAGCGGCCTCGGGTTTCCCTGGTACCCGGTGCAACGGCCTTATCTCTCATGTGTGGTTTATCAGTCAGCCGACAGGGGTCGCGCCGGGGGTCAAACACTTCCTGTCAGGGGACGCTACCAGCCCGGCGTCCCGACTGACACATGATCAGGGCCGACGTCTGGGTGGGGGGTTGAGGGGGGACAGTAGGGCGCGTCTGTTTTGGTGTGTTTCTAGGCTGGAAACGCTGGTAATAGTAACGAAACTGGGGGTTGTCTTCTAGCCCCCTCTCCCTCCTGGGGCTGCGTGCAAGCCTAGGGAGCATGGGAAAACACCTTGGAGAAGAGTCTGGTACACAAGACCTTATGATTGTTTGTCTCAAGTGCAATTTGTGGCCCGCCTGCATGAGCGAAATGGCTGTGAACCATGCATGCAAGTTTATCCTATAAAATTGAAAATGTCCCATTTTGCTTGACCAGTTTTGGCGTATGTCGTCTAAAGGGAAAATATGAACACTTCTCATTTTCCTGCATGACGTTTTCTCCAGACAAGTAATATCCCTCCTACCACATACTTACTTTTGGAATCATTAGCTATGCTCTTACAGATATATAGATGTGCTGTTCCACTTTTAGCTAATTGTGTCCACAAATATGGGGTATTTATGGTTGGGGGAGGGTGGAGCCAAGAAGCCATAAACCAATATTTGGCACCCTTTACATTGCATGCTTCCCCCTATAGATGTTCTTGCAGAGTTTGCTCAAATCATAAGCCGCTGGGAAATGACTTGTGGATGGTGTTGTGGGTGGGAGTACTGCAGTACTGGTGGGTTTTTGGGCCCTGGGACGCCGACGGAAAGCCTAGCCCTATCTGCCCCCTCCCACCCCTCCCATCCGTCGCCAGGGTTTCCAGCCCTGCATGGCCGCGCATGCGTGCTGGGGCAGCAGCGTGCCCGGACGGGCCTGGAGGACGCTGTTTGTGACTTGCATTGAAAGGGTTCGGCGGCTGTGCCGGTGGCGCCACCTACACTGAAATATGGGCAACTGGTGGGGGCGTTCAGTCGCCGAGAACAAAGAGAGGTTGGGACATTGGGACCGGGGTGAAGGGTTGGGATGGGAAGGGGGAAGGGTAGTGTTTGGGGGGTGACGTTTGTGGTGGGCAGTGTGGTAGTCAGGGGGTGTGGGAGTTGGGATGGGGGGCGGGGTGGAGGAGATAACAAAGAACAGGACAGAGGCCAGCCATTGACCATTGTATTACTGATAGAATTTGGTTTCTAAAGGCTCCTGATTAGACTGATCAATGAATCTGTGTAGATGAACAGTTTAACAGTAATAATCATATTCCAGGATATGAGTTTGTGTTAGACCTATATTATATCTCTTTAACTGAAAAAGAAGAATTACCTATTTCAAATTTCTCAAAAACACTAACTACAAAAGAATGTAATTGATACCCTAAAATATATCCTCTGAAACATACATATCTATAGTCTTCAGCAACATGAGGCTTTAATTGCATCCAATTCAGGTCAAACGAATAGTGACCATTCCGTCTATTCTAGAATTACTCCTATCTTTTTGAAAGGCAGTACATCTCGTTTAACATTGCTGCAGTGCAATCCTTTCTTTTATTACGCGCTAGTAATCAGTAAATCCCCCAACCCATGGAACTGTGCATGTAACGAATCCCATGGGTGCAAGTACAAGTATTGCCTTTTCAGCTGGGACCTTCATGCATTTTATCCATGAGGTTGTTGTCAACTCCACATAGACTTGATCGCCTGATGGAGGCATTCCATTAAGTATGTACGCACCAAGGAGGGGTGGGGGGGTCTAAAAATTTTGAAAATTTGCGTACATAACTGTACAAATCCAATGCGTATTTTTGCCAAAGGGGGGGTGGGGGGGTCTAAAATATTTGAAAATTTGCGTACGTACTAAATGGAAGGCCCCATGGTGAATGACACATTCCCGTTGGAGTGACGAATGTCATGCACCATCACCACTGCTGAGTCATTCGTCGATTTTGTGTGACGCTTGAAAGACTTCTGGTTTTGATCGAAATATAATTCTGACATTGGTGTACAGAAATTGTAGACGGTTTCTGTTCGGTCTCGGTGAGCATTGCAACCTCTGAGTAAACATGTGTGAGGCATTCGTTAAGCTATATATATGCAGATTTTCAAAATTAATGGATCCATTATATTGTGATTACTATTGGATTCATGCGGCGATTCATATCAACGAGGGGGAAGGCATATATGTAAAAGATGCCACCAGCCCTCTATAGGACAGAGAATTTTACATCAGAAAAAATATTTTGGGCCAAAAATAGATTGGAGGCGTGTTTAGAGCTGTAAAAACACACTATGTGTGTGTCTCTGTATCTCTGTGTGTGCGTGTCTCTGTGTCTCTGTGTATGTGTGCCTAAGAAGTCCTTTTCATATGACTGGATTTTCGTTATCATTAATTTTACACTTCTGATTTCCAGTTTTGCTATAATACCAATTGCTTTGCACTGTAAACGCGCAATTATAACTCGATTTTCCTAACGATATATAGGTCTAGGCTACTACAGTTAACTGAGTTGTATTTATGTTTTATCATCAGAATTTCCAGCCGGTTCGAATGTCATATGCATGGGCAACAAATGTAAATTGTCCATTTTCTCTTTGTTTGTAGCCTATGTATTATTTTGTCGCGTCGATAAAAATTCAAATATTCTCAGCATTCATTTTATCATCCTCCGAAATTGTCCAGGACTATATTATTATATAGACAATCAAATTTAACGGTGAACCTAGGATGGACCGAGCATTAAGCAGTTACTGGATGACAATAGTCGAGATATATTACTCGTATATAGTATAACATCTAGAGGGTTTGTATACATGTCTGCCAAGCCATTGTTTGTGATGACTTGTCCCTCATTGGTCGATTATCAATAACTGTTGTTGCCCCGAATAAAAATACAAAATCCACTGAAAATCGTCATGTGAGAGATTGTTCTCTCAAATGAATTTTTTCACACTCGTGTGAATGATAAACAAAAAAAGTATCAGATTGTAAGGAAATGCGTTTCATGTAGGCCAATATAATGTATCAAAATATTATACAGCCTCCACAAAGTGAACAATATCTAATAAGAATCCGTGTCATCACAAATAAGGAAAGCTTTAGATGTGCGCAAACGCAATGGTTGAATTAAATGTCAATGCGTCAACTTTACATTTTACCTATATTTGCAGCTAATTCAGAAACGAAAGTGTTATTCCCGAAAATATCTGCGGCTAGTTGACTCAGTGCAGACACGCTTCAATATAATTATGACGGAAGAAAGTCATAGGACTCGATTTTGTGTTTTAAATTGTTTGTTTGATCCTACCTTTTGGTTCCATGCCCATTTCACTTTCAAATGTGTTTTATATCCTCATTCTATATCATACACAAATCAGGAGACATGTATTTTCCACAAAACAACTGCGCAAAATACACCTTTACGGCTAATATGGAAGCTTTATTTATTTTCGAGTTGCATTTTCTTTACACTCAAATTATTTTTTGTCTTATTCATTAACAAAGTTTATAAAAGTAAGACCTCTATTATCGGATTTTGAAACATCTATTACATGTACTCCCTAACGTAAAACGTTAGTTGCACTAACATTAGTTTACTGTAGTCTAGAAACGCGAAAAATCGCGAATCAGTCATGTCTTTGTTCTTGAATGCAATCGTAGTGATGCACTACCGCCGCCAGTGGCAGTTGGTAGAACTAGGACCGACGTTGAAACAAAGGAACAAAGACCAACTGTCCGGTTCTGGGTTCTCACAGGGCCGTAACTAGGTGGGGTGGCGGGGGTGGCGAGCCGTCCGAGATTAACTTAGATTATAGTACTTATTTTTACACGAAAATTAATGGCAGGCATAAGAAAAAATAAGGTAATTTCCGATGCAAACTCTGGGCTTCTCGGAATGTAATTTTTAAGCAGCATGCTTAGAACAGCATTATAGTCATATACCCATTAAATGAGAAATATGCCAGATAGACAAGAAATGAATTTTGTTTGCAAGCCGATAACATGCCCTGTTTTTCTAATGGTATCCTCCCCCACCACCACCAACCCTTGCAGGGGGCGTACCCAGCCCTAAAATCTGAGGGGGTTCCAGACATCCTCGGGCCCACCCCCACCCGGGTACGCCACTGCCTTGGAAATCCTAAATCCGACAATGCATCCCAGCAGATGAGCAGTTGAAGGGTTCATATTTTGATTGGTCCATCTAACTTAATTCTATACAATAATAGTGTCTCATTTTCGTGAACGTTTAGGGTGACGCCTAATATTTAGAGATGGGTGACATCAGCATAATGTTAACGAACTAACCGTGGTCAAATTTCGATAAAACTACTGCGTGGCTGGAAACGTGATGGAATCCATTTCCTCCCATTGAAGTAAATGCAATGGGGCCGATAACATTCCCTTTCGTCATCCGCAGTGCACAACTGCAGTGGCGGATTTCGGGGGGGGGGGGGGGGGGGGCTCTTTTAGTGTCTAAATTTCGAATTTTTTAATGTAAAATTAATGAAAAATATAGGGATGCACCCCCCCCCCCTCCCCTTTCTAATAGCACGCACCCATCTTTTCAAGAAGTTGGATTCGCCACCGCATGGTGCATGATTCCCGACCATTATTTCCAAAGGAACGAAGAATCCTTTTGTAATCACGATTGCATAAATTGGAAACTTTATAGATATTGTTATTGTTCAGGGACGGATTTAAAGGGGACACTTGAGCCACGCCCCCCCCCCCCCCCGCCCCTCCTTTCTTGTTTGTGACAAAATTAGATCTTTCATTTTAATATAAAATTCTAGCCCTCGAGTGGGGCGTAGATTGTTACAGTCTCCTTTTTTCACTCCGTCCCTGTGCCTTCAAATTATGTAAAAAGCGATGGATGTGTCACTGTGTGGGGTTAAACCTGTTTAAGCCTACGCATTCTTTTTTTTCTTTTTTTTTTCTTTTTCAAAACAAAACATTTTCCATCGGCACGCTGAGCTAAAGAAAAACGCAGTGACAATTTGTTTTTTGCTTTATTATTATTTTGGTCCCATAAGCGATCGAATTTCTATAAATTACAAAGAAAATTAGTTGATTTGATTAGATCTAGGCCTATAGGCCTAGATCTAGTTATTTGGATAAGCATCACACTGAAATGGGGAAAAAAACGTTTTAATCGTTCATGTGTTTCAATTGAACTGTTTTTAATGTCAGTGTTAATAGACCTTTAAATCCAATTAGCCTAATGTGGACATTTCAGAAATATCTTAGACTATTTCAGGTAGGCCCTATTGCTAATAACATTGTCCTGTTACATATGGATACCAATAGGCCTACCCGTGCTGGGTTTCTCTTTTCAGTGGACTAACCTATGCCGCCAGTTTAATTTTAAGGGCAGGTAGGTCTGTAGATCTATTGGGCCTACATTTTTTAAACAAGTTTTCGGCAATGGTGACAGTTTCTGGGATTTCCAGCCTTAGGAATATGCATATTTATTGCTCTAGAGCTTGTATTTACCCTAAGAATCATGAAAATAAGATCAATAAGCCTAATTTATGCCCAAAATGAAATTTTCTATAGTTTTCATTAACGGTGAAAAATTCAATTTTTTTTGCATACGGTTGCCATGGTAACCGGAATGTTGATGGAATGGCCAAACCAGCCAATGCTACCCCTATGTAAATAATGGTATTATAACAGTGTGATAAGCACAATTTTATTATAGAAATAAAGATATTATGACACACTGAACCCAACGACATTTTTGCAGACTGGTTTGATTTTTAATTGCAGCAAATCGACATGTTTCAACCCATTAGGGCCCTCATCAGATTTTTACTAGCCTTTAGATCTAGGTATCTTGGAGATCTAGAGTTTCAGGGACTTAGGCCTATAGGCTAACAGATATTCATGGGGTTAACTAATGGATAGGGCTTAAGAAAAAGAATAGAGTTTCTAGCTTAGGCCTAATTGGTCAATAGGCCTATCTTGATTTTCTATCATTTTATTCATTTTTTGTACCAAGGATTTGGGGATTTTTTCGAATTATTTTATACCATTGAACTCATCTTGAGTCAAACTTTCCAACAGTTTAAGTAATGGCATAGATAGTGTAGATCTATATGCCCATGGCATGAGTATTGAATGAACATGGCACTTTTTTGGGCTCGGGCTACTCAAATATCAAATTTACAGAAAATGAAATGTTTTTCCATGAATAACTTGCCATAATTTGGCCCCTTACGACACAGTCACGCCATCTACCGTTTAGCCTGGTCGCCGGCCCACTCGCGGGAGGGCGAGTATTGGGCCAGGCACGGAGGTCTTGATTCCGCGCGGACAGCGCGCGGCGTTATCTACCGGAGCGCCCCGCGTCGCTCTGAATCGAGTGAGCGGTGACAGAGTGGCGTTCTCTACCAGAGCACCCCGCGTCGCGTGAAATCGAGTGAGCCGGGACAGAGTGCCCGAATTAGTGTGCGATTGCATGCGCACACACCGTTACGACGCGAAAAGCGTGTGCTCTTGCATGCGCCGACGCCGTTGCAACAATTACACCATACCGGGGCCTCTATGCGTCATCAGACTATCGGAAAGCATTTGGCCTCGGGAACCAGGGTATCTACCGTTTAGAAACAGTTTGATGTTACGTCGTACACCCGCTAGCTGGCAGCACCTGTACTATTTTAGTGTGTTGTTTTAACGACAGATGGCAGTATACAAGACAATAATCAAATTCTTTTTTCCTTTTGAATGATATTTGCTAAAGATATTCAAAAAGCAATACAAAAAACTCCTATCTACCAAATAATTTAGCTGTTTGGTTTATTTTTTTGCATTTTCGGCAACGCTCTCATAGCATATGTTCTGCCTCTTTGTTTGAGTATGCGCTAGGGGAAATCTGCTTGGAGAAGAACACGAACTCTCGTCTCGGCGAGAATCTCGCGGTCCAACATGGCGGCATCATTCGAAGTGAGCAAGGCAAAACACTAACATCGGTAGCTATTTTACATGGAATATGGCATCTACCTCCTTCGCCGATGGCTATAAGCTATCTGCGAACTTAGTAGAAAGTGTTAGCAAGCTTCTTTGGGGGAACGACATCAAATGCGACGTTTTTCGACGGTGGACGCAAGGTATTTCTGCTCTCCCCTGCCCATCTCGGTCTCAGTGTCTGACTTCAGTCTGGGGAGTCATGTTTTGCATTAGTACGATTCAATGAATGTAACGTACTGACTGTACTGCTTGCCTGTTTACTTTATGATATCTCTTAACGCTTTCTGTTAAGACTTACAGATGACTTACTGTATCCAACTTTGGCCTGTAAGGCTGTATGGGTTGGTTCAGTGGAAACAAAGTGAATGGATTATGATTTATGATTATGATATCACTATCAGTTTTAGTTTAATTAAACCAACATTAAAATAGACATCTAGGCCTACCAAAATAGCTCACTAACTTATTACTAAACTTACTTAGAATTACATAGTCCCGAGAGACTCCCGGAGTCCCCTCATATTCAGGCGCGGATCCAGGGGGGGGTCCCGACGGGCCTTGCCCCCCCCCCCCCCCCCCCCTCCCCTGTTAAATCATGTTTGATGGGGGGGCCCTCCCCCTGTACATTTATGTTTGTGGGCCCCCCCCCCCCCTCTAGGAACTCCTGGATCCGCCCCTGCATATTAGTAATAAGACCAACAATAAAATTGTTGTGTTCAGGTATTGTAACATAGATCGAAAAAATTAGGGTAGGTAATTTTTTGAGGGGCATTTTTATTTTTACTTACACAAATAGACTCAGGTATTCTTGAAAATTAAGAAACTATTCCAGACACCCTCCAAATCAAGTTTTATTGTCTTAGATACATCTCTTCCTCATATATGTCAGAGCTAATTTCTTTTGCCTACCATCAGACCGTTGGCTTAAAAAATCAAGCCATTGACATGGTGTGTTTCAATTAATCAGTGTGCATATAATAATAATCAAGTCTGCAGTATAGTATTGGTTTGTGTGTTTTTCAGGATTTGAATTTAGTGAAGATGAGCCAACAGCGCTGTTGCAACATGAGGGAGGACCCTGTGCGGTCATGGCCCCAGTCCAAGGATATCTGCTGAAGAACTTACTTTTCACCCCTGAACATAGAAAGGAAAATTGGCGAGAATTAACTGGTAAATATAAGAGTCTCTTTCTTTAATTTACACAAAATGGTATGTCTATAATTATTTTTGTCTACTTATAATCTAGTGTAGCGCTCCCCGGGCTACGTTACTGGGGAAATAGACCCAGGCGACCACTAGGATTGGAAGTGTGACATAAAACCAAACAATGCAAGTTCAATTTAAATAAAGTTTATTAAACATCTTTCCAACAAGCTTGTTTTACAAATCTCTGATAATATTTCCAGAATAATGTTCAGAGAATGTCCTTTTACCTAAGGCAACTACCTTTCAACAAAGTTAAAGTTTAGAAAATTCTCTTTGACAAGAGGGCAACTTTTTACAAAGAGGCCAAATACCTTTTAAAGGCAAAGTTCTGTTTACAAAACAAAGTTCTTTTTACAAAGAAAAGTTCCCTTTACAAAGAATAGTTCTTTTAACAAAGAAAAGTTCTTTTTACAAAGAATAGTTCTTTTTACAAAGAAAAGCTCTTTTTACAAAGAGACCAAAATACCTTTTTAAAAGGCAAGGTTCTTTTTACAAAGAAACCACATACCTTTTTAAAAGGCAGAACTTTCTAATAAAGAAAACACCAAATGCCTTTTTAAAAGGCTAAATACTTTCTAATAAAAGGCCAAATTCCAAGTCTGCTTTTAGGGGAAAAACTACCAATTTCTAAGAACTTGTGGGGCAAAACATTAACTCAAAGCCAAGCTAAGAAGTTAATATGACAAACCTAGTCCTAAAAAGAACTAGATATAACTTTCCCAGTCTAAAAAGACATGGGCAACACAGGCCACCACAAAGTATGACTCAGAAAAGATAGCCTAAATCTAGGCTCAGCCTAAAGCATCACATCACATCAATCCCCTAAAGGCAAACAGGCCTTCTAAAGAACAGCCAAAGTCAGGGTTACCTATAAGGTCAGCACAAAAAAACCAAGTGGCCCAGGCCCAGAACTGTCCCATATTTAGGTACAGAGCAAGGACCCGGTAGAGAGCGCCCTGCTCTGATTGGTCCTTTCAGGAGGGGAAACTGGCTCCTCATTGGCCAGAAAAGGAGGCCTCTGATTGGCCTGCACAGACCGTCCTTCCGGCCGCCGAGTCCGGGGACGGGGAGACCGGGCCGCGCAGTCCGCCCCGGCCACCCGGCCTCCGCGGGCCGTCAGTCGCCGACCGGCCGGTCTCTGCGCGCCACACTAGTCTCTATGAAGGACATCCTGAAGCATATGAATATAAACCGTGTATACATATAAAAAGATGCTGTGTAAAAATGCCGTTTTGAAGAATGCGTGTTAAGTGAAACTATTTTCATGATTTTCCTTTCTTAAAGTCTATGAATTTAATTAATATGGTTTGTTTTCCAATTATCTTGCAGAGGAAGAGCGGGCTGAGTTGTTGATCCATGTGTTTCAAGATATGCTGTGTTTGGTAAAAAGTGGTGAGTCATTCTTCCTGATCACTCATCGTGTAGAAGAAGAAGACGACAGTCCAACGGACACCACCGTATCCACTGAAGACGGGGAGAGCAGCCCGAAGAAACGCAGGATCAGCCACGAAGAGTTTCATGGGGGACTCTGGTTAGTAGACATTAAACTTACGTGACTCAAACACTCATTTGGTTATCTCTCTAAACAAGAAATGCGATTCAGTAATATTCTAAAGATACAATAAACTAGGAATAGTGTCTACTGATGTCACAGATGCATATTCTTGTATTCAGTGTTATGAGACCTGGAGATTTTCCTTGACCATGAATTTTGGCCAGGGGGTAAAGCGACCACATCGCTATGCTCCGTGGGGGCTTCACCGCAGATTGCTTTAAAAAAATAGAAAAAAGTGTGTTCTTAGCATTGAAGAAATTGGGGGAAAACGTAAATGAATCTCCGTTTACATATCAAATGAGATTTACTTTTGGTACATTAAACATAGTATGCTGTGTAGGCCTACTTTACCTTTCACCACTATTTTCCCTACAAAAATAATTCATTGTTTTATATGTCCACTTTAAACTAAATATCTATTCTTTTTTCCAAATAGGTGCTATGAATGTAGATCAAAACAAGAACTTCACGCATGTTTGAGCGAGAACATTCTACACTACCAAAGACGTTACGGTGTTCTTCTATTGTTATATTCAATAGTTCTAACAAAGGTATTTGATTTTGTTATTTGCTACATGTATATATATAACCTTTACAGTTTACAGGAAATCCAAGCGTCTTAAGACCATTGCATTGTCACTCTTTGGACGCTCTCAAAAACGTTAGAATTTAATTTTTTATTATTGATTTTACATAAACAAGAAGCTTATGTAGTCTTGTTTGTTTGTAAGCTGTTATATTATGCTCTGTTACTTTAGGGAATTGATCAAATAAAGAATGAAGTCGAAGATCCTAGTGAACCTCTCATAGATGGCATGCACGGCCATGGAAGGTATGTATTAATTTAGAATGATAATTCCTGATACGAAATAGAGTTATCTTTATTTGAAACATATATATTAGTCACATACATAAATAGTATATCAATAACGACTTGTAAAACATACAGAAGCATCTTTTTGTTGAAAAAATTATAAAATAAAAATTTAGTTTTTAACATAAAGCATTCAGTGATTGTTATTGTGGCCTCATCTAAATGGATTATTGCACTATCCAATTTATTTGTGAAAATTCCAATCTCCACTTATTGCATATCAGGGCCTGACCGTATTTTTTTGTGCCTTTCAGTCAAAGTCTGATCAACCTTCTACTGACCAGCAATGCGGTAACAAATGTCTGGGACAACGACAAGGATGTCTCTGGGCTAAGTGAGTTCACTTTCACTTTTTTTGTTTTTCAATTTCACTAAAATTTATATTAAGAAAATGATACTCCCCTTAAGAGTAGAACTATAATACGAAAACTTGCATTCATATGAAAGTAATTATGACTGTTAAAACTGTTTATAATTCCAGAATTACGTGGTATCAGTCAGCAAGCTACGATAGGTTTCTTAACGTTACTAGAACATTTACGGTATTGTGAGGTAAGAACGCCAAGATTTTGACCATATAAAACCTCAAAAAATAAAAATTAATCGGTCTTTAATTTTTAGTGATTTCTGCTTAAAGTTTAGGGTAACCAACAGAAAAAAGAAAATATATTTATGAATTATTTTAACCACTCATAAATTAGATAAAAAAAAATCCATTTAATAAAAATGTAATTATCAGTAATGATAGCAATAACATAGTTTCATAGTGTAGCTTTTCCTGCTTGGGAAACAGAATTAACAGCATTTACACTCTAGAATATTATATATTTTTTCTTCGACCCAGAATAAGCGATTGCGTTGCTATGGCAGGACAGTGTTGTTTCTTCATCTCCATCACCAAAAATATTTATCTTGTCTTTTCAGGTAGGCTGGTACATGAAAAACCCTGAGTACTCCATCTGGGTGTTAGGAAGTGAAACTCACCTTACCGTCTTGTTTTCTGTAGTAAGTATTGTGTATTTATCAACACCACTGATGATACAGTATCTGTTGCCAATTTAAAAATAAATATGAAGTAATCTATAGGTCACTTGAGAGAGAGTCAAGCAAGTGCATAAATCTATTCCCATAAGTACATCATGAAATTTTTCTGGGTATACTTATACAGACTATTTTATATTAGTGAACCTGTAGGTAAAAGCAAACGAGAAAGTTACTGTGTCTGTCATGTAAACTGTCAAAAAGCCATTCAGGTCAATAAACCCAAAAAGTCTAATGACTCAATCCGAGTATTCATACACAGAATACAAAATAAATGTCCATAATACCTGTACAGATAATCTAATCGAACAACGACCAATAGTTCACTTGATGAAATGTATTCATGTTGAACATTCTTTCAACAGGAGCAATCTCTCGTTAGTCAAGAAACACCTCAAGCACAAGCTAGGAGAATATTTGGAACGTACGATCCTGAAGGTAATGTATATTCTTTCCCAAAACTAAAATAACAAGAAAAAAATACATCAATTCTAAGACTTGATCAAACAGACTAAATTCAACGTTTTCTTTAGACTGCTGCATTCGTTAGATATTAAGAATATAATTGTAAAGGCTGGGTTTGAGTTCTTCGTGTTTAGATGTGATGTCCGTTTGTAAATATTAATTTCTCAAATTTCAGGTTGTGGTTTCGTAAATTCCGCCTTGATTGGTGACATCCTACAAGCATTGGACCTGGTATCAGATCCCGACTAGTAAGTGATGATTGGTGATCCGTCTTTAGCTAGGGATATAGATGGGTCTGTAACGAATTTCCTGACGAAGCTGTTGCACGCACAGTGTACATATCAAAAATTGACAATCCCCTTTAATGTGTATAATTGACATGAAGTGTATTGAATAATTAACCAGTTTAATACTGGGATTAGTACATGAGAGGCAGATTACAGAGAAGCTTAAGAATCCGTACATAACGTGGCCATTTATAAGAGGACAAACATATTATACACAAACTCGCTGCTTTTTTTTCCATTCTGCTTTAATAAGCGATTGAATGCTTCCCAATGCTACCTCCTGTAGCATCAAGAACAAACACTTCTATGACGTTGCAGTGTTCGAAACTTAACACCTGCAAGTCGGCCTATGGCTGACAATTTTGGAACAGGACCGACACAAAATTGAGTAATCTTTGTAAAATTGGCCCAGCTGACTGACCCTTTTTGAGCCGTTATTAATGCAAATGTTTTGCCGTCAGTTATGGTATTTTCAGCTGTCATTAACTTTTTTTTCTTTTTCTTTTTCTTTTTCTTTTTCTTTCTTTCTTTCTTTCTTTCTTTTCCGACAAGAGCCTAAAAAGTCAGTCTCAAACATTGAGTCTTGTAGACTTGTACACATAAAAAAAAAAACATTTATTGCCGTGTTTACTTACCTGAGCTTGATTTCTCCCCGTCAGTGTGAAGATCATGGTGGAGAAAATGGACCCTGAACAGCTGGGTATCGTCACCCTGCAGAGCTTTATGGAGACCTTCTTCCCCAACCCGAGCGGCACCGAGGTGGTCCAATCCTTCCGGCTCTACCACGCCAACGGGCTCAAGCGCTCCTGTCCCAACAACAAGGTAAGAATCACTGTGGTTTGTAGTCAGATGTCCACAAATTTACACAAAATTAAGAAATTCATATTTTTCCTTAAAATAATTTTGAAAGTAAATTTTCGAGCGTTACTTAGCTCGTTTTGCCTCAACGATTTCTCCTTACGTATTTTGCAAGGTTTGATATTTTCCGTTGGTATATACATTTTCTGCACAGAATTTCCCTTAATTAACTTCTTTTGGACAACGTTTAAGAATGTTACATACTTCCATAACTAGGGATGCCTTTTTAGATTTTTGTTCTTCACCTAAGACTAAGATTTCGGATTTTGTCAAATTTTAGAAAATGGTTTTCTTCATTTCATGTTTCCCGGTCCCCCCTTTCTTACCATGTATTCCCTTTTTAGACTTTATATAAAGAACTGTGGGAATCCATATATGCAGGCCGTGTGCAAATCTCCCAAAAACTTGCCAAAATTGCCTCCATTGCACAAATGCTAGAATAAGACTATTTTGGTGTATATTTCCCTTTCTACCTATGCATGAGGAAAGCACATTGACATTGAAGAGTTTGTTTCTATTACAACTATGTTTTTATCAAATTTGCTGAAGGCACTTGTTATCAAATAATTAATCCTGACATACATTCTTGAACTGCTACTGAACCTGTATGCAGTTAATATCATGGTGTTTTTACATTGAATAGGTGGCATACCAGGAGTGCACGGCCGTGCTGCTCGAACAGCCCGAGACGCAGCTCATCACCGACACTTCACCCATCAAGACGTGCCTCATGACCAAGTGGCCCACCATCGAGGTCCAGTGGAAAAACAATGTGATACCGTCTCTCAACTGAGACACACTGCCAAAGCAGGCAGACATTTTCCACACCGGGAACAAATATTTTTCATTTTATATCATTTTATTTTTTCCTGTGGTTGTGTCCAAGGTTAGGAGACCAGCAGCTGATTTACAAGCCAAAAAGTGAGGGATATTGGATGGGGGGATGTTTTTAGTTGCATTAATTTGTATCTATAGGAAAGAGGGTTTTAGTTCTAGGAATTGGGAGGGAAGGGATTAATGTTATGTCCAGGATACATGGAAGTGTAACTTCAAATGTGACCTATCAGCACATATGTTGGGAGAGACGAGACATATATGTTGGGAGAGACGATTCAGTGGGAAGCAAAGAGTCATAAATCAAGAGTTCCCCTTGAATTTGCCGCTTAAAAAAAAACCTTGAATGTTCCACAATCAGAATATTTCGTTACTGAAACATAAAAGCGTTCGATGGACGTATCAGTAAAGGTTTATTGTTACCCTGCCTCGTTGAACCTCTCCCGAAAGTACATGGGAAATGAAAAGGGGAACTTCTACAATACGAAAATGGGAACATAATGACCTTTAAGTAAACTTCCGAAATTTGACTAAAATGATCTGCAATAAAGCCTTCCTGGGCTTGAACGTAAAGCTCTACAATTAAGCCTTCCTGGGATTAAAACGCCCTCCCAAAACGTTTTAACAACTTTAGAGCCTTACATGTCCATTCTCAAAAAAAAGTGCACAAAATATATGGAACTGCCAGCTTGTGACATGATCTGTGAGCTACGGCCAGTGTAAACAGAGATTGGTTCTCTACAAGGTTCTGTTACCTACTTACCTCTATTCCTGGTATACTAGAAGTGTTTCGATCGGTGTTGCCAAACGTCTGTGTTGGTTGTACTATAAAGCTTGCCTATTGTACATTCGTTCCTAAGTTATTGTTCTGTATAAAAAGAGAATGAAACAGAAATGGGCTTTCTGAGTCATATATATTACCAGCTAACTGAGCAATTTATTTCAACTTTTGCATTGTAAATGTACCTCCTGATAAACGAAAGGTACGAAGAGGATGATGTGCTTTCTGTAATTACCATGAAGAAATACAATAGAATGTTTGAGGTTTCAAAATTATTCATAAAAAATCAATCTATGTAGCCGTAGATGAATAATGGCACTTTTGTCCTTCCTGTATTTTGGTGATTTGAATTTTGGTAAACTGCTACATTGAAAAGACAAAGGTTTCCACACAAAATCTTACTGGTAGCTAAAGATGAAAATCAGAAAGGTAAGTGTCTAAAAGCATAGAATATTCTGTGTCTGGGGCCTATAATCTACGACATTTCAGCATTTCTGCCCTCCAATATAAGAAAAAGAAACATTGGCTATTAACATTCTGTATTCATGATTTCTTAAGATTTTATTTGTGCATGCATGCAGGGAGCTGATTTTTTGTATCTATGGAATACTGAGGAATATTTATCTGTTAATTTCAGCCTTATAATATTTCCTTGAAATAGTTCTGTTATTACTATTTTACATGCAAACCTGTAGCACTGATTATTTTTTAAGTTCTTTAGAAATATTAAACATAGTACATAATATTATCAAGACCGCTAGGTGTGCGGGCTATGATTGAAAGTCTTGTATAGTTTTAGTATTTTTAAATGAAATGAAATAAAGATATAGTATTAACATTGTTGTTTTGAATTATTGATGCCATCTCACTAACGTAACTATAATACAGCTAAAAACTGATAATATTGGAAGCAGGTTGTTAAAAGGTATTTTTGTAAAAATTGTAAGTGAATAATGCTCAGCTCTTTAAAAACAAAAAAGAATTGATAATATTACTTGTAGCGCCACCTAGTACACGGAGTTAGTACTTCTTGATAGTGGCTCTACCTGGTGTACTGAAGTAAGGTCACATGACCAGTCGTACACAGGTTGTTCAAAATGTCGGCACACGGATCTGGACCTGAGGCATGCTTCTCTCTGATCATAACAAACTAAATTTAGAATAACACCTTGTCAGCCGCTTTAACTTTTTTGAGAAGCAATGGAAACTAGCATTTGGTTCTATTAGGTGAGTTGGTGATGGGATTCCGATTGTGACGCCTAAAATAGTGTAACTAGGAAATATTGATAAATTTTTAATAGTCTAACATATTCATAGCTCTTGAAGTTGAACTCTACTGGTCTCAAGTACTGCTTACTTAAACTGTAGCCTAAATGGCTACCATATTATTCATATCATAATTCATGTGTGAGAGAACGTCAGAAGCTAAGTATAATCAGTTCTTGGCAAACAAGGACCAATGATTATTTCTAGTGCCTATAGAGTTCCCCCAGAGATTGGAAATCCTGGAAAATTAGATTAGTAGATCTAGATCTAGAGACTAGAGTTTATTGGAACAATTATTTTACAAGTCATGAAATCTTGTAAAGTTATGGAAATTTATAAATGTTGACAAGAAATTTACTGTTTTTGTCTTTAAAAATGTATGCATCAGTTCTGCCACTGCATTTTCTGCTAACGCAAAATCAAATTTGCATGGAGCTAGGAATTTAAAGTCAAGGGAAAAGATTGTGTGAACCCTAGCTTATCCATATCCATGGTGCTTTAGAATGCTTTCTTATCTTGATTATGCTAACTTGACAAGGGATGACCCAGACGTTTTTTTCAAAAAGGCTTGTGTACCTCACACCAATTCATAAATAGCTAGCTTTGGAAAATCTCTAGATCTATGTCATTTAACTGCTTATCAAAGTGAGTCCTATAGAAATAACGTTTTCTGAAAGGTGCGTTGTTAAAGATAGAAAAACAGCTTAAAGATATCTTAATTCGGTTAAAAACAAATATAGCATTTTGTTCTAATTATTGAATAGAAGGCTATTTACAAAACCATAATTTGATGCCCATATCGTTAACACACAAACGCAACAATGCAACAAGTTGTCTGCCCCTGAATCAACATTGTGATGAAATCGTATAACTGTAGATCTAATACCGTTTTAATTGCAGGAGCACCTACACATCCCAATATGTGAAACTTCCACCCACAACCTTAAGCTCTACCCCCACCCACCTCCATCCCCCACCAACCCTACCACTATGAGGGTAACCCTGAACACGGTGGTCCTCCTGGGCTGCTCCATGGTGGTGGGGGCCCTGCTGGCCCTGCTCTCCGTCCACTACGGCTCCCCCTCCCATCAGTACTCCAAGTGGCGCAAACGGATGGAGACGCCACTGTCTGAACACTACAAGGCCTGGCTAGAGAGGAACAAGCTGAGTCAGCGTTATGGCGGAATATTATCAACTCAGGTATACATGCTTTCACTTGTCAATAAAAAGTCCCTTTTGGTGTTTTCCTTTTCTATTTCTATCAATCTCAGCATTAATTTTTTGTGAATGCCAGATTTTAGATTTGTTCATGTCATCGACTCAAAGAACAATTATCACAATGAATTTCTTACATCACGTTTTATAGCTTTTTCAGATAACTTCAAAGTGTCTTTCCGGGGTTTCAGACTTTTCATTAACCCTGACTTACATCCCTCAGCATCTATACACTTAAGATACTGAAACACTAGATTTATGGATTAAGAAATGTATATGGTTTGACCAGTATAGGTCAATGCGCTATTTCAATATACATGTACTTTACAGATTTCTATGAATTGGAAATCACATATAAAAACAAAAGTTATGAAATCTATGTGGGTTTTCTGTATTATGATTTAAAGGGCACTCGCTTAGTAATAAGCACCGCTCTTTTATTAAGGCTGGAAGGTGGGAATATAGGTCAAATATACATATGTTCTACACCATTAGAAAATCTTACAATTCCCTTTCAAATGATATACAGTATGTAATGTTTCGTGCTATTTTCAGGCTTTACTTAGTTTTTTTAAAATAGATAATTTAAAATGTATTTTATATTTCCTTACATCAAAACAGTTAATACAAGAATCAGACTACCTCCGGGCAACAGTAAAAACCCTCTGTTGGGTCCTGCTCAACGGTGACGGCTCCAAAACCCAAGCCTGGCCCTTCCTCCCAAACATGAAACCCGCCGCTACCGCCATCAGCGAAACCTGGGGCAGACGTTGTGCAAAGACTCTATACTTCTCCAGTAGTAGTGAGGCCCAAAGCTACTTCTCCGGCGCCCTGGACGTGGTTGTCCTCCAGAATAGTGATCTGCACAGTTGGGCTGCCTCCAGGGAGATAGTGTTGCACCTGGCTGGCGGGGGTTACCTGGAGAAGTACGACTGGTTCTACCAGGCTGAGGAGGATACGTTCACGGTGGTGGAGAACATGTTGTATTACTTGTCGGTGCTGAACGCCACCGAACCGTTGTATATAGGACATGCTTACAGTCGCTGGGGGACTTCGTACAACACAGCAGGACCTGGGTCAGTTTGGTTTGAGTATTACATGATTATATTGAAACAAGTTCATGTATTGCTCCAAAAAATAATTGTGTACAGATATCATTGGCCAATTAAAATATAGTTTTGAATATTGATAGTTTCCACCATACACCTACATCAGTAGCGGACCCCTATTTTCGGCCCATTTTACATTTTTTTAATGTAAAACTAGTGCCTACAGAGGGGGCGCCGGGACCCTTTTTAATATGTGCGCCCCCCTTTCTAAAATTTCTGGATCCGCCCCTGTACATAAAAACAATTCCTCAAAAGTTAAGAGTAGGGCCAAAAGTCTAGGATCTGTCAGGATACCTGAACACAACATAATATTTTAGGCCTGATAGATCTATCTTTGGATACATTGAGGTTTCTACTTAAACAGCCAATATTCTTTTAGAACGGGAAGAACTAGCTGTATCATGGTGTGGGGAATGTCCATGAATAACAAATTTCATCTCACTCTCAAAACCGAGTATGCAAGTCCTTCTAATCTAGTGATGATTAAGACCTTACGGATTGCATCTGATTAAGCGCCAGGAATCAACATTACTGCATAGGGTGAAAGCTTACTTCCTAGGTATTGTCCATATTCAGAATAACAGTATTCCGAGAAAGAGGAATTACACATGCAATACAATGTAACATGTTTACGTATATAACCTACAAATATCATAAACGTGTATATAAACCATACACAATAAAATATGACGTGTATATAATACAATGGTACATGTATATCAAATACTATTCATAATAATTTACCCAAACTATTCCCTGCAGGTTTGTGATGAGCCGAGCAGCCCTTCGTCGGCTCCACACCCACCTGGTCAAAGGGCACTGCGGGGCGGGACTGATCGGTCACGGAGACATCGGGCTCGGTCGGTGTCTCGAGGAGGTCGGTGTCGGGGTTGTCGACTCTCGCGACACCCAGGGCCGGGCCCACTTCCTGGCCCACCAGCCTGAGACCTTACTGGTGGCTGGTAACCTGCCCTGGAGTGTCAGCTTCTGGGCACACAGCAAGTACTTAAGTCCTGAGGTCAGTTTGATAATACTTTATTTATTTTGCCAAATAAGACTACCGTAATCTCGTATAATTTAATAAGAATGAATTATCATCTGATGTTGATAAATGCAAGGAAACATTTAAGCAGCTGAAAAATCTTCATTTGCTTTATATGTATGAAAGGTTTATTAAATTTGGCACGCTGTCCTGTATCCTAACACTTTGTCCTGCACCCTAACACTTTTGATATGAAATGAGATTTTACCTTTTACCTATTACTCAGTCTGACGTTTCTATAATATACCAATACTATTAATTATCACGCTGATTCACATTGTACCTTAGAAAAAACACCACATATTCACACATGAAAAACAAAAACAAAAATCACGCATTGAACATTGAATTAAAAAAGTAAACCAATGAACTATTATTTCCAAAGTATTTGTCAAATAATTTAATTTTTAAAAATCGATTTTTTAACATTGCAGGGCCCAGACTGCTGCAGTGACCACGCCATCTCTTTCCACGACGTTCCCTCTAACATGATGTACGTCCTGGACTACCTCGTTTACCACCTGAAGCCCTTTGGCATCACCCCCAGCCTGCTCCGGCCTGCCCCGGGGCAGGAGGGGCACCCACCACCTGGAGGGGCCGCCTCCCACCCTGGAGGAGGCCCAGAAAACGACCTCAACCACCTCTCAGCAGCGGGGGATCATGGCTTAAGTAAAAGGACTGAGGGTTTACCCACCCAGCTTCAACCCCCGAACAACCGTCCATCGAATTTGTAACTTTTTTTGTGTGTGTAATTCGTTGAATTGTTGATCTACTTAATAAATGTATTGTTTTTTTAAGTACATGTGTTGTTTGCGTGTCTGAAGCATGAATGGGTGGATGGATGCATAGAATGGTTATGGCACAAATCATGTACGATTCTTTACTTTAAGAAATTTAAGTCGGATTAAATGAGTGGATTCTAAAATCAGTTTTTTAGGCCGCGAAGGCATGTGATATGAGATTCTAAAATCTGCAGTGGAGGGCTGTCTGGATTGTGGTGGACTATTGCAAGATGAATTGGTATGTAAATGTATGGCAACTGATCAATTTTCTTAAAAGAGTCAGATACGCTTCTAGTGTCAATTCTAAGCAAGAATCAGTTCGGCAAATCGTTCAGAGTATTTTTCCTAAAGCTGCCAAAGCTGTATGACAAATGCAATTACATGTATTTTGCTTGCGTCTGTTTTATTTCCCCGCTTGAGACTTATCTAATGTAAATATCAAATAATGAATTTAATGATAAAATTGGTTTTACATTCCAGCCCATATTGACATGCAGTTTGAAGCGTACCATGTGAGATAATATGCTAGTTAAAAGCGTGCCAGGAGACATAACGTACCATCTTTGCTATCGATTCATATGCACTTCACTTTCATTGCTATAAGTTCCGTTCATTCTAGTGAAACATAAAAGTGTTTCTTTAGAGATAATCGACCCACGGCGCGTAGTTTAAAAGCAAATTTACACATATTTAATATAACCTCTGACAAGATGTACGAGTCATTCTTCCTCATACTTTTGTTTATTTTGCTTTTTATAGGTAGTTTATTTCAACATGACTTACATTTTAAGTACATGTATTGTTCTTTGATCTCCCTGTATATTTCTTGAGAAAACAGGTAAAGGTACACATAAATTGTAATGTATTCCACAATAGTGTGTAATCGTTTTCCTAAGAACATGAGCATGTAACATGGCCCACATAAAGAAATGCTTAGTGCATATTATATCAGGGCTCAACATTAAGGGTTTTGACTTTGCTACCCGTCGGGCAGGTGTAGGTCAAGTTTTACCTGCCCAATCCCTAAATTCACTGAGCCTTCTTTACTAGGTTATTATCATATAATGAAAATTGTACATGCCCTTTGGACAGATGGATGTCAGAATATACCTGCCTCACCTCAAGTTTTACCTGCTGGGTTGGCGGGCAATGCTTATGTTGGACCCTAATATATATCTTCACCTTCTTGAATTTCGAATATATTATACATTTAAAATTCAAGAAGGTAGACAGAACTACCTTAGAACTGACACTAAGTATTGTGTAAAATACAGATTCAAAATGTTATTATGATGTAATCGACATGTTTCAACCGTGAAGGGTTTATAAAGACTTGTGAATTATGAATGCATTTTTCTTTTATATGTCAGAATATCGTTAGAGAAATCGATATCAATAAACTTTTGACTGATCACTGATTTAAAGTGAGAACATTCTGGATAGTGTTGATTACTTGTTCGCATATTATATTTTATTATCTTATCACATACAAGAGCATCAGAACCCTGGTTGTCAAGAACTTGTTTGATCTGATGTGGCAGTCTTTTTATTCAGTTCCTGGTTATACTCTTCTTGGGTCAATAATCGCGACATCTCAACATCATAGTCCTTGAGTTTGCACAACATAATGGCTACGTAGCCATCCGTCTGTGGCTGGAAGATGAAAGAAAGTTGTTTTTAAATTTCTTTTGTTGTCAAGTGGGTCATTACCTGAAGTATTTGTATGTGTTCTTTTTATTTTACGGAGAAATTGGGCTTTCTAAATGATTTTAAGAGTGTATATAAAGGGCAAAGCAACTATACGATAACATCTCACTTCAAAGAGAATACAGCAATACATATACAAACAATAGATATTACAGGGTCCCCACACAAATTCTATTTTCAAATTCCCTGTGTTTTCTTTGAGATTTCCCTATCCTGCAGCAATTTTTCCCTGTGTTATTTCCAGCAAGTTGTTCAAATTTTAATGACTTTGCCTGCAGACAAATTTTGGACAACCCAACAACAAGAAGTCAAATCCCTAATATTTTGAGAATCAGGAATTGTAAAATCTGGCCAAATGAAATTCCCTGTGTTTTGGTTAAATTTGCAAATTCTCTGTGTTCTCCCTTTCAGGGAATTTCTCGTGTGATCGGAACCCTGATATACATCTGTATGAAAAAACAGTGATTTTTCGTGCGTTTTTTTAGAGCTGGGTAGTTTCTGATTTGTTATGTGCAGAACATAACACACAACAGTTTCCATTGTTTATCAGCTGAAATGTTTTTTTAACGAGTATAGATAATCATATCACGTTTGCATTCTTTAAGGACAAAACGATGACTCACACCTGACGGTCCTCATATTACAATAGAAACTTTCGGTGATCGCCTCTCAATAATAGAGTAATAATTCAAAAGAGGCACAAACTCCTACCTTTTGTGTGATGAGCTCTGGTTTGGTGACTAGACTGCCGTTCACTTCGACGACTTGGCCCCTGAGACAGCAACGTACTGTGTACTGAGAACCGTCGTCACATCTGATAATACAGAGCCGGGAATCGGCGAACACGGCGGTGGCACCCTGAAAAATATGAAATCGGTTTTAACTAGTATCGCCCCGCAAGAGCAGGGTCCTATAAAAGAAAAGTCCATTTTATTTTAGTAATTTTATGAATAATTTCATGATAATGATTTTGTAATACATGCGTTCTGTACAAAGAATGTGTATCAACTTTTAAAAGGTTAGCTACTTAGGAGGTCGGGAAGAAATCTTAATTTATTTTCTAAGAAAAAGCAATTCATCACTGAATTAGATACCACTGTATATACGATGTCTACTAGTACCTGTATTCATCTTTCTTTTTATTTGGACTCCTTTTTAAAAATTTTCTTTTAAATGTGCTATAGTATAACAGTGTTGGGATCATTTCATCTAAATGCCAAGCCAGCCATTATGGCGGAATCATTCACAGCGTAACGAGCAAAGGACATTCAACTAAAGGAACTGAGGTGGTGAAGTAATCCAACCTTTTTACTCTTCCCTTCTACTTTGTTGGTGAGTCTGTTGGTATCTTTGTCCACCTGGAAGTCCACGGCGGTGACGGTCTTTTGGTCTCGGTGTATGGGATGGGAAGGCGCAAGGGTTACCAGACAAACTCTGAAACGATGGAAAACACGAATAAAATATACATATTGGGAAGAAATCCTACAAGTTAACAAAAAGACTATGGACACGTTAAAGATAAAAATCAACCTCATAAGGGAATAGTATCCTCTTGAGCAAGGTTTGCTTAAATAGATGTTTCTTATGGTTAGGTCTAAGACAATATTAATTTTGTCAATAATTTATATTAATTTGAATTTTGCAACGATAAACTGTTGGTATAGATACTGCAAAATAAAGTCAATGAATATTTTCCATGGTTCTGATATTTTTACTTTTCATAGAAAGCATGTCACTATGTGTGATTATATTCAAAAGTTGACTAAAAGGAATAACAAATCAATTCTAGCTATACCTACTTGTTTGAGTGAGTTAAAACGCAGTGGTCCTCATCCTTCTTTGGACCAAATCCTGAAAAGATCGTTCATTACACTTGCTTCGTTTCCACTTAGACACACATACATACATATAAATGGTCGGATGATAGTGTCGAGTCTAAACGTGTTATACTGCCTAAAAGTTATAGTCTTAGACAGGCTAGGAAAATTTGCGTGTCCGCGTGTCCTCGACGACCAGAAAATGGCTGTGGACGACCAGAAAATGATTTTTGGTCGTCCCCATGACAACCAGATATTGTGAATTAAACACTAAAATATTTACATGTAAAACATTATTTTCTGTCTATTTTCATAGATTGTTGAAATGTAAGAAAGGTTCTCTCTATTGTGGACAACCTAAAGCTATATGTGGACAACTAGGTTTTTGCTAATGGTCGTCCTCTGACGACCAGAATTTTGGCCTGGTCTAACTGCTGATACCGTGGAAGAGGGGATTCAAAAAAAAAAATGAACATTTTTTTTTACTCATTATTAGACTATTTTGACAAAATTATCAACTACAAAAATGTTTTTCTTATGTACCGTTAGCCTCTCTGAGCTCATAAAACCAGAGAAGTACACTGAGTCTAGACCAGTGATATGAACAGATCTACATCAAAGACCAACTTATTCTTTCCAGATATGTAGATCTAGACTAACTTGCCAATGCAATGGGAACTTTCACTTTTTATCGCCCACGGCTATGCTTTTCACTATTTCTTGCAAATATCTAGCGGATAACGATATGTCTTTTTGACACATTAATGACACCTACCTAATTTATATTTTGGAGTGTAATATCGTTCGACAACTGACAGGTGGTTGCATTTTGTACCGTCTTTTGCCCTGTCGCTAAATTTACAAGTCGATTCGTCTGCCATGCTGTTTTTGTGTCGCCACCTGGTGGAAATTGAAAACTCAGCGCGCCACCTTGCGGAAAACTCAATCATCAAGATGGCGCTCACAGGCAAAGGTTATATATTTAGCAGTACCGGTATATCAAAGAAGGTTTTGGCATTAACATGTACACAGAGTATGAACATCTTCCACAGCAAACGTTTCCACAAGGGTAAGCTCCTATTAGTTTACATTTTGATAGTTGACAGTTCCTACAACTAGGAGTAAATCACATGAATATTGTATTATCGCTCACAATCTGCTTCTCTTAACTATAGAAGTGACCGTGGGAAACATAAAAAGAAAAACACTGGGTCAGGCGGGGTCTGTACAATATTTAAGTCATATCTGAAGAACGGAATTGAAAAAATTGCAAGCAAAAACACAGACTCTCTATGGATTAGACTAGATAAAACTTTCTTTAGCCTGAAGAATGATGTATACATATGTAACTGTTATATACCTCCGGAGACTTCGGTAGTACACAAGAATAGCGAGATGTCACACTTTGAAACTCTTAATGAAGAGGTTGCTAGGTATAGTAGTTGTGGGGAGATAATAATACTGGGTGATTTGAATGCTCGAACAGGTGAACTAACGGAAAACTATGAGGAAGTAGAGAAGGAATTTACAGTGCGGGATCAGTTTTCTGTGGAGGAGGTTAATTCTAAGGGAGGGGAAGGGGACAAGCTGTTAGACAGAAGCAACGAGGACACTAAGACAAACTCTTTTGGGAGAAAGTTGCTTTCCCTTGCCGAACAGGCACATTTATCCATTGTAAATGGTAGGAAATTAGGAGACTTACAGGGGAGGACAACCTGTATCACTTACAATGGTGTGTCCACTGTTGACTATTGTATTGTGTCTATATCCCTGTTCAGCGAAATTATTCGTTTTAGTGTATTAGATCAACAGTGGTACTCTGATCATAACCCAATTACCTGCTGTCTTAAGATCGGCGACATCCAATGTCAACAGGAGCCAGCCGATAGTGAAGTATTTACCCCCCATCGTAAATTCATTTGGGGAGAAAACACCAGAGAGCAGTATGTGCTAAACATGGCTAGCAAGGAGGTCCAGAGAGACCTAGAGGAGTTCCGCTCAAAGTCATACAGGGATCTTGATGCTGCCCTGAAGCACCTTACAGAAATTCTGCATGGAGTCGCTAGTAGGTCTATGCCTTTAAGGGACATATCTAACAATAATACCAGAGATAGGAAACAAGGGCCAGAAGATGTAAACAGAAAAGATCTTAAGTTATTGAGAATGCATAAGCGTGCATTTACACGTGAAAGAAGGGCACTCGATTCGAACAAACACAATGAGTCAAGGAGAATAGAATTTATTAAGGCTAGAAGAATGTACAAAAAGGTGAAATACCAACTGAAAAATAAAAACAAACAGGACCAAATACACCAACTTGCCAAACTAGAATCCAAAGACTGTAAAACTTTCTGGAAAAGCGTTAAGAAACTCACCTCTAAGAACAAAGATGAAAAACCAAATATCTCTGCACGCGATTGGGTTGATCACTTTAATAAACTCCTAAATATCCCTTCTCAAAAGGCAGAGAATAGCTTCTCAGATTATGTTGAATCTAGCCTCCCAACCCTAGAGAAACTATCAACAGAAGGTGCCCTTGACTACAGTGTTACGGAAAAGGAGATAACTCATGCCCTTAAAAGAAGTAAGAATGGAAAATCTGCAGGTCCAGATCTTATTGGGAATGAAATGCTTAAATATGGGGGAGAACATCTTCATCTTTCTATCATTTCACTTTTCAACATAGTTATTAAAACAGGCAAGTATCCAGATAAATGGAAAGATAGTGTGATTACACCGATACACAAAGGGCTTGATATAAATAACCCAGAAAACTACAGAGGGGTTGCTGTGGCTGATTGTATCAGTAAACTATTTTGTAATATCATTAATATTCGGATAGTGAAATTTTTAGATGACAAAAATATTTGGAAAATAAACCAAAATGGCTTTAAAGAAGGTAGAAGAACCGAGGACAACATTATGATACTCAAAACTCTATTCCAAAAGTATGTCAAAACAAATAAACAACAAGTTTTTGTGGCCTTTGTAGACTTCAGGAAATTCTTTGATACCATTAATAGGAAAAACCTGCTGTACAAAATGCTGAAGTGTGGTATTACTGGTAAAATATATGAGGTTATTAAATCTGCATACAACAACAATAGATATTCCATAAAATGCAAAAAAGGTATTTATAACCAAGAGCTTTATATCAACATCAGGTGTGAAACAAGGATGCAATTTAAGCCCTACTCTGTCAAACCTATATCAAAACGATCTTCATGACCTGTTTGATGTATCATGTGATCCTGTTTTACTAGATGACACAGAAATTAATTCTCTATCATGGGCTGATGATCTGGTTCTTTTCTCACAAACCAGAGAGGGCCTACAGAAATGCCTTGACAAATTGGCAATGTACTGTGATACCTGGGAACTAGAAGTAAACGTAACCAAAACTAAAGTAATGGTCCTCGCCCCAGGGAGAAGACAAATAGAGGGTATCAAGTTTCAGAACCAGGATCTAGAATGTGTCAACACATATAAATACTTAGGCTTATTGATATCCAGTAATGGAAATGTATCAGAAATGGAAACAGATAGAGTGTCAAAGGCTAGACGTGCAAGTTTCTCAATTAGACAGGCACTGAGTACTACGCAAAATGTGTCAGTCAACTTATATATGACTCTTTTTGACAAACAGATTGACCCTATTCTCTTGTATGGTTGTCCAGTATGGGGGATGCCATCAAGTAACTGCACCATTAAGATAAAAGGGGGAGGTATTTGCAGCAAGACGCTGAAAGCAGACATGACCAAATTACTGACATTCCTTGGACTAAGCAACATTAACATCATATCATGCAGATTTTACAAGAAAGGGGAAGTAGCTTTTGTAACGCTAGGAAACATCATTGACAAAATTAATCTCTTCTCTATCTATAACAAAAGCCCATTGACTATATCACTAGAAGAAGTAGATAAGAACACAGAGTCAGCCACTGAAAGTTTTTACTCCAATTCGTGCAAACATGCTCTGGGTCTGTCCAAATTCTCTAGTACAAAACTGGCTTTAGGGGAACTAGGGAGATATCCCCTCCATCACCGTAAGATATTATTGACATTAATGTACTGGTTAAGGCTAGAACAGGAAACTAAAAATCCCCTTTTAAATCTAGCCTTTCAAACAATGAAGAAAGAAAATCATGAATGGCTGAGAAACATTGAATACTTTCTATGGAAAATAGGGTGCAGGAATATATGGCTGGCACCACAGAAATGGGGAAAAAATAGTCTCAAATTATCTATTCAAAGGAGACTCCAGGACATGTACATACAAAACTTTCATAGTTTCCTCTCTGACGACGTAAACCATAAAAAATGTTTAATACAAAACATATGTCAGGAAGAGGAATATAGTATGTGCAGCTACCTAGAAGAGATACACTCTCCCAAAATACGAACCATGTTCACCAAACTACGGACAGATTATAACTGCTCTCAGGACTGTAGATATCGAAGCTATAGGGGGAAAAACGCTTCTAATGACCTCTGTCAGCATTGTAATACACGTCAAGACGTTCCTCACATACTCACTGAATGTAATCAACCAGAGATTAAAAGTAAGAGAGAGTATTTTTTATTAAAGTATCGTGATTATGTCGGCAATTTTGATGCCCAGACAGCTGAGGAGAAAGTATGTGAAATTTTGAATGTTAATCCTAAATGTACTAAAGATCTTAAAGAAAAAGCAACGAATGTAATTTGTGCTTTTGTGTGTGATGTATATAATATTGTAAACATGTTATCCTTGTCTGATTGACAACCTCGAAAACTCTGTGTTGACATGAATGTATACTTATACGTTAGTCAAATAAACAATCTTGAATCTTGAAATCTTGAATCTTGAATCTTGAATCTAACTGACCATCCGATACTGCGATAGACTTTGCCCGTAGTCGCAGATGTCATGGTAGGGTTCGCTCATAATTATTACATAACTGTTACGTGCCCACTTATTGACATATTTTTGACTTGGCATCAAAGCAATGGCATAATACTTTTTAAAAAGTCACTCTGTTAGGCAAAAAAAAAAAAAATCTAGTTGTGTTCAGGGATTTTTTTATTATTTTGTTGTTGTTGTTGCTTTTTTGGTTCTACTTATGATAGAGACCTGGGAAGTGTTGAAAATTAAAATCTACTTTAAACATCCTCTATATCAAATTTAACATCTCAAATACTTGCCCTTAGCCTATACTGTTCAATGGTGTTCCACGCTTTTCATGTCAATTCTTTGGATTTTGGAAAAGAAGTTTTCTAAACTATTTTTTTTTGTTAGGGTAGAGGTCGGGTTACCTGAACACAGCAATTTCTTCTTTTCTTTTGGCATAATTCTGATCCTGGTTTTCATTTGTAGAGCTAATAATATTTTATGTTAAGAAATTCTGGTAAATATACAATACAAAGAACTGAAGCGTATCTCAGATTTGTCATTAAGCTCTTAGACTCTACATATCATTTCGTGTGGAAATGGGTGACATAGTCTATTGATACAATATTTCATTGGAATCTAAAATTCATGAATAGTCCCATACAGGGTTTGAAGACGTTTCTTTAGAAAGATCAAAATGTATTTTGATGGAGTGGCTCTTCAGTTGAAAGAGTATTGTGTAGATCTACATGCAGAATCACGACAATGTAAAACACATTGCTTTATCTTATAGTACTTTTTTAGGCATCTGTGCTTAAGAAGTGAGTCTGTACCTAAATAATCGAATGAAACCTCTCTTCACAACAATTTTTTACAATTTTTGTCGGCCTCACAACCAACACAAATATCATTAACAGAATATTTCCGCATACATACAGGTGTACCCAACGGTATGACGGAAACCAGCAGTGCACCACTATCTGGAATACGGGTACTGGATATGACTCGGTAAGTTTAAACACTTTATGAAACTTGGAGATAAATATGCATGGATGTAAGTCTTCAGATTTTTGTCTGATTTCAAAGTTTTGGAAAAACAGTGATATAACAGTTAAAAGGTATTAAAACTACAGAGAACAACAGTTAAGTAGCAATCAAACCTGAATTAGTAAGCAGTGTAACATAATGAAGCACCTCGCAGGTCCCCAGAAACTGTTTGGATCTTCAGATATATTTCAGATGAAGTTCAGATTATACGAAATCTGAAAATTTTAGAAGACAGTGAATAAATACTGCCTTCTGATGGGTTGATATTTCGATGAAATTGAACTTTACTACGAGCCTGCCTAAGCCTCTCACTCTCCAAGCATTAACTTTAGTTTTCAGATTTTTTTTATCCAATCCTGACTTACATCCCCGGATGATCCCTGAATATGTCTTATCATTAGAATAATTCTGATGTAGTCTAAACGTGCTTACCTATACATTATTTACTTTGCGGCTAGAATAATATATGTAGAGTGATTGGAAATAACAAGGAATAACAGGTGATTGGTTTGGACATTAATAAATAGGATTATATATTCTTCTTAGTTCTTCCTAGTTACATTGACACAGTTAAAAATAAAAAATCTGCTGCGAAATGTTGTTGATGGTGGTTGGAATGCAAATAACCAATGGTTATGTGACGCAGATTTATGTAGTGGAGCGTCATCAAATCTGCCTAACTATGGAGACAAGCCGATGACGTCATTGCCGCTCCCGAAATAACAATTTTGCTTTAGGTATCACTTAACAAAATAATACTAAATTACTAACAAGCGTTATCAGGAGGTCCCATTAGTGTCGTTAATGTAATCATTAAGATAGGCATCAAGGATGTTAGGGTGGGTAATAACGATTTTTTTAATACTGAATACCAACAATTATATTGACTCTGATATCCTACAGTTATCTCGAAGGAAAGAGCACTTATAACTAATTGTATGAAGCCTTCCTAAATCCGTAAACTAGAAAGTATTCACCAAGCGACGTGAACAAACAATATTTTTTCGTGCATTTGTGTATAAATCGTGCATTACGTTTTTAGGATTCTAGCCGGCCCCTACTGCACAATGATATTAGGAGACCAGGGTGCTGAGGTGCTCAAGGTTGAAAGACCAGGTAAGATCAAAGTGAAGATTATTTGGTCCTATATTCCCTAAATTTTCCTATACGTTTGAGCTCGCCCTATAGTTTTATCATTTTGCTTTTTTTAATCAGTTTGGAAATATCAAATAAAAATAATTAAAAAAATAATAAGGTAGATTCATAGAGATTTAAATTCCCTTAAGGTGAAGACTCTTTCTATCTACGTACCAGCTATAATTTTCCTCCGTTATTTATCGTAGTATAATAGTTGGGATTGCCAACTGAACTATGGAAAAAAAGTATCATATAGTCCTACGTGGTATACAAACCAACATATGCTTTATGCAGGGGTTTTGTATATATATTTAGATCTCATAATTTTAAGATTTGATTTAACTTGTATCCCTGAAGAAATTATCTGAAATTGATCAATGTTTTGTAGGTGTAGGCGACGATACAAGAACGTGGGGACCACCTTGGGTTGGAGATGAAAGTGCATATTTTCTCTCCATTAACCGAAATAAAAAGGTTTGTTACATTTCGTCACAATTTACATCTTTCGGAACCTTTATTCTATTTAGTACTGTGAATTATTTCGTAATTCAAGTAGTGAATAATACTGGTAATAAATAGACGAAATAAAGGTTTGATAGTCTACCAATGATTATCCTTTAAAAAGGCAATTTAAAGTTAGGTAATCGTTTAAGTAATATCTTTATTAGTTGCTCTTGCTATCCTCTTTATGTGTCTGTAAATATAACACTAATCTATGATCACAGAAAATAATTGTACCTAGAAAACTGGCTTACGGTTACTGCGTGATACATGAATCCAACCATAATAAACAGCATAGGCATGTCCACTTTGTATCAATATGCGGTACGAAAAATAGGGATTGATTTCAAGTGCTTGTGAGAATGACTACCAGAAGGCCTACTTATATTTTTGTAAGTGAGGTAAAAAGAAATACATGTGCCTTAATCGTAACCATTTTATCCTAACCATTTTACCTTCCAGAGTTTGACAGTGAATGTGAAATCAAAAGAAGGGTCAGAAATCGTTAGGGAGGTAAGTCTCAACTAAAAGTTCAATTGCTGTATTTTTCATTTCATTTCTATTTGGCCGGTTATTGCAGGTATTTCTACAACTTCGTTGCATTTATCTCGATTAAATTGATTATTTCGACATAATCTTTTATAATGTGACTAATTGAAATAATCTATTTATCTAAATCCTCAGCTTGCTAAGAGGAGTGACGTGTTCATAGAGAACTACTTGCCTGGTAAGCTTGACGAGATGGGACTCGGCTACACCCAACTGAGGGAAGTCAACCCCCAACTTATCTACTGCTCTATCACAGGTTAGTACTGTCCACAATATGCTCAACTGAAGGAGGTCATACCCCTTCATTTACTGCTCTACCACAGGTTAGAACTGTCCACAAACTTGATCTAGTCTGCAAAAGACCTTTGCTAAATGATAATGATCTTCACTGAGAAAGCAAGTTGGTAAGGCATATTTATCCCTTAAAAATCTATGCATATATACGTTTAGTATGTGTGGTTCTAGTTTCAAACTGTTCTTCATGTCAATGTCTTTCTTTTGATGAATTTTCTTGTACTCTCTTCTCATCTCAAGGTTACGGACAAGATGGTCCCTTAAGGGCTAGAGCTGGTTATGACGTCATAGCAGCAGGGATGGGCGGCCTCATGCACATTACTGGACCAGAGGTAACTAAATTAATGAGTATGGTATTCTTCTGAACTGCTAGGTACCAGCCCTAGGCTATCAATTTACCAGACCAGAAACTTTCTCTGCTATTGGTTCCTGGTGCTATTTTGGTAAACTATGGCTGGTACCCAGTGGCCAAGAATAGTATTTCTCCTTGTTATTTGTTGGCGGATACAGATCTGACTGCCCACGCACATTTTCGTTGGTAAATATATGTAAAGTGCCACGCTATTTAATAGCTTTTATATGAAGATATCAAAAGATCCTTTTCCCTCACTAATTGAGATATATAGATCCACCTTCTTTTTACCTATATGGTATTGTGTTGTGTATTGCTTTCAATGCGGGTCAATTATGATGATATTGATAAATTTACAAATGTCGTTTTACTTGTTAATTGACTCATCAAGTACATCTTGATTTGCATCACAGATGAACTTTTGCCTACTTTTCAACATGTGTTGCACGGACCTAAAATCAATTCTTGCTATTATGTTTATTTCTTTAATAATTCGAATGTATTCTCCAACCTTTATTCTCTCGTTATATTTATCGATTTGCTTCATATTCTCATGAGCCTGTACATGTACCTATAAAGTTCGCATTTCCCCAACCGTGTATAATACTTTGAGCAAAGGCCTTAGAAACAAGGGTTGTTATCTTCTATGTGTATGATATATAGGCTACCTTATGTTACCCCAAAAACAGGGCTTTTTGCTGGCCATATGCACTGACAAGAAATTTGTACTGCTTGTTACGAAGAACGATAAGAAAACCGACGTCAAAACGATGCTGTAGTCACGCATTTCAGAAAATGTACTTAATTCTTTTTTTGTCTTTTTTTTAGAGAAAGTTGTAGAAAGTGTTCTTAATATTCATAAAAATTGCAGTCTAATATGCAGTGCTTTTCATACGCTCTTTTCATACTAGTCAACCAGGATATGTGGAACCAACGTTTTCCTGTAATTACAGAAAAAAGAGACAGTTTGTTAAGCACAGCTCCTGATTCACACTCAATAAATATTTCATATCAGAAAGGTTTTCCTCAACGGACATTCCATTCTTTTAACACCGCACTGCAGAGGAGCTGTACGCACAGGAGGTGGTGCGTCTTGACAGGCTTCACACACCGCTCCTCATTTTCATGATTTTCAAAATACTGTGAATTCTGTTGGGTGATAAGATATAGAAGTGGCCATACGACCCATCGGGATCGTACGATACCATATGGGTCGTACGGCCACCCTCTGATGATCCCCGCGATTCTTCTTCTATTAGTAGCAGCTTTTGAGAAATCCCCTCCCCTTTACCTTAAGGTTTCAAATGCCATTTTCAAAAGGATGCCCACGCAAGTCTTATATAGTCTTAAAATGTCTTTTTTTTTCTTGCTGGAGGTCATAAAAAGGTCTTGAATTGGATCTCATTAGGAAATGAAAATTAAATGATAGGATGAGCAAAATTGCCACGTTTTGCCTAGTGTCGGTACATCAAAATTTATGTGGTCAAATTTGTCTTAACCTGTGGCAAATTGGTCTTAAATTTTCCATGGCCGATACATTAACCTTTTCCGAATCTTGGTCTTAAATTGGTCTTAAAATGAACTTAAATTGATCTCCAGAAATGCATGGGAAACCTGTATACTGATCCGTATCTGATCTCCCCCTATAAAGGACGGTGAGCCTTGCCGGGTTGGGGTGGCCATGACTGACCTGTCGACCGGTCTGTACGCCTACGGAGCCATCACCACCGCCTTGCTCCACCGCCACAGTACGGGCCGCGGGCAGCACATCGACTGTAACCTACTCTCCACTCAGGTAAGACGTTTAGATTAGTGATTGATGTATTATTTTCTGATTTAGTTATTTATACTTCATGTCTATGGAGAAGAAACGGCCCTATCTTTATTCCATACATATCAGATTATAATGTATGAAGTGTGATAGGTAGCTAAGCGTCACCGTTTATTATCACTGTTTTGCCTGTCATTTCAGTACAATTATTATCTATAGAAAATACTGAAAAACATACTCATAACATATTCTTTTTAGGGTAATTAGGAATTAAATGTATCTTAAAAATGTACGTGTATGTCTTAATCCCTTTGTTCGCTTCTGTGCCCGTTGAATTCTGGCTAATCAAATATATTAATTGTTGAAATTAAATAATTTCCCCGTCTTCAGGTAGCCACATTAACCCACATAGCGTCCAACTACCTGAATGCAGGGATGGAAGCTCGGCGGTATGGTAACGGCCATCCCAGTATAGTTCCTTACCAAGTAAGTACGTTAAAGATCTGACGCACTTATTTCAATCGTTGATATCGGTTCTTTAAATCTTGGGTTAATAAACAAACGTTGGTAGACTGACAGGGCTGTTGTTCACATATTTAGAGGCTCCTGTAATTTAATTAATTATCACAAGTTTTTCATATGCTCGTATTACTTATGTTTCATTCATCTGATTTACTTTGAAACGTGCTTAATTATTTTGCTGAGAAAATAACATATTTATTCTAGGCATTCCAAACTGCTGACTCGTATATTATCATTGGCTGCGGCAACGACAAGTTGTTCAAAGACTTGTGCCAGGTAATGTTTGTTTATGCTGAATTCGTAGAAAGTTACTTTTTTGTACTCTATAATGAACCAGAATTAATTAACCATTTGGCCAACAACATTGATGGTAGAGTATATTGGCGTTCCACTTATAGGCGTTTCTATGAAGTAGGAAAGGTCAACGAATTAAGCGCATTTATTATTGCTTCTGGTGGAAAAAAAGTCAAATGTAATGGTACCCCTCATCCTGACACGAGTAGTAATTCAGATTTTTTCAAAATTGTATTTCATTCAAAATATTCTAAATTGCATGGTCACATAATAGATATGTCATCATTAGATTACAAAATGATCTACTGATGATTTATATCGGGATTTTATTTTTCAGGCTATAGACATGACATATTTGCTTGAAGATGAACGTTATACGGACAACCCGAAACGAGTAGAAAACAGGAAAACTTTGATAGCTACGTTGTCTCAGAAGTAAGTTGACTATTGAATATGCATAGATTATTAACACAGTTTATTGGTGCCAGTCACTTTAATACCTATTGGATTTATTAAGATGCCTTTTGAATATTCTGAACTGTATTTGAATATTCGCCAGGGAAAAAATGCTGAGTGGATGGCCCATGTTAAATGATGTAATTTACATGAAAGTTTAGTTTTTGTTGTCATGAATTTGTAAATATCTGTTCAGGTTTGCCGAGAAAACGACCGCCGAATGGATCAACCAATTTGAAGGATGTGCTTTTCCCTTTGGCCCTATCAACAACATGGAGGAGGTGTTTTCTACAGAGCAGGTGTGGTGTCCTTTACTGCTCATTATCTTTTGTATAGAATGTAATCTGGGAGTGGGGGGAATTTGAGATAGAAAAAACATAAGAACGTAATGAATGAAAAGCCCATTGAATGGATGCTAAACTCCAAAATTTTCGTTTTCGCTGCATGTCTTTCCCCTTGAATGGATGCTAAACTCCAAAATTTTCGTTTTCGCTGCAAGTCTGTCCCCTTGAGTGGATGCTAAACTCCAAAATTTTTGTTTTCGGTGCAAGTCTTTCCCCTTGAATGGATGCTTAACTCCAAAATTTTCGTTTTCACTGCGAGTCTTTCCCCTTGAATGGATGCTAAACTCCAAAATTCTCGTTTTCGCTGCAAGTCTTGACGTAAGAATTTACATCCTGAATACATGTACATGTATATACTTTTATTAAGCAGCTACTGAGAGCTTATCATATAGAGCAGTCATTTCAAAGTTTATGACGTTCTTTCCTCTTCTTATTTAAGGTGAAGCAAAATGGATTGATTCAGGAAATGGATCACGCCACACAAGGAAGAATACGGGTCCCAGGTAAGAATTGGTGGGCTATCTGTTCAAAGAGTAGATGTTATAGCAGAGTAGACTGAAAAAATACTTCTAATTGAATGATTTCTACGAATGACAAGACAAAATTAAGAAGAGAAATGCCGTTTAGGAAATGGAAAGTTGTTACCCAGGCATTAAGAAGTAAATATTGAAAAGATATCCAGTTTTCAGCCTTACATAATAGACTTCAACAAATGTTGAACTATTGTTAAAGTTGATTTTAGACTGCGTAAGATTCGTGTATATCCAAGTCTTCATGAGTTGCTTTTCCAGAATGCCTGAGTAATTCAGACTGCGTTTAAAGTTTGTCCATTCACTTCCCAATAGTTCAAAAGAAATGAACGATGAGGGAGCTTCTTAATATGAAAGGGTTTTTATTCAGTACACATCTCATCCCGAGTCAAAGCCACCATGTATAAGTCTTCATCAGTCCACCTCCCATCTCCTATCAGCAATCAACCACATTTAGAACACGAGTTGCTCCAACACCTTCTAGACCATTCTAGTATTCAGCTCTAACACAATCCTATGTCCGAGGTAGTGGGTATTGGTAAACTCCAGTCTGTTACACGGAGTCGATGTACTTACTCCAGGTATAACTCCTTGGCTAAACATATTTAGCTGATGTTCTCACTAAACTAAGTGACTACTAACTTCTAACCAACTAACTGCTCGCTCCCTACCTTGCAGCGCCTTTTATACTGGTTAACAGGTGGCGCTAGGAGCGTAAGATATTTCTCCTAGAAGTAGACTAGAAGTAGACTTGCTAAGCCTGATCCTTGTTGGATTATATATCATGACAATATATTAAAAGTACTAAGCCATTAGTACATTCGACGGCGGTCAGGTGTTTGAGTTTAAGGAGGTGGACGACATAGCTCAAACCAAATGAATATAATGAACTCCCAATTTTGATAATTGGATATATTTGTTAAACCATGGTGGGGTGGCCTTGACTCTCGTGGTACATTCAGCACAGTGTCAATAAATTCAGAAGTTCTTTCAAGAACTGTAAACAAAGTTACATTCATATGTCTAGTTTTACTTAATTCACAAGTACATTTCCAGTAGTCCATGCTAAGACTCGAGATCACGTTGAAAAGGTTCATAAACATGAAGTTTTCAGGAAGAGTTCCTAGTATTGTTAGTCCATACTATGGCCTAAGAATAGTGGAACTGGTTCATAAGGTAACAAGGTAAGTCTTAGTGAATCATGATCATCGTATGATAAGTAAATGATGACATAATCATGTTGATAAACAGGCGTACTCAGTTTTAGAGGATGAAGATTTATGACACTCGTGCTTGAAGTGATAGAGTTGGGTTTTTCCTTAGTACATACATGTACAGATTCTGACATTTGTAATTTGTAACACAAGTCGACAGAACTCAACATATATACAGTGTAGGGTTGTCTTAAACTTCTAAGAGTAACAAGTGTACATCAAATCCAATTTCAGAACAAAATAACACAACATAAGTCAATACAGAGAATTCGGACATTTTGAACGAATGACTTTCATGATACAATGCGTGTCAAATTTCAACCAAACTTCAATCATAACAACATTATTTACAATAAATACAAGGTCTCTGTATCGGGTTTAGTAATACCGAGCAGTTGGAACCAGAAAATACCACCATTCCTGTCACGCGTCCGCCAGCTATACTTAGTACACGTGTACTTAGCGGGACGCTTGACTGGAGTTCCCCCCCAAGGTTTGACCTCGATTTGGATCCTTCAGGCGCGAAGCGCCCGGATGGCAAATTTCTGTTTCGAACAAATTTGCAAGTTTGATGGTTCGACCTGATATTTTGGGCCGATATGAATTAATTCTGGCGCTTGATTACGTTGGTTGGGGACCTAAACTTTAGTTTAGCACAGATTTTATAAGAAATTATACGATGTTTTGATCATGCTAGCCGATTTCAGAATTTGGATCTTTTGGATCAAAAAGGGGTTTTCCAAATTAGCCTCGTTTTGACGTCATTTTAATCAGTGTCGCTCATGTTTTTTGGACGGAGAGGACGTATTTGTTTTCGCTCTCTTTCAACAATGGCCCGCGTCGCAGTTTTCTGTAGTCAAAGGGAGAGCGGGATCGAGGGGTACAACGACCTGATCGTCGGGGATACAGCCCACAGTTTGACCGTGGTGGAGTGTGGAGACGCCGGGACTGCCGATTTAGCCGGGGCGGCTTTCGCGCACCATTGCGTGTGGCCCGACGACCTGTTAGTGATCGTGGTCAACCTTCTGGACATTTTACGATGGGACGCGGAGCTGGAGTTATACATTCCTCTCTTCTCTTCCACTACGGCCGCGGTGACCTTTTACGGGGAAACGCTCAACAGGGCTTTTCTTAACCTACGCAGTCACCCAGTCCCCGCCACCGTGATGTTCACCACTGTGACGGGTATCAACACGGAGTCTTGGGAGTTGACGTGCGAGGACGCGTCATTTCAACGATGGATGAACCACCTGGTGCCCCGGGTCAACCGGGAGGTTCGCCATGCGAACCGCTGGTTTGGCGTTCCAACAGCCGACCTGGGTCACCGCCTCCACATCACGCGTCAGACTGCCGACGGGGCCTTCACCGTCCACGACTACCGAGAGTTCGTGGACGGTTTCATGCCGACCCATCGACAGCTTCGACGGTGGGCTCGCGCCCTGGGCCGGCTCCTTCGCCAGCTCCCAATAGCTCCCCGCTAGTCCAACCCCTTCCCCCCTGTACATACTGATTGCCTGCGGTGATTAGTGGGCCTTAATTCCCGGATAGTGATTGAGCCATAAACATTATTTGACAATCAACAAGAGTTCATCGGATCCAATTCCCGGCCAGTGATCGGACCACCAAGGACTAGATGTTTTTCTTTGTGGCTGTTTGCCGGACTGTTCGGGGCGGCTCGTCGGATCTGTTTGGGTGTTCTTTGCCGTTGCCGGGCGTCGTCCCCCTCGTCTCCTCGCCTGCCACCGGGTGCCTTCCCCTCGTCGAGTTGGTCCAAGCCCCGACCGCTCCGAGACCGGGTAAGTTCAATCTTCCTTCTCCCACCGTTTCTTGCATGTTAGGCAGGCTACTAACCCGTAGATTTTAAGGAGATGGTTGGCCAAATTCTTCTTGGTGGTTCTCGGCTCGCCTTCACGTGGTTGTATTCCGGAAGCTGATGTCACTCCCGGAACCAGAAACTGTGTTTCGCTGGTGATTTTGGTAACGGGTAGCGTGGGCGGCCACCTAGTGTTTACTTTTGGTTCCAAGATGGTGGACGCGGGCCGAGAACTAGGATCTTACGTACTAAACTTATTATCTTTTCCAGGTCCTGTGGTATGTTAGGGCGATGTAAATGAAATGAGGTGACACGGCTGGACACTGAATAACGTTCGGCTTACTATTTTAGTGGGAGGGATTGCTTAGGCGAACATGATCAAACATTTTACTTCGCGCGTAGTTGGGCGATAATAGGAGGTTTTCCTAACTAGTGGTTTGTTGACATTACCGATTCAAGCAGGCTCTCAGTGTGTGTGGGTAGTTTGCGCCGTGTTGGCTTTAAATGTTATTGTATTACGATTAATTGTTAATTTGATGGCACTGCCCCAATAGATTCATAGAGATGACCGGACATTTTGGTCTTTATTCATACAGTGTTATCTTTGTCATAACAGAATTCTTAGTTTAGTCGTTATTCGTGCAGGACATTAGTGTAAATGTCTACATTGGAAACAATTCACATGGGGTGCCCTAGGTAACAAGCGCTTCCTAGGGTGTTTTACCCTGGTAAGTTTAGGTGACAGTAGGTGACCAAGTATTTTGGTCCAGACTTCCCAGCATTAGATTGGCTGTGGCAGAATTCTTTGATGAGTAGTTCCCCCTTACAGGTTACAGGAAATATTGACGTGTCGGCCACGTGAGGCGACACCATAGGTGGAGCCGTCCAACGAGTTGTTGGCGACTCCCATGGTAAGTTTGAGATGTAGCGGCGAAGGCCACAGATACCCATCCCATGTTTTAGTCTAACAACAAGACTTCGTCAGTGTCATTGTGTTAGAATAAGTTTTAGAGTGAGTGCTAATGTTCAGAGTCGTCTCGAAGAGGAAAAAATACTACTGTGAGGAGACCGAGATGAAGTCTCTAAAACACTGAATGAATTCCCAGATGAAGATTCTGTATGTGCCCTTGTGAAAGAAGGAATGGTATCCTTATTAAGAGCTAGAAAGGCACCAACACCACAAAGATTATCAAGCGTCCCAAGCAGAGGTACACGTGTGAGCACTGTGGGAGTTCGTACGTTCATAGATTAGGCCTTAGTAGGCGCCGTTCCATTGAACGCAGAAGCCACGCTTATCAGTGCCCGAGATTGCCAAACATCTCAGACAGTGATATCCCTGCGATGAATGTGTGGAAGCCTATGCCCACAGGTCGGGACTGAGCCGTTACAAGAACATTCATCTGCAAAGGCTTCATGAATGCCCGAGATGTGATGCAAAACTGTCCCGCTCAGATTCCCTAACCGACCTCATGGGGAGATGAGAATAATGATAGGAATTGGATCCCTGGTGGTTTCCCTTAGGTGGTCTTCATTTTTTTTTTTTTTCTCTACAAGAGTCAATACTCTTGATAACACTCTTTCTGTACAGCGGTTAGAATAATTACCCAATACACTTCAAGGATTTGTACGTAAACAAGTTAACACCCCCTTCAAGGGTGACAACTGTTCTAACATATTTGACTCCATTTTGTGAAGCCTCCGCTTTAAACCCACAGTTTGTTCTTATTGAATGATTATGCCACGACAAAATTCCTTCTCTTTCTGCTAGTTACAGGTGGTAGCTCGGCGTTCACCCCCTACATTCAGCCTGGGGTTTGAAGACCGAGTTCCACTTTATATTGGGTAGTGGCGCCCTTCTGATAATGCCAACGGGTGCGCCACTAACTCCAAACGGTTCACTGAATAGATATTATACCTATGTTAACAGTAACATCTCACTGTCTACCCTATACTCTACATCACATGGGAAAAACCAACATGACAAGCGGTGGGGGTAGCGTTTTCATTCCGTGAGGTATAAATGTCATTAAAGGACATTAAGTATTAACTGTACAAAGGAAGTTGAGATTATTCGTTCCTCGTTAGTTATCACTAGAGGATCGGGTCTCAGACTCAGGTTCATTTCTGATCTGATTCCCGGTCCTCATTAGTTACACGTGGTTTGTCGGTACTCTCCCATTCATAGGACCAGAATGGGTAGCACCGAGTTTCCATTGTTATAATTGGGAGCAGACTGCATATATATTTTTTTTTTTTTTTAATATGCAGCCTACACCCCCTTTAAATTATAGAGATGTGTAAATGCATCTCCTTAGATCACTTACTTCCAGACAGCACCTAGTAAGTCGGGCCTTTACCGAAGTACAGTACAAGGTTAAACCCGTTTTCTTGTTCAGGTCTATGCCCGTTTCTCTTGTGGAGAGTCAAGACTACTCCTGAAAAGACTCCGCCCCCAGCTTATCCTAACTATGCGCATGCCGGGCAGGGATAGGTAGTGCTAAAGACAGAGTTAGAATTTTTTTTTTTCTCCTTTCTAATAGATCGGGTAAACTTATTAGCTCTGGGTGTCAACCAAGTTTATTGTAGCTTGTTCATCAGGGAATCAGTAGTCCATGTCCCCCCTCTTCAGCTCAACTGTTGAGCGGAGACCTGGATACTTTTAGCGCCACGACGGCGGTCAAGACTAATTTTCATTCATTTATTTTATTTTATTTTCCTCGACGGCGGTCAGCTCTGAAGCCGCTCATTTTCTTTATTAATTTTAATTATTTCTAATTTTTACCCGGGTCGAAACTTGACTTCTTGCCGTTTTGTCTCTGTTCCGATTAAAACTGGCCTAAAAGTGGTCTAAATAACTTAGTCTTGAATTATGGGCAGTTGCTCATTATTTTCTTTCTTCTTGATACTAGTTGTCGTTGGATCCTGACTTTTTTTTTTTTTATATTAAAGTCAGGATCCTTTGACCTAAGACGTACGGTGATCCAGTGGTCATTTACACATAACCAAGACGACGGGGCTATTAATAAGGACAGCACCTCGCTCCACCGCCTTGTGAGTTTTCGCTACAGCTTCTCCCCCCCCAGGGATGGCTTGTCCCGTCTGAGGGAGTCGCGATATAGTGAGAGAGAGCCGAGCACCCTGTGAATGTCACCAATTCGCCGTTGTCCCGTAACTACATTTCCTTGTGACCTCCGTTATAGCTCCCAAATATAGCACGCCTTGTCAGGATTTGCACATATCCCTGCCGCTGCAGCGTGTCTATGCCAGGAGCAAACGAGCCACGTATAAGGTACTCTCGTGTGCTGTCACAGAGCGTCTCCCCTGAGAATGTTACTAATTATACTGCTTTCTTATTATATTTTGCCCAAAATTCCCTGAGGAAGAGCTCTTAGTTACACAAATATTGGTTTGCTTTATATATTAGTTTTTAGGTAAATTTCTTTCTACTCGTCGATTTTTTTTTGTGATGAAGGGACCGCTTGTCAGGAGCCAATCCACCCGGGGCATAGTGACTGCCATGGTCGGGCGTCCACCCCAGTGCCCTTCGCAGCGTCAGTGACGCGTAACCCCAACGTCCTGCCTCCTGTCAGGCACCACTGACACCAGGCCTGTGGGCAGGCTCCTGCTGCTTGTGCAACCCCCTCATCTTTGAGAAGAGTATATATGTAAGCATGCTAAAGAATAGACAGTGGCGTTCCCCAAGTGGCTCCTGTACTGCAGCCCGATCCTAGCGGTAACAACAGCACAGGGGTCAGGTGTAGATGGTCCTTGCTTGGGGAAGTTCACTTCGCTCGTTGGGAGCATTGGTCCCGTTGAGCGCTCTTAGGTTTTATACAGAATTTTGAGTTTTTCTTTTAAAATGCTAAAATTTTGCGACACTAGGATCGGTTCCAAATGGTTCCCTACTTTAAAAGCGTTGCCAAATCGTTAACAATGAGAGTGTTGAGCTAGGCTACCGGGCATGGGACACTCGACTCGAGAGAAATTTAGATAACCCATGGGTCCATAGAGAGACGGTTGGACCAGCCTACCCGACCCAAGTTTCCCTGACTGGTGAATCCTTATTGATCAGGCTAGTCAACAGAACCCTACCTACCCAAACAGGTATTGCCCAGCGAACTTCCTGTAACATTTTAGTTTTAGTATTCGTACCTCTGTGTTATTAATTCACCAATTTTACCTGTACAGTACTAGGTCAGGTTTTAACACTCGTTACATTGTCATATGATAACTTCATAAACCGTTCCTGGATTTATTTCGGATGTCCCTGGCCTTATTGTCTTTCGTGCAGATCCTGTTCCGGTCGCTGTTGAGGTGGGCGTGGTCGATCTAGGAGGAGCGTTAGGCATTGTTCCTTGTCCCAACACCGGTTGAGGCCAGTCCGCTCCGACATCGGACCACCCTGCGTCGATGAGGCGAGGTACTCCCATGGGTACAGGAGTGGCTAGCCCCGAGGAATATCTCAGTAGTCTGGCCCTGGTATTGTATTTTAAGTTACTCATCATCAGACGGGCTAGTTTTTTTAGATACCCTCAGGGTGTCGGGTAGTGGCACCTTAGATGGGTGTTGTCCAGGTCTAGTCGCTGCTCCCATCAGCTGCGCCCCCCAAGTAACTGTCAGGGTGTATTTCAGACACAGCTGGGTCACCAGTAGATCCCTAATGAGCACATAGCCCTCCGTATAAGTGTGGTCTGAGGGCATAGCCAGTTCGCCTAGGAAGATTGTTTCTATCATATGTGGATTGGCAAACTGTACGTACAACCCATCCACAGTCTTTCTTCTAATATTTCTCCACTTTCGCCACACGAGGACCACTATAGTGATGACTAGTACTGCCAATAATATAGCCAGCACTGCCACTGCAGTGGGGTTGGCGGTCGCGTCTGGACACCCAGTTAGTGCCTTTTCATGGTGCAACAGTTTCTCCGGGTCCGCCGTCTCCAAGGCCATGGCTCGAGGTAAGGTCATGGTGAGTCCGGCTAGGGCAGCCTTACCTTGATGGTTCCGCCAGCATTTCCAGAGGACACATCCAATAATTGTCACAGCCACCACTATGCAGAAGATGGTGAGGAGACCAAACCCACCTCCGAAGTTACCTATAGAGAACCACGGGGCGTGTTTCTCTACCTCGTAACGGTCAGTCGCTTTCTTGATACCCTTGGCCAAGTCTTTTCGGTGTTTTTGTATTCGTTTGGCCAAGGAGGCTACAGGTATTTTGGCCTTCAGGCTTTCCTCGATCTCCAGCAGGTCTTTCCTAATTGTTTCAGGGATAGGGTCTGATTCCAACATAGTGGGTTCGTTTTTGGACGTTGTGAAATTCATGTCCCACCCCTTCACACGACTTGCTGCTTCCAACAGGTCATTATGTGGGTACACAACCGTGGTGATCCTGGTGTGCCGGTCACAATTTCGCAAGCTATACGGTATCCACGCTCCTTGTGTTTGGAATGCACAGTCGCATTCCACCTGAACCCTTGCGTAATTTTCTATGTTCACTCCGACCGCAGGCTGGTTTCTGCAAATCATTTGGCCTCGGGTGTCGGCGCTGACCACTAGCATATCTCCGTCGTCTAGGTACACTGCCATCTCTCCGAAGTCTGCTTCCAGTAGATAGTCCAGCTCACATTTTTCTTGGATCGCTAGGTCGTCGCGCCTCAGTAGCGCAGCAGTGCAGGTGTTGTCTGTAATCTTTTTCATATAGGGTAGGTCCTTACAGAGCGTGATTGTCTGTCCATAACAACCTGACCAACTGCCACTAGCCAATGGTACGTAATACTGGCGGGACATGGACATGGCGACACTTTTGGGTAGATTAACAATTTGGAGAGCGTCCTTCTTAAGTCGCCCCCTAACCGTCACTGGCACAGGAAAAGTTAGTACTTCGTAGACCCGGAACAAATGTTCATCAGCCACCACAGGCACCCTTACATACACTATTAGTTCCTGAGTGGTTTCATTGAATTTGAACGAAGGTTGACTGTTCTCGTAATAGAAGGAAGGATCTGTGAACGCGACATGGAACCTGGGGTGGATCCCCTTCAGGTATCTGTTCACTTCCTGGACCGCTCCGACCATATATTGGCGGGGTACCAAGTCCATAGTCAGCTGGCCCCGCGTCAGGCGCTGTACACCTTTCCTGAACACGCGAGTTTGTTCTACCATTAATTGAAGATACACCATCTCTCCTAACTTGTCTTCCAGAGCGACCGGTATCATATTCAGGTACAGTTCCATCCAATCCACCTTATGTTGCACGAGTTTCATCCTCCGGCGAGTCGTGTTGTGTGCCTTATTTAGTGATCTTAGATTGTCCAATAGGCCTATCACGACATGGTTAATCTTTTCGACAGCCTCGTCATGTTTTTCATTCATCAGAGCCAAGTCTTCGATCATTTGGTTCGAAGATTCTTGCAATACTCTAATCAATTCTCTGTTATATTTGACATCAGCTGCCAGCCCTTGATTCCAAGAGGTTGGAAGAGGAAAGGTCGGCCATCCTAGATCGTCCAGCATTGTGGGCAACTTCTTCATTCTTTTGACCCTTCCACCTGATTTTAACTCCGACTCTTGATTTTGAGGGTCTTGTTGAGTGTTCTTTATTAGGGAACTTAAGGTTTCATTAAGAACTTCTCGGTACCGACCCTTAAGCGCCTGCGACGTCTGATCCATCCAATTGACCAGCGACCTGATATGGTAGCAGGCCCGATCGAGGGCGTCTCCCCCCTGTAGATATCGGTGACAGACCTGGCCAAAGGTAGCCTTGTTGAAGGGGCGCCTCCTTGGAATAGTGATAAGGAAGCCTTGTCGGACGTGTGTTATATCCGCGGTGGACATTAACTTCCCTGGTTTTAACACTACTCCATATTGTTCTAAAGCTATCACTTCAGCGTTAGGGGCTAGCCCCTCAGGTGGGTTGGAGTCATTATGCACTCCCCTAATGCCCCCTATTATAGCTAATACGAACAGCACTAGCCACTTCATTGTCTTTGTTTTGGCCTTAGCGATAGCTTGAGAAAGTTAATTTTGCAGTTTATCTAAAACATGTTCACAGCAAAGTTACCTTAATTTCCTGCGCACTACTATCATCCATGCGCTGAAATATGCTCTCCTCCCGGGTCCTCTGGTCCGTTTTAGTTTGGGACATGCTCGTAGAGGTTTTGCCCGTTGTCATTTACCACTCGCCTGATGATCCCGCTCTCGTCCTTGGTGACCGTGATTCTCAAGCCTCTCATACGTTCGCAGGACGAGGGGCGCATTGCTCTGAGGGGTCTTGGCCTAGTAGGTTCCAGTCCGAAACGGCCCCCGTTGGATCGTACGACGGTTGGCTCGAGGGGTATGGGTTCGGTACCTATGGTTGGTTTGTCGCTGGGAGTGGGCTCGGCCACAGTGGGCCCCCCGGCTGGCTGGTTGGCGTCCACTGCTGCTGGTTCCATAGCAGCGGTGAGGGATTGGCGTTGCAGCTCGTTGTCAAGCTGCTCAAGTCTAAACAAGCGGGGTCCGCAGGCTGTAAGTGGTGGAGGAGGGGAGCTCCCGCTAGCCCGTTCCCCACCGGTGGGGTTGGCGCGTGTTGAACGGGTGCTACCTCCACTTTTAGTCCTGGAGCGGCGACGGTTAGCTGTTCCCTTCCCGATCGCCTTTCCAGAGTGGGCAGAGGTCGGCCGCCTCGTGTTGTTTGTAGGCTGGTACTTTCCTTGACGCATTTAGAGTTTTGTGTGGTCCTTTGAATGAAAGGAGCTATCTGAGTTTTAATCTCAGCTAACTGTTTGTTTGATTTTGGCACATCCAGTCCTACTGTTCTCCTAATTTCGTCAACAGTCTCAAATAGTTGGAACAGTGGTTGCGTAAGGTCCCAGAACCAGCCGGCCTGTATCTGCACCGGTTGGTTGGCCGCTTCCTCCTTCTGAACCGGCTTGGCCAACGCCGTTAGCCTTGGCTCGGGCTCCGAGTCACTCACCTCAGATAAATTGTAGAAGTCTTTATCTGCTGTCTTCTTTTTGGCTGGAGCCGATTTAGCGGACCTCTTGGCTCCGCCTGTGGTCGTTCTGGTGGGCCGCCGGGCTGGTGTCCTTGGCTTCTTCCGGGCAATCCCGGCGTCGGTCGAGTCCGGACGGACACCGCCCCGGCCCGGCCAACTCCACCGCCTAAGGGTCTGAGCCGGTTGTTTCTTAGTACTCTCCTTCTCGACTGCCTTTTCTTTCATTTGGTAAAATCCTAAAAGAATGGCCCAACGAACCTTCCCTTGGTAGGCAGCGCCCTCTGGTGGGGCCGGCTAATCCGTTTCCTTCTCAGGGGGACGATGATCCTTCCCTCCGTGTCCGCAGGGAAAGTAGTGGTTCCCTTTGGATTGCTATGTGGCCGGAGGGCTAGACAGTTCCCCATGAGTCGGTGGATCAGTGTCCCAGCTAAGTTCTCTTTCTGCTCCTTCCAGGAGAAGTTGGAAGTTGAACAATTTTCTATCTCCAACTTCTGTTCAGAGATAGAATCAATATCTATCTCCGTTTCCTCCCGAGCTGGGTTGCGCGCACAATCACCTGCAGCAGAGGTGACCGTCTAGGAGCAGAGTTGCGGACCGACTGGTGGATCGGCGCGGATCCCACGAAATTATAACCGATCCGCTTGTCCATGCCGTCTCCATATTTGGAGCTGTATCTTGTTTCAGGTGGGGGGGGAACGCTTGCATCCGGTCCCAAGAGATGACGCCTAACCACTGGCATCTCTCTTGGCGTGCGCACCCTCCCTTTCTGCCACGCCCCTGGGCGCGGCGAGGTGGCCGTGAGGCAGACCACCTGTTCCATTAGCGCTGATGCTAACGGTGCCGCTCCGTCGAACCTTTATTTTCACAGGGCGGCTAAATTTCCTGCATTAATCATCCATGTCGTCGCTCTCCCCGCCGTTGGACAGAGCGACGTAGTTAGGGCGGCGGTTCCGTCGTAGGTTATAGCCACCTTTCGTCGGGACATGGTCCTTTACTGTTTTTTCTGGGCTCTGTTCCGATGTATCCAAGATCGGTACATCACCGCAGGGTAGTTTTATGGGCTTGTTGTTGCCTGGAGGGGATCTCCCCTCCAACGGCTGGTTTTTGCCCCTTCGTTTAGCTCGTTTGCGTTTCCTCTGTCCATTAGCGCCAGCTGTTCCCCGTTCACAGGCGGCTTTGTTAGGAACAAAGGATAAGTTTGTTGACAGCGCGGTGTCCGCACTGGTGCCCTGACCATCAGTGATTTGCCCATCCGTTTCTGCTAAATCAGTGGGACTTGGACCAGGTTTTTGTGTAGGTACCTTCCTGGTCATAGGAACTGCATCATGCTCACGGGGACCGGTCGTTCCCGTTGAGTTTTCAGTCTCAGCACCCCTTATTTCGCCATCTTCCTCAGCGATTTCACCCGTCGGAGTGTGATGCAATTCAGGGTTTCGGTCAGGATCTGCCCCTTTTGAGTTAGTGATTTTCGCTTCTCTCACCAGTTTGGGAATGTTATGAGGGACGGCGGGAGACCAAGGCCCATGTGCAGGTTTGAGTTTTGAAATGTTTACTAGATGTGGGACCTGTTTTCCAGTTTTTAAAGACACTAGTCTAACAAGGTGGTCTCCTTTTGTTTCAATTACCCTGAATGGCCCAGTATACCTGTTTGAGAACTTAGACGCTTTATTTTCACTGGCTAAAGGGTCGTACATGTATACCATATCACCTTCGTACATCTGAGTGGGCCGCGCCCGCTCATCAATTCGCAGCCTCAGATCTTTTTCGTAGTTTTGAACTACCCTTTCAGCCATATTCCTAAACATAGCAATATTATCCTTGGTTTGCATGAAAAACTCGCAGTCGTTCAGCGTTTCAGGAATTGTTCCCTGCTCAGGCATTCCCATACTGATTGGATCTCTGCCAAACAGCAGGGTGTGCGGGCTGTATCCCGACCGTACACTGATTGTGGATCTAACTGTCCATAATGCAATGGGAAGTAGATCGATCCAGTTACAGTGGTCGTCAGGGATATAATAAGCAATCAGGTTTTCAATGGTTTTATGTAGTCTTTCTACTCGAGCGTTGCCAGTCGGCATTCGCCCGGTAGTGAACGTTTGTTTGCACGCTAGTCGTGTGGTGATTTCCCTGAATAGCCCTGAGAGGAAGGCCGCTCCCCGGTCTGTGTGCAGACGGTTTACCCGTCCATACCGACACACTATCCCGGTTAGGAAACAGTTGGCCGCGGTTTGCGCAGTGGAGTCTTTCGTGGTGAAAGCCTCCGGCCAACCTGTTAGTAGGTCTATGAAGGTCATGATATATTTTGACCCATCCCTAGCCCTCTTTAGTGGCCCGATGAAATCACACTGTACCACCTCAAAGGGTCGGGTTGGTCTCTCCCAAGACTTAGCTAAGGCCTTGAAATGCGGAGCCCGTCTCCTCAGAGAGCAGGTCTCACAAGCTTTCACATAGTCTACTATGTCGGCGTTCATGTTCCGCCAGTAGAATTTATCAGAGATTTTGGTAGTGAGGTTACTGATCCCTACATGTCCCCCAGCCAAGATGTCATTATGTAATAGTCTCAGGACTTTGGGAATTAACTTTCCTGGAACTATCATACGAGGTTTTAGTCTGACCAGTTGGTCTTGGTGTTTGTTATACCTTTTGACGTTGAACCTACATAGTACCCCCGGTGCTACCATTCCTACAAAATCAGCTTGGTCCATTATTCGCCTAGCTTCAAGGGGATCTGTCGGTAGGTCTCCGTCCTGCAGGTAGTCTATCAATTGCGCGCACTCTGCATCTTGGAGTTGCGCGTTTAATACCGTAGCCACAGAAAGCTCTTCATCCTGAACTTCGGCCTCAAATAACTCACATCCCACAGCGGGCTCATATTCTTCACCTGGGACATGCTCATGATAGACTCTAGACAAATAGTCCGGTAGAAAATGAGTCGCTCCTGGCTCATATATGATTTCAAAATCAAAATCTGATAACGCTAAAGCCCACCGTCTCAGCCGGGCTGACGGGGCTTTGTAGGCACTCTGTAGCAGGGGAATCAACGGTTTGTGATCAGTCACTATTGTGATTTTAGCTCCCTGCAACATGTCCTCATAGTTCTTAATGCCTTTAATTACTGCCAGAGCCTCCTTTTCTGTTACCGAATAATTTAATTCGGCGTCCCGGAGAGTACATCCCCAGAAAGCAACCGGACGGTAGATTTCATCTAGTTTGTGACAAACCGCTGCACCGCACGCGGTGTCTGATGCGTCAGTTAGTAGATAGAAATGCCCTCCTATATCTGGATGAATTAGTAAGGGTGGCGAGGTCAGCAATTTCTTTAACTGTTGAAACGCTTCCTCGCAGGCCTCTGTCCACTCAAAATAGACTTCTTTCTTTAGCAGCCGGTTTAAAGGCTTTGCTAGATCAGCGAAATTAGGGACAAACGATCGGTAGTAGTTACACAGTCCCAGAAAGGATTTAATAGTTTTCACATTATGTGGACGGTTAAAGGCTGTAATCTTTTCTGTGGTTACCCTTTGTGTAGCCACTCCTTCCGCGTTTACTACGTGGCCGAGGAAATTGATTTCACTGCGGCACCACTCACACTTTGACGGTTTCAGTTTAAGATTAGCTCTCGCCAAAGCTTGGAGAACCACCTCAACGCTCGCCAGGTGTTCCTCAAATGTAGTGTCGTAGACAATTACGTCGTCTAAATATGCTAAGCATGTTCTAGGGATCAATCCCTTTAGCGCTATGGCCATTACCTTGGTAAACTGCCAAGGTGCGCCAACCAAGCCAAATGGTACACGCTTATACTGATACACACCCATCGGGGTTTCAAAAGCGGTATATTTTCTACTGCCTTCTTCGATTACACACTGATGATAGCCGCTCAACAGATCTAAGGCTGTCCACATAGTGGGTTTCTTGTAAGCCATATATAGGAAAAGCGAGCGAGCCGTGGGCATGGGAAATTTATCTTTAAAAGTGACTTGATTAAGCATGCGAAAGTCTGTACAGAGCCTAGGTTTGCCATCTTTCTTCTGCACTACCACCAGCGGGCTTCGCCAAGCCGATTCGCTGGGTTCTATGACACCTATATCTATGAGTTGCCTAACCTGTTCATCGATGATATCCATTTTCTGTGGAGAGTATCGGTATGGTCTAGAACTTATGACTCCCTGCGACTCATCCACAATGATTCTCATCGGCGCTATTTCACAATGACCTAACTCTTCCATTGAGAACGCTAGTGCATTTCTATTGTTATTAAGCATTTTCCTAAACCTTACCTGTTGTTCTTCGTTTAAGCACGACTCGGTCAGATCTATTTTACTTCGCTTAATCCCTTCGGTTTTCCCTTATGTCATCAGACATAGTGGATTGCAACCTGAGCTGGGATCCTTTCCAGCCATAAGGCTCTCTCTGCTTCCCAGAATGTTCTTTTCAAACCCGGATCTTTTCTGATCACAGAGAGCATGGCTCAACTGAACCCACGACGTCCAAGAAATGAGGTCTTGGACATGCAGTATTCAGCTTTACCATGGCCTGACTGTACATTGAGCCCTCTCTGATACCGATAGGTTGCAATAAACTCTACCGGTCAAACAGAGACGACCGGCCAGTGACCCAGTCGATAGCGATTACCGGTCCCAAGTCACCCTGGGTGGTCACCGACGGTCTGATCCAGGTGAATCGTGCAAACCCACACTGAACTTTGACCGTTTTCACTGGCCTTGCCTGTTCACTCCTGAGTGATGGAACTACTGTCAGGAGCTAGGTGAGGTCTGTCGACCCCGTACCACGCACATACCACTTACAGGTGGGGGAAGAGCGAAACCACCGGCAGCCCGATATGTGCGCCGACTAGACGGTACCACAGTAGGATGTTGATTCATCCTTCGCTAGACACGGGGGCCTTCAGTACGTCTCTCCCCAGCACTATAGATGAAGTTTAACGTGTCCCCGGACCCTTGCGAGCCCACTGCCGCCTGTTAAATGCTACCCGTCGAGGAGCTCATCCCTCTTGGTAACATTTTCATCCATTTTACCTCGGGATTTCTCCTCAGAGGTTTGGCTTTCCATTTGCACTGCGTCTTTCATTACTTCTACAGAAATCCTACAGATGGACATTGGGGTCTCTGTTTTAGTTAGATAACACAAGTCTAGGAACTCCTCTATCTGATTTTGGTTTACCTCAGGCACTGCGCATTCTTCCGCAAAAGCTAATACTTCCTGGGGAGTGATTTCTTGCATTTCATCTAGCGGATTCATGACTTTGATCCACCACTGGCTTCCCACCGTATTCACGCACCCCTCTACTAGGACTGGTGCGGTTACCGCCGGTGCGCAGTAAGCTACCGGTGAGTCTAATCCCAGCGGCTCTCGAGTGGTTACCGGTATGATGCATTCATTCCCCGGCGGAATTTTCACTGTTTCTTTGCTAACTATAGGGTTTCCACAAAACACTTCTATCTTTGCGCCTGGTAGAGATAAATCTGATCGAAGCACTGTTAATAAGTTTCTCCCGATTACTATTAGGTGGCATAGATCGTCCACTATGTTGAAATCATAGCAGACCACCGATCCCTGGATTGAAAACTTACATCTAATTTGTTCTAGTATTACTTGAGACGAGTTGTCTGCCAAACTGATGTTTCCCTTCGATACCTTCCATTCATCTAAAATGCACTGTTTAGGGATCTGCCGTTTACAATGGGTGGACATGAAGCAATCGCTCGCTCCTGTGTCTACTAAAGATCTAACCTCCTTCTGATCATCAAATCTTAACGTTAAGAAAAATGCTTCGTCTCCTATCTCTCTTCTAGCCGGTCCGTCCACTGCGCCTAATTCTATCGTGGAATGAACGGACCCTTCCTCTAGTTTCCCTGATTCTTTTGTTCGGTACCACTGGCTTTGCTATCTTTGTAGATCCGCGGGGGTTTTTCCCTCAACCTATTCTTTAACCACAAGCACGCTTCTGTAGAGTGACCATGTTGTTGGTGAATGATACAAAACTTACTTTCATCAAAAGGCAACCTGGGTCTCTCTACTTTCTGTTGAGTTGGCAGATTCTTTCCCTTATCTGCCTCTCTGTTCGGGGCGATATTGGATTTAGGCTTCTGATCTGAATTTCTTTCACCTTTCTGGTTTTCGTACCTATCTTTTCTCTCATAACCTTGCTGTTTAAAGTTACTACCACTCTGGGGAGTCCCGCTTTGCCCTGGCTTTGGTTTCTGGAACCATGGAGCGGCCTCCAGTCGGGCCAGCACCACTCCAAATCGTTCGGAGATGGAGTTTAGGGCCGCGGTCTCCTCTGATTCCTGGCTTCCAGCCAGTTCGCTCACTGCATTAGATATTTTAGTTCCCCCTTTGCCTTTGTCCAACGATTCTAGCCTCGTTGCACAATCCACCGCTTCGGTGAACGACTTAGGGTCCAGTATAGCTACTTGCCTGGCTACGCCCTGTTTTAATCCCTCTAAAAACACAGCTAACATCATGCTTTCACTCGCCTCTGCTTTAACTTGCTTTTGTTTCAGAACACCTGCAAATTCGATCACGCTCTGGTCTTTTCCTTGCTTAAGGCCACAGAACTCTGCGTGTTTCTGCCACTTAGCTCTTCGATCACCGAAGATCTTGGTCATTTGGGCTTCTAGCTTCTCAAATGAGTCTTTCTCACTCTCAGCTAACGCTCCTGCCCAGTCGTCGGCCCTTCCTTTTAGGCCTAACAGCGCCATATTCAGGAGATGGGCGTCCGACCAGTCATAGATAGCTTTCAGTCGTTTTAATTCCCTGAAATACTTTTCTATTTGCTCGTCTTCTTTTCCACTAAACCACGGTAACCTAATGTTTGGTCCCCTTTGGTGACCACTGTGAGTCGTTTCACGCACTGGCGCTGGTGTTTGCCCCAGTGCCAGACCCAACTGTGGTAGAATTTCCCAAATATTTGGTTGATTCGGTGGGTTTGGAGGGTTGTTCTGACCTGGTGGGCCCGGCGGACCTGGTGGTCCGGGCGGTGGAGGATTCGGTGGGTTTGGGGGGTTGTTGAGTTGGTTAAGGAAGGGATTGTTGTTCTGGTTCGGGGGAGGGTTATTGGGTCCTGGTGGATTTGCTTGATTATTCTGGCCTGCTGGGGCTTGCTGACCCTGCTGGTTATCCGCTCTTCCTCGGCCTGCGTTAAGATTGGCAGCGAGTGCCATCGCCTGCAATAGGTGAGGGAGCAGGTTTTGATCGACCCCACCCCCTGCTGGCACGGCCCGGCCAGGCTGTTGGCCCGGTTGGCCTCCCCCATCATTTTGTTGCAGTCCCCCAAGGTTTACCCCAGGATTAGGCTGCTGTATTCCCGGATTCGCACCACCATTTCCCCCTGCACCGGGTTGCTGGAGTCCCCCAGGGTTTATCCCCAGATTGGGCTGATTCGGAGGGGGATTATTAATAAGGTTTTGGGGAGGGTTGTTGAGAAGGTTTTGAGGAGGGTTAGGCCCTTGTGGGTTGGCCTGATTATCCTGGCCTCCCTGGACCTGCTGATTAAGAGGAGGAATAAGTCCTTGAGGGTTGGCCTGATCGTTCTGGCCCCCTTGAACTTGTTGATTAAGGGGAGGATTGGCCTGATTACCTTGGCCTCCTTGGGCCTGTTGATTAAGAGGAGGAATAAGTCCTGCCTGCACGCCTCGGTCCGGCTGCTGAATTAGGATCTGGCCATTCCCATTGTTTTGTTGGGGTCCCCCAGGGTCCATCCCACGGTTAGGATGCCATGCCCCCAGATCTACACCCCCAGCTCCCCCTTCATCGGGTTGCTGGCGTTGATCTCTATCCTCTCTTTCTTCTACTAGATCCATCAAAGGAACGCCCCCTTCCGCCATATTATTTTCGTGGAGGTTTTGTATATCGTGATCGTCCCACTGTTCTTTCACAGGTATTTCCTCTACACTAATTTCGTCCTCACTCTCTAGTTTAGCTTTCTTACCTGTGTCTAAAACATCCTTGGTAATAAGTTCGTATGAAGACGAGGTTGATTTATCTTCTCTAGCTAATTTTCTATCAGGACTACCCCCTCTGACATCTGCGGCTGCTTGTTCCGTCTCGCTATTTTCTCCCTCGTACTCGTCCTCGTATTCCTCATACAATTCATGAGTTAGAGTGTTAAAATCTTGTGCTTTAAGCGTTACATTTTCTTCACTATCCTGATCGCTTAGCCTCTCTAAATCTATGTGCTTTTCGGGGCTTGAGTCTGCCCACTGCTTTAATATTTCGGCTGGATCAAAGGCCTGAGCTTCCGTTCCTTTACCAGCTTGGTCTAAGTTCGTTTCTACACCGTAAGTTAATCGATAGGGTTGTAAATTGCCTACTTTCTCGCTGTTTCCCTCTGCTTCCCTTCCCACTCCCCTATCCCTGCCCACTGTTTTTCCTTTAGCTACAGTGGAATAAGGAATGGGCGCCCCCGGGTTGGGGTGAGTTGGTGTTACCAGTGGGTGACTGATAAACTCAAGTCGTTGGGGTAATGGATAGGTGAGAGAGCTCCCATCAGGTAGGATTACCGGATTTTCGGGGCGTTTTCCCCCTGATGGGCTGGAGTTATCCGCGGTGTTTTGTCGTTGTTTTAGATTTCCTGAAGAAAATAGGTTATCTCCATTGGAAACTTCCTGTTCGCCTTCACCTCCCGCTGCGGGCAGTAAACGATAAGGAACACTTTGGTTACACCACGGATTGTTCACATCAGATTCACAGGTGGAGCGAGAGCTAGTACCAGTTTCGTGGTCCGTAGGTGGTACGTACCCTGGGTTCCAATATTGCTGATATTCCGTGAGACGGTTCTTCCCTTCAACTCGTCCCGAGTGTGTTAGGGTTTCAAGTCCTTCGTCAAGAACCGGCCTATCTTTGGACCCTATAGACCCATGCTCTAAGAAAGGTTGACTTTTTCATCTTTTTACAGCCATATTTGAAGCATGTTACTCACACCAAAGGAACTTTAGATTCATGTATTGGGTACCTGAGGATGTAGAAGGCATTATTGTCTTTTCTTTAAGTGGTTGTATGACATTGTAGTCCCATTTTTAATGATTTGATGCACAAAAAACCTTTCATATCACAAATTTTCATATTTTCAACCGAATCCTATGGTAAATTCTCATAGAGAATCCTTGAAATCATCAATTTTTGCCCTTTTTGACCATTTTGAATTTTTAAAGATTTAGCCGTAAAATTATGAATATACATAACAGCCACTAACATTATACATCATTGTAATCTTCAAGTAAAGACAGATATGCCCAATAAATTTATTTTCACATATCACAAACATTACATTCTTTCTATACAGCCTCAAATCAGATTACATGACTTAATAGTAAAAGTTTTTTTCATTTTTCCAACTTTAGTTCTAAATAGAATGTTTTCATTCTATGATATGTTTTACAAAACAAGTCTGGATGGATTGACCATTTCATTCTGAATTCTATGGTACATGAAGTAATACTGTAGCTCATTTACCTAGAAAGTTATGGTTGTTTGAAAAAAATGCCTTTTTCCATAACTTTTAAAGTCACCCTTTCTTGGTGCATAGGTCTATAGGTGCCAGGGAAATGGTTTACCTTTGCCACGGGTTTGGTAATTTTGTGCACCTTCGGGGCAGAGCTGCTTGGGTCTGGCTGCGACCTCCTGTCTCTGTGCCTCCCCGTCTAAGGGATTACCTACCAGGTGGCGGTTTTCCACATTCCCTGTGTATGATGTTGACACATCGTGTCCTGCGGGCTGCAAAGATTGAGGCTTGGGGTTAGAGGAAGCCTCAAAATCACCGGTGGCTGACATCAAGGATGAGCAAAACGGCACAAGTCATGTTTCGGGTAATCTCCACCAAATGAACTATTGTTAAAGTTGATTTTAGACTGCGTAAGATTCGTGTATATCCAAGTCTTCATGAGTTGCTTTTCCAGAATGCCTGAGTAATTCAGACTGCGTTTAAAGTTTGTCCATTCACTTCCCAATAGTTCAAAAGAAATGAACGATGAGGGAGCTTCTTAATATGAAAGGGTTTTTATTCAGTACACATCTCATCCCGAGTCAAAGCCACCATGTATAAGTCTTCATCAGTCCACCTCCCATCTCCTATCAGCAATCAACCACATTTAGAACACGAGTTGCTCCAACACCTTCTAGACCATTCTAGTATTCAGCTCTAACACAATCCTATGTCCGAGGTAGTGGGTATTGGTAAACTCCAGTCTGTTACACGGAGTCGATGTACTTACTCCAGGTATAACTCCTTGGCTAAACATATTTAGCTGATGTTCTCACTAAACTAAGTGACTACTAACTTCTAACCAACTAACTGCTCGCTCCCTACCTTGCAGCGCCTTTTATACTGGTTAACAGGTGGCGCTAGGAGCGTAAGATATTTCTCCTAGAAGTAGACTAGAAGTAGACTTGCTAAGCCTGATCCTTGTTGGATTATATATCATGACAATATATTAAAAGTACTAAGCCATTAGTACAATGTGACATTTTTGTAGTCAGGTTAACGTCGAAAGAAAATCAGATATATATACAGCTGACATACAATTTACCCTTATAATGTCCAGAGAAAGTTGCATGATAGATACCAAAACCCTCTTTTCATAGCACAGTTCTTCTCTGAATTGCATTAATAAAATATTTCATGATTTTCCACCTGGTCAGGTCCAGCGGTGCGGTACAGCGGTAGCGGGCCGATCACTCCGTGCCCGCCGCCCACACTCGGGGAGCACACGGAGGAGGTGCTCACCGACCTGCTCGGTCTGACTCCCCGAGACATCGAGCAGCTCCGTGCTAACAAGGTTATATAAGGGGTGTCAAAACTATTACATAGTCTTTCCAGGATCAATATAAATGGTGTAAAAACTATTTGTGGTCTTTTCAGGATAGATAGCACGGCTGTCAAAAGTATTATGATCTTTCCAAGGAAATTCAGGGATGTAAGTTTTAAGATTTTTTTCTGATTTCAGATTTTTTCGCATCATCACCTCAAACAAAAATTTTAAAATCAATAACTTAAATCACGTTTTATAGCATTTTAAGATCAGATCAGATTTTCTTTCTTAGGTTTCAGATTTTTTTCATTAACCATGACTTACATTCCTGCAAGATGAACAGATATCAAGTTATTATGTCTATGAAGTTTTAGAATATTATGAGATTATTATGAATTATGTAAACATGATACTGTACTTATCATTTAAAAGTACAAAATTACAGTATTTGGAATACTATAAGAGTATTTTTAATCATCTCCGATTTACTGGACGATTTTGTGCCATGATGTATTACCCTTCAAACGATTGCCTGTGATATGCATGAATGCAAGTTGAATAATTGACCAACTTAGAAGTTTAGAATAAAGACTTTAGCAAAATGGCGTGATTTTGTTGGTTCAAAGATCTATTAGAATCTTGTGAATTATAATATTCAACGTCTATCACTACATGCGAATTTTCCTTTTAACGAATTCGCTCCGGGTTGAGTTCTATAATCAAATTCCATGTCAGTGAGAATCGGGGAAAAAATGTCTAGGTATCTATGGTATGACTTGTATTAAGTTGATTGAAATAACAAGACAAGCTTTACGAATGACACGTTTTATTACACTGTCTATCCATGTTGAGTACCATTCTAAAATGTACAGTAACATTGTAGCTAGTACAGTTTGTACAGGATAAACACCTCAGTTTTCTTACAAATGGGGAGAAGTAGGGTTCTCTCTAGTTTGCCCCTTCCACTGGCTATTGTTACATTTTCTCAAATTCCACATACACTGCACAAATACAAAATGCTACTCTATTGCCTTTGAATTACTGATCAAATTAAATCCAGCCATATCGTTATAGTTTTGTATACAAGTAATACAAGGGAATCTCCGTAAATTATATGATGTGCGTTTCTTGAGTTTCATTATCAGTGAAAGTGATTTTATTTCGATGGTTATAAGGAAGGAAACGAAAATTAAAATTTCTTTACATCTGTGAAAACTGGCAGTTTTGTTTTAATTAACACGAACTGGTTATAACTGGCGAGAAAAATGTTTCAGTGTTATATGTGTATTGGAATAGCGTTTTAGTGCTGTTGTCTAATACAGAGTTAATTAAATGTAGACTTATCTAGTTAAAATGCTTCCATACAATTTTATATCCCATAGAACAACTTCCACCTCTAACTGACGTACACCCAACAGCTTACTTTCATTAACACGTCTCAAACTTCTAGCAAGATAAACATTATCAAAGTTTAAAAAAACAATTAAGTAACATGTATTACACTTCTAATAAACCACTTTAACTTGATTAAAATCTCCATGGAAACGCCCACAAACCTGTAAGGAATATTATATTGCGAGGGAAGTTTGGTAGTGTTTCATTATCCATCATCTCTCCTCTTTTTAAGACCCAGTCCACACTGAACAAAAAAAAATTGGAAATGGGTGGACATTTTGGATTTGAGCAGGGGTTTAATCACTTTACATGGGAAGAACTTAAGAGTCGTGTTGAGGGAAGACGTTCTATAATGCTCCTTTATGAAGAAGCTGTAATACCATAAGATATAATTTTGTCGTATGTCTTCCGTATCAACACCATTTTCCGTCTGCAATGATATCAAATTTTATCCTTTATTTGTTAATTTGAAAAACATCGACAGAAAAATCAGTAAAAAATAAGTTTTTAGGGGGGCCTTAAGCGATAGATACATTAAAGTCTGCTTCTTTGGTGATTGTTAGAACGTACCCAAGGAATGGTGGGAAATGGAAAGAGAAAAAAAGAAAAGAAATGAAAATGCTAAATCACTAACATTTAAGTCGGTTTCTACTCCAGCGAATATAACATTTCTAGCTTAATGAGATCGAAAGAAGGGTTCATCAAAATATTGAGAAATTAGATTTAAAAACCGCTGCTATAAAATTACAGATGAAAAAACTTGCAACTAAGACATCATACAATGGAATGATTTTACTAGGCGATCAAGTACACATCGGTTCGCATTCAGAATGTGAAGAAGGAGCCTTTTAAAGATCACATACACAAACAGAACATGCGCTAAGAGTTTCACATGGCACGCACTTTGTTTCACAAAAGCATCACATAAACAGAATTTAACCCCAATTATAAGCCATCAACTTGTCATTGGACTTTCATTCATGGTAATTTTTTTATACTGCTGTAAGATAAATGACCGATCTTGTTATTCAAACTTTAACTTTCTAATTTTTCAGTATTGAAACCTACAAGGGTCTAAGTGTAAATAAGGTCCAATATGTGTCAATATCTATTACAGAAAGTGCCTCCCATCTGGATTATCATATTGATGTCAACAAACTTTCAATAAACATGGTATACTTTTTTTTCTTGGTATAAAAATAAGACCCTGTTTCAACATCATGCTGGTTTTCATTTTTATTCTTTCTGTGGAAATGTTCACGGGAAAATAATGTTTCCTTGTGAAAAAGAAATCCAGTTCACTGAAACTGGTATGCCGGAATTGGCAGAATTGTTGCGTACTTTTCCTGTAACGACCACTCACTGGGGCTCAACAGAAACAGTCATAACACATGCACCGTCCGCCTAACAAGACAACTGCCGACAAACATACCGCGAATCCTGTAGTAAAAACATGGTACAACAGAGAAACAGTTAAGACTTTTAGGGAAACAACACTGTGTCCACAACTCTGGCACTAGTAACAACTGGGACTGAGAAAGACGCGCCATTCACGGGTCAAACACTCTTTGTTATTTTTTTGTATCACAAACACAACACCACATACTCTTAGCAAAAAGTACGCTTAGTAATAAAACTGTGCCTACACAGGTCAGGATTTACATTTTCTGATCTTTCCTCTTGCATTTACATAATTTACCCAAAATACCGTATTTCCCAACTTGTTTTCATGTCCAACAATTCTTTCTTAATCTCAGAAATCTGGCAAAAAGTCCCTCAAAGACCTGAGTAAGCACGCTGAAAGGATTTAATAAAAACATCATTAAGATCAGAACCATCCATGGCTAGCCAAACTAAAGTTCTCAGCATACAAGTGCGCATAGAACCATTTAATTATTCAGGAATTTCTATTATTCAGATTCTCTCCTTAGGCGTCCTTTGCAGCCTCCTCATATTCTCAGACTGATGTGGAACTACAATGGCACTCGTTCTGTTATACACTGATGCTTACTTTTTTTTAAAAAAATGTTTCACTCTGAAGTTTACTTTCTTAAAAACTGTTCGCTAATGCACTATCTGACAAAATTTATTTCATGTAGACTAGGATTTTATCCTCTTCCTACAAGAACAATACCTACTTAATTATATAGGGCCTTCGGTTTTAAACAGAACATTTGTCTTTTTTAAAAAAAGATTTTAAAGGTATTCGTGTGAATCTAGTCTGTTTAGCATAAGTAATTTTCGATATTGTATTAGTGTTTTTTTATAATTTGTATTATGCTCAGGTGTCTGGAGACATCAAATGTCATGCAGTGGCTTATTTTACAGCAAAAACCCAGAAGCGAAACGTCTGCAGATTTTAGTAAGAAAGCAATGAAGTGAGTAACAAAGTTTTTAACCAATAAAGGCTCATAGAGAGTGTGAAGTTGATCAAACCTGGAAGTGATGACGGTCACAATAATGTGTTCTTTTATGGAAGACTACATCACAAAAACATGTGTTCAGTTTTACATTATCCAGTCACGATGTAGCCTTTAAACCACTAAGTCTTATCTGCTCGGAAGAGGACCAATAATTATGTTGATGACATTTAACTTAATCAGACAATTTTCTTGTAAGCACCCTTGTCAAGTTAATTCCCATACCGATTCCAATCGCCTTTGCACACTTTCAAAAAAGGGCCAAATGTAAGTCTACAGTTAAAGTTTCATTATCTTAGGGACTAATATGATATGGGGTTCTTCCTTTTGCAAAGTAGAGTGTGGAACCTTTTGAACCCTATTGTTTTTGTTTAGATACATACATTGCAATGTATCAGTTTTTATGCTAAGAAACACGTACAAAGAAGTGAACTTAGCAGATACATCCGTAAGCTATTCGTATGCTTTTCTTACAGATTTATATTGATTATTTACAGATGGTTTTCAATTGCAGGACGATCAGTATCGGTGGGGGAAATTAGAAAACAGGGCCGCCCTACAAAAGAGATTTCCAGAGTATTTCGTTTGTCTCTTATGGACTGCAGCGGCCTTGTTTCGTTATTTATAGAGATTAAAATTCTACCGTTATCAACCTAGGTATGACATTTGATACCAACTGGGTATGACATTTGTTACCAACTGGGTACGACATGGGCACCAACTAGGTATGACATGGGCACCAACTATGTAACAGGCTTAAGAAATATGCAAAACTAGCTCTACTGTAAGGTCGTATAAAAATATCTACTTTATGATACATAGGCGATAACTACTACAAAATACAAATCTGAACCTACAGGGGGTAAAGTGGGGGTTGGGCTATGGAGAAAGTGTACAGTGTGGCCTAGTAAGTTGGAAGTTAACCATATATTCCTGACCGATGAGTTTTGTCCGATTTTGACTTTAGTTGTGTACAAATGCGTGTCCTTGAGTTTTTTCTATGTACATTTTATAAGTGTAAATTGTACGGAGTCGCCCAGCAGTATGTAGAGGTAAATATCTCTATTTCTTAGTGTATCATTTGTTATTTGAGTGCTTCAATGTAGTTTTGATTATGTGCACTTTTGTGCTTCTTTTACGAAAAAAGCGGGCGAAATGAGGTTGTTTCTCAAGTTATGCCTGTCTACCAATGCAGATTCTCTCCCCCATTTTAGTCCAGCGTACATTTCTCCACAGCCGGACTACATTATTGTAAGGCGACGTGCAGCTAGAAGGTTAATGTGGAGTGCCATATGTACAGAAAATTAACGATAACACAGCTAGGGTAACTATATGAAAATGGGGAAAATTAGAGAAACAAAAATTATTGAAAATAAATTACATTTTGTGGTTTGATAATCATATTGCTGACGCACCTTAAGATAAAGGTTTTCTGGTCTCTTCTTAAACATATCTAATATTAACTAATGGGACTTCAGTAAAGGAACATTTTCATCAGCTGAAGATGTGAGGGGGTCATAATCTCTAGAAAACAATCTCAAATATTTCACATCAATAATCCACATCACTAGTTTCGAAGACAATGTATTTACATCAAGAACACGCGAAAGGGATAAATTACACCCTAGGGGAAATCTGTCCTCATGTTATGATTAACATTGATGATTGTTAACTGTGGCTTGTTTTAGGTTTTTGGCATGCCATGGACACCTCCACGTTTCATTAAAATCAGCTGGGTGAAGAGTGCCGAACCCCGTGCAGTGGTCTGGTGGCGTGTGATCATACTATATACAATGTACCAATGACCTGCTCACTACAAGCTCTGCAGATGCTCCTGAGCTATTCCTGACTTGCTCCTGAGCAGCTCATAAACATTGAGGCAGTGACAGACACTTGTTATAGCAAAGAGCCTGAGTCCTTAAAATTCAGTAGCAGTCTTGAATGTTATTTTTATCTCAGGACTGCGCCATGAACTGCTCTCTCATTTGTCATGAGCAACTCACAAACTGCTCTTTGTTGCTCATAGTGTTAGTCAGAAACTGTTCTGTGGCTCATTGTGTGAGTCACAAACTGATCTCCACTCTGATCTCAAATTGCATGTGTGAACCCTCAGGCAACGAGCTACTCAAAAGTTTGTCAGAAACTGCTCAGAAGTCACCAGCAAGCTGTTTTTGTGCTTTGCACCAGCCCTACTAGAAACAACATGGTAGTTATATATTGGTAAAAGCACTTAGATGGTCCTAAACCCATTCACCCTCTCCTAGGCGTACCAATTGTTGTCAGGCGTCACATTATTACTTCTCCATCACGCAAGTTTAGGCCTTGTTAAAGCCGTCCATCTTTGATTATTAAGCAACTAACTTTAAAATAGAGAATAACCAACATAGGGAATTAAGTGTATTATTCCTAGAATTGAGATTAAAAAAATATACAAAAATCAAGAAAACATTGGAGGAATTTACACTGTTAATGGTTGCTGATGGTAAGATTTGTTCACTGTCAAGCACTAAGTTTGTCTACGGGTTGGGCAAACTAATAATGATTATGGTAAAAAGACTCAAGCATTATGTTTAAAAGTGAACACATTATTCTACTGCACAGACGGCCAACATAGCAGCCTAACCCGAGATTTGAATATATATACATACACATATATAAAGTTACATATGCATATATATACATATATATGCGTAACGAATATTATAGTCGCATTTATATGACCCTAGTTAAAACGGATTCATGCTTCATTATATTTGGGAAATATGTTCCCAATATCATAATGCCTTATACGGCATCTTTTTTTGAGAATACCCTTAAAACAGTAAACGTCTCTGCTTTTCTACAAAGCCTTCATATTAGACCACACTCAATGCCAAGCTAAAGTCTCTACAATCTCAGTCTTGGAAATCAAATCAGCAGCCTTAATAGTAATACTCATGCTAATAATGACCTTGCTTTATATACGCTATTAAAACATTCAAGTTTAGCTGTCTACAATGGTAAACAAAATTAAGTAAATTATACTGAATTACGCGCTTGGCCGATTTCTAGGGTTACAGAACTGAGCAAAAATCACATTTTTTACATCTAGAATGTCACTAGTGAAAATATTTGGATGTGTAATACACGCGTTGACAATCTCACCTGTTATGTTTTCTTTTCGGATCTAGGCCCCTTGAATCATATCTCGCTGAGTATAAAATCTCGCCCTATATCATACAGATTCACTTTCTCATTCAATGTTACTCCACCATAAAACCTTACCTATCTCTGCCCTCTATACAGAAGTACTTTTTACACCGTTCAAACCTATGTGTATAAGATATGAAACAACTTCTTCGTTAAAATGCCTTAGTTCTTAGCAAAACGAATTGGTGGGTTAATTCTACTGTTGCCTCATGCAGTTTCCAGATACCGCAGATTTATAATTCCCCTTGTTCTTTATTAGTCAGAACACAAAGATATAAGGCTGCAGTACTTTTACAGTTTAAGTTTTCGGTGAGCGTCTATGTCAAACTCGGGGTATGCACAGCAAACCCCTACAGCGCGCTGGGTGAACGCGTAAGCGAAGACGACAGAAAGCAGACCACAAATGGAATAAGGATTTGGCTGATGGGACTTGGTATATAAAAAACGTGGACATGTTAACTTGGCTTTCGGTTGCTGCTGCTGCTGCTGCTGGCTATTTATTGTTATGGATGCAGTTAGTAGATTTGGTCATCAGTACGAGCGAGCTCTATTTCTGCTCTCCTTCGCTGGCTTCTGCGAACTCCGTCCGCACGGCGGTACGGCTCGTTTTTCAGATCTGCAAAAACGATGGCAGTATTGAGAAAAGGTTGAAAGACACTGATTATAAATAACTGTTGTGTGCAAAATCAATTGCAACTAACCTATTGGCCTAACACTATCAGAAAAGCACCTTAATGTACTTCTATTAGGCTAGGGACTATAAAATACCTCCAAAATATTTTGTTTATTTGACAGCTTGTATAATACATGTACAGGTATAATATGAATAAGTTCATTACAGCTCCATTAGAAAAGGATTCTAATGATTGTAACATAAATACTTATAGGTTCATTTAATTGTATAAAAAACCAAAATTCAGATATTTTCTAATTTGGAAAGGCTTTATCAGAAAAAAATGCTTACCAAGCAATATGTCTTCTAGAGCACCATGGTACACTTCATCTCTGTTGAGAACTTTCTTCTCTTTGATTTGCCGTTGTTTCCGTTTTAACTCCGAAACGACAGCCTCCTGAAGGCAAAATTATAGATTAGAAAAGGGCAACTCTATTTGCATGTATTTTCTCTTAATTCAAATGAATAAGTGGTTAGAGTTTAGTGTCGTCAATTAATAATCAAAACTTAAGAGAAGCGCACAACAGAAACACGAAAACAGTAGACAGAGACATGATTATTAATCAAACCAAATGTAATTGGTTACAAATCAACAAACATAGAAAAACGTAAGAATAGAAAAGGAATAGATTACGTCTGATGCATTTTAATGTATTCTGTATTACTTTACTTCAATTATTTTTTCAGTTATTACATTTTTGTTTACATGTTTGATAAAGGATCCTTGAGGTAGATTACAGAGTATCTTCAAGTTAAATTACTTGGTTTTTCCTAGCTAGAAACTTGTCAAAATATTGACTGTCTACATAGCCATAAAACAATCAATATCTTGGCCACTTTTTGCATGAACCAGGCTTTGAATTTCGCACAATGCATGAAGCTTGTTGAACAGCCATAGGGTTCGTAGGTTTAATGCCAATACCACTTGGGGAGAGAACAAAGTCAAAGGTTTATATTGTGAGGGGATGAGGGTCGATAGGTAAAGATACAAAGTTAAAATATCAACTTCATGATTAAACTTAGGTCCGACACTTACAGACAATTAGACAACACATTCGACATTCTGTTTGTGAAGGGTATACAAATAGTTCTAGTTTCTTTTTTCTGGGTATTTCTTATCCCTCTATTGATTGATCACCTGGTGAAGACTCCCTTAAGGCTTTAAACCTCTTACAACTAAATTGCTTAATATTACAAGCTGTGGTGAACTTAGACATGAAGTGAGATAAACATTTCAACTGCTTCCCTGAGTCAGTTGAAAATTTACAGTAATTCTCTATTGTATTAGCATAGACATAATTCTTTCTTTTTCAATATTAGTATACCTTCTTTTGTAGTGCGCTGATATATCAGAGTCCAAATAATTCATTTTTAAAATATGCACCAAAAAAAAAATCATGACCGCCATAGAACAGACCGTTTTTCATTTTTTCGCTTTCAATTTTGGAAAAGTCGTACTTCAGTATATCTACTTACATCATGATAAGATCGTTATCTTTAAAGTCTATGCTCACCACATGTCTATGTGGCCCTTAATCTAGGGAATATTTCTAGCAAAGACTACATTGGAAAGCCGAATGATTTCAACGGCATTGCATGCGCTTTGCACTCATTGAATTTACATGTTAATTGAATTTTCATTAATTTATTTGCCTTTGCATAGCGATTTATTGGCTGTAAAGAACCTGTATCCAGCTATGCCTGTCTCTCTGTGTTATTCAAAACCTTAAGTTTGACTTGAAACCTTGTCTCTAATTCTTGCTTTAAAGTTAGCCCAATACCATGGGTTGGTTCTAGGATTTTAGGATGTTTATATTTAGGAAACAAAGTTAAGTATATACCCTGCTCTTGGGAGCTTTCTCCGCGTTTAAGCTCTCCTGAATCAATAGTTAAAGAAAAATTTGTCAACAAAACAAAAATGTTGGTTTGCTATTTCTTCTGATTAAGAAGGAACAAAACAAATCAAATCAACCAAGCATTACGCGAGGGAAAGGAGGACAGCACATACATAAACAAAGTTTCGTGTTAGTAGGGAAAATACAGTAAAATATCTTAACATTAACAAAAGGAACTCGCACAAAATTGAGCTTGTCCTTAAACATTACAAACGAGTACCCTTTTAAAGGGTGTAACCAAAACACATTTTTTGGCCACCTAACCATTGGCTATGGAGCCAACTCTTTATCTCTTTCACCTCAATTTATGTCGGGTTTTGGAAAGCCTTTGTTCCAGCCGCATAACAAAATGCAAGTCACCGAAGCAGCCTGAGACAATCGAGCCTGATGCGACCAGTTGGTTTTGTCTGGGGGCATTTAAGCCATGTTATTTTTTTGTAATTCGATACGGAGACCTTTTTTCATGCTCTCTGTCCTACAGCAGGAAATTAAAACATTTCTACAGGAGTAAAGTTCCCTCTTTGCATCCAGACCTATCATAACTAGTATAATCATCCTCTTTTCACACTTCATATTTAACATACTAAAGTTATACCACTACATTTCGAATACATTTCATGTATTCCTTACCTAATATAAAGCGACAAGCTTGCAAAAGAACCAAAAAAAAGCAAGAGGACCCTTACTCTTTTATTAATTAATCGATGAATACAGAACATATCTGAATTCAATAATTGAGAAGCCTTATCTAATAGATCTAACGCATTCCTGAAGTCCTTTAGGATATAATTTTCTAGCTCATGCAGTTTCATATCTTCCATTTGGAATGGCAGCTAAGTTACGTAATCAGGCAAAATACTGTTTTTGTCTTCTCAAATGAGAAAGAGAAATCAATGCAATGCGGTCGAGCACCTAACCTGAATGTCTTATAAGATTGCTGTCCCACTTGGACGGGAAGGAGGGCTGTGCCAAAGTTTTCTTGATAGGGACCGGTCTCTCGACCCGACTGTCCCTCAAAAGTTTGCGCGCGGCTAGTTCCCTAATTAAATCTCGGGGCAATGATCCGGGGTACTTTATCGGCAAGAAAAGTAAACGAAAATAAACATCATGCAGCCAACTGAGTAGGAAACATGATTCTGCCAAGTGAATGGGTGAAGCGATTAAGACTTAGAAATGCGACTCATCAATAAATATCTGTTATTATTTAATTAGGTTAACAACACACTGGATTGTTAATTAATGTTTAAAGTATTTATCCTGTGAAGGAACAGAGAGCACAAAAAATTCTAATGATCACTTTAAATTCTTTCAATACCATGATTATTTCGTTGTACAAATATACGCTTTGGAGTATTCCAAAACATGGAAATCAAACAGAATTATTAAAATCGACAAAAAATAGGATGATTCAAATCCTCTCACACCAACGGCTCAAACATGCTAGACATATTGTTGTTCAGAGACAATCGAGCAGGAATTGGTGTCAAAAGTGAAAAGGTACCATGCAAAATATTAAACTTTTATTGAAAGATTAATATAGTAGTAACCAAAATAATCCCCATAACCCGAACAAGCCATTTCAGGTTGCACTGAACTTAAAAAAACTGACTTACTTTAATTAAAGTATTTTTTCAAATACAATTCATGCTCAATGTACGATAGCTAACTACGAATTTTCATAGTTTTGCTGCCAGAACAACAATACATATCAAATCATTCAGAGGAGACCATTCAAGCCAAGCCGCCCATCACATTAACTGGACAAAGCCCGCTCAGGTAAATTAATAATCAATTAACTGGCTCGTTAATTAGTTAAGAGAGAATGAAGAGGGGTGGGGCCACCCAGGCTCAGCAACATTCACTCAAACCAGAGGGAGATGAGAAATTGTTTGAGTACGCGACCTGTTGGTTTTGGTTTGTGTTCTATAGAAAAGAAACACACACACTTTGCTTAGCTAAAGATCCCCCTCAATTGACCATGACGACGGCGCCGAACAAGAAACTTGCCTTTTTTTAAAATGAGCATTAAAATTGCTTTCTAATGTTATCATATTTATTTGAAATACTATAAACCTGACAGCATGGAGTGTTTGAATGTTAAAAAAGCAAATCTCTTTCGGCACCTTAATTTGTTAAATAAAAAGCCTCGGACAAAGTGAGATATCAGAAATAACCAAATAAAATATCAAATATGCATTATCCAGTTAATGATAATAAAACTGTACATTACAGATTAAATGAGCCCGTCAACATTAACATGGTCATCTCAATCATGATTTCTATTACATGTACATTAAAGTCGACGGGCCCTACTAGAAAGTTATTTTCTTTAGTTACAATTTCCTAGGTATCATCATCACTAAAAATATTAAAAGAAAATTAAAAAAAACAACATTATATTACAATTACGCTTAGATAAATAGAATTAATAAAACAAAACCAATGCCGTACCTGTGACCGGTGGTTGGATTTCCTATTGCCGCTGCTTCTCAGAGACCCGCGAAGGGTGGCGGCCGCCTCAAGTTTAGCCCGCGTTTCCAAATCTTGTTCTGCTTGCTAGAACACACAACACAAAATGCCTTGACCAACAGAGTTAAGAAACATCTGTGATTATACTCAAACAACTAATCATTTGACATAATTAAAATTTAAAATCTCGCTTGTACTTTTTTATATTTAAGTATTTATTTTAATCTGAATACTTTACTGTTTCTTGTTGCTTTTTGATTAACCTTGTTGTTTTTAGTTTCTTCTAAATATGAACAGATCGGATAAAAATTATCTCTAACTAGAAATAGCTTTAAATAATCTCTTAAGAGTGGGCTGGCTTAACTCTGTGCGTGGTATAAACTCTAAATGTACGTTGTAACTAATGTATATCCTGCTGTTTCTGCCATGCTTCGCGACCATACATCATTCACCTAATTTATATCTCTCCTCATTTTTTTTTAGGTTGTATGTCATTTTCAGGAACAACACAGACATTCATCAACATTTTGACGGCCACCTTGACGTTTTACTGCTACTGGTAAATATGTACACTGGACAGATATCTATGACAACGTAGGCGCTTGTGAATGTGCAAATCAGGGCAAGCTGTTGGTATTTTGGTAATATCCATTCCTTAATGTGGATTTCAGATTCCTGTATTGGGACATCCTCTAAGTGATGGAATTTATAAAATAACTTGTGAAAAGAAGCACGGAGAGTTTCATGACAGGTATGTACAAAACATTCTAACGATACTAAAACGGAGCTCATGCGATATCAAATGTAAGTGAACATAAAGAAAAGAATTAAAAAGAGATCATTAAATTCCATCACAGAGGAAGTGGGATTTCGATTTCTTAAATTTCACATCAACTATCTATGGAAAATATTTCTGGCAGTTGGAAAATATCTTTTCAGAACTATCTAGAGTCCTTAAATATCTCACTTAGTATCAACCTACTAATCCCAATTATCTCCTAAACTTAAGAGCTAAACTAAGATTTCCTGATACTGTATCGCAATATGAAAAGTTTAGGCAAGTCTGAAAACGTTAGAAAGCGTGTTTGGAACCAAACCACCACTTACAGGCTACACCCTTGCATTTTTTTCATTTTTTTTCATTTTTTTCATTTAAAAAAAAAAAGAAACCTCCATATTTGGTTGCTTTTTTTCCTTCCACACAAATTAAGCATCTAATTATCAGATCTTATTCAATTATTACTAAAAGACCAACAGTTGCCCCTCTTGGCCTGGTGTTTTATAAGGGGTTCCTACACAGACTAGCCGTACCTGGAGCTCGTCTTTCACCTCCTGCTCGTGGCATGCAATGAAGGGCTAATCAGAGTCACACACCGCTTACCAGCCGGGGGGGCCGGGCAGGCAAATCACAATGCAGGCGACAGGGCCAGCCAAAAGTACTCAACCAAAGTGACCGTGTCCGTAGGATGTATACTATTCTTTTTAATGATTTAAAAAACAATATTTTGTCTCTGTATTTTTTCAGTTTTTTGAAGGGAATTTCTATTATTTTTTGAGTGGACAAAAACTGAAAAAGTGAATTTTAGCTTTGTTTATAGGATGGGATTTTTCTTCGTCGAATCCTTCTTTTGGCAGTACATTTTGAGTACCGCGCCCATCAGAAGAACATTGTTGTAGTAAATGTTAAGATCTATGGAGGGAAAAATACACCTACGTCGCTTATGAACATTTTAAGTTTGACATGTTATTGTATAAAGCACAAAACGTACGGATTACTGCCTTGAAATAAAGTTTAGTTTAATTCCGATAATCAAGTTTAGGTTTTTTTAAGTGCATGAGGCCCAAAATATATGCACATACTGGCAGGCCATAAAAAAACCTAGTTAACGACTGAGTGGATACGGTCACAACGGTTGATAAAAAATGAGCTCGCAGAAGCAAAGATGCCAATCTGACGAAGCACAATAGTTGTGAACAATGTCGGAAGGACTAAAAACTTCGAGTGAAAACCAAACCGTGAAGTCAAACTCTACCATCGTGAAATTATAACAACTGAGATTGCATAATAGGAGATAGACAGAGCCTATGTGGTTGTTAGATCATTATGTGTAAATGAATAACTTTAAAAGTGTTCACTACCAAGTTGTTAGGAGCAACTTAGGAAATATAACAAGGACATAGCTGTGATTGGTAATATAAATAACAAGGGGGGTAAATCTCATAAAGGGTGACAATTTTAAAGATTATTTTAAACATTTTAAATTTGTGTAAAAAAAAAAAAATTGTTTTCAAACTGACCTTGTATGCGTTGGAGAAGCGTACGAAGAGAGAGAAGAACGTGCTCGGGGCAAGGATTTTGGGGTTCTCCCCAAAGTACTCCACCACAGACGTATAGGCTTCGCGGGCTGTTTTCAGATCGGTGCGCAGTTTGCGCAGCTTGTCCTCTGAGTTTGCGAGGAAATCCTTCAGGATCACTGGAGGGTCGCGGTCCTTGCGAGCGTCAAACTCACGCCGCGTCAGCTCCATCCCCTTCTCAAGCTCGACTACATCTGTGCCGATGTTCTCCAGTGAGACTGGGCAGCGAAAAAGAATACATTCAACATCAATTTTTGGTCATTCGAAGTAGTTTTTTAAAATAAGGTACAGAGATGCCACTTTCCTGTCTTGAAACTGAAGGAGCCAAAGATGAGTAACCATCTTGTCTGTTTTGACAAGAAGTTCATAAGCCATAATGTTAAAACTGATGCGAAACTAGAGTTAAGACCCATGAGAAAGTTAAGAGCTAATAATCATTCGTGAGCAACAAGTTCTACTAAAATGCATATATATACAGCTAAGAGGCCTTTTCCCTTTCAATTGATTCAATTATTATTTTTTAGATGTTATTGCCAAAATTACTACCGGTAATTCAACGAATATGTTTGACTATTATGATTTAGAAAATTTAATTGATTTAATGAATTTTATCTATTATGTGAAGTGACTTTAACCCGGATACCAGTGGATTTATATATGTCTAAAGGGTTAGTAATCGTGTCAATTCTATATGAGACGTGGCTATAAAAAAAGAAATTAAATGTGTCAATTGTTAGCAGCCCTTTGGATATTGCACCCGTACACTTGTTGTTAATCTTTCATTTCTACACAAGAAGACAACACATTTCGAATTATTTACATCAATGTATTCTTTGTTAATCTAATTACCTTATAACCTATATACCTTTGATTCTAATTAACCTCACATTTCCACACCTAGTATTTGTAATTCTTTTTATGTTTTTTTTTTTTTTTTTTTTTTTTCTCAAGAACAGCATTTGGTAGTAGATAGTGGGAACACACAAACTGATCTCAAAAGTGCAAGTTGATTGAGGGTGATTAATGGAAAACATGGGCCAGAGATGTATTTATCTCATAAATCCATGAATATAGAGGAAATCAGTGTGTTATGTATAACTGTTTAAATGTATCTTACTTGGATTCTCTAAATAAACAAAAGGGTCTCTTTGATATTTGAATAGATTCATTGACATTCCTGATTACAGGATATTTTTACGACAATTTTAATCTACACTATCAATGAATTAGCCACACACAAAAAAACACATTATCAATGTATGATGTATCAAATACGAGAGGATATTCTATCTGCGCATTATGAGACAATACTGTATACTCCGAGATTATAGTATTTGATAGAGAAACGGAATAAAATACTCTGAAAAGAAAATGAGGTAGTTGACACAAGGAATTAAATCCTAAAATGCATTCTGTAAACTGGCCAACATGATTAGAATTAAAACGTGCGGAAAGAAACATCCAAGACTTTCCACTTACCCACAGCAGCCTTCTCTATAAACCTAAGCTCCGACTCAAAGTTCGCAATTTCTGGGAACTTGTCCCTGATCGTTTGTACAATAAAGTGCAACAACGTCGTCTTCTTATCTGACGACTTTGTATCCAGCAGCTGTAAAAATCAATACTCATAAATATTAATAAATTATTGGCATTTTCGTAGTGTATAAGGGGACACACAAGTGAAAGGACCGAATATTTGCTCAGACATATTCATAAAAACTTCAAAGAAAGTCAGAGTTTATCATACCAGCATCTGACGGAAAAAAAGATTCCTTGCTTCGTTCATTTGGAACAAGTAAATAAGCGATTCTTTATCGGACATTATGATACGTATGTCCTACCATATGCTAACGTTTTCCCCCATCTTGATCATGTTATAATTTGTAATAGATTGCTCTTGCTATCTCTGTTATCAATATATCAGACTGTACTTTATCTATGTCATGAATATCTTACCATATCCAGACTTTGCAGTTTGAAGCCATAAACGGCTCCTCGTTTGGCACTGTTCATGTAGTTTCCGAATGCCAGGATAATCTGCAAAATAAACAAAAAGAACATGTACACCCCAAATAAAACATAGATTAATCTGTGCCTAATCGGGTTTCCCCTATTATTATTATACATGTATCATGTATATCAAACAGACGCTTATCTGTACTATTACTTTCGGTTTCTATTGGAAGTTGTAGTGGAAATGGTAGACTATATCTTGATTCAATAACTTTAGAATGCAAAACGTATCTTTACTTTGGTGTTTTTCTTAACTTTTCCTCTTTATACCCCTCTATATGAAACAGATTTGTATCTATACTGTAGCTTTTGGTTTCTATTGACGATTACACTAGATGTTTTTTAAAGTAAAATATCTGTTGTTCCTATTTTTCTGGAGCTCACTTCCTCACAGATCCCACAGTTATTGTATAGTATTCAATTTGACTCACCTCCAGCATTTTCTTAACTTTCTGTGAATTCTTTATAGACATAGACGCCGCAATACACGCGTTTAGTTGCTGAAAATAACATTGAAATACGCAAGTAAGTAATTGCTAGAATCCACAAATGTCTTCAATTCATATTGATAAAGAGTCTGTGTACCAAATATAACAGTACAGAATTTAAAGGCACAAATACCTTTGTATTATGCATAATGTATTTCTATTTATTTAAGCATATCTTAGTACCAGTTACTTCTTTTACTGTTATCATTAAGAATCTGTGAAAACGTGGTCAGTTCTCTCTGCTGATGCTACCGCAATTGGAGGGGGGCCCTCTGGGGGCTATTAAAAAAAAAGAGAAATCTGTTATCATTAAGAACATAATAATCAAGGTTCTTACCGGTTGTAATTGGTGGAATGTGTCAAAGAAGTTTCCGATAAAGCTCATGATGTTGAGCTTCTGTGTTAGTCTTTCGACCCGCATCAACTGAAACAGGATATGCAAAGAATGTACAGGGTTCCCACGCGTTTTCAAAAATCGATTTAAGGCCTTTTTAAGACGAATTTAAGACCAAGATTTGGGCAAATTAAGACCTATCGACCGCGTGCAAAGACAAATTTCAGAAATATCATATGATTTGAATTTCAATTAAGAGTACTTATTTGAAAGTTGGATTTGGAAACTTCATTTTAACTTCTCAAAAAATTCAATTTAAGACCTTTTTAAGACCTCTAGCTACATAAATACCAAATTCAAGACCTTTTAAATGCCTTTAATTTGAGAAAATCAATTTAAGTCCTTTTAGGATCTGCGTGGGAACCCTGATGTTTTAAGATGTCTGACTTTTAGTTTTAGATAGAAAATGGGAGATTGGGCCAGGGGGGTATAAGGTGTCATTACCCAGTGTTTTACTGAATAGCACGCACAGGATATTGCCTTCCATACAGTACTTATCTACTACTTTAACTGGAAACATCTAATGAGAACGTGGCTAAGGTCGTGTCTACTTCGATGAAAAAAAACAAAAAACTTTAACTGGAAAACAGGAATCTATAGTACAAAGATTTGAATCTAAGTAAATATCTGGGAATTTGACATCAATACAAAAGTGAGGATTGATATGTACTAGGGGTACTTACGTTCATCATGAAGCGATCCTCTTCAGCCAGCAACTCTGGGTTCTTCTTTTCCCTGAGGTAAATGTTAAACGCCTTTACCTGCAAAAGAAATATCAGAATCAATATGTAAGATTTTCTTAGTCTTGAGCAGCTGTTGTCAATAAATCATAAGCTTTAAGAACAAAATGTCAGTCTGAAATGTCAAACACCAATTATTATTTTTACAGATTCTAGACTTTCAGTTTCCATCTATATGTTATGTCAAAGTCAAGATGATATGTGTACGTCGGGTACAATCTGACCTACCTCTTGTTCATTGGGCACCACCCGCATCAGGATCTCTACCCTCTCCAAAGATAAGGTATTCAAATCCAACCTGGGAAAAAGGAAAGTACCAATATATAATTAAATGTATAATAATTTTACATCAGTAACAAAAACAACATATCAAATTTTATGAACGGTCCTAATGGTCCTGCTGTTATATTGAAAATAACACGTTTTCTAATCAAATCGGAATAAGGATTTCTCAGATGTATAAGATTTTAGAACCATTACTGTTTCTACAAGTTTTTTTTTCCAGGGTTAATTAATATAGTTAATGGATTTATTAAACTACTCACGAGTTGATGGCCTTGACCACGTCCTCATCACTCAGCTCGATCTTTCGTCTCGTGATAGCTGTAACAACAAAGGGAATCAGCTGTAAAACATACTTGGGGGATCTTATTAGATAAGTACTAGAAATCATGAATTAAGTGACAATAATAAAACTTTGTTTAAATACATATCCAGAGCGACCAATAATCGATGGGGACAAAACAATCCGGTGACACTGATAACCAGAAGTAGTGGTATGATTTAGGTAGTAGTAGAGCTCTTAAAATGTTAATTCATATCGTCAACAAAGTTTATAAACCTCGCTATTGCGGAAAAGGCCCACTGAAAGTCCTCCACATGATTCAAGGGTGGATTTGGGGGTTTGTATATTTCTAGGTACTAAAAATGTTGCATTTTGCACGTTATGGCCGCTGGGTTCAAGGAAGTTTGCACATATATCAGCTTTCAGTTGTATATATTTTTGATAAAATATATAGCTTTATATCACTAACTGTAGAAAAATTATATAGCTTTATATCACTAACCGTACACGAAAAAGCTCTCTGTGCACACTTTTTCAAAGCTGTAAACACAGCAAGTGCACAAATCAAAACCTTAATTTTGGACACTGTCCTGTTGATGGAAAAGTTTTGGTTAATACTAAAATCTTACCACAGTTGCGTAGCCGGTTGGTGTCCAGCAGACTGATGTGCTCCACGCGTTTACTCTTGCGCTGCGGGTTGGGCGTGTTGTCGGTGAAGTCCCCACCCAGGTGGCCGGCCAGGCTGCCAAGGTGGAACACCTCCTCAAAGCGGTAAAAGTCGATGACCTGAAACCCAAAAGGGACAAATAAATTTACATTCAGTAACATAAATCTGTCATCAAAAGTAACACAATATGATATTACAATGATTTCTTTTCCTATTAACACTTTTGAGTTACCCAAAATTGTATCGACGATGTTGGGAGACTGGTCTACTGTCAGTTATAAATGATATCCATTTCATGTTTTTTTCAAACTTAATCATTATTCATACGTCTCAAGACTTTCCGAACAAGTTTTCTGAGGGTCTCAAACTTTCATATTCAAAAATTTATTATGATGAAAGTATAACTTAGCATTTTTGAAAAAAAAAAAAATATATATATATATATACATATATTTAAAAACCAAATTTTGTTAAATGAAAATGATATTTTTCTGCTATCTAAAACAGTAGTTCATAGAGGTCCTGATTTTCGATGTTTAACTTACATCATACAGTTTCTCATCGTCAAGTTCTGAGAAGACGGTTCCCTTGACCTGGTTCGGCTTCATGGCGACCCAGTTCAGAACCGGCAGGCGATGCTTCGTCTGGATCGTCTTCCTGATTGACATGGCTGGAGGTGGTACAAACATTACAGTTAGAACTCACAATCATGAAAATAAAGTCAACTATAAGTTGTTTTTTTGTATTTGGACAGCTTCGATTATGTTTACATCCCTAGGCGTTTTGGTAGGTCGCTAGGCCTGTTTATAAACTTTTGAATTTGAAAAAGAGAATATATTTTGAGACAGGCTGATGTGTTTCGGGGTGAGATGGTAGGTGGGTGCTGTTGGGTAAACAACATCATATTGTGAACAGTCTCATGGCACAATGGAGCTTGATGTGTTGATATTTAACTCCGGAAAAATGCACAAGTTACCTCTGTCAATTCTAGAGTTCAAGCATAACAGAATGATGTATAAAACTGGTGAACGCATCTGTATATTCAAGGAATTCAACAAGAGAGACAGAATGTAAAAGGAGGTAAGTTTAAGGTAACACGAGAAAAAGACACAAGGTAATCTCTAAACAGACAATGTACAAAATAATAAAAACTTCCACCACCTACAAGATCATTTTCTTTCTTCACTGAAATTATGGTTCTGTACGATTCACATACTTTAACAAAATTAACATTACCTACAGGTACTCATGCAATTGATACCACTTTCAGTTTCACTATTTCATTCTACATCAGAGATATGACATAATTACTATTGAGACTAGCCTACCAACACGATTATGAATAATCATTGGGTAGAGGTAACATTAAGACTTTAGGAGTATCTGGAGAGTTCATGCTTGTCATGGCACATACAGGAATAGCGGACTTTACCATTTCCATACGGATCAAACTCTGTAATTAATTCAGGGGGAAGATCGATACAGGTTAGTGGGGGAAAGCAGGTAGCTTCATCCAAATCTTTCTGTCAATTGAAAAGATGCCTAGAACTAAATCGTTCAGTCAATTGAAAAGATGCCTAGAACTATATGTTCTAGAACTGTTATATATACACATACAAGTATTTCACATAAGCATCCTCAATTAGCGATTAATCAAACGCTTCAAAATAAATCTGTGTGCATGATTTTTCAATGTACATTAACCATGAAATGCTAATATATTTTACAGAGTACCAATATTTCTTTTATCGGTAAAAATGCAACAAAAATAACCAAAGGGTTATCATATCCAATGCAAAAAAACACGTTGTAGCAAAGCAGACACAAACAACTCTGGCCTAAAGTAAGTGTATTTCATTATCATTCAAAATTTGATAATTTGATAATTTCTTGAGGCCTAAGAATAAACTTAAACCCTAAGAATTAACTTCTGTAAGTCGACTTACCCGGTAGGGGAGGCGGTGCCATACCGGGCATGGGCGGTGGGGGTGGTGGCATGGGCGCTCCAGGGAGTGGTGGTGGTGGGGGAGGTGGTGCCATGGGCGGTGGTGGAGGTGGCGGCGGCGGCGGTGGTGGCGGTGGTGCCTGCATGGCGGGCGGCGACGCTGGCGGAGACATGGGGCTCTGTTGCCGGGCTGTGGGGTTAAACAGAAAATTGATTTTAGAAAATTGATTTTTTTTTTCAAATTCTTTTTTTTAACACAAAAAATACAAACAAAATTGACAGAAAAAAAAAGAAAGAAAAATAGGTTATAGTCAACATAGTCGGTCGTCGACGAGAATGAATACGTGTAAATGTTACACTTTGAGTAACATCTATGGATGTAAAGATATGAAGATTTATTGCATATAATATGCATTTGACTTTCACTAGTAGTTTAAAACCAATGTCACAACTCACATCACTTGATCACATTTTAATAATTAAGACAGTTCCAATATTGATCATATAATGCATTCTATTCTAAATCCTATTGATTTCGAACTGGTTGATATCAAATACATATACGAACATGTATTTGTGAATAGAAACACATGCGACTAGAAAAAGATGGCTATATCAGAAATGCAATATCAAAATATTATCTAGAAAAGTTGGAAAAGTCGTCAAAAGTTCACTGTAAAACAGTGATAATCAGTCACAGTAAAACGTGTATGTACATAATCATAAGAACTGACAGAAAACAATGCACATCAATGATGTATAAATATCTAAGATGTCACAGAGATGCATGATCACGTAAAAATGGGGCTTTCTGTTGCCAGTATCGGTGGCATCAGCACAAACCTAAGGACGAAACAATGTCAACTAAGGATAAAATTTGTATATATCAAACACCATGTTATCAACTGAAGTTCACGCATTAAAATGGAGCACGAGGGCGCGAGCTTGGGCCCTTCCCTTTTACTACAAACATTTTTGGATAAATTTTCAAACACCCCCTCACCCAGAACCAACGCAATGCATACACCGGTTAAGACTTGGCATTTCAATTTACCCACGATACAAATTATTACTCTTCCATTAATAAGAAAATTTCAGAGAGAAAAAACGTACACAGGCTGTACACAAACAATACTGGCTAACCATTATATCCTTTTTTTTCCTCCCCATCTTTTTATAGTTGTACCAAGATAACCAAACTCTAACAAACCCCTCCTTATGGGTATAAGAGAGACGATTTTTTTTGTTTGAATTTTTGTTTGAATTTTGTTTTTGATTTTTGTTTGAATTTAAAAAAAAAAAAAAAAGAATTAAAAAAGAGAGATACTCAGATAGAGTGGACACTGTTGATAACAAGGGGTTAATACACAAAAGACGGGAGCTAGACACGGGTGGTGTTACTGGTGTTGCAGAGTGAGTTACCCAGCAGCTGCTCCTCCAGCTCCTTCTGGTGTTGCAGCTGCTGTTGTTGCAGCTCCTGCAGGTGCAGCTGTTGTTGCTGTTGTTGCTCCTGAGCTGCTCGTAAAGCTAACGGACACACACAGACCCAGTATGGGCCCAGTTAGTCAGGGTACTCGCTCGTACAGACCCTATTATACTCAGCCCACTATGTTCTACTTTTATTTTGGCTATAGTGAAAGGATAATTGATTCTAGTGTGCAGAAAGTGCTTTATTTAAGCGTCAATCAGTCAGACGTCTTGTGTCCTAATAATTTTTCATTTTTCAAAAAAATGTCATAAATAATATTGATGTTCCTCAAGACTTGAATTTATATATTATCCAAAACTAGGATACCAGCTTAGTAAGAGACTTCCTATGGCTTCTATATGCTTCGCATGTTGTATTGGATACAGTAACGACCGACAATACATGAAAGCTTATCAGTAAAACCAGTAATGATCAGAATTAGTGAAAATAACCTACAATAGGATCAATGATGAGCATTAAAAAAAAGTAAATCCATTTTTGTCCTTTTTTTTCAAGGTAGCATCCAGTGGGCGAAGGCCTTGTCTCACAAACAAAATGTAAATTTCTCCATTTACCCTTGATATTTGCGGCCTTACAAAATAATGGGAGAATTCTTTTAAAAAAGAAAGAGCGAACCTACCTTTCATGTTCTCCCGTAATTGCTCCAGTTCGTGAAGTTTCTCTTGTAGTTGTGAGTCCTTCTGCATTGCCTCGGCCTCCTTCGTTGACACCATTTGGATGAGTTGTTGCAAATCACTCTCCTGCTTTTCGGCCGTTTCCTAGTACCCAAAATCATCCATATGTATTTAACTAAATCATTGAAATGGTCCTGGGTTGACTTAATTCAAATGTATCTTTTTAGGTTATTTAACTTAAGTTATGTTATTTTTTGTTATAAAAGCGTGTTTTTCTCATTTATATTTTTAGGCAAACAGGCACATGTATTTTCAAACGGAAAGTAAAGAATTTTGGCAATGCAGAGAGAACACCACAAAGATAGTATGCATAGTTCCACATGACTCAATAAGTAAAGCCAGAAAGTCGTTCGACCAAGCATTCTTTCAACGTTAAATGATAATAAATCCAAACCTTTAAAATATATTTGACTTTTTCAGTCCGCCATACAAGTTGCAAACGTAATCAACACGAAATACAAGGTTTACAGTTCGGTGTGACATTTAGTTCATAGCAAATATGTTATTAAGTTTTTTTAACACAAATTTTAAATATATCTTATGATAGAGCAGTTATGCGAAAAAAGAGTGTAACATTCAGAGTGGTACGTGCGATATAAGAACCTTTGGAAAACGTACCATATATACAGCCTTTAAATGTGGGGCACAGAAAATGACAGGATATTACTATAAGTCGAGGAAAGGTGTTCCAAAAGTATTTAGTTTGCTTCTATTCTAAGTGGTATAATATGTGAACAAAAGTGAAGTTGGGGAAGATGTTTCTCGGATAAAATGCAATATAGTAGATAATTCTGTGAAGGTGCTATTTTTGTGTGTGATAAATATTTCATTGAATTTCGTTCTTACTTCCAACATTGCCTATTTTCTACAATATTTAAAAGTGTTTTATATATGTGAAAATACATAACGGTATAGCAGAAAAGAAACATGGAATTACTTACTTTTAATAACTCTCTTTCTGTTATTACATCGTTGAGCGTCTTTTCTAGTTCCGCTGAAAAAAAGAAATTCATTCATTGCTTCGTCTGGTCTAAAACGTTCTTCACAATGCAGCTTACATATTTACAAAATTCAGCACAAATGGTTTATGTTATTAGATCCCAGAGCAACATTATTATACTGGCTGTTCAAAACTTAAAAAGTATCTGCTAGCATGTCTTGTGTAAATAGAATGTGGACTCAGATAATACACTTTAGGAAAAGAGACAAAAACTAGATATTCTCAGGCGATTCCTTTCCGTTCAACCTAGATACTAAATATTTTTGCCTCTTTACAGATTATATTTTTTTATCATTCTAATTGCTTACCAATTTTTGCTATTGCTTCGTCCTCTATTTCTTGAGCACGCTCATTTGCCTGTTAAATAGATAGGTTGACATCATTATAAACAATGATAATACCACGTTGATTTGTATTAATATCTTAGAATTACGTCTTTTTAATTGGAAATCATACAGGAACTTTAAATGATCTGTCTTGAGACACCAAAACCAGTACCAATACTACATTACTTAACCTTTTCCCCTCAAGGGAAATCAAAATTAAAAAATGCCAAAATCACCTATAAATGAAACGAGAAATTTGATCCGTGGCACATTTGATAACAAAATGTGTAACCAAGAGTATGACAAAGATGTAGACACCTTTTCATTTGGTATATATTTCCCTATCAAAGTAAAAGAAATCCAATGTGACCTAAAACTAAAAAACCTTTAGCGCTTCAAAGGAACCAGATGACAAAAGTTACTATTGCAAAATCGTTACCTTCCAACTCCATCTAATTGGTTTCTTTTCTCGAAACTAATGGTGTAACATAAGATGTGTTAATTTATGGGCAAAACAGAGAATTGTTTTATCTGTGACCTAAATAAAATGATCGTTCATTACATATTTGTACGTTTCAAAAGGAAAAGTTGACGTTTATGAAACAAAACAAAAAATTCTTATTCTGTTAGTTTAACCTTTCGTTTCTTTTACTCAACCGCTTACTAAAACATTGTTTATTCAATTTCTTTTCATAATTAACATCCCGCATAAAAAAACGATAATAAAAGGTTATAGAGTTATGCTTATGGGGAAAGATCGGATAAAAAGTGTTTACCATCAATGTGAGGAGCAAATATATTTAAAATGCTCTTTGGGAGTCCTTTTGCGTTTTTCTGCTTCATACATTCAACCCCCAGGTTACCCACCTCCCCATAACCCACACACACCTCCCCCTCACTACTTACATGTGACAGGGCTTCCTCCAGGTCCGAGACCTTCTCCAGGGCAGCGTTCTTGGTGTCCGAGTCCTCCAGTAACATAGCGACGTCGATCATGTTGTCCAGGTAGGCGTTCACCTGCACGCTCAGACGGTCACTTTCCGTGTTCCGCAGTTTCTAAAATCAATACATGAAAGAGTTACTTTAACCCTTCACTGCTATGTCATATATGGGTGTAAGTCAGGGTTATTAAAAAAAAATCTGAAACAGCATAGATACAATCTGAAATTATTTTTAAATGCTTTAAAATCTCATGTCCGCAATTACGTTTCAAAGTTACTATGAGGGGTGCTGAAGGGGAAAAAATCTGAAATGAGACAAACATCTGAAAACTTATATCCCTGATATTCATAACTATGCCACATCAGACGAGTTCCTAAAACTCAAGTATTATGGTAAACAATTCTTGCCTGCATTGCTACAGATAACATACATTACGATTTTTTAAATTCATAGTTTGGTATAGTTATTTACTTAAGTGTTGCTATAGCATAACCAAACTGCACTATAGGGGTTGTAAAAGCTTTAGTACCTTAATAAATCTATTCCTACGTTGCTTTACATACCAGACAATGAAAATGAGTGTTTCTAAAATCAAATTCACTATAATATTTGATTTCATTCCATATTGTTACAACAAAACCACAGCCCACAATAAGAGTTGCTAAAACCACAATAGGTTTACATTAAGGTCAACTATATATCATTATGCTGAAAGGTCCCTGAGAAGATGACGAGCTTGGGTTTTGTCTCATCAACCACTGTGGATTATCAGTGTAAGCCTTTTTTTACATTTCGACTCTAGATGAATAACAAATGTATAGATAGGGTAAGGGATCGTGGATATAATGATTGGGCGGGAACAAAACCATTGCGCATAATCCTTCCTTTGGCTTACTTATAAAATGCTTCTCCAGATCCTTATAATTCAATATTTATTTGATATGCTATCAATAATGTATTGTCTTACCAAACATCGCAAAAATAACGCATTCTTGATTAATGTTATTTTCAACTGTAGTTTAGAATTTGTCTACCATTTATGGGGGGGGGGGGAGCATATTCGTTTAGGTTTGTGGATTTATCTTATTCATGGTTATTCTGATGATTTATCTCAATCATGATTAATCTTTCAATCAGGGTTCTCAGGTTTCTTACCTCTAAGTAGGCGTCGAGTCCTATTAGCGTGAACTCGTGTTGTAAGTGAACTCGGAAATTCATGTCTTCTACGGAATGGACAACAATGTTGACAAACTGCATACAGGCCACCTGCAAGAGGACATGACAATCCATGTATTAGCGGCTGTGGGGTGGACACTTTTTAGAACAATGACACGTTGGCAGAATGACTAAATGGTACAATGCATTTTCTTAGGTAAGGTATATGGTATACATGACTTAATTTAGCTACATAATTCTAATTTAATCAAAATTTAATATTTTTTTTACTGTTAACAATTTTTCTACTTTTTATATATTATATTGCATGTATTGGCACCATTTACTTTAAATATATTTTACTCCAGCTCCAGCTACGTGAAAAATAGGAAAATGCAATCACCTAAATAGTAACTTGCGTTCCACAAATAAAATTCAATTGCAATTTTTTCACAATAAAAGTTCAACAGTTCAAAAAAAGCCTGTAGTTCCTACCATAAAGTCTATATGGAACTCCTCGTAGTTCTTGAAGTAGTGCATGAGCGTCTCGAAGCGGTACTTCTCAGCGCAGCACTCCTTGAAGTTGTCGAAGGCGTTGAGGATGATCTGGTGGCCCCCGCTGACCAGGCAGACCGCAGCGAGCAGCTCCAGCACGAGCGCCTTGGTGCGAAGACTCCGGTGGTTCAGGCTCAGCGCGATACAGTTGATGGCTTGTTTGTGTGCGAACACAAGGTTGAAGCCATACTGAAAAGGAATCATATGGGTATGGGTTAGTTAAAGTCATAAAGTGATTTTGTGAATGTGGTTATCTTGTGGGATTCAGCTGGAGTAATCTGAGCAGTTTTAGGGCGTTGACGTGGTATTGTCATCCACGTAGTAGCATATTGAACAACGGAGGTTACACTTATCCTGATTCTCTACTAAAATATAGCTGCAGATTTATAAATCTGACAGAGGTTATGATATCTCTAATTTTATCTAATGACCTTGAGTTAAAAATACTTGAACGTATCATCTTATTAAGTCTAGTTCTCTCCTCCACATTCATTCAGAATCTTAACGCGATGAAGAGATTACAGCAGAACGGAAAACCATTGGCGCAGTTATAATCTTGTATTTCACTAAATTGAAGACAACAAAATGATGACACGATATCTGGAGATGTATATCTGCTTAAGCATTGTTACGAAAATGGACTTGTCAACATATTTCCCAGCATGTATCTTAATGTAGGGTAGCCTGACGGTAGAATACAGGAAATGAGCTATATATATAATGTAGAGGTTTATCTCATTATATTCTGATTATATATAATGAAAATCATATGTATCAGCCCACCTGGTGGTTCATGATGGCCCGTAGACACATGATGCACACGTGCACATCGTCTGTGGCGTCACCAAAGTTCAGTTTGGAGCTGGACATTTTTAACCGCGACGCGCGCTTTGTCTTCGGGGTGTTCGCTGAGCCCCGCCGGCTGGGCAGGCTGCCGTTACTGCTTGTGTCATCGTCAGGCGTACCCGGACTGCTGTCGAGCTGCTCACGCCTAAAAGCAGTTCAAGTTATATTAGATTAATTTAAATAATTTGTCTTTCTGCGAATGAGAATTGTATCTGCACTGCAGCACATTTAAGTGATTTCTTTTTCTGTGGATGTGAATAGATTAATTTTCAATGTTTGAAATAACGAAAATGCTTACATCAAAGACCGCATTTTATATAAGCTTTTTCAAGTGTATTGTTGAGGTCAAAATATGTACATGCATTTACTTTGTTAAGGAAACAAGTGGCTTATCAATATCAATAGTGTAGTCAAGATTTCTGTCAACCAGAATATCTTGAATACATATAGAAAAGACAGGTTGTTTTTTGATTTTCAAAAATATTTGTTCACATATCTGTTCCAAAATGCATTTCAGCCTTTACTCAAAATAAAATGTTTCTATCATAAAGTGTTTCTATTACAGAATATATCGAGTATCATTGCACACGAGTTTGTCAAACTTACCTCATAAGCACCTGTGTGTAGGAGAGGTAGTCTATGAGAACGTCTAGACCATTGTTCTCCTCATTTAAAAACTCACGCACCCATCTAAATGAGAAACACGTCAAATAAACTCATTAAATCCGAGCTAATAAATTTCCTAGTTGTGAATTCATAGGTTTTTATCAGGCGTCTTTTACTTTCACATCAAAGTTGAGGCTACACTTTTATATGCATTATACTACCGGTAATGATTATTGTCATTATAACTTTATAACTTTTTTTTATGGTCAACATTGCCGAATATAAGTTCATGTTACTAAAGATGTTCGCTGTATAATATTTTTCAATGTTATTATTTCTGGATGGTTTTCAATCAATTCCCGGCTGTTTTTTAAACAATTCTACAAAAATCAACTCACTCAATGTGGTTTGTTCGTAACGATATCTCTAAGTCTCGCAGAGTCTGCGTGGAAGTTGCATCTCCTAGCATTCGCCGTTTCTGTAATTCAAAGGAAATTATAGTTTAGAACGTTGCTATTTGAAACGGCATAGCTCCGTTTACATGCTTCCTTCCGCGAGTCTCCATAGAACAGCAAAACGAAACATCTATAAACTAACTCCACTTAACTAGATGAGAAAGCTATACGATATGAGGCTATCAAATAATATATGTTAATATACGTTTCAATGAATCAATATGGTGTGTCTGAAAGACATTTTATCGATACCAATGTTCTAATGACCAATGTATTCCCCTATTTAATTTGATAAAACAAAGTGTGATCCTTTGTGCGAAGTGCAAACTCGTGGTACATATCAAATAAAAAGATTCTGATAAGGAGTGAGATATAACCCCATGCAGAATTGCACACGGTGGTAACTTAAATGGTATTCACAGAAAACTGCAGTTGCAAAACCCTTTTCAATTTCTGTGAAGGACACAGATGTAACAAATAAGTATTTCTTTTCTTTTTTCAGTTACTCTCTTTTTTTCTTTGGCAATGTTTTCACCTTCCCCGAATACAACAGTGACGAATTGGAATATCACAGAATATTTCTTCAACAATTTAGTAGCATTCTCAGAGGCCACAGCCCGAAGATTATCACTAGAAACAACATTTTTGGATATATTTACTCAATTTGTAAAATACTTCCCAACAGAAAAACCAATACTAATAACTTCAAGCTCAGGATTTTACAATTTACAGTTTCCGTGTTACACCAATGTAAGTTGCCACCAGGTGGCATCCTGTGTAATAAGGGTTATGATTTTAACACTTGGGTGTAATAACGAAGGTGGTCCCATCACCGATATAACAACATTCAGGCTGTGAGCATGCACCACACCGTGCTCCCTTCTCCCAGGGCGGGGCTAGAGGTTAGTTTGTGGCCAGTCAGTGAGGAACAGGAGAGACTTGGCCAGTCAGGGAGGAACAGGAGAGACGTGGCCAGTCAGTGAGGAACAGATTAGACGTGGCCATTCAGTGAGGAACAGGAGAGACGTGGCCAGTCAGTGAGGAACAGATTAGACGTGGCCATTCAGTGAGGAACAGGAGAGACGTGGCCAGTCAGTGAGGAACAGGATAGACTTGGCCAGTCAATAAGGAACAGGTTATACATGGCCAGTTATTGAGGAACAGGAGAGACAGTCTCTGGGAAGTATAGAGGAAAACGCACTATCAACTCACTTACCTATCGCAAGTGTCCAGATTCGGATTTCTTTCTTTTGTGTTGATGTACTTTGTTTACCTTCTCGATAAGTTTTGTGTATTATCTTGTTGCAAGTTGTGCAGGCAATTTTGTTGTTGTTTTACAATACATTTTAGAATTTCCTTTTTCTTTTTCTCTTCTTGTTTTGATATACAGCCGGGAAATTGTATGTTTCAAAACAAAAATAAGGGCAATTTGAGATATTTCAACAAGGTAAAAACAAAAACAAATAGCATAATGCTGTAAACAGAACTTACCTTGTTTCATGCACGAATTCTAGCTGGTTTATTTTTGGCTGAATATCTCTTCAAATTTTGGCACCGTGATTCAAATGATTTAGGGAATTTTTAAAGAAAAATCGCAGTCAAAGAGTCTTCATTGCCAGAGATGGGGCGAGCTGGTCACACAGAACCCTAAGACATGCGCCTACACCAGTCTCAGTAGGTGTTCTACAACACAAATCAAATGCCACGGTTCCCCCAACTTTTATTCTTTTTATTCTTCTTTTTCCCTCATCATCCTTAGAAACCAACAGAAATCTTGGGATGACATCTTCTGTCATATTTCTAATTTCAAATAAATAGATGTCTGACAAGGTGGATGGATAATTTCTGAATATTTTTCTTCTTTTGTTATTATTTACAATGTCACTTCTGATTAGCCGTAAGGTAAATGTTCACCTTCTTCCTCGTTAATTGTCATTAAAGTGATGTTAGAATGAATCCCAGTCAAACTTCGATTAGCATAAATAAAGGACCATGACAGAAGTTGTTACTCCAATGAAGAGAACTATGAAAGCTTCATTAACCATCGCATGACTTCCGAATCAACTGATTTCCTACAAATAAAATGTCTTAATCACAAGTCTACAGTAAAAAAACAGAAGGTAGCTTCCAACTACAGGGACCATCTTGACCAACAGATGAGTAATGCCTCAAAAATAGGAGTCCATTTTGGGGAAAAGGATAAATTGTTTGTCATAAAACTGACTTCCAATTATTTTTTTTGCAGTTCGTTTAGTCCCCAGAATGAAGAATTTACACCCCCTTAGAAATTGCAATTGTAGCATGAATTGAATTTGGTTTGAATTTAGGTAACTTTTAAATGATTTCTATCAAATCTGTTTCTCAAAACTTAAGACTGTAGTAACCCAAATAGTATTATCCTTTTCTCCATAACTCCAGGGTTCTTAGATAGTTTTATCTTGTATGAAAACCATAACCTAAGAATGCTTGGCGGCATCATCAACTCGTGCGCTCGGGCAACTTACTTTGTAGCGCGATAACATTCGCCGGAAAGAGTTTTGGCGCTGAAATGAACCCTTGAAAACAGAAACACAAATGTGGAATAAGTCAACGGAAACAAAAAGAAAGCAGGCAGCAAAAATGAAACACAAAACAAGAGGGAGCGGATTACTTGAGAAGGATTGGTTACTGTGTTTAAGTTGTGTTATTGGTTAGTGTGTGGAATGTTAAAGAGGTTGTCGTCCCAAGTGGACAATGAAAGGTTAATTGCCCGTTAATTACAATCCTTGAATTGATTTTTTTTTAATAACCTGCTGCTTGTGATTGAAAGTGTCACATTCAAGAAGTGCAACACTGAGAAATCTAACCATTTCATGATCTCTTTGAGCATAAACATTCATGGTGACACCTTTTCTCCAGTAAGAAATTAATTGTTGTTCCATTATATTCCCAAGTGGATTTGTGAATGTGAGAAAACGGTTTAATATTGAGAAATAATTTTTATTTTTATTTTTCTCAATTAAATGTGAAATAAACATCCCCAAGTAACCAGGCGGCTTGAAGCTTGTAATTGATGTTGATTAAATTGGTCGCTAGCACATTTAAAGCCAAGGACTACTTGAAATTAGCACGACTAGGGCGGGATGATTAAGCACTGGCTAATTGATCGATATTAAGCAGGAAGAGAGAAGGGGCTGCCTAGGCAGTGTTTTATTTTCTGGTGAATTAATATCCAAAGTATGTACTGGACATATACTGTTCTTCTATGGTGTATTAAGCATAGTGTGACACAAATAGGCTAATTCTGGCATCTGTTTACCGTCACTGTCATGTACATCATCTGCAACTATTCCAAAATAAAAAGTTCAAAATTCAATGTTCCACATGCACCTGCCTCCATTTAACCTCTCATACCAGGAAGACCGGTTCAGCTTTATGTCTTCTTGTTGGAAAATTAAGCTATTTCTTCATGCTACAATTTTCACGTTTATTATCAAAATCATATGTAGCTAATTCATTTTCACTTCTTGCAAATATTCTAATTGTGGCATGGCTTGAAATCCCTCTGCCTTTGTAGGGGTAAAAATATATTAGCCTAGTGATTTGTAGTTGTCACCTCATGAAGAAAAAAGCTCGGCCTACATAGACACATAACTTTAGCTATATGGGTCGTGACAAAAAGGTGGAAATATATTCATGAGGAGTTAAAAATGAAACCAGAACGAACTATGATTAAGTCTCATTTTATCAGCCATTTTCAGGGAAATCTTGATCAGTGTCTCATGATAAGAGATTCTGTCTATCATGAATAAATTTTACATCTGAGTATCCCTCTTTGTTACTTTTTTGCAATAATACCATCAATTTTGGTAAAAGACAAAGTTGCTGACCTTGAGGCCCTGATCAAAATTTCCCTGATCAGCCAAATTAGTTACGAAGATATGGGCCCAAATGAATTTCACCTATGCCTAAAAGGATGTCATTTACTGTAAAACAATGTTCCTAGACCTAGCCATGCAATGAATCATTTTGTAGGATAGCCAAATACTGGCAATGTAGTTGATAGATCTACTCTATTATTTCACGCTTGCCTCAGACCATCTGGGACCTAAGGTTGGCAATGGATGGGGAAGTTTATGTTGGACGCTGATCAAAGGAATAGAATAGATGATGTAATACATAGATCTATTTGGCCATGTAGAGAACTGAAAATTTACTAGACTTGAAATAGTAGAATTTAAACTACAAGTTAAATCAAATTAATTTGAATCAGTAACATCTTTTCTACATGACTATATGTAGATGAAATTTCGATTATTTCATAATAAATTATATTGCAAGCAGGACTACTTTTAGTTAGGTCGAGTCATTTTGAATTAACATTGTTAAAATTACGAAAAATACATGGATCTTAAAGTTTAGCTTTTATGTATATGACAAGAGTATTTACGTGACTGTGGACTGTGACCCTCAATATACAGTCCCGACAGGAGCCCAGGGTAGGGCATACATCGGACAGAAAGTAAACATTCAACAACTTTTTTTTCCTCGAATTTGAACAAAAATACTATCCACAGTGTAACATCATCTCTACAAAGATAGTGTCTGTTTATTTTCTCACGTTCCCAATTGCCATACTAGCTAGAAAATAACATGTCATGATGGTAACATGTTTTGTTTTGTTTGTTTTGGTTTTTTTCCTAGCATGATATGATACTAATGTTGGTGGTATTGGTATGATACTCTGGAATAGGGCGTGGGCAAATAGCATACATGTATATAAATAGATATCCTGGGTTGGTAAGGATGGGGTGGCTACAAGCTTATAACACTGGAGGACCAATGTAATGTTTGACTTGGTGCCAGTATCTCGGTGTGTGTGTGTGGGTGCGTGTGTGTTTGGGCCATATGTGTCCAAACAATGCTGGCACTGTACGGACCGCTGGAGTTGGGATGTGCTGGGGAAGGGGACTAAACAAAAGGTCTTACCCAAGGGTCTTATGAACCTAACTTTGAAAATATCATACAGAGGCTATATCACAGCAGTTCTTGCCTTAAAATCACTATATTTCCCATTTCTTTTTTCACGACGGCTGGGAAATACTTATTTTTCTTTGTGAGCTATCTTATAAGTAATAGATCTAATACACCATCCAGGATGATTTTATCGTTCCTTTTTCAAAAGTCGTTAATTTCAAGTTTGCCAGCGGCTAGAATTTATATGAGATGTCCTACGGTAACCTATGTATAATATATTTTAGAATAGGCTGGACTTTTATAAATGCCTGGTCCCAGTATATGGGTCATGGGACCTAATAAAAACTGCACTGTCCATATAGTGGGCAATTCTCGGCAGTAAATGATTACAGTCATTTTTCGGCCACTAACGTGGTTATAGCCTGCCCTGCAAATGCTCACGTACTTCTGAGGACGAGAGGCCATAGTGTCACTAAGTCAGAGACACTATTTAGTGTGACATAAATTTATTTTTTGTCATTTATTTTTTCCAGTATAGAAACTCGCAGGTCACGTTGCTTCCTTGTTCTTGGCACGTTTTATATCAGATTTCACTGACAGAATGCCAACCTTTGAAGAAATAGTTTGATCGTTTGCTATTTTAACCCACGCAAATTGCTTTATTATTTCCACTTCTTCCTGTTCCACATATTTCAAAGATACCACCTACACAAAATGAACTTGCATGATCATAACCCGGCTCTTCCCGTTTTTATCAAAGTTCTGACAAACCGATTGACATGGCAATTTAAAAATTTTGATTTACAATTCTTTTACTATAATTTTGACCAATTCATTTCAACTCTTTTACTTTCCAAATATTTTCCTCTTTCGGTTCATTCAATTTTTTTCTTTTATAAATTGATCTACTTTGATCCTCATACAATATATTTTCTCTTTCTTAAAAAAAAAAAAAAATTCTCATAGATTAAGATAGGAATTTTTGAAACGTGAAAAAATAATACCAACCCAGAAAGGGTTAAGAGTATAGGGCGGGTGGGGTAATGGGGGCGAGGATGGGGCAGTGGCAGCACGGAGGGCAGGGTCTATTTTGGCTGATTGCTAGCTGTCAGGGCGAGATGATTGTCCGTCATGACCGTTAACAAAAGGTCAATTAGTCACAGATGATCCCGGCCTGGCAGAAGGGTCTGTCTCCTCCCCGCCGCTACCGGGGACACGACCGCCACCACCAGGCTATTTGGGCACGACTGTTATATTAAGGGTATCTACTGATTTTACCGTTTGCGTATTTTGTAGGATAAACTACTGGAAACATTTTGGAGACCTGAATAACTTAGCTCAGGGTTCCAGCGCATTTCTTTTAAAAATCAATTAAGTCATTTTAAGAAATGCTTGGGAATCCTCTACCTTTATATCTATTTTGCAACCTTTGTTTTGTAAGATGAGTTAGGATTTGTATCTGTAAAGAAATTTGGCTGAAATATATCTATCGTTAAGTAATATTCAATGATACTTTTTTTATTTTGAGAACAGAAAACTTTCAGGAAGTAGTTGAGCACCACCTTCTTACTGGCTATGATAATTGAATCAAATAGATTGTGCTTACATCAATAATCATGAAATCGGGAATATAGCATTAGACACACATATATATGCCCACACCGCTTTCCAAAGTAAGCACCACTTCCTGTTTCTAATGTCTTAGTTTGTAAGTTACAGGGGCAGGGATGGGGTTGTCTTGATAAATCTAGGAATTGTCAGTTCATTAATTGAATTATTTTGATCAAATTTACTATGATTCGAAATCTGTTAGAATCATAAATCAGTCGTTTCTATAAATAATCAATATATGTAAATAATTTCCATTAAACTTGTAAGCTGGAATAATTATCGATCCATTCAACAATGATTAGAAATAGAATGTAATCATAGTCATATCATTCTTAAATATCTTTTTAATATCATGTATAATTTCTTACTTTATTACTTACTGAATAAATGCAAATTAATCTCACTGTACTATATCAGAACTTATAAGCGGGGTCAGAGGTAGGGGGGCTTAATTAAAACGTTAAGATCAATCAGAGTTGTCGTACGCAAACTTCGCGGTCCCGCCGGCTAGGTTCCTCCGTGCCATATTTGGCCAGGAGATAGGCCTCTATGGCTCCCTCCTGAAACGTAACCATGACAACCGGCGACTCATTACACTGATTAGAGCCTGGAGGACACACAAGGCGAAGTCACCCCGGCTGATCAGAGGGGGTTATAAGGTGTGAATGGATGGGGTAAAGGTGGAGGGTCAGTGCTGGGTGTACCAACCCAGACGGGGTATAATATATAGGGGGTATTCGTTAATGTTTAATCCCTGTATTTAGCTTCAGGGTGTCTTTCACAGAGAGAAATTATAGAATATTATCTTTTTTTAACAAAAATATTTCGAAATGTAAAGTTTTTTTTATCAAATAAAATGTTTTGCTTGATAAAATTGCTATTAACCTTAAAATATGATAAAATAAATTGGATATCTTCTTTCATCACTTATTATCTAGGATCTCCGAGTATAAGAAATCTGAAATTTTATGACCCTGCAGGACTCAACATTATGCATTGCCCGCCTGCCCGGGGCAGGTAAAACTTCAGGTGGGGCAGGTCAATGATTACTGTCACCTGCCAAAAGGGCAGCTAAAATTTCTGACCTCAACAGTCACTGAGGACTACATAGCCGGTCTGCAGATTTGGCTATAAAGCCAAGAGAAATAAAATTTGCCATCTCAGCGATGATAAGCCTTGTTGGTACGGGTTTCCCAGCTAAGTATTCAACAGTGCCAACTAGGGGTCATACGATTAGTCAAAGGAGACTAATCTGTAGTCTCCTTGACTAATCTAAAATCATAAGACTATGAAGCTGGGACTAACGATAGTTTCTGACAGACTAGTCTTGTTATTGTCTTCTGACCTGGCGATATTTTTGATTGAGGAAAGTACATACAAACTTACATTTGGAAATTCAACCTTACAGGCAAAAATGCGGGCGGTGCAACATGTCTTATACATTATTGGGTGCAGTTTTAATATCAACAATCAAAATATCGGGCAATAATAGGTATGACAGCTTGCGCATTCATACCCATAATTTCGGGAATAAGCCTCATATATTCCCTGTTAAAACAAACGTAAGATTGGTGTTACCAACTAAAACGTTATCAGTTAGTATTGGCAGGCTGACTATGAGTTTAATGTAAGTGCGACACCACTATCAGAGTGGCAAACCCAACTATACAGGATTGTTTTTAAAGTCTGTGCATTAGTCCATTCAGGCTATTAACACTTTCACTGTGCTCAAAATGAAGGGCTGCGGTTTTAAAAACTCATTCACAGATAATTTTTCTCTGCTTATAATATATTGACTCAAAATGTAAGTCAAAACTTTCAAGTTCATCTAATGAGCTACCATGTACGTTTATAAAGTTATCTTCATTCACAAAATACCTTTCAATATAAAGCTAAATATTTTTTCTCCAAGTTTTTTTTTAATTCCTTTCCATAATTATAGACCGTTTCAAAAATCTCAGAAAAAGTTTCCCTCGATTTGCCCGATATCCCAAAATGTCTTACATTAAAATGTTTTCCAAAAGAAATTTACACAATTAAAATAGCACAGTAAAGGGTTAATGTCGAGAGTGCACTCTGGGTCTTGACTGGGAACTGCTATAATCATCGCCACATCATCTTTGATCTCATTATCACAAGGTACTGACTGTACTTATTGTTCATGATGTAATATGTGTGTACATGTAAGTGCATGACATAAGGTTACGTATATCATAACCACTGTGTAGAATATGAGCTGATGGTTGTACAAAATATCTTTCCTTAAACACGAAAATGGTTAAAGTAATACAACCTCAAATTGTCTAATCAGAGTGATCTGATGGGACTTCAGGCTGTAAAATTTGATTTAGTTTTGATCTCGAGACATATATGCAAAATAGAATTCCCTCTAAATAAACTCACGAATCTATCACAAGTTTACTTTCCTTCTTTAAATTGGAATTTCTCTGTAAAATCTTCTTTTTTTTGTCTACAAATAAAAAGTGTAGCTCTGGGTTTGGTAGGACACATTTCGTTTCCACAACAACAACTGGGGGTAAAAGCAACACAATTCTCCTCCTGGGTGGAGGCTGGCCTGGAGAGTCAGGGGTCAGTAGGGGTCAACGTTAGGGGGGTCAGGGCGTTACCTTGGAGCTGCGGGAGGCCGTCGGGTCGAGGTAGACTCTCAGCTTGGTCAGGTAGAACTCCGGGGGGTTCTTGGCGCTGACACGCTCCTGAAAGACAATCAGGGATGAGTTAGTTAAAGTGATGATTTGTATATTGAGTGTATTCTGAATATTGAAAAATAAATAAAATAGTGTTTAATTCGTTCTCTGGTATGTTTGAGGAAAATCTGATGGATTTGACATATATTTCGATATAATAAGATGTTCTAATTCAATTACCTCCTCCTGCGTGTGAAGTGTATTATGAATATTGACAAATAAAAAATAAATAGAATAGAGTTTTATTCGTTATCTGATATATTAGAGGAAAACGTGATGGAGGTGACATATATTTAGATATAATAAGATGTTCTTATTCAAGTGTTTTGTTTTCACGCATAACTTAATGAAGTAAATGCCAGTGTTAAACCGTGCTACATTTGCATAAGATATGACAGAAAATTTATACAGAATTTAGGCGGTTATTTCATCATAATGAAAAGAGTCAAGTTTGTTACTAGTTTTTTTCATTTCAATTCCCATTGCTTTTAATTATACTAAAACAGGCTATTCCACTTAGAAACTCTTTAACAACCATCCAAAAGACAGTCAACAATAAACTTGCCCCACTCACGTCCCAAATATAACACTGTTTGTGTCCAAAGGCCAACAAAAAACACTACAGACAACCCAAACCAATTGAAGGAGTATTTACTTTGATCGAGGAGAACGAGAATGGCTCTGCTGACAACTCACTTTCCCCCAATAATGGGCCTATACAAAGCCCAGACAGTTGAAGTCCTTAAGGCAAAGAAAGCGCCCATTAATTAATGCCCCGTGAGTCCTGAGGGAGTGGCTACAAGCACCAGCTGCATAGGCCCTCGGCCTCCTTTTTTATTTTTATTTTGTTCCTTTATCTTTCTTTTTTCTTTCATTTTATCATCTTTTTTAAAAAAAAATTATTGTTAACCTATTTTCTGGGTTTTTTTTTTCGATGTACTTGGGCTCGTTTGCTCTACTTCTCTGTATGTTTTGACACTGAGGCATTTGTTGCTAAGTTTTCAGACTGTTCATGGACACCTATGTAAGTGAAGGTTGTATTTTGTGAGGTAAAGTCTGGGTTTTGCCCAGGGTAAGTCTCTTGGAATGTTGTTTGCCAATGACGTTTTTATGACAGATAGTCAAGAGGACAGAAATCGTGTAACATGTTACCCTTTTTTTATCGTTATTTATGCTGTATTTTTGGCGGAAAGTCAACCAGAATTCCAGATGAGTGTATATGACAATTTCCATACGGGATGGCAAACATGGAGGTAGAGTACAAAACTTTAACGGTATAAAAACTGTGACAGGTAGGATTCTCAATGGCGCCTCGAGAACTTCACGATCTATATGACTTTCAATATCATATTCTGTCACTAGACCGAAAGCAACGATGAAAATAGCATCCACTTCAATTAGCAATACACATGTATCCGTTTCATGAGCAGAACAAACAACTGACACATTATTATCAGTTTTGAGATTGATTTTCATTTCTTTTAACCATCCACGGCAGATCCAATATTTATTCATAAATCATATTTTTGCCCACGTGATATCTCCATACTGGCTCCCTAGTACCACACAGTTTCTAAAAGCGGATAATATGATGATCAGTTATTCCGGGCGCATCCAGCTGAAGTTGACAGGGACACAAGGTCTCCTGGTACCAACATTCCCTGTTTGCCCAACCAACAACGGCGCTACCCCTGTGTATCTTTGCTGTGAGGGACAAACTCAATTATAGGGGATCACAAACAAGCCAGACATAAATACCTGTCAGTCTTGTGCAAACCACAAATAAGTGACGCCACAGTAGAGAGTGGATCATCCGAGAGAGTTGTCACCAAAAAATCGCTGTTGCCCATTTTCATATTGTTAGTTGATGTATGATGATGGGCGAGGAACTGGGTCGAGCTGGTGGTGCTAGAATTATTATCTATTTGGCACTCTCGATGGAAAACAAAGGCTATTTAGTGGTACCAGTGTATATCAACCAGACTTGCAATACCTTCCCACGATCTATTGTACACTGCGGATTTATTGTTGATAGTACACGTTTATTGTCATCCTTAGATTTTGACACTAATTTTCAAAGAGTTTTGAATGATCCGATTGGCTTGATCCACGAATGACAAGTGCAATGAAATTGACGGGAAAAGCATGGGCGGATCCAGGGTTGTCGGGGGAACGCGCTCCTCCCTTTTTCCGGAAAATGTTGTGCTTTTTAATGTAAAACTCGGCAAAAAAGCAACTAAGGAAAAGATTTCTAAAATACGAAAGGGTTCCAAAATACAAGTTTTTTCGATGAATTGTCCATGACCAATTATAATTCCTATACGGCACAATTGATTGATGTCTGGAGTATGAGTAAAACATAATAGAATTTATACAAAATTCCATGACGTTTTGTCACTTTTCAAAATTCCATGACTTTCAAAGACCGCTTTCATTTTCCAGGTTTTCATGCTTTGTAGATCCTGTACATCTCTTTTGTAGCTTCTTACTTTTAGAAATATGCCTAACCCATCTTGGTGCAGAATGAAAGTCCTTTTTTTCCGAAGGCCTCACAGTCCAGAACTAAACAACACTCCAACCCTGCCCTCTGACACTTTCACTTCCACTAAACCCCCATTTCTTCCAGCACCCACTCCTATTCACCCAGCGCCATACAAACCTAATCTTAAGCAAACACATGTAAGTGTTTTACCTCAGAGTTTGGGGTGTGATTATTGACAGTGGGATTGATTGGGTGACAGGAGGCAGACGGGGCACTGACAGTGGGACTGACAGCACCAGCTGGTTTCTGACCATGACTCAGCACTTCTGACAACCCCCTGACATGTTTCCATGCCACATGGCAGGGTGGTGTTACCCTGGAACATGTCAGCCATTAGCATGTACATTCAGTATCAAAGAGAAGGACTGCAGGGACTCTTTGAGGCAGATTCTGATCTATTATTCTGCTGTCCCTGGCTAAGCTTTGAGGTCTTTAGGGCATCTATCATGGAAAGGATGCTGTTAGCTTCATTAAGTGCGTGTGTCTATTAGTATTAGCGCATTACATATGCACAATGCCAATAGGTCTGGATGCATTGATAGCATCAACTACTTTTCTTTGTGGCATTGTTCATGTACCTAAGAACGTTTAGTTGTATTGAGAATCTAGGAAACTTGTAGTACCTTTTGGAAATTGAAGTATCAACGTTTTCCTGTTCAACGTTTTCCTGTTTCTAGAACAGTTTATATTGTTGATGCCTACTACAACCCGCAGGTTCTATAGATGTGATGCTGTGGTAATAACATCATGTTCATCTTCATAAACAGTCGACTCATTATTCAATCATACTGTCTATCCAACTTTTTAACCATTAACATATAACTTGCTACTCCTTCTATATATGGCAGAAGCAAAACCCTTACAAAATCTTCCAGGGTTTAAAGGTTTCCCATAACACTTTACTTGCCGACTTCCCCCAACCCGTGCCCCAGAGGTCTAAACCCCCAGAACATGATTAAACATGTGGCGACACCATGTCAGGGTGGCAACTCAATCTGTAGCGACCTGGGGGCAGAATAGGCCTTTTAATACAAGAACCCCTACGCATGCGCAGTCCGACTGCCCGCTGGGTGCCGGCACGTGGAGGCAGAAGCCATATGGCCCCCTGAGGTACAAGTGGCGCCCTCCGGCGGGCCCCTGCGGAACTGCTCAGGTGGATGGTGTCGGCAGTCGGTTCAATGTCCTTATGGATTTTCTGTTTGCACGACGGGACCAGCGTAATCCATTAACCCCTAGACCTGTAACTGTAAGTAGTCAGGAACTTTTTGACACCCTCCTGCCCCCATCCCCTAACTAAGAAAAAAGTAAGAACATGGCAATAATCCTTCCGGCATGTTTAGTTTGCAAACTCTCTTTAAGAAAGAGTGTAAAAAGGAACGCTTTTTTCTACGTTTTATGAGGTTAATCAATTTACCTAACGTTCCTGAAGTTTGGTCGGCTATCTTAAAGCTTCTGTGCATACAATCTGAAATGTTGTGCCCAGTTTAACATATGTGTACACTATGATCTCCGACTTGCAATGCATTCTTTTGTAATACTGTAAATGTCTCAAGAACTTTACTTATTTTCCCTTTTGCACTATCAATATCTTATGAGTTATGAACAACACTGGAGAACGATTGTTTGCTAAAGTATTTTTTATAAGAGCACATTTAATCCCCATCTAAGTAAGGTGGTCAGGTCATCGGGGATAAAAGAGCAACAGACAGTGATATATGGGCTCATCGAGTTGTCTTTTTGATTGTGTACCCATCTGGCAAGATGCCCAGGGGATTTTTAGTCATTAGATATTGACAAAGCCAAACCACATAATAGATGGTGGCATCAAAGGTAATGTCCTGTAAAAAGTAAGTCACCATACTAGCATGTCACATCACTGAATGTCTACCATTGGCCTCTCTGAATGCAACCTATATTCTTTCTATTTTTGGAATGGTGAACACCATATCCTTGAATATCTATTTTGCATGTTTGTTTGTTTTTCTGAAAAAAGAAAAAAGAAAATTACCTCATCCTACTGGGATAAGTGTCCCCCCGATAAAAAGACTCTCCTCAACCGAATCCAAAAGAAAACTAGGATGAATATGTCCTTGAACACATTTCATATTTCAAAAGTTCAGGGAGGGCATATCTATGTTGATAATATATTCACTCGATCAACCACTTGAATTGATGCGACGTCTCGCAACGAATACTAGGTTAATCTGCTTTTCTTTAGAAAAAGACTTTCCGAAGTAGGCTTCTATGTAGGCTGTGAGGGAATGTAAACTTACCTGGTCGCAAACAAGTTCCCATTTCTTGTCGTCGTCGTAACTTTTCAGGACCTTGGCCTTGTCTGGCGGCAAGTCCATGGAGGCCTGCAAAGAAGGAAAAGGAATTAAGTTGGTGTTCAATGAGACAATTAAATTCAAGGAACGGGGTGATGTTAAGAAAGGAAGCCGCTCCAGAAATTTAATCCTGATATGTTTTATGTTCGGTCGTGTTTGGAACTCCGGGGATGTTCGAATATCGTTACTTGACTACCTGTAAGTAGTGAAAGAAATTTTTAAAGTGAGGTTAGCTTTGTTTTTTTAATTTAGGTGGATTCCCCTTCACAGGAAACATAATTGTTGTTAGTGGAATCCTAGCAAGTGGATTCCCCTTCTGAAGTTGTAAACATATTGTTTTGGGAATCCTAGCAAGATCTTCGCATTGTAGACTAGTATACACACATTTTCTAACACACTGATTATCCCCACGTTGAGAGGCGGAAGGCCCAATTGCTAGGTTTTAAACTTAGATGTCAAAACTACAACTGACGAGAGAAAAGGCTCAATTTGCTCCAATAATCACAACTACCGGATGCTCAGTTATTGTACTGACAAAGGAAATCATTTGCACAACAAGAAACCTTTAACGGTTAAACGTTATGACGCTTAAGTATCGCGGATGCAATTTAAGATACCATATTCAATTATTGCATATTTATTTGGCGCCAGAGTTAACGGACATTAACCTGGGGAAACGTGATGGCACAAAATTATGCATTTTCTTTACTCAAGAGATGCCACTCAGAAGAGTTGAAAAATCGAGAAAAGTAGTATGGACATTTTCATTTTCATTTTTGCTGATAGGGTAACAACCAAGCTTCGATCGTCTCTTCTAAATATTGTATGTTTCAGATTGAGTTATTTCATCACAATTTTAAAATACTGATTTTCTTCAGCACGCTACTCTACCCATCCAATACAATCTAGAAAGAAAATAGACTTGGTCCAAATGAGGAAAACAGATTGGCTAAGTAATTAGTATAAGGGTCTTGGGCCTAATCAACCCACAATCAGATTACAACAGTATGTCTGCCGTCTCTGAAACTGATTTACAAGTCCTAATGGACAAAGAAATGGATACAGTTTCCAAACTCTTGGGTTGCTTAAAACATCTATTTATAGATATTTAATTACCATGCCCAACTTAAGAAGTGATTGCGTTGAAGTTTACCCCGGATTTTTAAATTGAAAAGTAAAGTCAACATTAGCAAACATTATTCTATTTTAATTTAATTAATAGGAACATTAAACAACTGATCTTCAGCAACCTTTCATTATCATTTTAGGTCTCAGCTCTTGAGGCTGCATGAATTATGGTTTCGTCCCTGTCGTTTATATTCACCGTTATTTGCAATTGAAATTGGACTTGAAAGAGAAATCCTGTCCCCCCACCCTATTTCATTTCTATGCTTACAATATGGACGGACACAATATCAGAGTGAGCTCCCAATGGTAAGATTATTTCATATATATGCCACAAAAAGGGGAAAAAAAACACCCTTTTACGCTGAGACGAGGGAATGATCCAATGCAGCGCCTGCTAAAACCAGCCGGCCTGCCGACATGGCTGAATAATGCCCGATTTATCCCTGATCTAGTTCATTGTCTGTGTTATCAGCGCCCAGCCCGGAGAGACTGGTCCATGTCATGACTAGGGACAATTTGGACGGCCCTGTTTCCTCTGGTGGTCGCGGCCAGAGAGGGGGCAGTCCCCGCCTCTTAGCATTAAGGCCCTATTACACTACACAACTTTTGAGCTGCGATATCAGCTCGATATGATATTAGAGACAATTCCCATACAAGAGTGATATAATTGCTAGAAATTTGCAATTAGGAGTAAGTCACATATATGTGAAACAAAGAATTTTAACTGTTATATGTATTGCTTCTCTGCAACATCATCATATCGCAGCTCTAGTCATGTAGTGTAATACAGCCTTTAGCATTAGACCATATTCTGACGTGTTATGCGTATTAATATCTGTGCTAGACGACTGGGATGGACTTTGCCTAGATTGGTACAGGAAAAAGTGTGTCTATTGGTATATTCAACGTTGTTTTTCATTGTTTTTGGATGTGTTTTTTTTTTTATAACTTTGGTTGTTTGTTGTTATAAAGGAAGCAGCTGCAAGTTGAGATTACAAGTGTCTACTTATGTGATCTGATGTATCTGTGTAAGGAGGTTTGGTTTGAAAATCAGATAGGTCATGAACATAATCAATGCACGCTGTTAGGCAAAAATCTTTTGCACATATATATTGCCATTATCTAGATTTTTTTCAGAAGTTAAGCACAAGATCAAGTATGTTAGGTTCTAAAGAACCTAAAAGCTCCGTCTTATCCACTTTGTTAAATAGCTGAGAGGGAGAGAGAGGGGGGAGGGAGGGGAGGGAGGGAGACAGAGAGAGACAGAGAAAGACAGAGAGACAGGTACAGAGAGACAGAGACAGAGACAGAGAGAGAGAGCGAGATTGAGCATGGATTGAGAGTCTGAGGTCATTTGTGTGAGGAGATTGTATTGGTAATATGCAAATTTATTCAATATGGCCACCCCCAGTGGGTGATGGGGGCATTCCCGACCTACTTTCATTCTATTTTTAGAATATTATTATGACATCATCTCGTCAATCTCCAGATACAGACTTATTTATGCTAATTTCTACACTCTCAAGGCATTTTCTATGACGACAGTCTCAATCTCCAAGCAGATTCTTTACATCAGCAATAGCACAGTGTCCCCCCTAATTTTTAACACTGACTTCTATGGGAGTTGGGCCAAGTTAAGACGCCGATATATTGGACTATTGACGTTATCCACTCATCGAAAACGGAGAATGAAAAATTTTCAATTCCCATAGAGATCCTATGTTAAAACCTACACCCTCTGAAGGACCATATCCCGCTAGCGAGAGACCGAGGAACCAGCAGATTTTCAATATGGCCGCCCCCAGTGGGGGAAAGGGGTATTCCCGACCTACTTTCGTTCTATTTTTAGAATATAATTATGACATCATCTCGTCACTCTCCAGATACAGGCTTATTTATGTTAATTTCTACACTCTCAAGCCATTTCCTATGGGACGCCTTTCAATCTCCATACAGATTCTTCCTTTCAAAAATAGCATGATGTGTCCCCCCCCATTTTTAACATTGATTTCTATGGGACTTGGGCCAAGTTATTACTCCGATGTATCGGACTATCGACGTTATCCACTCATCAAAAACGGAGAAAGAGTCTGAGCTCATTTGTGTGAGGAGATTGTATTGGTAATATGCAAATTTATTCAATATGGCCGCCCCCAGTGGTGATGGGGGCATTCCCGACCTACTTTTGTTCTATTTTTAGAATATCATTATGACATCATCTCGTCACTCTCCGAACACAGACTTATTTATGCTAATTAGTACACTCTCAAGGCATTTTCTATGGAGACAGCTTCAATCTCCAAGCAGTTTCTTTACTCCAGAAATAGCACAGTGTCCCCCCCCAATTTTTAACATTGATTCCTATGGGACTTGGGCCAAGATAAGACTCCGATATATCGGACTATCGACGTTATCCACTCATCGAAAACGGAGAATAAGACGGAACAGGGATCGAACTTTTCTACTCATCAACCATCCGGGCTGACAATTCTGTTCAAGCCTACACATGTACAGAAAAATCGTCAGCGAACCGGACTGATGCTAACATTAAAATAATAATATAATTTACCAAAAATTATCTATGACAAAATAGATAAAGTGAATCCTAAAGAAACACGCCATATTTAATAATGCAAACTACTGAAATAAGTCACTGTATCACATACCCTAGACCGTTACTAGATATCAAACGAGTCATACGTCATTACATAGCATTAATGCTTGGCTAATCTACATTTCACCACTGGCACTATAAAACCAAGCCAGTTATATAATATATTACCCTACTGTTAGCCCAGCCCCTGATCGAGGGATGAAGTGGTTTACCTCCACACCTCCATAGGATCTACCTCCTGTTTAATATTTGCACAATATAATGTCAACACCATCAAACTGGATAGACTACTGCATGCAGGAACCAAGCCAAAGGGAGGAGGCGTTGGTATGTATTCTAGCAGAAATACACTCCTTATAACGTATAAATAATGGTCCCTTAGTTACACACAGTAGTACATGTAGTAGTAATACAGGTCACAGACTAGAGACGTGACTGGTAGGATAAGGATGTGATGTCACTATGCAATTAGAATTCAGAAAACATATCCGTATGGGAAGTTATGAGTCACGCCTTTATTCCCACGTAAAAAGGGTCAAGTGAAAGAGATCGTTTACCGGTTGGGTAAGAATATTTTTTTTATTATAATTTTTTTTTTTTTACAAATTACAAAGCGGGAAAGTTTGTTTTTTTGTATGCTCAATATTGTCTGTCTTCTCTATATGTGATTCTTTTTCTCCTGGGTCAATATTGCCCGTCTTCCCTACATGAGTGCCACATGCAATGGTGTCACCGGTTGTCACGTCTGTATTTTTTTAATATGTGTCTGACAAGGTTGGCAATATGATATTCCTTTTTACCTCTGTATATCATTATCATATCCAATTTCTGGAATGTATGTCAGTGTACATCGCTGTATGTGATAACGATATATTCATGGCTTGACTTTTTCAAATATATTTTCCAATCCTTAAACTGGTTTCTTGTATAAATCCTTATTTATGTGTCACAATTATTTGTATTGATGGGTCCTCAAAGACTCAGTCTTGGAGGGGCTATAACAATCAGATGGTATCCTTTAGATGATATCTGACATCAGATGTCTAGTATGCTCGATTTCTTTTAGTATCCCATCCCTAACTCAATCATCCACCATTTGCAGTGACCTACAATGTCTTTTTTTAAAGATTCTTTTTGTCCAAGTGTATGGTTATACAAGCCAGTACAAAAACAACAAAGTATCATACACTAAAGTGGACCGATCCAATAGGCTACAGTAGCAGTGGCCAGAATGGTATACATCTCATGATCTGGGTAGATATAGACAAATCTTGGGCCAAACGTGTCTGTCCCTATATGGACCCCCAAAGTGATGGATATGTTATTTGTATGCTGGGCCGGCCTGTACTCTGTGACTCGCTGACAGAGTCGTTCTCCGTCACATTATCCCCCGTCCATTTCCTGGATATTGCCCTAGCCGTATCGTGTGCCAGCCTAAAGCTATCCCAATACTAACATATCCAATCCCATGGAACGCCATGTACTGGTGGTATTTGTTCCCTTATACAGAATATATCCATATTATTTTTTTCACCAGATTATTCTGGAAAAATTCCTAATGGTTTTTTCTTTAAAAAGTCATTCCCAGTTTCATATTAATACTTTCATTGTTTATTATACTTTACTGCCCAATATCTCGAGAGATCCTCTATGAATTTATGGTGTCTCCTGTAAGCTGAATCATAGCAACAGTTTTATTATCTAATAAATCCTTGTACCAGCCCTGCCTCCCATAGAACCTAACTACAATGTATGTGGGCGCCTGTACATGACGGGCCTAGTCATCAAAGGCGGTACAAGTCACATAGGAAAACAACCCAGTGACAATGAGAACACATAGAGGGCCAGCTTTTGAATACAAAACTCTCCAAGCAGGTTCCTATAACTATCACCAGAATCATACCCCTATGTTTTACGTATGAAAAAACAAACAGCCTCTGTGCTTGGAGAGTGAGTTTTTATAGCTGACCAGAAGGGCCGTGGCACATAAAATCCTGGTGATCCACGGCTGACCCCCTCCAGGGGGGCGCGGGGGTGATGGTTCCTCCAGGGCGGGCCTCCTGACAACACCCCTCTCTCTACCAGTCAGCGGGGCCGCCCCCTCCTGTAGATCACCACAGAGAAGCGCACCCTTGGGTAGAGCTGGGGTTATTGCACCAGTTTTAGTTAGAAACAAGTGGCTTCGCCAGACTGAAAAATGTTGGCAATGATGAACTCTTTGGGGATTCGAATCCACAACCTTTGGGTCTGGAGGTGAGTGTCCTAACCACTACACCATGGAGGATGGGGCCGGAACTGAGTATTGGGGTCATGACCCAATTTGCTGGTTCCCACTGGTCCTTTTAAAAGCAGTTTAACAAAACAGCAACCAGATGGACAGGTTGGTTATGGCCTAGTTCGCTGGTTCTTGGTGAGACCTGAAGAAAATTCATTTTGTAGGCAGTAACATGCGAAAGGACATCGTTTTAGAAGAAGTAGGGTAATAACGGCTGTGGTTGTTCTGTAGTAGTAGGATATGTTTACCATCGGCAGGTGCAAATGTGGTGGAGAAAGGCCTACTTTTTAGTGGCCCTTGAATTTTTATTGCGTCTAAGCGGAGAGATTCTATTTGTTTATAGGAGAGTCGACATTTGGAATCTCTTTTTGTTCTTCTATTTAGTTACAGCTGGTTTTCGTTCCAAGTTTTTTTATTCTTAGTGTTACAGATGTTTGGATATGGCTGAAGAAAGACACCTGTCGCCTGGAAAAACATTCCTTGGCACGACATATCTATGCAGTACACTGAGTGCCCGAAGACAATGTTAAATGACGTCACCAAGTCACCATGTCTCTATACACATGTGTGACATGCTTATGGAACTATGGAGAACTGTGCCAATGATAGTGAGATAGAGATGAACAGAACTTGCGATTCAATATTCAATATGCTAGCAGCTGAGCTTATATCTATTAAGGAAATAAATAGAAAGTTTAATCGCGAGTTACCTCACCTGGATCCAAAAAGATGTTCATATATGTTGATATGGAAGATGTTTCAATTAATTTGCCAACATCTTTTTGTCAAATAGTAACAACATACCTAATCCAAAAACTACATTCTACTTCCATCAAAACGATAGTGTGTTCTAGTTTGATGTACTTATTCTTTACTCACAGGCATACGTTTACAATTTTACTTAACGACACATAACGTCGTACAATATTACATATTTATTTCCTAGCCTTGGTGTGATAAACCAAATGACTGGACTTGACACGGCGGTTATATCCGAGTTTGTTTCAACCAAATTCTCTCAAAAAGTTCCATAATACAGCAAAATTCGCTGACCAGAGAAGTCAATACAAACAGTTACACTGGACCATGTAATGCTATTCCCAGACGCTGCGTTCGTGGTGACTGTAAAAAGGGCGCGGGAATTCTAATAAGTAACTGACACGCCGAAATGAATATATACGGATAAGGTTACATTGTCAATTTAAACACAACACCGGAGCCTTTCCAAACTGTACTAAAGACACACATAAAATGCTAGATACAGAGAACAGTTTTGCCAGGACTCAGCAGCTGAAATATATGGATGTTGAATTGGTAAATTTTGCACCCTAGCCTGGGTCCACTAAAATTGGGAGAAAAATTTAAATAAATGAATAAAATCTGCAAGTATTAGCGAAAGTCCTGGCAACGCGTTACCTGCCTAGTTTCAGATGGCCCGACATCATGCTGAGGCAGGTGTAACTAATCCCCTGGAGGTCGACCCCCCTCCTCCTCCAGGGTTGATCCCTGCACGCCTCACCTGTATCAGGTAGGCCTAATTATCCCACCAGGTAACATGACCAGCTTGGCCCTTTTTACGCCAGTCTCCCCAGACCTACCATTAATATTTTATGTAGATTTGCCGATACAGTATTTTCACTAGCCCACCCCTGGCGCCAGTTTAACTTGGTTTAATGGCTTAAAACATGCTTATAAATTGGCCAACCGTCGAAACATCTGCTCTCTGCAATAATCGGTAATTTTCTCTGTGTTTTTATTAATTGTTCATTGTTTGGTTGCATGTCAGTGCACAAGGGTGATTTAAGGTTATCACATGTTGAGCTTTATCAACCATAAAACTGAAAGTTTCTGACATGCACTGCGCTGTCACACTTGTTATAATAAGTCCAATTTCTAGTAATAATGAAAAGAAAAATATATCAATTGAATTGAGATTATCAAGGACATCAGTGGGTTATTCAGTAATTGTGTTGTTTTAACCTTTTATTTCAGGGTCGGTAACCACTTCATACTCGAACCTTCGTTGGGGGTCTTTTCCCTTCAGGACTGAGTCACATAATCAACACTAAGTCACAGGACCAGTCTCTTGAGTAACTCTAAGGTATAACTCCACTTCTTTCTTTTCTGCACGATATAATTTACCCTTTCAACGGAATTTCAAAGGCAAATTTGCATTATCCTGAAATACCCCCCATAACGTCTTTTTATTCCCTTTTCCCCCTTCACGTCTTCCATATTCTTTCCTTTTTCTTTTTTTCCCTTTTGGTTTGATTGTTCTACTTGTACTCAGAATTCTACTTGTACTCAGAACATCTGGTACCGTGAATACTAACTTCGTATGCCACACCCCCTGCATGTGTCCAAACAAATATTAACCCAAACTAGTTCAAGAATGGTGCACTCTGCCAATCAGAAACAGGTTTCTCTCGTCTATCTTATAGGTACAACTACACCAGCAAAGCAGATACAAAACTAAGGTTGGACAATTTTGATTGATCCTGATTACTACTCTTAAACGATAAGATAAACGTTTCCTGGAGGGGATCTTCAGACAGTCTTCAGATAACAAAATCTTCCAGGAAAGGGATATCTTGAAAATATAGATAAGTGACTTCCGGATTCCAATAGGCCGATATGACAAAAGTGCTTTTCAGAATTATTGAATTTAAAGGAGTATCTACCTCGAACGTCCCGAGATGAGCACTGTAATCCCTCCCCTACCCCCTGGTGTGACCAGTGTTGTCCCAGAAGTTATCATAAATAACAAAGTCTAATTAGAGCCTAAACAATGTGTAAACCAAGGTTTCAGAGGAACATGTGATTCTATCCAGATGACCCAAATTCTGCTTGACACAATGTTTTGAATTACATCTAACTTCTAAACGGTTTGTCTGATTTTGATGAAACAAGTACCATTCTACTTCTGTTGGAGCGTACCAACATATGGTGTTCATATTTAAATTATTTAACCAAAAAGAATTAAAATTTAGTCTCATGCTCAGTGTATACTGTTTATTCAGAGACTAAGAAAGTCCCCAAGGACTACCCAGGGAAATAGACAGCGAGTCCCAAACTTGATGTCACAGGGCTATTCTAAACAATTTAAGATTATCTAATTAACTTGGAAGTCGAACCTAGAAACCCTGGTCGAGGGGCCCAGGCTGCCTGAGCATAGACTGGACATGTAATTCTCCCTTCCAAGTTCCACTGATAGCCGAGTTCCCATAATTATCTTATTGAGTCTACCATAGACATATATAAGTTATGTATGTCTATGAGTCTACAGATTAAATACAGGTAAATAAATTGACATTTGAGGACAAGTACATTTCCTCAATTATTCCTTCTTATATAATCTGTATGTTTTTGTGGGTTTTTTTTTATTCCCAATATCCGTCTAATATCATTACATATAGGTATACTGGAAATATTGCCAAAAATATTTATTGTTTATACATACATGACGTACGTTGCTTCTATCAACAAAATTTGTAAATTTCAACATGCAGGCACATAAAACAGAAAAGAGTCGGGAGAAATCCTCAAAGCGCCAAATCCTTGTTAACACAGTACATGTAAACACGATAACAATTAAGTCAATCTTTCCGAACACAGAATTAGGGTGTAACCTTATCTCTGAGTTTCCTGGAAAATGGGGGCGTTGCGGTTCAGTAGGGGCACTTCTAGCAGACCCAGAAATACACCCAACCTCTGCTTGGAGAGCAAACCCCTTTCCAGTCACTGGTTCCCACGTGTACTACGGTTAACACAATCAGGCTGACGGCCGACCCAGTCACGCACGTGTCTGCGGTTCCTGGTATCCAGGAAAGTTCATGGTATCCAGGAAGTGGCGGAAATGGCACGCCATAGTCCACTCTCACCGCCGTCACTATCTATAGAGCCCTCGACCGTGGGCATGAGGCCAAGTAAAACAGGGATTTGGGTGTGTGTAGGGATAGGAGACGGACGTGTGTTCAGCTGATAATAGAGTTATCATTCTAATTGATGACTTGTTTATTAACATTGTTGAGATAGGTACCATTGTGACCAAGGATTTTTGAGCCCATGATTTTTCATTGTCTGAAATTAAGCGCATGATTTGGCGATCAGACGCATGGATATCCAGTTCTCTGCGACCAGATATCTGCATAGCTTTCTGATCCTTTCTGGACAGAAAATGCCTTTTAATATTATGTCAAGGCAGACTTTAAATTCTGAATCACACAGCATATTTCAGCACATTAATTGAAAATGCGTGAATTCATATCTTCCTCTAAAACATACGGATTTTAAAGCAGCAATGATAACATTCTCAGCAGCTACTAGAATCAGTGGATAACTGTTTATATCTCTCTTGAGCAATTTCAATAAGATCCATACTGTAGATTTTGGGTCAAGGACATTGAAATCAGTTGATAACTTTTTTTTTTTTTGTGCGATTTTTACTTTGTTTTTTGATGTAACTGACCTACAAGTACTTGGGTGGTCTAAGTAGGGTGAGCAGCCCGATCGATTTTGATTAACACAGACCGGTCTTCAATACTGTAACTTTAATGAGCGCTCTAAGCTTATTCTATGGGATAATCTACCATGATAAATAGGCGAGATAATGCCTAATGATGAAGGGATTAGAATGTAATACATTAATGGCTTCTTTCCAACCCTCTTTTTTCATTGCATGTTATGTATCTCCCCTTCTTATGAGTTGAATGCTCCTTCATAGTTCTAATGTTAATTGTTTAAAAGTCAGCTTGGAAGTTAGACGCTGGAATTTATTTCGAACGCTGGCTTCCATGAATGAATATAGATCATATTCGCTGGCTTAATCTAACATGTACTTGGCATTCGGCGCACATAACAGTTTAACCCTGCCTCGGGGCACCCCACTATAAACAACCTATAACTGCAGCCAGACTCTTTAATCGTAGGGAATACAAATGCTATGGGTTGGCCTATAGGTGCTGCACTTTTCTACCTACGATTATACGCACCCACCTTGCTTACACAGTTACAGCCTACTCCAATAACAATATTATGATCTTCTTGTGACTGTATTTTAATCAGTCTGACAGTCTGGCTTACAGTCATGTGCCTGATTCATGCACGTTTTTTTCTGGGAGCAATAATACCTTAATACACTAATGCGCCCAAGCAAAAATTGTTTGTGCATACTTTTGAAGACGTTGAACCAGGCTTTTACATAAATACAGCCTTATACTTGTTTGCAGGCTTTAAGTCTCATGCAAACTTTTGTCAGTAACCTGAAAACACTATACAGTTAGGCTGACCCACTTTTGAAAATCTTGGAACCACTCCATTCCTTTGCCTGCTTCACCTTAAGGTTGTTTAAGAGGAGTTCGTTTCTTACCTATACCACCCCTGACCCTGGGACTTTCACCTTACCATAAACACAGAAAGAAAAAGAAAATCCAATAGCTGTAACGAAAACCGTACTGCTTGGAGAATAAGCCGGGCAGAAACCGCCATGTCGACGTCTATATGCTTAGACGTCTCCCAATTTCCCTGATCAGATTCCCCGACCGAGTTGGGCTCCCACCCAAAACCCTCAATATTGCCTCCGCCCGCCACTTCCCCCTGCATGGAGAGCGACCTAACCCCATCAGATCTCCGCTGGTTCCCATCGTGGGATCGATACAACGGGACAGGCCGGCCGGGAACAGGCGAAACGCCATTGATCTGCTCGCTTGGTGGAGCTGCTCTCCAAGCGGACTTTTTGTTGTTGAGCATGTACATAGGGAATTGTCGTTTGTAATCTAGACCGGCCGGGTAATCTGGTTGGAGAGCGAGCTGCTCAGCTGATTCAGGTCATCTAATGAGCGGCTCCACTCTCGTGGGATTTAAAGCGGCATGACAAGCCCACAGGCAGCCTACAACCGCCCCGACATCCCTATTCACCCGAAAACTCTCCCTTAACCCTTTCCCCCCAAACCATTCCTTAACTCTTTCCTCCAACACAATGATAGCCATAGTATTTCTTAACATACAAACACATCCCCTTCAGCCCTACTCACCCTAAAAGAATCCACCCTTAACCCTTCCCCTAAAACCTTCCCTTAACCCCTCATTTAAGCTATCTATAACCTCAGACTCTATAACCATACCACTTAGGGCAATGACTATATACATTCACATGGCATTGCATCTGGTCGCCCTTCCTGGAAATCCTCAATTTCTGCTGACCCAGTGATTCACATTTATGGGGAGTAATCCAGACATATTAACTCACGTGAGCTGCTCTGAGCTACTCATGAATGTGTCCTGTTGTGGCCGATGAGCTGTATAATACCCTTATTATACACTCGGCTGGGTGTTAGGGCCCCGATACCGGCCACTCTATTAAGTGGGCATGCTGGCCGATGATCACCAGGATCCCAGGAAATTGACATTTAAAGAGCATCCTCTATCATGTCCGAACACAATACGCCCACATTTAGGTAAGGGTTATAGCGCTACTAAACGAGCAGTAAACATATGATAAACTAAAATACAACATGTTTTAGTATCCTCAAACACATCATATCTTATTATGATATAGGACATGATCAGACGATATCAAAATCTGACATTGTCTAACGAGAGATTAACCTTGACTATTAAGTGAACGTTTGTTGTTCTTTTTGCTTGTTTATTTTTCTTTCTTTTTTTATACTTATTGGCCACATTCTACCACTGTATTTTTATTGTTTTATTAGACAAAATATTAGTATTATATGAATTTATATTACAAAAAACACATTTTCCAAGATATTTCTACAGCTAATGTTTAATAAATGTTCAAGCCAGTCAAACCACTTCACTACAGAATGGATGCCACTTGTCAAGTCTTGACCAGGCTGATGGCTTTTCTATCCCGAATCAATGCTAGTACCGGGTGCTCCTCCTTAAATCGACGTCATGTCGAGGGTTGTTTGGGTGCGGACACATTCCGAGGCATTCTAGCCTTCCCTAACAAATTGTGGACAACCCTAAAACGTCAGGGGGGACGGATTCCACCGAGCAATTGACACAAGGCTCTATTCATGGAATCACTGGATCAGTCAGCGTAGGGGTAAAATGAGCTTTAGATGATTGTGCCAGCCAAAAGGTTCATATTTTATAAATGGTTATCTAAGTTTCTGAATAACATTGATATTTGTTTTAAATTGGACAATATCTGAGCTGAGGGGATGAAACGAGTATCAAGTACATCAAGACATTTTTTTTTTTTTTTTTTTTTTGGGGGGGGGGGGGGGGGGGGGCGTGATCCTGATTATTTCATTTTACTTTATTTTTCATTTAACTTTTTTGGGGAGGGGCTAGGTTTGGGCGTCGACATGAGAAACAAATGCTGTTCTGCTCGCAATGACCCCATTCAGACCGTTTCTGAGCTGCTTTTGGTTAACCGCTGAGGTCAACCACTGAGCTGCTCACTCTCCGACCAGAGGTATCTAACATATATATACCTTTCTCTAGGAGTCCTAACGAGTCCTAATAGATTTAAAACACATCTGAAGTCTGAGCTTCATTCCCCATGATAGTGCGAGTTGTAAATCTACATAAAATACTTTAATATCACAATATATTGTGAAGTATTTTTGCCAAATGGAGATACAAGTCTGAGCAGGTGGTATTTTGGGTTGACTGCTCAGACTTGGGTGGCCTGGATATTACCCTTCTACCCACCAGTGCGGGCGTCTCTCATCATGTTACGATACTCAGGCGTGTTACGTTACTCCAGCTGCACAGTTACAAATCTGTTCTGGGTCTCTCTTGAAATAGAACTGGTCCCAGGTTCTATCCGGCCCCACCCTCTCCGTGAATGTGTGTGTTTCTGAGCCTAAGCCCGGACTGTGACTGTCAAAAAGTGAATGTTTACCACATTTTACGTTTTTTCAACGACTCAAGGTGCTTGGAGGTTTGTTTGGAATAGTTACACTTATCGCTCACTTGGGTTAGTTTGAGTAGACAGTGGTCAACGCCAGCTACAGTTTGTTAACTTATAAACAGCAGGGACAAGAAAAATTGATAGAATTTCTGACAATATTTTGAAAGATTTCTTATCAGAATTTTGAAAGAAGGAGTTTATTTGTTTGTTGGGGTAGTTATCTCGGCCAATGGGTAACAGCCCTGGGCTATAATTGGTGTACCTTGCCAGGAACCAGTGGCAAAGAAAGTTCCCGGCATGTACACCGATTATAACCTAGTGTTGGTTCCCAAAGCCCCAGAAAAGTAATTCTTCTCATGTACACCTATAACCTAGTGTTGGTACCCAAAGGCTGAGGAAAAAGTTCTCCTCATTAAAATTGACGAAGTTGAATTGCACTAAGTCATCACATCCAAAGCAGGCTTTGTTTTCCAGTTTTTCCTAGTTGCTAAAAACAGAAAGTATAAATTTCATACTTAATCCAACTTGTTCGTAGCACAAGTATCTGTTGCTACCATGATAAACATATTATATGTGTCCAAGAATAAGGCCAGACACCTCCGCCTCAGCCTCAGCCTTGGGCATGTTGCTCAAAGTCGGACGTCACCAGCCCCCGCAGAGTGACGTCACCCGGTCACACGTCACCCAGAGTCTACTGTCACCAGGTCCGTGTCCCCCTCCCCGGGCACTGACACCACTGTCAACACTAAGCGCCGCCTGATAAATGGGTGACATGCCACCCACATGATACCCCTACCCAGCCCTATCGTTTTGCAGTATATGTGACCACTTGCACTCACTTTTTCTTATCATTGTTATCAGTTCAGGCAGTGGAGGAAAAGGCTCAGCTGTGACGGAATGTGACCTCACAGTGGGAGGTCACAGGATTCTGAGAGGTCACAGGGACTCACAGTGAGTTGTTTAAACCCGCATGTTGACAGTTGTGGAACTAAAACAAGAACTGAAAGTAGGTCTAGGACATTGTGTTGTTGGTTGAGAGATTTTTTTTGTCATTATGGTAGCATGTTCCCCTCGCTCGTGAACAATCTGAGGAAACATTATTCCCAATTACAAAGAAAAACACAGTAATTGATTTACAGTGTAAGCCAACATAGGCAAAACCTCACCAAATCTAAGGTTACGCCCTTAAGGTCGCTAAGGTTAGGCTAGGTTAGGCGAGGTCAGCCTGGACAAAAGGCTGTCTGTATCACATGTGTATTAGGCCCTAAAGGCGGAGAGAGCGAGTCTGGGACCATGTCCCTGCCCCCATGTCATCACTCAGTGTTACCACCACCACTGTACCTCCCCCCCCCCCCTCCTGACACCCTGACCCACATAGGCTCCTCCAGGGTGGGTGACGGCCGTCGGCCCCAAACCCTACTCCCTCGGGTCTGTACTGCTCCTCTATTGCTCAATATCAACTCACGTACTGCTCGTGTATTGTTAAATATTTACTCGCGTATTGCCTGTCTGCGAGTCGGCCTAGCGAGCTGTTATTGTCATGGTTATATAACGGGACGATGGCCTGTGTTTATTTATTTATTGCTATTTGATTGGGGGTGGAGACTGCGTTGTAACGTCGCAGAATAATGCACGGGATGGAACTGCGTGTATCATTGCCTAATTTTCTTTAAATTAATTCGGAACTGACTCGTTTAAAAAGGTTACAGTTATTTCGCACGCACTGTTATTGATTTTTCTATTAAAGTATCAATCTATATGCACATTAGCAAGCATACATGCACATCATGGGAAGTTTTTTGATTGTTGGTGCATAGGAATGTTGGTGAAATACCTTTGGTCATTTTATCCCGTAAATCGCCGTATGGCATGACAATGGCAAATTTGTCTTCAAAATCGTTTCATCACATCATTGTTTAATCAGCCTGTTATGTGCAGGAGGTTCGTGTGTTTTTATTGTAAATTTTAGATTAATTAAGGAATCCTTCTAACTACCATAACATGTTTCAAATGAAGCATTAATCAAGCATTATCATCAAAATGAAAGTGTAAAAATAATATGTATAGTGTCATATGCTCCGACAATGTTTTACACCGTCTGCCCTCAATGTTTATTTAGTAATGACCATGCTTGTGGTTGAAAGGATGCATGTTCATGCAAATTTTTACCGCATGGATATTTTCAATTCCTAGAACTATGGTGGACTGTCACTATGCGACCCAGTCCAGTCTTGTAGACCTCAACTATTTACTCAGACATGACGAGTGAGAACATTATTTCCTAATACTGGCAGAACAAACATGTACAACCACAACAGTGTCAGTTCTCTAACCCACATACTCACCCACCACAGTACCTTGTCGTACAAGGTTTAGTTATTATCATACAAATGACACAGTTGTAACAGGACAAAGGTCTGTTCAAAATTGTTGAGTGATTTACTCTTACTATATTATTTTTGGACACTTCAATGGTCGGACTGCCCTACATGTTCTTCAGTATAAAGGGTGAATGATGAGTTTGTAATTGTTATCATGTCAGATCATAAAGTGACAGACAATGTTTTTTTTTTTTACTTTATACCGACCTAAACTTTACTACAATACAACTCAAAAGTCATTCTACCTGCGATAATAATCATAGACTCTTTTTTTATATGCTGGATATTACTGACTCACAGTGTCCGAAATTAAGGGTGCACCCTGCACCCGAGGTGCATGATTTTGAGGTAGGGAGCATGATTTTCAAATGTATGCACCCAGATGGTGCATGTTTTTTTTCACCATTTTACATAGCATTTTATAATATTGCACACACAGAAATGTCTCCGGGTGCATGCTTTTAGAAACTATGCACCCGACGGGTGCATAAAATAAAACCTTAATTTCGGCCACTGCTGACCTACATGACAAGGAAATTCAACATGAAAACTCATACAACTTACTGTCATAAACTTAACCAAGACATATCAGTTCAACCATGGCGTGTAAAGTACTTTACTCTTCATGGTTCAACCATGTAAGGGCTTCAACGCTTATACCTGAACACTGACTGCCCTTGCCTCGAGCCCCGGTCACCCCCAAGGGAGTGTGGACACAATGGTCCTTCTGTCTGTCCTCAGGACGACACGGGCCCTAAACACCCAGGGGACTCGGGGGGAGTGTGCCTACCTACAGCCTGAGGTATCACAGGTAGTCTCTGATTATGTTCATGGAATCAGTCAGTAAGTATGACGGTGAACGCTATCATAGAATTTATATGAAAAATCATTCATTGAAAAATAATTCATTTAATTTTTCTTTCTTTGGAACTGATATATAGTGAAAGCATTGAGATTCTTGATAATCAGAAAAATCATGTAAACGCAATCAAAGCCAAATCGATAACAATTTTATTCACCGATGAGATGGTTATAATTTTGATAATGACTGTGATTTCAAACGAAAAAATGTCCGGGTCCTCAGTAGTTATGTACCTTATTTTATACCTTTTATTAAAACGCATACGGTTGACGCGTCCGAATATGCGAACGCCTAAAAAACATTGCTGATTTGATTTGCCTGAGCCATAAGTAATAGAGTACTGGATAAAAGACTGGGTCTATGTATAATAACCGTCTGTGTCCACGAATAAAATCTTCCATTGATGACTCCATCAAATACAAAGTACTATAACCAGCTTGCCGAACCTCAACCTTATCATTATGCTCATACAATATCTGTCTGTGGTTCCTGTACTCCAACTGACCATAACCTCTTGGCTTATCTTTGTCACAACACTTCAATGATAAGCTTATAGATATCGTGTACTGTAGTTTTCCGATTTCCTGCAATACTGGTATTACAAAAAAGTTAGAGGAAGTGAATATTCATTACAATCATCTCGAGATTATCTTAACAAGTAGTTAAATCAGTCGACAAATATTAAGGTGAACAACTTGGCAATTAGGCTTCTATTATTCCAAGGCAGCATAAAGCTTATTGATATTAGGATTCTAATGCGAAATGAGGGGGGAAACGGGAGCTATCCCCCCCCCCCCCCCCAAAAAAAAAAAAAAAAATCTTTAAATCATGTGAACCTATCTTTTTAGACGACATAACTGTATATATAATCTCCACAAGAACTTTAATTGCTCTCAACTGCAATACTCTGTGCAAAAGCGATAGGGGACTTCAATTCAGTACCTTCGCATATTTTCAAAACTTTCAAACCAACAGTCAACCCCTTTGGCCAAAATAACGCATTGGAATAATACAGGAACGTACGCACATTTTCAAAATATTCAGACCCCAACCCACCTCCCCTCCCCTCCCCTCCTCCCCATTGATGCGCACATACTTAATGGACTGTCCCATGCGAAAGCAATCTTTATGGTTCTGAACACGTCACTTTTCAATCGGCAGGTGTGATGTAAAAGTGTGAAGGGTGAGTGAACAGCTGTAAAACCCCCTGCTTTATGTAGCCCAGGTAATAGGTGTGAAAACTGGTGTGCTAACTGCTATCTTCCCCCACCTCAGAGGTGCGGTTAACTTACACAGTTGGGGACAGGTAGATATCACCGGGGCTGTGGGGAGAGGGAAACGGGTCACGGGTTCATCCTACGGTCCTGGCCACTTTCACAGCTCATCATGTCAAATTTTGTACGGACTGAACGCGTGCCTTTCAATGGCATAGTCAAATTGGTGTCGGCACTTCCCTTTTCATGCCTTACGTTTCACACGTGTTCCTTTGGAAATATGATTTTTTCTCTTTTTTTTCCCTCTGATCTTACACACCTATACACTTTTTCTTGATCTAGTATTTTGGTCGAAAGAACCTTGTTTACCGATCCCTAGCAATCTTTCCGACAATTTCCTCTTTTTTGTCAGCCAATTTTCTCTGCAGTTTTTGCACACCATTTAAATAACGTATCTCCCCTCTCGACCGGCAACTGGCTGTAGACCTTCCCGCCTCCTGGTCTCTCACCTGACAGGTGTCCCCTATATTTGAATCTCCCGCCAGTTTTGGTCGAATGGCCTCCCATAATGGGGGGATCTAACACGGCTCTGTCTTTTTCTGTGTCAGAGCGTGTCAAAGGAGTGAAACTGGCCGACGGCCCTTTGGGGTCGTGCGGAAGGTGTACTTCGTGGTTTATGTACTGGTGATACTAAGGGAAGGTTTGGCTTTTTACTGCAGTACTGAGAGACTGGGATTTACTGGAGTATGTCGTGTGGGTCGATATACAGTCGACCCTCACTACTTGGAATGTTGCTGGTCACCTAAAAAATGTCTCAAGTAATGAAATGTCTCAAGTTATGAATTTTGGCCCCCTGGTTTTTATGTAAGAAGAAATACAAAATCCATTTTACTTTACCCAAAAATGGACACAATTAGGTAGATTTGCTGTCCTAACAATATGTGAGAGTATGTGTTAGTGTATAAGTGTAGCATGAGTAGGGAAATGAGTGTAACAACAAAGAGGATATGTTAATTCCTACCAAAACACCCAGCCTGGGGTGTTTTCTGAGGACTTTCAGGTTGCATCTATTCCAAGTTTTGAGACCAATTTCTATGTTAATTCATACCTTGGTTCCCTAAGAAGTGTCTCAAGTCTTGGGTTGTGATTTATTTGAAGTACTGAGTACTAATATAGAAGGAAATAATTGGTAGTCAGTGTCAGTGTCTCAACTAGCGAGGGATCTGAAGTTTTGGGGCCTCCAAGTAGTGAGGGTCGACTGTATAGCACTAACCACACTACTTGACAAGATACAGGATATTTGGCGTGTATACTAAATTTGCAGTGATCTTTTTCTTTTTGGAGGTCTTTTTTTAATCTGTATCATTAAAAGTTGTCTTGGATTATGTCAAGGTTTTTGTACAGCAAAACAGCAGTATTTCAAAAACTTTTTACACACTCCCTACATAACATGTAGTACTGCTATTTCAAATTATCTCTTCTCCACTAGTTAAATATTAACCCTATCCCTATATTTTTTAAATAGTTATATCCCTTATTGGTAAAAACTAAAATAACAACGTCAAATTCCTCATTGCTAGGCTTTCTCGGCTGTTTCTTCTGTAACATATTCTATCTAGATACTTGCTTCTACAGGAGAAGTGGGGAAGTGTTGATTTATATCATACCAAGGACTCTTATCATCTACCCGCATGCCAAGACAAGACCATCTAACAATAACAGGCCAGTGGATAATACGGCAAGATGCATGTTACTCCAAACGTCTGAAGTAAAACTCTCTAACACTGAATCGCTGCATCGTTGGCACAACTTATATGGGGGATTTGTTTGTTATATCTTTATGCCATTCAGGTGGTGATAACAAATCAGCAACATTTCGATATTGAATTTATGCTGGTATTGGATGAAAACCGTATATCTTTTTGCGATCATTCATCAGATATAAACATGAAACCACAAACAGAAATTGTGAAAAACACGCCCTAAGGTCACAAATCCATAAAATGAAGACATGAATTGTACCTTCTAAGCAACGTTTTTCCTGATAGTGGACATCCAAGTCAAATATCTCCATTATAATTGAGCTGAATACTTTGCAAAGCCACAGGAAACTCAGGGATTTATAAAAACGAGTTGGATGGCTCTGGAGGGAAAAAATCAGGCTCTTAGCTGGATGGACACTTTACTGGGGATAATGGACTGCCCAACAACTTGATTCCTTACTAACAGCACGTTTTTTTCCACTAAATGGAAATTGGCTTGGCCGACATCCGAGCTTGTGGCCTCCGGTGGCCAAGGCTACATCAAGGCTACACCAAAAATACACTGTATGTTTGAATGTGGAAAACAACACGGGTGTTAGACAATTTTAAATCACATCATCGCGTTTCGACTCTTTTATAGGATGCAATGGTTTTACATGACGTAAGTACGGTTATGGAAAACAACAGAAATTTAACCTATTTTAACTTAAAGGAAGAAGCGTAAAAACATTGTATTGCCTGAGGTTTAGTTTTGTTATACATTATCAGCTCGTGTGGCTGTTACAGACGTTCCACTTTTCGCCTCCTCCTACACACTCACTATCTGCCCACCTCCGACTTCAACCTAACAGGACGTCCGACCCAAGGGCTACTAGCCTTAGGACGACTAGCCTAAAGGGGTGTCTTTTCTGACAGTATCTTACAAAACTAGGTCTGATTGGGCTACCTTGTTATTTTCTCGTAGCATTATGCAAGATCTTGATTTTAGAACACTAGAGAACTATAGATCTCAGTTTGTTTTTTTTGCCTTTGTACGGATCTGTCCTTGTTTTATTTTCACCATTTTTTTCTCTGCTTTTCTTCCTTTTTTTTATTTTTTATTTTTTTTTGGTCTTAATTCTTTTGTAAGTGTTTCCTTCGCACAAAGTGATACGGATAATCCTCAGTTTTAAATTGGTAGTGTACCACACACTCCTGTCTAAATACATTCAAGAGTAGTAAAAGGGAATGTCCTTCAAGCGTTGTCCTCCTTCATTCTCAACGATTTCTCCTTCAGGTTAGGCCTAAAGAGGCCTAAAAATATACACTGACCCAGAAGATCAGCTGAGGGTTGACACACTCCAGTCGCCAACACTCTGTTTGCTACAACTCCACTAGAGCGTGAGTTCACAGTGACAAGAGACTGATTTGGAGAATAGCCAGTGTTCTTTGAGAATAACAAGCACTTAGCCGAATTCTAGCGATTTCTTTAACAAGGACTCCATCAAGACTAAAAATAACTGAGTTGATGTTACAAAATGTGATCTTCTCTAGAAGGTTTATGGTAAAAGTGCGGTTTTACAGTTAGCCAATCCTCATTTATTTTAGCCGTGCATGATTACTTAGATCATGTTAATGTTTTTGTAACATGAAGGAAACATTTTGCTAGATTTAAAAGTTGTAATCTTCTTCTTGATCGAATGGGAATAATTTGTTAGTTTTAGTACTGAAAAAACAATTGGTTGTAACTACATTTGGCGATAGGAAACCAACGTTTAGTCCCAAGGTTTCGCCTCTGCAATATGTAGCTAATTTAATCCTGTCTTTAGATCTTAAAACATCAATAAAAAGTCATATATTGTACAGTTTGGCAACGTATATATATTTGATCCTACCAGACAGTATGGAACTTCCTGCGAAAAGCGGAAGCCGTATCATGATCTAGGTTATCAATGTCAATCTATGGGAATGGTCGGAAACCAAAATAGGTACCGGAGGACGTAGTGGGAGGGTCAGAGAGGTGGGAGTGAACCCAACGTCAGAGGAACCCCTGACAAAACAAACGTCAGCAACTTTGTCAAGGATTCCCTAAATAGTGTGAGAGACCCTGAAACATATGTGTACAGTATGTATGTATAAGGTACATAATATATCTCCATTCTTGGCATAGTTTTTGGATCCGTTCCAAAGATAAGGTCGCCAAAACTATGAATCACGACTGTGTCCCTGTTCTTATTTATGACAAGCCAAACGCGGCATCATCCGAAACCTTCCTGGAACCAATCCTAGTCCAAACTTCACACACACATACAGGTTTTCCCTGACTAACACAGTAGCAGTTCCTCAACTCAATGAGCTGCTCAGTAACTGCTCTATTAATAGTGAGCAACTCACAAATGCTCACTGTATCCGGATTGGCCAGTGCTTTTGACTCGGCTACCTTTCAATCCTGGAACAACATATTAAAAAGTTCAAAGCTGGATCAATGAGTCAATTCACGCCTGAGTGCGTTCTGCAGCTGGTGCGCCGCAGCCAACACCCTCCCAGAAATAAAAAACTGTCGGAGTTGGTGGAAGTGACTGGAACTCATGAATCAGTAACTTTTATATTAATGATAAATGATTTTGTCGCCATCAGTAGCCCATTCAGGGTGAGTCCCTAGAATCCTCACGTTTTTTTATACCTTATGGATTGCATCAGATAACATGTGAACATAAATGATGAAATTCTTTATTTCTTTTTAAGTTTTAAAGCCCAACATTTGCCTAAGTCCAAGCGAAAATAAGGGTACGATTTCTAATGCTGCATCAAAAAAAAAATCCAAATCTCTTCGTCGATTTAATTCCTAGACATGTCAGCGCGGCGCATTTAAGCTGATAAAGTGCTCTTTTGATTCTGATATTCAACCCAGAGTCTACACAGATTATGTCACTCCAGATTGAATCTAGGGTAAAGTAAGCAAGCCAATGTACACAAAAGCACGTGTCAGTCCATCCTAAGCCGATCAGATCGATCTATACGTGTCTGCCATGGCTGGGGCAGTTCCCAAAGGGTCTGTTAATACTATATCTGTGATGGGCATGGTGGATCATGGCATGTGATCCAACCATTCTCCTCCAGACCATCCCCCGGCCAATAAAAGACCCATTAATAGGCTTCGGCCCTGGATCCGCTTTGCCAGTTGCATTACACAACCTGGGCCGTTCGGCTGTAAACAACGTTACATCAGCGGCCATCATCAGGGGAATATATAGAGTCGTTTTAATCCTCGGCTCAGTTGCTATTTGGAGTTTGTTCTGTGTGTTTTTCTTTTGTGTTTTTGTTAAGACCCACCTCTTTTTATGTATTACCGTAAAAGGTCTAATATATGCCGCACCCTTATATCAGTGTCCGAAATTAAGGTTTTATTTTGTGCACACACCGGGTGCTCAGGTTCTAAAATTGTGCACCCGGTGACATTTCTGTGTGTACATTGCTTTAAAAATATATTGAAAAGCTTGAAAAATCATGCACCATCCGGGTGCACACATTTAAAAATCGTGCACCCTGCTGCAAAATCATGCACCCCGGGTGCAGGGTGCACCCTTAATTTCGGACACTGTATATGATTTCATACTGCCTGTTTTCTCCAGTCTTATGCATCCGGCCGCACCTTGACAATCCTCAGAATTTTTCAGAATGTTCTATATTTTTAACTAATAAAATTAAAGTGGTCCATTTTCATCAGCTACCCTCATACAAGCTGGGACTTATGACAGAAGTGTTACGGTACACAAAGGAGACAGGAACATCAGCCAGATCAGACAATCTCGTCCACACTTTGAATATGACCCAGAAAAAACAGAACTTATCTTTTCTGACATTGAATCGACACTATAAATATAAATATAAATTTACATTCATTAAATACCAGGTTTGTCATTGTGTACAATTATTTGTACCTGCTTGCAACTGGGACTTGGTCAAATATAGTTGCTGGGTAGCTTTTCGGTTGGGCAAGTTTGTGAGATCCAGTAAGTGGGTGGATAAGGACAGTGGACAAGAGAATGCCTACACTCTCAAGGGTTTCATTCAGATGTACTGAATGCATTGAGGTTAAGTCTCTAGGCAGTTGACATTACTAGGCTAAATCCAATTTAGGTGTTTATACTCTTTTTCGAGACTATTCGAGCAAAACTTCATTCAAAGTCAAGTGCAACTTCATAATACTAAATGCACTCTCACGGCCCATATGTTCTGGCCAGTCTTTGCCCAAATGTTTTTATTTCAGTGTAAATGTAAAAGTTATGACAGTTAACACATCAAGCGTATCCGTTTACCATTGTATTCATTTGTCCACGGAGTGAGAAGTCGGATCGTTTTTCAGCCGAAAGCTTTGAGCACACAAGTATCATGTTCTGTTTGGTTGGGATACGGTGCACGGTGCTTTGATGATTATTTTTTAACATTCTGTGAAAAACACCATTATATCTATAGACCCATCGCTTTTTATCAGCAATCATGCTGCACTAGAAACGAACCAGTTGCCTTACTCTCCATTTATACTATAAACACAGTAACAGATCAGTGACGATATCACTCAAAATATAAAATAAAATGGCCAAAGTTCTGTCAGACCTTAACGTACGCACTTCAATGACCACATTGAGCACCAATGACATCATAAATAATGCTATTCACTATTCAGCCATGCTTGAGCTGTTTACAAAACCAACGTTACGGATCTCAGGCCCCACGTGCGTAGGGGTTACCAAGAACACTAAAAACCTCTTGAGCGTGTTGACTTGCTGCAATGCAGGACAAAAGTTAGCATTTCTTTGCACGCCTGTGTGAGGTAGGCAAAAGTGGTGGTTTCGGGGGTATCTTGTCTTTAAGTAAGTCGTGACTATGGAGTCAAGATGTGGTAAAAACTGCACCGTCTTCCTGATCTTTGTAGTGCTGGGTAAATCTGTAGCCCTAACCAGAGCGGCACGGGGGACGGGAAACCCAGACCGACCGGGACTGGAGCCAATATGGGCCGAGCTGACTTCACGGCTGAAGGGCTTAATGTGTATAGAGTGTCCAGGGAACCTTTATGGGGGGAACCTATGCCAGAATGGGTAGGACCAACATTGAATTGTTGTGATCTTGTATCCCGAATTCCCTACCTTGTTCCCCCTGTACCATTTTTTTTCCACAGAAAAACTGTACTAGTAGAAAAATATCAACGTTGAACTCAAATGACCAAGTTCACAGAAGCGGAGAAGATTCGGGAAAAATAATCTAGCTTCATATTCATTACAGTTTGGAGTTTGGGAAGATATCATATTGTTTGTCGCTGAATCTGAAACCGGTTGAACCGATCTTCCTCTTTCAAATGCAACAATTATAGAAACTATTCATATCGCTGACAAGGATGTATTTGCATCAATTATTAAAGACCATTATCAGTCTATTTTACACTGTTTGTCTCCTAGCTGATACGATCAATAATAGGCTATTTATAGAAATCAATAAAACTTACTGCCTGACTGGAGACAGTCCTGGTGACTCTGCATGAGTGGGGTGATATACTCACGTCCTCAATATCAATATAACGAAAAGGGACTGTCCTCGGGAGTGGAGCACACATAATATCAAGTGAGGATATAAACACCAAACCTGACGGTTTCAATTATTTTTTCAAAGGTATAGTCAATCAATACTGGAGAGTTATCACGATTCCTTTTTTTTCTAAGTGGGTCTTCAGTGTTAAGCTAGATCTCATTGCGAAAGTGAAAAATTTGGACATTGTTTCAGACTATAAAAGGAAAAAATACATTGTTATGACAGTTGAACTCTTCCAATATATATCTCTAGACAAACTCCATAGACTCCACTATCAGTAAATGACACAGTCTTATAGTCAATTATTTTAGCTCAATTTTTCACCCCATTGGAAAAACAGGAATCGGTGGATCTGCCACTGTGCAATATCCCAAGAGTTTGATATTGTTTCAGATAACAAAAGAAAATAATACGTTGGAATTAGATACTATGATAGTTTAAGTGTTCCAAAACAATTCTAGAGAGAAAAATCGGTCTCTAGAAATAGTTGGATATACAAAACAGAATCTACTTTTTTCAATCTTTAGTTTTTTCTCCAGGAAAAAAAAAACAGGACTCGGTGGTTGTGCCACTGTGTAGTGTCCTGAGCTTGGGCCAGGGTCAGGACGGCTGACTCTATCCGTGGGAGCGTCAATACGCCTGTTTTTCCACCGTCTGACGACAGGCCTCGCCAGGGGGCGTGGTGGCGGAAGTGGCACGTGTGGGCAGTCAACTTCCACTCGGCGCTAACTGCCCGCCCCTCGCCCCACTAACCACGACAGGCACAAAGCTGCCCTGCGGTCGGCCCCCTCCATAGACCATGGCAGGGGCGAGGCCTGGGGATAAATCTTTATCAAAACACAGGGGGTAAAAAATGTGCATAGCACATGCCACTTTTTTTTCTGATGTAGGGGCCATTTAGGAATGCCCACTTGGTTGAAACGAATCTTATGACTCCACACAAAAAAAACCCACAGAAAACGTGGGTGAGCTTATGCACCTTGGCCGTGGTAGCTATAGGTCTGACAAGTTAGACATGGAAAAAATTAATGTCAAACAAGAGGCTTTGGAAGAAAAAGAGTCATTGCACAAACCTTTAATGTGAGAAGTAAATATGTATTTGCTGTTGTCAATGAGCATTTAATGTAAATTGTCAAAATTGAACATAAGGTCTTCATTCTTTTCTCGCACAAATGTCTTACTTTTGGGATAGAATGCCAGTTTTGTTTTCCTTCTTTAAATCATACCATGTGACCTATCCCAAAAATGATATGTTCCGATCATACCGGTGTTATTTCATATGCTGGCCCTCCGCAATGTATACATGTAATACATACTGGCATCAGTAACAATGAGGTGTCTGGCAGTTACCCTAAGTATCTAGCCCACTTACACCATGGAGATTGATGCTAATGTTATTCGGCCTGTACTTTGCTCCCCTGCCAGGCCCCTCCTTATTCTGGGTGTAACGGACATAGCCCCATTCCATACTCCTGTCTACCTCATGTTGAACGGTTGGGGACAGCCTTATAAACAATATTACTTCATACTTTCTGTCTCTGAAAGCAACCTTTGTCGTATACATTGTCTTCTAAACATAAACCTGATTGATATTGCTTTGTTACGATACCCATACTTTGTGAATAGTCAATACAATTCAAAGATGATATATAGACCAAGATACTATTTGAGTAACACTATACTATATCATTATAAAATGGATAGTATCATGATTGGTAACAGACAGTGAAACATTCATATTACAATAGACGTTAGTCATATTCATAAACTATGTAAAATCAGGGTTTTGATGCGGTAAGAGTTGATCATTTATAAATATATATATTATCAGTCATTGGATCTAAAGCTGACAGGATCTACAACTTAACTAACACTTACAGTAATGGCTTAAGTCGGCATGGGGCAATTTCATAATCTAGACCTAAATCAAGTTGATCTCAAAGTAGATCTACTGTAGATCGTGACGATATATAGCAAAACTTCCAATGGGCCTCAAAATTTTAAATAGTCGTCAATCACTCAATGTTCAGCGACAATAGATCTACCTTTCAGACATATCTCTGCAGGCCCAACCAAATCCAGCGTCCTGCCTCCTGGGTGTCCCGTCCACCCCCTAACGGCCCAGGACACCCTGTAAGGACCCTCAGGGTGTCCTCTGGACACCCTAGAAAACATTCAAGTTGAGGCAATGGGACCCCCATATTTATTCGCAGGACACCCACAAAGCAAAGTCAGGGTGTCCGAAGGACACCTAGTCACTTTGAAATTCTGTGAGCCCTGCTCTGAATTTAGCACAACAATATGTACTGACCTACTTAAAGGGAGAGGGAAAACACAATTTCATTTATCTTTTCACTTAAATTAAGTTGACTAACCACTCAGAGTCATGAGATTATTTGAAGATTTGTTAAGATCTAGCCTTTCTGCAATTCTGGGTCACTGTTGGAGTTCCCAGTTTATTTCACTGGAAATTGTAAAAATTGCATGTTTTCTTCTTAATTTAAAAGAAGAACGTTGTAGGTAATAATAAATAATCACTTGAAATTAATAATACCCCATTTTAGACACATTAAAAGGATAAACTATTAGAATTCAATCCAATCCACAGGTGTCAATGGCAAATGACATCTAGATCTATATCCAGGAAAAGCTTACCGACAACATGGCAGCCAGGAAACCACCTTAAATACTCCCAACAATAGTAATAGTAATAGGATGTATACAAGAATACCATCACTGTATTCTAGATATTATCTAGAGCATATCTATTAATTCCGATGAATCATGAAGGTCATGTTTTCCTTGGCTTGGGCTTTGATTGTTCAGATGTCATGTCAGATTGACACAATCCATAGAATTAGGCCATTCATGTCAATGGAACTCAATTTATTACTGTTAACATTTCATTTTTGATCTAGAATAAGAATGTAAGTGACAAGTCAAATGTGATATTTATAAATGTAACACATTAGTCCAACTGTGCACAACTGCAAGTGACAGCAACATTCAAAACAGAACATACCAATGCATAACATAAACAAAACATCTGCAGACTGCACTGACGGCGGCCGTTCTACACGTAGCCTGCTCAAAAATGCGCCATGTTGGCGGTAAAACTACAGGCTTAGGAACCAGAGTAATGTATAAGACAGTGACTAAGGCACTGAACATTTGTACAAACGTAAAATATACTCACCAAGACCTTGGTAAAGCGTCTTTCCAGTTCCCCATGATCTGGCATGGGGAGTCGCATCGGCATTCCGCTGCTCCTGGCCTCCCGCTGACTGGGAGGGCCAGACTGGTTGGAATCTGCATTGCCCATAACTCGAATCATAGGGATGCTAATAAGGGGTAACTATACACAATAATTGTAAACGAAATCATAAAATAAAGAACAGAGGCGCTACTCTCTGTCGTGCAGTCGGTGGTTGGTTTGGTGGGCGGCGGGCGATCACATAATGTCGGCTGCTCCCTCGCCCCTCTCAATCGAAGATGGAGACCACTTCTCTACGCATTTCTAACGTAAAATCCGAGCTGTTTTCGTCTCCTTGGTGCTTGACGTTCTAATTCATGTAATCCAGTGTGTCTTACTATTCCACAATGACTGCTAACCGGCGTTTTTCGAGCGTATCCTGTCACATAGCGGCCGGAATTGAAGGAGACTCTGCTTACTTCCACCACGGTCTGGCCATTTTCCAGCGGATCTGGCGCATGAGTAATGATGACATCTCGTGACCTCTCGGGGCCGGCGAGACGACGCGTGACCTACTCGGGTGGGCTATGGCAAGCCGTTTGAGCAAATTTGAAATAATATCAAGGATGCGAAAGCATTCCCGAAATACACGCAAATGTGTTTTTTTGTTTTTGTAATTTTTAGTTTTTATTATATTAATTTCTATTTATCTATTTAATTTAACTTAATTCTATTTTATTTATTTATTTATTTATTTATTTTATTATTATTATTTTATTTTTTTGGGGGTGGGGCGGGGGGGGGGGTGGGGGGGGATGCAGGGAGTCGGTGTAAAATAGTAAGATTAGACTACCCCGGTCTACAAGAAATTCCTAAAATCTCAAAGTCCATTAATTTTTAGAAAAACATGGAACAATTTTGAAAAAAAAAAAAAAGAAGAAGAGATTCGATCTGCATTCATTCCCATCTCTTGGAACAGATTTTTAAAATTTTGTCATAATCTATCGCATCTATCTATCTTGGAACAGATTTTGTGAATTTTGTCATAATCTATCAATATTTACAGAAGTTTATTCTTTTACTGCTTAAATCGCAATATTATTTGATAGTTAATTAGCAATTATATCTTCAATGACACTGGACCAAGATATGATAGCATAATTAGAGAATAAAAATAATCAGTTTTAATCTTTTATCATCTCTATGCAGTGGAAAAAGGTCTATAGACTAAGTATAATCATTATTACAAAAAAAAAGAAACAAGGAAGGACAAATTTGGGCAATATTTTATTTTGTTGTCAGTTTTCGCGCATCTAACCATGTTTTAAGTGTATAAAACCTAAAAAAATTAATCGATTAAAAAAAATCACATATGAAGCATCAAAAAACCTTTGTGTAGGCCTAGGCCTATTGATATATGTTATGTAAAATAATCGTCGAATTATTAAGATTTAGAAGTTAAAATTATTGTAAATCACTTTAAATTAAAGTTTATAATATTCTTATTATCTAAAATTTTGATGATTTTTTTTAAAAATGTTTAATGATCAATATTTCAGAAAATATAAATTCTAAAAGGCTCCCGCATATTTTTATCTATAAAATGATTAAATGTAATTGAAACATTATAAACATTTTATATCTATTTCAACAAAATATCCTCTCGGGCCTGTGAGTAGAAAATATCATATTTGATACCTACAGAGAACATGCGTCCATAAAAATGCGTAAAATGCGCGAAAACTTGTGATGCGCACAAACTGACAACTCTACAATATTATGGTGCATCTATATGATTGTTTGTATATTTTGTAAATTAAAACAAAAATATCATACCTTATCTAAACTTTCACTGAATATCGCCAGCACCCAGTCAGTGACTTCTTTTTCAATTTGCCCTAGACCCAAACAGAAAAATGCATGAATATACATAATCCAGTTGGGGATTTAGAGGGAGGTCGCAGCTTACATGACTGTATGTATGATTTCAGAAGAGGGAGCCACACTATGGCCAACTTGAAATACGTTTACCTTAATTAAAGAATAGAGGGCGTCGCAGGGCAAGCATCGGAAAATACACATAGGGCCACCTACTGAGAGAGTATTGGAACAACCATCATTCATGTTAGTCTCGTCAATCCCCTGTGGTTGAGTTGTGTGGTACCAGACTATAAATCTGTTTGCAACAAGTAGTTAGTAATGGAATAGGGGGCCTATAATCTACAATCTGGTTATGATGGTAATACCTAAATATGATTCAGGGTCCATTTTTATTTTTCATTTAATTTTACATACAAAACAAAACTAGAGATAGGAAGGTATGGTAGTTTTGTTAAGATAATTACAACAAATGCAATCTGGTAATAGCCGATTTTTCAAAAGGAACCAATGTGTCAGTCCTGATATTGTTTGTCAATCATTAACTCAATTTAACTCAATAATAAGACAATGATTATCTTTTTAATAGAATTATTTTTGTTACATACAGACACGGAACTGGTACATTCTATACTTTGTCCAACCTCAGCTGCCAACCCAATGCGCTGAGTTATATTTTTAAAACGGTAGGCCTATCCTTTTGATTACACATTGTTTTTTATGTAGATATTTTAATGACGGGCATATCGCCTGAAGAACCTTCCAGGATAAATAAAAGTTACCAAAAAAAAAAAAAAAATTAAGTAAAAGTGTCTCACATTTTATAGGATTTCAGAAATAATTACCATATACATGTATATATATAAGCCTAGAATTTATTGTAAATAGGCTACGTGTGTGCTTACAATTGTTCTCAAGAATACAAAAATTATATTTGCCTCTCTTTTAGATAAAAGTAATAAAACTGTTTATTGATTGAAATCAGGCCGGTTGAATACTTTGATGCCCAGATCTAACTGTCATCATTACAAAGTAGAATCCAGGATAAAGATAATTCATTTTTAGATGCAGGTGTATAATTTTAAACGATGATTTTATTTTGTACAAATCTTCAAGGTAACCCGTAGTTTTCAGACTTATTACATAAAGTGAGGAACACTAATGATTGTATTGACTGAACATATTATTAACATCATGGCAATATTTAATATAATGCACTGAACCTAAGTGCAGGCTGCTAATTTTTGCCTTATAAGTAGATGTAGCGTGTCGTGAGCACGCCAGGCGACGACAATGAAGCAGAGTAAGTACGTAATACCTAAAATTAAATTAAACTGACATTACCTCTGTCAAAGAGTGTTCTTTGTGTGGGTCTGAACCCCTATATAGAGTTCCTCTACTGCTATGCAAATAGCATCAGTAAATAATTTTAATGAAGAAACTTTATTCAACACTATTGAATGCTAGTTGTTGTTATCTGGTTACACTGAAAACACAAGGTTGACAAAAGTGGTGCCAAAATCAACAACCCTATGACAACCTTCTGGAAACCTTGATGTCAGAATTAACAACCCTATGACAACCTTCTGACAATCTTGGTGTCAAAATCAACAACCTTATGACGAACTTCTGACAACTTTAAATGAGATACTGACAACTTTGTGACCACTTTATATGAGATCATGTGGATATCTGTGATGACCTCAGGGTTTTAAGTCAATGGTGCCAAAAAAAAACACAGCCATGGGTTGTCAAACAAATCTCCAGGGTTGTTTGATCTACTGGAACAACTCAGGGTTGTCACAGGGTCTTCAGTAAGGTTAGCAAATTTAACAATGTATTTATGTTTGCTGGGTTCCTATTATGTAATGTTACTAGTTATTATGTATGCCCATTACAATTAGGAGGCCTAAGTTGTATTAGGTATTAGGAGTTGTATGGTTTTTGGCACTATTCACTTAGAATACTAGGGTTGTCACAGACAGAGGCCATGACAACCTAGGGCTGTCGTTTTTGGCACCACTCACTGACAACCCTAGAGTTGTCAGGCAGGACTTTTGAGTCTCATTTTCTTCCCCAACAACCTTGTGACAACCTGATTTTCACTTTTGCTTCCCTGACAACCTTTTTGGCCTAAGGTCGTCAGGAGAAAATGACAACCTTTGGGTTGTCATCCAGCCACAAAATTCACAATGACGACCCTCTGACCACCCACAAAGTTGTAACAGGGTTGTCAGAGGGTTGTCCCACAGCATCACTGGTCTGAAATGAGCCTTGCGACAACCCAAAAGTCACCTATGACAACCCAAAAGTCACCTATGACAACCCTCTGACAACTTTAAACTGGCTCCCTGACGACCTTGTGTTTTCAGTGTATGGGTATTTACTTATTAATTGGGGAACTGCTATCACTTTATCGTCCAAATAGTCTTAGTTAAACTTCTTTTATCCTTGCTAGCCAAGTGGTAGACTGATCCGCAAATGGGCGCTCATATCCATGACGCACACAACGCTTGGTTGAGAGTCAAGTTTATTAGTGGATATAACAATTGCGTACAATTGCCAGTGTTGTCATAGCCTGTCTTAGTCCTAGGTTCACAAATAACACCACCTGAAGGTAAGCTTCTTCCATAGAGTCAGCCCAACTTCGTATGGTCATGCAACCGTGTAGTTCTGTCACTAGTCACCAGATGTCTGTATATGTGGCTAACCAAACCCCCCGAATCCTTAAGACTCGTACAGTTCCAAATGGTAACGAATAGTTCCTTTAACAATAGGTTCCCACATATATATACTAGTCTGATTATTGATTTTATCCCAAGCAGTGCTGCTCACTAGGAGATGTAGCCTGTAGCTGAACAGGTATATTACACCTACCAGAAGCTCCTGCTATGTTTACATTATGCAATGCAGTAACCCATATAATTTCGAATACCTTTTATGATATGTCTTCTATAATCTGGTGACTGGTCCTTTCTTTTTTCCATATGCTACTGATTATATGCACAAGGTGTTTTTGCTAACTACCTTTGTGCACTATCACAAATGATATAGATGAAGAAAGGAAGTAAATAACTTAACAAATGAGCCAGCTATAACTCTTTATTATACGAACAAACATATACGAATGACACACACATATCGAATGTAAAATTAACAACTAAAGTTCAATAGATATAATGGTAATCTAGCATAGCAACTGGTCTGAGTATAGTTGAATCTATTTTCAGCTAATCCTAATATGCACATTCAATAGAAAATACCAATATGATATGAAACGTAACTTTATCAACACCATTAATTTTATTGCAATCAATGACAGATTTATAGATTTGCCTCACAGTCAAGTACATGATTTTAAAGAAAATCAAGGGAATATATATAGAAATCACAATTTTTTTTAAAATGAAATCACAGATGGCATGAATACCATAAACCATATAATGAAAACGTAACGGAGATGTCTGTTGTTAAATAACTACGGTAGCTTATCATTGTTGATATAATTTGTCAATAAAAAGCAGATATTAGGGATCTTGCATATTATGACTAAGACACGTTAAGGACACAAATCGCCTAATAATTATATGTACAAACTAAGTATAATTGAAAGCAAAGAACGTGCTCTACATGACTTCAATTCTACATGAAGGAAACCCGTCATGGGTCATCCTTCTCCTCGTCTGGTGACATATTTCCTATATATACTTATCAATGTTGATAACAATGCATTGTATATATACACTTTGTTGAAGTAAATACCACGCGAACGCTAAGATAGCTACCCGCCTTTTTGTCAAATACATTTGCATTCGTTGGCGTGATCCTGTCACTATAAGAAAGTAAGAATTTGTTTGGAAGTTGTAAATTGCTCGATTCTCGGATATAAATAGTACAGGTTTTACCTATTTTTCTTATGACTTTGCGCAGTGACGCATCCTTTAAGAATTTAGATATACACGAAGTGAACCATGCACAAACAGATAGCTCCAGTCGAATTCATATAGCCATAACCCAACGCAGAAGTTGGGAGGCCCTACATATATTAAAAAGGTTAAGCAACACACCAGTAAAATACGTCTAAGTATTCAGTGGCGGATTCAATTTTTTTAAAGTGAAGGTGTGCTAATAGAAATGGGGGGCACCCCCTATTTTCTAGAATGTTGTCTTTAAAAAAATCTAAATTCGTCCAAAAAAAGGAGGAGGCGCGCGCCATCACTGTCCCTTCTAAATCCACCACTGCATGTTAAGAAGTCATGAACCAACATTTTTTGATATCATTCTCCACAGCAAATCCGTAGCAAACATCTTGGTTATATGAGCACTCCAGGGCACAGGATGGGTTATCATTTGTTAATGCCTTGATCATTATGACTTCTCTGTATGGTTCTACAAAAGTCCTAGCAAACATATCACCATTATCGCTCAGTGTTTTCCTGAAGACATCCACGGTTGGTGGCAGGGACGCCAACAAACCCTGGATTTCTGTAAAAGTAATATAAATTTACATAATAATTACACTTCCCCAGCACCCACCAACAAAACGTAAGCAAAAAAGTTTTAAATGACATAGTATGTAGCGAAATATACTAGTATTACATTGATTACATATTTTCTTCCTTTTTTTCTTTCTTTTTAATTCCCGGTCATGACCCTACCTCCTCCGTGATCATTTAAACTTTTCAAAAAGACTTGCCACCTACTTGATAGTCTTTTAAACTATTAAATTAACATCTAAATTTAAAGTTCCACTCAGTAAATCTTACCAGCTCGGATGTAAATATAAATACATTATATTTTACAGAGGGTCCATATCTTCGTAAAAATAATCAGGTTAATCAGGTTTGATTAGCGTCTCATGATTAGAGTGGCTGTCGGTCACAAACAAATTTCACGCCTAATAAGGATCACTCTCCTGAAAAGTGCGCAATTGACAAAGTCAGTGTATTTTTTTCTTCAGATGACTGTGGAAACTAAACTTAAGTTAAACTTTTATATATTTCAGCCTCAATATGCTGCAAACACTTATAAATTTGAGAAAATCAATATTAAAGTTAATCAATTTTTTCAGATTTTTAGAAATTTAAGCCTAAATTGAAGGAAATAGCCAAAAATTGAGAGGTAAGAGTTTTTTTTCAACTCATTTTATTGAATAAAAACAAGAATTTCAGTTTTTCAGCTACAATATTTGTTTGAGAGGTAATTTGATTTGAGGCAAATTGAATAAAACAATATTTATCCCAAATTTACTGATTTTCTGATTTTTATTGAAGTTCTTAGTTTTTTCAAATACACTAATGTACGTTCACAACCAAGCTTTAAAGAGCAAAAAAATGCATATAAAATAGGAATATATGAATTTGGAGTTAATAGCTTGAAAAATACCATAATAAAGTAATATTCAACCCTTAGTGAAAATCATAGGAAAAAAGGAAGTATGCCAGAAGTAAAACTTTGTTTATTTTTATTAGGCATGCCTAAAAAGTTATTTTGTACGTTCAGAACCAAGGTTTCATAATTTCAAAGTTTTTTTCACACAAAATATGCATATATTTGTTCATGCTTACTTGGAAATGTAAGAAACACTCTACCAGAAGGTATTATTTTATCAAACTCCAAATTATCCCTGTATAAATAGAGAAAAACAAAGAAAAAAGCTTGGTTCTGAACGTACAAAGCTTGGTTCTGAACGTACATATATGTACGTTCAGAACCAAGCTTTTTTCTCTTTCTCTTCTTAGAGATGATATAAGATGCTACTCTGAATGTTTTCCTTCTCAAGCCATCCAGAAATGATATGCCTTATCATATATGCATTTATATTCATTGGTATAAACCTTGGTTCTGAACGTACAAAGCTTGGTTCTGAACGTACAAAGTTTGGTTCTGAACGTACAAAGCTTGGTTCTGAACGTACAAAGCTTGGTTCTGAATGTACATTTACATTTTGTGAACAGTCAATGCATAAAGGAAAATACTAAAGACATATTCCTTTGGTTCTGGGATCTATAAATTCAAATTTATTTAAGTACTGATGCAAAAAGAAACTGAATGTCAACATAACTTACCTGGAATGTTTCCACCAAATGTACGTTCAGAACCAAGGTATGTATGTTCAGAACCAAGGTATGTACATTCATAACCAAGCTTTGTACGTTCAGAACCAAGCTTTGTACGTTCAGAACCAAGCTTTTTTTCTGCAGAACTCTTCAGGATATTGTCTTGTCTTTTTAAACATTTCTCTATTGTTTATGGTTACTATATACTGGTCCTTCTTGTTAATATTCATATCTTATCTCATGCCTGTTATGTAATGCACCCATACATGGAAAAACCTTGGTTCTGAACGTACATATCTTGGTTCTGAATGTACATTTACATTTTGTGAACAGTCAATGCATAAAGGAAAATACTATTGACATATTCCTTTGGTTCTGGGATCTATAAATTCAAATTTATTTAAGTACTGATGCAAAAAGAAACTGAATGTCAACATAACTTACCTGGAATGTTTCCACCAAATGTACGTTCAGAACCAAGGTATGTATGTTCAGAACCAAGGTATGTACGTTCATAACCAAGCTTTGTACGTTCAGAACCAAGCTTTGTACGTTCAGAACCAAGCTTTTTTTCTGCAGAACTCTTCAGGATATTGTTTTGTCTTTTTAAACATTTCTCTATTGTTTATGGTTACTATATATATACTGGTCCTTCTTGTTAATATTCATATCTTATCTCATGCCTGTAATGTAATGCACCCATACATGGAAAAACCTTGGTTCTGAACGTACATATCTTGGTTCTGAACGTACATATCTTGGTTCTGAACGTACATTTATGATTTTTTAAAGGTACAAGTTATATATGCATGCCATATTCCTATTCTATACTGTAGAATATTTTTATGGAATCTCTGGCATGTCAATGAATATAAATTAATAAATTGGTACAAAACTATCCCTTCACAGGCAAGGTAAGTATATTCAAAACTACAATGTGTGACTTCAGAACCAAGATATGCATGTACGTTCAGAACCAAGGTATGTACGTTCAGAACCAAGATATGTACGTTCAGAACCAAGGTTTTTTTACACTTCACCTTGTAACACTTAGAATATACATTCAATCAGTAAACTTTCTTTTAAACCATTTGCATATCATATAAAAGATTCCAAATGTATGGCTAAACTGCAAATTCCTATTAAGCTAATTATTTTAAAGCTATGTTAAGCCAAAATTTGACCCATAACTTTGAGAACTGATAAGTCTTCAAAATGATTGAAAAATGAAAGTACAATTTGAAGTATAAGAATAATTCTTTTTACTAATATTATAGTTTCATATGATTAGAAAAGACATGAAATTGCATATATAGGTTAAAAAATTTGAATTTTTCATACTATGTGAATATCCTGGCCCCTTAATGATAAAATTGAAAACCTTGGTTCTGAACGTACATTATTGCAAAAATTTTAGAGTCCATAACTAAAAATAAAAATATGCAAAATTGAAAAATGATGGGAATTCCCTTTTTCTGAAATAAAAATGCTGAGACACTCTGGAAAAGGACAATATAAAAATAAATCATATCAGCAGTATCTTATTTTTGACCTAAAATTTTTGGGAATTGCGCACTTTTCAGGAGAGTGACCCATAAAACCTCTCTGAGAATATTTCTCAATAACATCATGCAACTTTTTAAACCACAGAATTGCTTGTCTTGAGACCCTAATCAAAATATCCCTGATTAGCCGAATTTAATATGAAAATATGCGCCCAGGTCTTTAAAGAACCATTAACTCTACATTTTACTTACCACCACATCGAAGCACTTCTTGTGTAAGTGATTCATAAGTGAAGTTCACCAAGTTGGCATCATTCTTACACAGCTTATAATCTGTATGGAAGTGTAAGGTTGTCAACATATTAGGTGCGGCTGTTATCATCCAGCAGAGGCCCCAGTCGCATACAAGTGGGTTGTCTTTTAGATAGATATTCAACGATGGCCGGTTCGCATTCAGGATATTTCCTAGGGTCTTCAGGTTATTTCTTTCCAAGTTTAGATGTCTCAGGCTGTTCAATGCTGCCAATACAGGCCTAGAGATTGAATTCAAGTTATTCTCAGCAATACTTAGTGAATCCAGTGACGCGAGTTGATAGAGAATGTCCTCTGGAAATTCTACCAACTGATTTTGATTCAGGCTTAAGTGGGTAAGGGAGGACAAATGGCTCAAAAGAGAAGGTACTTTAGTGAGCTTGCAATCGCTCATGTCTAGAAGCTGAAGATTATTTGCATTCAGGAAAAAGGTGAAGTTGGCCGATTCTCCGAAGTCATTCCCAGAGACGTATAGCCTTGTCAGAGGAAAGTCTTCTATGGTGAGATTAAGTGGGTTTACATCATACCAACTAAGGTTTTTGAGTGCATTGTTTTGTAACCCTAAGGTGAGAAGATTTGGGAGCACTGCAATTGGTGGTAATAGTGTCAGTTTGTTGTTGGACAAAAGCAGGGAACTCAATATCATTCCCTCATTGAAATCTGATGCATTAATCTCCTGTATTTCGTTTTTAGAGAGATCCATTTCCTTCAACATTGGACATTCAGAAATGTTCGGAAAGATGTGTAGGCCTACTTCGTTTAGCCACAATTTAGTTAGGTTCGGGAATTTAGCTTGAATTTTCGTAGAGTTTCCAGAAAATGGGTTGCCCAAGAGAGAAAGCTCTTGGATCAAGGGCAAGTGGTTGAGAGCTGATGGAAAGGATGTTAGACTACTGTGATCCAGTCTGAGTTTCAGCAAGGCTGTCATTGGACTTACAAACTGCCTATCTATAATACTGATATTGTTCGATTCAAGCTCAAGCGAGCTGATAGTCGACGAACAATTGCCGAAATCCGGGACTTCCATCAAATTATTTTTCCTTAGAATTACAGCTTGCAAGACACGGCATCCTTCAAGAAGGACATCTGGGTGGTCAGTTACTGCATTCGCCTCGAGATGAAGGCTAGTCACATTCGGCATCATTTTCATCAATGGAGAAGCAGCCACAGGTCCGTTGTTGTTGCTCATTCTGAACGTTGTTACTGAACCAGAGAGGTACTCTGGGGGAATGGCGGGGATAGCGTTGGTGGAATCTAGACCGAATGAATTAAGGGAAGTAGCACCCGAGAGGTTGGGGAACATTACCAAAGGGCACTTTGCGATTTTTAGTGTAGTCAGCTTCGTCATATTATTGAACGTATCCAAGGGGATGCTAGTTATAGGCGAGCTATACATCTTTAATTCCGTTAACGTGGCAGCGACAGGTCTTAGATTAGGCATGACCGATAACTTGCTATTTTCTATAGCAAATCTCTCCAGGTTGGGCATTTCACCAAGGGCGTTTTCCGAGAAATATGATAATTGTGAATTATGCGTGAGTTCGAAGTAAGTAGCTTCTGCTATCTGGGATGTTATATTCTCGTTCACGAGCGTTATGTCAGTGTATGTTATCTTGACATGCACTGCATTGGTATATGCTCCTTCTACCAAATCCTGTAGGTTGTCAGAACTTCGTATGGTAGTCATTGCAGTTGCATCTTTTAATTGGATTAAAAGCAAGTGGGCTAGGATAGCACCAATACACTTTGCAGCCGAATCCATCACTCCCTTAATGGAAGAAGACAAGAATTTTCTGAAGACAAATATGCGTTAAATCACATCTATCATTAAATCATTTGAGTAAATTCATGAACAACGGTAACAATGTGTCAGACATTGAAATTCAATTTTTGTTTCTGTATAATACAGCTATCATTCGGGATACATTCCATTAAAGCAGAGTGTTCCTTTATTTGTAATGTCGAAAAAAAGGCTTTAATTTTGAGAAGTGAACAATTTTTTTCCCTTTTGGTTGCCATAGAAACAACAATTTAGTAAGTTTGAGTAGGGCTACTAACTTGAAATACAGAGCTGGTTACTGGTAAAGAGGGAGTGGAAGACCACTGGTATACTGATTTGATTTCTGTGAAGCCTAGTTTATGAAGAAAGATATGATACATGAAACTTATGCAATTCAATATCATTTTCTAAAGGTAAAGCAGATCAAAAATGCCGTTCTGTTGATAAGATGTTACTCTGCAGCTGTCCTAGACTTATCACCTAGAAATATCTAAATGTTCCAAAGCCCTTGAATATAACTTATTGATTGTGCACCTAAAAAGCTGTAGTTTTCAGACTTATTACATAAGGTGAGGAACACCAATGATTGTATTGACTGAAAATATTATCAACATCATGGCAATATTTAATATAATAATGCATTGAATCTAAGTGCAGGCTGTTAAGTTTTGCCTTATAAGTAGATGTAGCTTGTCATGAGCACGCCAGGCGGCGACAATGAAGCAGAGTAAGTAATAACTAATATTAAAATTATACTGACTTTACCTCTGTCAACGAGCGTTTTTTTTGTGTGGGTCTGAACACCTTTATAGAGATTCCTCTTGCTATGCAAATAGCATCAGTAAATAATCGTAATGAAGAAATTTTTTTGAACACTATCACAAATTATATAGATGAAGAAAGGAAGTAAATAACTTAACAAATGAGCTAGCGATAACTCTTTATTTTACTAACAAACATATATGAACGACACGCAAATATCGAATACAATGTCATATAAAATTAACAACCAAAGTTCAATAAATATAATGGTAATTCTAGCATAGCAAATGGTCTGAGTAGTTGAATCTGTTTCAGGCGGTAAAATTGACCTATGATATACATGGGAGATGTAATCTGGAATGCAGTTTTAAATTAGTAAAATATACAGAGCTAATCCTAATATGCACATTCAATAGAAAATACCAAAATGATATGAAATGTAACTTTATCAACACCATTAATTTTATTGCAATCAAGGACAGATTTATAGATTTGCCTCACAATCAAATACACAATTTTAAAGAAAATCAAGGGACTATGATATAGAATTCACAATTTTCTTTTATGAAATCACAGATGGATGAAGTAAGATATGAGACCATAATCCATATAATAATTATTATAATGTCGTATGCCAAAAGCCTTGTGTTGGAGATGGACCTGTTAACATTCTACACAGAATGATACTTGATTCAGTTAGTAGTTACCACAAAATAGATAAATCGGGAAGTCTTAGAGAATTATTTAATATGTACCAATTATTTACATTTCACACAGGTATTCTCATTTGTTAATTTAACAAATAAAACACAAAATCAAACATTATTTCAAACTGCACATCAAACATTATTTCAAACTGCACAGTAAATCTAAGATTAAAATAATATTTTTAATTTCCTAACCTATGTCACTGAAACACCTCTCGCGTTCACGGGTCTAAAGGACAGGTGGTTCAAAACAGAACTATACTAGTGAAATGGCATCTAATCTAAATTATATGGAATATACAAAGTTGATATAGTCAAAGGATGGATCTGTGAAAAATAATGAAAATATTCCAATAGACCAACGTGCTGTGTAGAATAAATCTATCAAGTATCCCAGTATCACACTCAAAACATTCCATTTAAATGGAATATACTCTTATTTAGAATGTCAATGAAAACGTTTTGATTTTGTAAATTCATATTGTTCCTTCCATTTGGTTTCCATGGAAACTAGATATTAGGAATGATAAATAGAATAGGGCCACACATTATAAACTATTCATTTAGGATCTTTACATTGAAAACGGTAGGGAGATGTCTGTTGTTTCATAATTACGGCATAGCTTATCATTGTTGATATAATTTGTCAATAAAGAGCAGATATTAGGGATCTTGCATATTATGATTAAGACACGTTAAGGACACAAATCGCCTAATAATTATATGTACAAACGAAGTATAATTTGAAAACAAAGAACGTGCTCTATACGTGACTTTAATTCTACAAGAAGGAAACTGGCATGGGTCATTCCTTCCCCTCATCTGGTGACATAATTTCCTTTATGCTCATGAATGTTGATAACAATGCAGTGTGTATATATACACTTTGTTGCAGTAAATACCACGCGAACGTTAAGATAGTTACCTGTCTCTTTGTTCGAAATACTTATTGTTATTCATTGGCATTCGTTGGCGTGATCCTGTCACTACCTCTTTCAATGACAATCCACAAGAAAGAATTGGTATGGAAGTTGTAAATGGCTAAATTCTCGCATACATATGAATAGTAGAGGTTTTACCCATTTTTCTCATGACTTTGCGCAGTGACGCATCCTTTACGAATTTAGATATACACGAAGTGAGCAGGTTGGGGCTACGACGGGAAAAACGGGACGTCCCGTTTTTTCAGGACACAACCCCTTAAATCATTTTGAAACATTCCATTATCATTTTTTCAATTTCAAAATATAACCCTATATAACAAGCAATTATTTGGCCAAATTAGAATGAAATCCCATCATTACAATCATGGTTTTAATGGTTTTTAAAGCTGTGCCTGAAAAAACGGGACGTCCTGTAAAAACGGGTCACAAAACCGTCCTGTTATTTCAGGACGGGCCGTTTTCTTGGTATGATTTTTGTAACTTTTAAAAAATAAAAATCAATATAAAAAAAATGCAACGATAGAATGTGAAAATGCAACGATCATTTTAATGCAAAAGATGCGTACTATTATTATAAATAGTTTTTGAATTTAGCAAACTCCTCATTTTCTGAGCATTTTTATTTATATGAAAATATTAATTATGAAATTCTTATTTATGAAATTGTCAAAATCGAAAATGTTATCAAATTCATGTTAAATACAAAATTTCATAATTTTTGCAGTTTGTATATGTAGAAGTATTATATCATGTTTGTCTTGTGTATTATTCATGTATAATTTCATCTAAGATATTTAGATAATACACTTTTTCATAACTGCCTGTTTTTACAGGACGTCCCGTTTTTACAGGACGTCCCGTTTTTCAGTAGTATCCCCAACCTGGTGAGCCATGCACAAACAGATAGCTCCAGTCGAATCCATATAACCATAACCCAGCGCAGTAGTTCTGTACCGAAATGGTACAGCAGGAGGCCGCAAGCATATTAACCCTTTAGACCCCAAACTTTGTTTTTATAAATAGCTGGATTTCCCCAGGATTTCCATGGATTTCCCTCAAGATTTCCTTAAATATATTGTACTTGAGGAAGTTCAAAGATGGATCCATCCATACAAATTAGAATTATAGAAAAAAGATTGGAAGCATCGATTAGGGAATTTCATCAGCTTTAAAATGATATATTTGCCGTTTCTGTATGTCTGATAGTAATTTAACTGTTCTGTTCTGGAAAAATATGGGAAAATTATGGAAAAATCACGTTTTTCCGGGCGGCTACGGCCGGATTGGGGAGTACACCCTCGGGCGGCTAAGGCCGGATTGGGGGCTAAAGGGTTAAAAGGGTCAAGTAACACACCAATAAAAATTAATATGTCTAAGTTATGCAGTGGCGGATTCAATTTTTTTTATATAATATACGTGAAGGTGTGCTAATAGAAATGGATGTTAAGAAGTCATGAACCAACATTTTTTCATATCGTTCTCCACGGCAAATCCGTAGCAAACATCTTGGTTTGATGAGCACTCCAGGGCACAGGATGGGTTATCATTTGTTAATGCCTTGATCATTATGACTTCTCTGTATGGTTCTACCAAAGTCCTAGCAAACATATCACCACTACCGCTCTGTGTTTTCCTGAAGACGTCCACGGTTGGTGGCAGGGACGCCAACAAACCCTGAATTTCTGTAAAAGTAATATCAATTTACATATCAATACTCAATTACACCTCCCCAGCACCCACCAACAAAACGAAAGCAAAAAAGTTTTAAATGACATAATATGTAACGAATTACTCATATTAGGCCCTATATTGATTACTCATTACTCAGTTTTTATTTGTGTGTGTGTGTGTGTGTGTGTGTGTGTGTGTGTGTGTGTGTGTGTAGGCGTGGGCGTGGGCGTGGGCGTGGGCGTGGGCGTGGGCGTGGGCGTGGGCGTGGGCGTGGGCGGTTGTGTGGGTCTGGGTCTGGGTGGTTGTGTGGGTGTGGGTGGGAAGGGGGGGGCTGTCGTGAGCGCACCTTTTTTGGTCCAAGTTTATTATTTAAATGTATAACTGCCGCTCCAGGTTGGATTTTGTTAATATGGGTGGCACTGTTGCACGCTTTTGTTAGTTAGTTAGTTAGTTAGTTAGTTTGTTTCTTTTTTCTTTCTCTCTTTCTTTTCTTTCAATTTAATTCCCGGTACTGACCCTACCTCCTCTGTGATCATTTAAACTTCTCAAAAAAGACTTGCCACCTACTTGATAGTCTTAACTATTAAACTAACAAGTAAATCTAAAGTTCAACCCAGTAAATCTTACCAGCTCGGATGTACATATAAATACATAATTATAATATTTTACAGATGGCCCATATCTTCGTAATTAATCAAGCTAATCAGGTTTGATTAGCGTCTCATGATTAGAGTGGCTGTCTGTCACAAATTTCACGCCTAATACACCCTCTCTGATTATTTGTCAATAACGTCATGCATCTTTTTAAACCACAAAATTGCTTGTCTTGAGACCCTAATCAAAACACCCCTGATTAGCCTAATTTGATATGAAAATATGCGCCCAGGTCTTTTAACAACCGTTAACTCTACATTTTACTTACCACCGCATCGAAGCACTTCTTGTGTAAGTGATTCATAAGTGAAGTTCACCAAGTTGGCATCATTCTTACACAGATTATAATCTGTATGGAAGTGGAAGGTTGTCGACATATTAGGTGCGGCCGTTATCATCCAGCAGAGGCCCCAGTCGCATACAAGTGGGTTGTATTTTAGAAAGATATTCAACGATGGCCGGTTCGCATTCAGGATATTTCCTAGGGTCTTCAGGTTATTTCTTTCCAAGTTTAGATGTCTCAGGCTGTTCAATGCTGCCAATACAGGCCTGGAGATTGAATTCAAGTTATTCTCAGCAATACTTAGTGAATCCAGTGACGCGAGTTGATAGAGAATGTCCTCTGGAAATTCTACCAGTTGATTTCGATTCAGGCTTAAGTGGGTAAGGGAGGACAAATGGCTCAAAAGAGAAGGTACTTTAGTGAGCTTGCAATCGCTCATGTCTAGAAGCTGAAGATTATTTGCATTCAGGAAAAAGGTGAAGTCGACAGATTCTCCGAAGTCATTCCCAGATACGTATAGCCTTGTCAGAGGAAAGTCTTCTATGGTGAGGTTAAGTGGGTTTACATCATACCAACTAAGGTTTTTGAGTGCATTGTTTTGTAACCCTAAGGTGAGAAGGTTCGGGAGCACTGCAATTGGTGGTAATAGTGTCAGTTTGTTGTTGGACAAAAGCAGGGAACTCAATATCATTCCCTCATTGATATCTGAGGCATTAATCTCCTTTATTTCGTTTTTAGAGAGATCCATTTCCTTCAACATTGGACATTCAGAAATGTTCGGAAAGATGTGTAGGCCTACTTCGTTTAGCCACAATTTAGTTAGGTTCGGGAATTTAGCTTGAATTTTCGTAGAGTTTCCAGAAAATGGGTTGCCCAAGACTGAAAACTCTTGGAGCAAGGGCAAGTTGTTGAGAGCTGATGGAAAGGATGTTAGACTACTGTGATCCAGTCTGAGTTTCAGCAAGGCTGTCATTGGACTTACAAACTGCCTATCTATAATACTGATATTGTTCGACTCAAGCTCAAGCGAGCTGATCGTCGACGAACAATTGCCGAAATCCGGGAATTCCATCAAATTATTTTTCCTTAGAATTACAGCTTGCAAGATACGGCATCCTTCAAGAAGGACATCTGGGTGTTCAGTTACCGCATTCGCCTCGAGATGAAGGCTGGTCACATTCGGCATCATTTTCATCAATGGAGAAGCAGCCACAGGTCCGTTGTTGTTGCTCATTCTGAACGTTGTTACTGAACCAGAGAGGAACTCGGGGGGAATGGCGGGGATAGTGGTGGAATCAAGGCCGACTGAAGTAAGGGAAGTAGCACCCGAGAGATCGGGGAACATTATCAAAGGGCACTTAAAGATTTCTATTGTTGTCAGCTTCGTCATATTATTGAACATATCCAAGGGGATGCTAGTTATAGGCGAGCTATGTATCTTTAATTCCGTTAACGTGGCAGCGACAGGTCTTAAATTAGGCATGACCGATAACTTGCTATTTCCTATAGCAAATCTCTCCAGGTTGGCCATTTCACCAAGGGCATTTTCCGAGAAATATGATAATTGTGAATTATGCGTGAGTTCGAAGTAAGTAGCTTCTGCTATCTGGGATGTTATATTCTCGTTCACGAGCGTTATGTCAGTGTATGTTATCTTGACATGCACTGCATTGGTATATGCTCCTTCTACCAAATCCTGCAGGTTGTCAGAACCTTGTATGGTAGTCATTGCAGTCGCATCTTTTAATTGGATTAAAAGCAAGTGGGCTAGGATAGCACCAATACACTTTGCAGCCGCATCCATCACTCCCCTACCTTTAGTAATGGAAAAAGACGAGAATTTTCTGAAGACAAATATGCTTTGAGTCACATCTATAAACATTAAATCATTTGAGTAAATTCATGAACAACAGTGGCAATATGTCATACATTGAAACTTATTTTTTGTTTCTGTATAATACAGCTATCATTCGGAATACATTCCATTAAAGCAGAGTATTCCTTTATTTGTAATGTCGGAAAAGCCTTAATGTTGAAAAGTGAACAATATTTTTCCTTTTGGTTGCCATAGAAACAACAATTTAGTTAGTTTGATTAGGGCTACTAACTCGAAATACATTTTACAATAAAGAGCTGGTTCCTGATAAAGAGGGAGTGGAAGACCACTGGTATACTGATTTGATTTCTGGGAAGAATAGTTTATGAAGAAAGATATGATACATGAAACTTATGGAATTCAATATCATTTTCTAAATGTAATGCAGATCAGAAATGCCGTTCTGTGGGTAAGATATTACTCTGCACCTGTCCTAGACTTATCACCTAGAAATATCTAAATGTTCAAAAGCCCTTGAATATAATTGATTGATTGTGCACCTAAAAAGCTGTATGATGTTTTCCTTGGTAGCAGCTACCATTACAAGGTTCATGTTAAATGGGACAGAGGTTGTCCTGTTCAAATATACTTTCACTTTACAATATTGGCAGAAAATATAATATAAGATAGCCTTCTTCTCTTCTAGGGAAACAAAGGTACAGTGTCTTCAGTATAATTCAGTATAAAATAAAACATTTTCCTTACGAAGATCATATTTTTAACAGAAAGGCTGTTGAGAGTCCAGAATGCCCTGCTAGTAGAGAAGCATGCATATAATTATGAGACAATTCAAATTTTCCTCACTTGCCAGATGGGAGGGATTTCCTTACAGGGATAAAAAGCTGGATTAACCATCTTCATTTGGAAGTCTCCCTAGAACAGTCTTTCTGTTTATAACTATAATGGCAAAGGATACTTACTGTATTTCACTATCCTTCCAAGCTCGCAGGAATCAACTGCACAACCTTCCACAGTCTGCTTCCTCCAATATTCAAAAGCAGCTCCACATTGTCGGATGGACAAAGATCTACGTTACTCCAAGCCTGCACAGGACATTAACATACATGATTTTCGTTGGCTTTGAGCAAAGTGGACCTCTGGCAGGGTAACCAAGTGGCCATACAAAAGCTTGTGTAATGCCAAATTCTGGCTTATGGTCGATGTTCTCTGCTTCCTGTCTTTTGCTTCAGTCAATCAATCACAGTGGTAGATAATAGTTCATTGGCACGTTGTCAAAATATTTGAATAAGTGACCAAGGGAGGCACGGCTGGAACCTGCAACCATTAAGGGTAGAATGTGCAGTTATTGACTAATTGACCTTTTAGGGACAAAAAGGGTATCCATTGAGCATAATTATAAGACCAGGCTGTACAGCTTAGCACATGTAGATTTGTATACCTTGTAATCACACACGAATGATTGTTTATAAAGAGAATGGGCAACATTGATCTGTTCTGTATGAATAACTGAGAGCCTTAAAGCTGGGTCCCCACATGGCGACTAAACCCTGGTGATTAGTTGTCTATGGCAGCCCAAAGTGCCAACCCATCCCTTCCCCGGCGATTAGTGTTCTATTGGGGACTAATTGCCGGAGATGTGATGGGGTTGGCACTTTGGGCCACCATATATGCAGCTAGGCGCCGGGGTTTAGTCGCCACGTGGGGACACGGCTTTATAGGCTTATTCCTCCAGGCCATTTTAATTGCCGTTTCAGAAATCACCTGTTGAAATAAAGGATAATCATAAATAAACATGACATTGTCATATATCTTTGAAAAGGATTCTAAATAAAAAGTGAGTCAAATAAAATAGCGGGGTGCCTAGTAGAAAATATAGGCTTAGTATAGCTAGGGGGATAGTGAAGTTGTAATAAAACATAGCTCGATCATACGATTATTAACCGACACACCCCAACCAAGGATGTGATGTCTCACAACACTCTAAAATGTTTTAGAAAGTCACAGAAAGTCATTAGAACTTCCCCATAATATATCAGATATTGACAAAATTTAATGCTCTTATAAGAGAGACTGCGTATAAGAAAAACTTACACAATGTCATCTCATTGTAATTATGTTTTAATTGATTTCATGCCACTTGACACAGATCAACTAACTGATGCTGCCGATCTACATGTAAGTATCATATCATTCTATAAATCAAATTGTTTGAGTGATTTAGAAATCAGAAATCTAGATATTTCATTTGGAAATAACAGTAAGTGCATGTGTTGCATTATACAGACCATTGGTTATTAGTATTGGCCTACTTAAAAGTAACAGGAAATGTCGTCTAGTACACTTTATATGGTCACCATAGCACTAATGGCTAGTAAACCGGAAAGGGCCATTGCCCTCTCATTCTATTGGAAGCATTGTGATGTTTACCATATGCAAACCTAGTTGCTCTTTGTTTATAAAACTTATTGACACCAATTAAGCGGAATCAATAATAACAGCATACAGCCACTTCAGGTCATGTCGAATTGTGAACGTGTACCGCTACTCAATAACTGTATTTTGGCATCTCCCATTAGATGGAGGTATTGCTGGTAATATTATTCCTGATACTTTGGCCTATAATACCTCACCGAGGTCGGGACCCGAGCAAGTACGAGTAACTTAGGGACAAACCTGAAAACAAGTTTGGGCCCACATTTTGGTAACTGATTTGGATAATTTGTCACTGATCAAGATATTACATGAAGAGTGGCGCTATGGGAAGATAGCTACAAGCACGGATTGTCAGGTATTGCACCAATTATAAAACATTAGTGATAGATTAATCTAATAAGTTACGAGAATATAGGCCATGATATTTTTCCGTTTTGTATTTGGCTTCCTTGCTCATTATCAGCATGTGGACTTCAATATTTAACGTGATATTTTGCCTTAATATTCCTAATATCATAGCTCTAAGGGAGGGTCGTGTACAGTTTCTGCTTAGGCTTAAATTACTGTTTCAGCATGTACCGGATCCTGATCTAAAAAAAAGAAAGAAAAATTGTATAAAGGCACAGTGCCTTCGCATTTTTATTATATCTACGACATTACTCTAGTTTCAGAATTATATTAACAGGCTCAGCAAAAGGACATAATTCCCTGTCCTTTTGTCCAAATGATCCTTATCAGCTGTTTATATTACACGTCTTTTACCTCCTGTATGTACCAAGAAATCCAAGCGAAAGCCATGAGTGTAGTTATAACCTTTTGGATGCTAACACTTATGTGCATCTGCACACAATAACTACAGCATGTGTGATAATTCATCCCAACATCAGTATGATATGATATGATAGTGATATCACTTAATCTGTCAGTGACACTAAGTATAAGAATGTCGCGTCCAAACAGAGATTATACACAACTGGTAAGATGGGGGAGGTAAGTGGCTGCTAATCAATACAAAGTAATAATTTTGTGGTAACTGCCCACTATACAATAGTGTTATAATGAAGGTGGCAATTGGAATTCATAGTCTTTTCCTTATTAGAAATATAGAGCATAAGCATTATGATTACACTACACTACAGACAATTCTAGTATAGTTATTGTAACCCATTCCCTTTTTCCTGAATTTCCTTCGGAAATATACAGAATATTTCTGATTATGCAGCTCTATATTAGACAGTTTTCTATTTTTTAAGCATAAACCCCTCTTTATCAGCTGTTTATGGATGAAACTAAGGCCCAAGTAACATTTAACATTGTGCCATATGGAAGGAGATCTTAGAATGATGCACGGCAATATCTTTAATTCCCCACTGGAAATACAGAACCTCCTCTCGTTATTTCAGAAGAACATAAAACTAATCATGATGATATTTATCAGAAAAACAATGAATAGCTCTCTCCCAAAAAAGGGTTACCCCACATGAGTTTCACTCTTTAATAATTTCCATCGAATTGACCTGCTTTTCCATCATTATTCAAACATAGTCAAATAAATGCAAAAGTTCAGGTAGGTTCAGATATTATTATAACTATTTATTTAGATTGAATTTGTGCATATGTGGTCATTTAACCACTTTCTGGGGATCACCAAGTGATTGCAATGACCACCTGACAATGTCAAATAAAACTATTAAATGCTAGAAATATCATTTTCAAAAGCTCACAGCTCAGCTTCTGGTAGGAATATGAAGAGCTGTTTACATTTTAAGAAAGTTTGAGACTTATTCTACAATGATCATCTCTGTGTACAAGCTCCAAAATCGCAGAGCAGATAGATATTCAAATAAAAAAAGGTGAATCATGCTTTTCATTTGCAGATAACTCTCCTTTGTGTTCTGATGGTACTGGCCATTCTAGGCACAGCAACCTGTAGTATACCAGGTATGTATGGTTGACATATGGAATAAGATGTGTGTTAGAGTCTAATTTGAAAGGAAAATCAGAAATTGTTAGAATCAAGATTGAACTATTGTTGATGTTTGATTTAAGACTGCGTAATGTTCGTGTATATCCAAGTCTTCATGAGTCGTTTCTCCAGAATGCCTGAGTAATTCAGACTGCGTTTAAAGTTTGTCCGTCCACTTCCCAATAGTTCAAAAGAAATGAACGATGAGGGAGCTTCTTAATATGAAAGGGGTTTTATTCAATAAACATCTCATCCCGAGTCAAAGCCACCATGTATAAGTCTTCATCAGTCCACCTCCCATCTCCTATCAGCAATCAACCACATTTAGAACACGAGTTGCTCCAACACCTTCTAGACCATTCTAGTACTCAGTTCTATCACAATCCTATGTCCGAGGTAGTTGATATTGGTAAACTCCAGTCTGTTACACGGGAGCCGATGTACTTACTCCAGGTATAACTCCTTGGCTAAACTTACTTAGCTGATGTTCTCACTAAACTAAGTGACTACTAACTTCTAACCAACTAACTGCTCGCTCCCTACCTTGCAGCGCCTTTTATACTGGTTAACAGGTGGCGCTAGGAGCGTAAGATATTTCTCCTAGAAGTAGACTAGAAGTAGACTTGCTAAGCCTGATCCTTGATGGATTATATAACACGAGAATATATTAAAAGTGCTAAGCTATTAGTACATTCGACGGCGGTCAGGTGTTTGAGTTTAAGGAGGTGGACGACATAGCTCAAACCAAATGAATATAATGAACTCCCAATTTTGATGATTGGATATATTTGTTAAACCATGGTGGGTGGCCTTGACTCTCGTGGTACATTCAACACAGTATCAATAGATTTGTAGATCCGGTTTCAACACAAATTCACAGTGAAATTATTCATTGAGTTGATTTCCACATCTTGAAGCTCAAGGTTAGCAGAACCCGTTCATAAAATGACAAGGTAAGTGTTAAAAATTGATAACATGATTATTTGGATAACAACGTAAATGATGACATAATCATGGTTACAAAATGACAAAGTCAACTTTAGAGGATGAAGTATTCGTCATCTTAGGTATTCACTTAGTACGTGCCTTGTACATTAAAGTAAGTTCTCAGCATCGTTAGCTTATTTTAAGATTCAAAGATTGCGACACCCGTGCATAAGGTGACAAAGTGAGTTCACAGAATTGTCAGCCCATATTAAGGCCTAGAGATAACGACACCCGTGCATAAGGTGACCAATTCAGTTTTGACTTAGTACATGCATGTACAGTTTATGATATTTATGATTTGTAACACAAGTCAACAGAACTCAACATATATACAGTGTAAAGTTGTCTTAACCTTTTAAGAGTAACAAGTACACATCAAATCTAATTTCAGAACAAGTTAACACAACATAAGTCAATACAGATGATTCGGACATTTTGAACGAACGAATTTCATTATACAATGCGTGTCAAATTTCAATCAAACTTCAACCATAACAACATTATTTACAATAAATACAAGGTCTCTGTATCAGGTTTAGTAATACCGAGCAGTTGGAACCAGAAAATACCACCATTCCTGTCACGCGTCCGCCAGCTATACTTAGTACACGTGTACTTAGCGGGACGCTTGACTGGAGTTCCCCCCCAGGGTTTGACCTCGATATGATTCCTTCAGGTGCGAAGCGCCCGGATGGCAAATTTCTGCTTCGATCAAACTTTCAAGTTTGAAGGCTCGACCTGACATTTTGAGCCGATATGAATTAATTCTGGCGCTTGATTATGTTGGTTGGGGACCTAAGCTTTAGTTTAGCACAGGTTTTGTAAAAATTTATGCGATGGATTGATCATGCTAGCCGATTTCAAAATTTGGATCTTTTGGATCAAAAAGGGGTTTCCCAAATTAGCCTCGTTTTGACGTCATTTTAATCAGTGCCGGTGGTTATTTTACAAGAGGCGGACGTAGATTCTTTTTGTCACATCTAACCTTTGATCTTTTAACCCAACCACGATGGTCAGAGTTGCAATCTTCTGCTCGGACAGAGAGGCGGGAGTCGAGGGATACCCGGACCTGCTGTTAGGGGACTCGGACCACACAGTTGTGATTTTTCCTTGGGAAAACGCCACAACAGCGGAACTATCCGGACACGCCTTTGCCCATCATGTTATTTTCCCCGATGACATTCTTATCGTGGTGTGCAACATCCTTGATGTCCTCACCTGGGACCGGAAGCTCGGTTTGTATTGTACTAATGGCTTAGTACTTTTAATATATTGTCATGATATATAATCCAACAAGGATCAGGCTTAGCAAGTCTACTTCTAGTCTACTTCTAGGAGAAATATCTTACGCTCCTAGCGCCACCTGTTAACCAGTATAAAAGGCGCTGCAAGGTAGGGAGCGAGCAGTTAGTTGGTTAGAAGTTAGTAGTCACTTAGTTTAGTGAGAACATCAGCTAAACATGTTTAGCCAAGGAGTTATACCGGGAGTAAGTACATCGGCTCCGTGTAACAGACTGGAGTTTACCAATACCCACTACCTCGGACATAGGATTGTGTTAGAGCTGAATACTAGAATGGTCTAGAAGGCGTTGGAGCAACTCGTGTTCTAAATGTGGTTGATTGCTGATAGGAGATGGGAGGTGGACTGATGAAGACTTATACATGGTGGCTTTGACTCGGGATGAGATGTTTACTGAATAAAAACCCTTTCATATTAAGAAGCTCCCTCATCGTTCATTTCTTTTAAACTATTGGGAAGTGAATGGACAAACTTTAAACGCAGTCTGAATTACTCAGGCATTCTGGAAAAGCAACTCATGAAGACTTGGATATACACGAATCTTACGCAGTCTTAAATCAAACATTAACAATAGTTCAGTATCTCCCGCTTTTTACCAAGTCGGAGGCAGCGGCAAAGTTTTATGCTGAAACTTTAAATAGGGCGTTTTACAACCTACACTCCCACCCGTTACCGGCCACCCTCGTCATCGCAACCCCCTCAGGGTTTGACGCTGGAAGGTGGCCGCTAACTGACAGCGACGAGTCGCTGCAAAAATGGGTCAATCGTCTTATCACCAAGGTCAGCCGGGAGGTGAAGAGGTGCAACGATTGGTTTGGGGTACCCACGGTGAACACCGGACGAGCACTCCATTTAGTAAAGACTGTGGCGGATGGGACAATAACAGTGAACAATTTTGGAGAGTTGGAGGACGGCTACTCGCCGTCCCCACGGATAGTGCGTCGTTGGGCCCGGGCTCTTGGCCGTTTTGTCGCCCGCCTACCGCTGGCCCCGCAGTAAACCACCGGCATTCATGTATATAATAATAATTTTTTTTTTTTGGAGTGATTTCTACCCTGTGATTCCAGTGATTCAATTCCCGATCAGCACCTAGTCCACTAAGATGTATTTATCCAGGATACCCCAGACAGTGTTGTTTTTTTTCTTCTCCGGAGGCCTTTGGCCAGATGTTCATCAGGAGCCGCAGGAACATAGACTGTTGCCACGGGACCCGTTGTTTACGCCGCTCGCTGCCGGGCCTTCGCCCTTCTCGTGGAGCCGCCCTCCTAACCACCACTCCGAGATCGGGTAAGTTCCGCCTCCCTTCTACAGTTCTTGGCACGTTAGGTAGGCTACTAATCGTAGATTTAAGGAGATTGTTGGCCAAATTCCTCTTGGTGGTTCTCGGCTCGCCTTCACGTGGTTGTATTCCGGAAGCTGATGTCACTCCCGGAACCAGAAACTGTGTTTTGCTGGTGATTTTAGTAACGGGTAGCGTGGGTGGCCATCTAGTGTTTACTTTTGGTTCCAAGATGGTGGACGCGGGCCGAGAGTCAGGATCTTGCGTACTAAACTTATTATCTTTTCCAGGTCCTGCGGTATGTTAGGGTGATGTGAATGAAGCAATGTGACACGGTTGGCACTGAAAAGCGTCAGGCTATATAGTTTTAGTGGGCGGATTGTTTAGGCTAATATGATCAAGCATTTTACCTCGCGCGTGGTTGGGCGATAATAGGGGGTTTTCTGACTAGCGGTTTGTTGACATTGCCGATCTAAGTAGGCTTTTTGGAGTGTAGGTAATTTGCATCGTATTGTTATTATTTGATACTATTAACTGTTGGGGACTGACACTGCACAAGAGAATCAGGTATGGGTGGCCAGAGATTCCGGCCTGAGTTGTACAACACTAGATTTGCTGTAACAGGATTCTTTGTTTAGTCGTTATACGTACAGGGCATTAGTGTAAATGTCTACATTGGAAACAATTCACATGGGGTGCCCTAGGTAACTAGCGCTTCCTAGGGTGTTCACCCTGGTAAGTTTAGGTGACAGTAGGTGACCAAGTATTTTGGTCCAGACTTCCCAGCATTAGATTGGCTGTGACAGAATTCTTTGATGAGTAGTTCCCCTTACCGGGTACAGGAAATATTGACGTGTCGGCCACGTGAGGCGACACCATAGGTGGAGCCGTCCAACGAGTTGTTGGCGACTCCCATGGTAAGTTTGAGATGTAGTGGCGAAGGCCACAGATACCCATCCCATGTTTTAGTCTAACATCAAGACTGCGTCAGTGTCATTGTGTTAGAATAAGTTTTAGAGTGAGTATTATTGTACAGAGTCGTCTCGAAGAGGAAAAAATACTACTGTGAGGAGACCGAGATGAAGTCTCTAAGACACTGAATGAATTCCCAGATGAAGATCCTGTATGTGTCACTGTGAAAGAAGGAATGGTATCCTTATTAAGAGCTAGAAAGGCACCAGCACCACAAAGATTACCAAGCGTCCCAAGCAGAGATACATGTGTGAACACTGCGGGAGTTCGTACGTTCATAGATCAGGCCTTAGTAGGCGCCGTTCCATTGAACACAGAAGCCACGCTTATCAGTGCCTGAGATTGCCAAACATCTCAGACAGTGATATCTTTGCGATGAATGTGTGGAAGCTTATGCCCACAGGTCGGGGCTGAGCCGTTACAAGAACATCCATCTGCAAAGGCTCCATGAGTGCCCGAGATGTGATGCAAAACTGTCCCGCTCAGATTCCCTAACCGACCTCATGGGGAGATAAGAATAATGATAGGAATTGGATCCCTGGTGGTTTACCTTAAGAGGTCATTTTTTTTTTTTTTACAAGAGTCAATACTCTTGATAACACTCTTTCTGTACAGTGTGGTAGAATAATTACCCAATACACTCCAAGGATTTATTCGCAAACAAGTTAACACCCCCTTCAAGGGTGACAACTGTTCTAACATATTTGACTCCATCTTGTGAAGCATCCGCTTTAAAACCACAGTTTGTTCTTATTGAATGATTATGTTACGACAAAATCCCTTCTCTCTTTGCTAGTTACAGGTGGTAGCTCGGCGTTCACCCCCTACATTCAGCCTGGGGTTTGAAGACCGAGTTCCACTTTATATTGGGTAGTGGCGCCCTTCTGACAATGCAAACGGGTGCGCCACTAACTCCAAACGGTTCACTGAATAGATATTATACCTATGTTAACAGTAACATCTCACTGTCTACCCTATACTCTACATCACATGGGAAAAACCAACATGACAAGCGGTGGGGGTAGCGTTTTCATTCCGTGAGGTATAAATGTCATTAAAGGACATTAAGTACTAACTGTACAAAGGAGGTTGAGATTATTCGTTCCTCATTAGTTATCACCAGAGGATCGGGTCTCAGATTCAGGTTCATTTCTGATCTGATTCCCGGTCCTCATTAGTTACACGTGGTTTGTCGGTACCTTCCCACTCATAGGACCAGAATGGGCAGCACCGAGTTTCCCATTGTTATAATTGGGAGCAGACTGCATATATATATATTTTTTTTTTTTTTAATATGCAGCCTACACCCCCTTTAAATTATAGAGATGTGTAAATGCATCTCCTTAGATCACTCACTTCCAGACAGCACCTAGTAAGTCGGGCCTTTACCGAAGTACAGTACAAGGTTAAACCCGTTTTCTTGTTCAGGTCTATGCCCGTTTTTCTTGTGGAGAGTCAAGACTACTCCTGAAAAGACTCCGCCCCCAGCTTATCCTAACTATGCGCATGCAGGGCAGGGATAGGTAGTGCTAAAGACAGAGTTAGAACTTTTAGCTCCTTTCTAATAGATCGGGTAAACTTATTAGCTCTGGGTGTCAACCAAGTTTATTGTAGCTTGTTTATCAGGGAATCAGTAGTCCATGTCCCCCCTCTTCAGCTCAACTGTTGAGCGGAGACCTGGATACTTTTAGCGCCACGACGGCGGTCAAGACTAATTTTCATTCATTTATTTTTTTTTTTTTTCTCGACGGCGGTCAGCTCTGAAGCCGCTCATTTCCTTTATTAATTTTAGTTATTTCTAATTTTTTACCCGGGTCGAAACTTGACTTCTTGCCGTTTTGTCTCTGTCCTGATTAAAAACTGGTCTAAAAATGGTCTAAATAACTTAGTCTTGAATTATGGGCAGTTGTTCATTATTTTCTTTCTTCTTGATACTAGTTGTCGTTGGATCCTGACTTTTATGTTAAAGTCAGGATCCCTTGACCTAAGACATACGGTGATCCGGTGGTCATTTACACATAACCAAGACGACGGGGCTATTAATAAGGACAGCACCTCGCTCCACCGCCTTGTGAGTTTTCGCTACAGCTTCTCCCCCCCCAGGGATGGCTTGTCCAGTCTGAGGAAGTCGCAATATGGTGAGAGAGAGCCGAGCACCCTGTGAATGTCACCAATTCGCCGTTGTCCCGTAACTACATTTCCTTGTGACCTCCGCTATAGCTCCCAACTATGGCACGCCTTGTCAGGATTTGCACATATCCCTGCCGCTGCAGCGTGTCTATACTAGGAGCAAACGAGCCACGTATAAGGTACTCTCGTGTGCTGTCACAGAGCGTCTCCCCTGAGAATATTACTAATTATACTGCTTTCTTATTATATTTTGCCCAAAATTCCCTGAGGAAGAGCTCTTAGTTACACAAATATTGGTTTGCTTTATATATTAGTTTTTAGGTAAATTTCTTTCTCTTCGTCGATTTTTTTTGTGATGAAGAGACCGCTTGTCAGGAGCCAATCCACCCGGGGCATAGTGACTGCCATGGTCGGGCGTCCACCCCAGTGCCCTTCGCAGCGTCAGTGACGCGTAACCCCAACGTCCTGCCTCCTGTCAGGCACCACTGACACCAGGCCTGTGGGCAGGCTCCTGCTGCCTGTGCAGCCCCCTCATCTTTGAGAAGATTATATATGTAAGCATGCTAAAGAATAGACAGTGGCGTTCCTCAAGTGACTCCTGTACTGCAGCCCGATCCTAGCGGTAACAACAGCACAGGGGTCAGGTGTAGATGGTACTTGCTTGAGGAAGTTCACTTCGCTCGTTGGGAGCATTGGTCCCGTTGAGCGCTCTTAGGTTTTATACAGAATTTTGAGTTTCTTTTTTTAAATGCTAAAATTTCGCGACACTAGGATCGGTTCCAAATGGTTCCTTACTTTAAAAGAGTTGCCAAATCGTTAACAATGAGAGTGTTGAGCTAGGCTACCGGGCATGGGGCACTCGACTTGAGAGAAATTTAGATAACCCATGGGTCCATAGAGAGACGGTTGGACCAGCCTACCCGACCCAGGTTTCCCTGACTGGTGAATCCTTGTTGATCAGGTTAGTCAACAGAACCCTACCCACCCAAACAGGTATTGCCCAGCGAACTTCCTGTAACATTTTAGTTTTAGTATTCGTACCTTTGTGTTATTAATTCACCAATTTTACCAGTACAGCACTAGGTCAGGTTTTAACACTCGTTACATTGTCATATGATAACTTCATAAACCGTTCCTGGGTTTATTTCGGATGTCCCTGGCCTTATTGTCTTTCGGGCAGATCCTGTTCTGGTCGCTGTTGAGGTGGGCGTGGTCGATCTAGGAGGAGCGTTAGGCATTGTTCCATGTCCCAACACCGGTTGAGGCCAGTCCGCTCCGACATCGGACCACCCTGCGTCGATGAGGCGAGGTACTCCCATGGGTACAGGAGTGGCTAGCCCCGAGGAATATCTCAGTAGTCTGGCCCTGGTATTGTATTTTAAGTTACTCATCATCAGACGGGCTAGTTTTTTAGACACTCTCAGGGTGTCGGGTAGTGGCACCTTAGATGGATGTTGTCCAGGTCTAGTCGCTGCTCCCATCAGCTGCGCCCCCCAGGTTACTGTCAGAGTATATTTCAGACACAGCTGGGTCACCAGTAGATCCCTAATGAGCACATAGCCCTCCGTATAAGTGTGGTCTGAAGGCATAGCCAGTTCGCCTAGGAAGATTGTTTCTATCATATGTGGATTGGCAAATTGTACGTACAACCCATCCACAGTCTTTCTTCTAATATTTCTCCACTTTCGCCACACGAGGACCACTATAGCGATGACTAGTACTGCTAATAATATAGCCAGCACTGCCACTGCAGTGGGGTTGGCGGTCGCGTCTGGACACCCAGTTAGTGCCTTTTCATGGTGCAACAGTTTCTCCGGGTCCGCCGTCTCCAAGGCCATGGCCCGAGGTAAGGTCATGGTTAGTCCGGCTAGGGCAGCCTTACCTTGATGGTTCCGCCAGCATTTCCAGAGGACACATCCAATAATTGTCACAGCCACCACTATGCAGAAGATGGTGAGGAGACCAAAACCACCTCCGAAGTTACCTATAGAGAACCACGGGGCGTGTTTCTCTACCTCGTAACGGTCAGTCGCTTTCTTGATGCCCTTGGCCAAGTCTTTACGGTGTTTTTGTATTCGTTTGGCCAAGGAGGTTACAGGTATTTTGACCTTCAGGCTTTCCTCGATTTCCAGCAGGTCTTTCCTAATTGTTTCAGGGATAGGGTCTGACTCTAACATAGTGGGTTCGTTTTTGGACGTTGTGAAATTCATGTCCCACCCCTTCACACGACTTGCTGCTTCCAACAGGTCATTATGTGGGTACACAACCGTGGTGATCCTGGTGTGCCGGTCACAATTTCGCAAGCTATACGGTATCCACGCTCCTTGTGTTTGGAATGCACAGTCGCATTCACCTGAACCCTTGCGTAATTTTCTATGTTCACTCCGACCGCAGGCTGGTTTCTGCAAATCATTTGGCCTCTGGTGTCGGCGCTGACCACTAGCATATCTCCGTCGTCTAGGTACACTGCCATCTCTCCAAAGTCTGCTTCCAGTAGATAGTCCAGCTCACATTTTTCTTGGATCGCTAGGTCGTCGCGCCTCAGTAGTGCAGCAGTGCAGGTGTTGTCTGTAATCTTTTTCATATAGGGTAGATCCTTACAGAGCGTGATGGTTTGTCCATAACAACCTGACCAACTGCCACTAGCCAATGGTACGTAATACTGGCGGGACATGGACATGGCGACACTTTTGGGTAGATTAACAATTTGGAGAGCGTCTTTCTTAAGTCGCCCCCTAACCGTCACTGGCACCGGAAAAGTTAGTACTTCGTAGACCCTGAACAAATGTTCGTCAGCCACCACAGGCACCCTTACATACACTATTAATTCCTGAGTGGTTTCATTGAATTTGAACGAGGGTTGACTGTTCTCGTAATAGAAGGAAGGATCTGTGAACGCGACATGGAACCTGGGGTGGATCCCCTTCAGATATCTGTTAACTTCCTGGACCGCTCCGACCATATATTGGCGGGGTACCAAGTCCATAGTCAGCTGGCCCCGCGTCAGGCGCTGTACACCTTTCCTGAACACGCGAGTTTGCTCTACCATCAGTTGAAGATACACCATCTCTCCTAACTTGTCTTCCAGAGCGACCGGTATCATATTCAGGTACAGTTCCATCCAATCCACCTTATGTTGCACGAGTTTCATCCTCCGGCGAGTCGTGTTGTGTGCCTTATTTAGTGATCTTAGATTGTCCAGTAGGCCTATCACGACATGGTTAACCCTTTCGACAGCCTCGTCATGTTTTTCATTCATCAGAGCCAAGTCTTCGATCATTTGGTTCGAAGACTCTTGCAATACTCTAATCAATTCTCTGTTATATTTGACATCAGCTGCCAGCCCTTGATTCCAAGAGGTTGGAAGAGGAAAGGTCGGCCACCCTGGATCGTCCAGCATTGTGGGCAACTTCTTCATTCTCTTGACCCTTCCACCTGGATTTAATTCCGACTCTTGATTTTGAAGGTCTTGTTGAGTGTTCTTTATTAGGGAACTTAAGGTTTCATTAAGAACTTCTCGGTACCGACCCTTAAGCGCCTGCGACGTCTGATCCATCCAATTGACCAGCGACCTGATATGGTAGCAGGCCCGATCGAGGGCGTCTCCTCCCTGTAGATATCGGTGACAGACCTGGCCAAAGGTAGCTTTGTTGAAGGCGCGCCTCCTTGGAATAGTGATTAGGAAGCCTTGTCGGACGTGTGTTATATCCGCGGTGGACATTAACTTCCCTGGTTTTAACACTACTCCATATTGTTCTAAAGCTATCACTTCAGCGTTAGGGGCTAGCCCTTCAGGTGGGCTGGAGTCGTTATGCACTCCCCTAATGCCCCCTATTATAGCTAATACGAACAGCACTAGCCACTTCATTGTCTTTGTTTTGGCCTTAGCGATAGTTTGAGAAAGTTAATTTTGCAGTTTATCTAAAACATGTTCACAGCAAAGTTACCTTATTTTCCTGCGCACTACTATCATTCATGCGCCGAAATATGCTCTCCTCCCGGGTCCTCTGGTCTGTTTAGTTTGGGACATGCTCGTAGAGGTTTTGCCCGTTGTCATTTACCACTCGCCTGATGATCCCGCTCTCGTCCTTGGTGACCGTGATCCTCAAGCCTCTCATACGTTCGCAGGACGAGGGGCGCATTGCTCTGAGGGGTCTTGGCCTAGCAGGTTCCAGTCCGAAACGGCCCCCGTTGGATCGTACGACGGTTGGCTCGAGGGGTATGGGTTCGGTACCTGCGGTGAGTTTGTCGTTGGGAGTGGGCTCGGCCACAGTGGGCCCCCCGGCTGGCTGGTTGGCGTCCACTGCTGCTGGTTCCATAGCAGTGGTGAGGGATTGGCGTTGCAGCTCGTTGTCAAGCTGCTCAAGTCTAAACAAGCGGGGTCCGCAGGCTGTAGGTGGTGGAGGAGGGGAGCTCCCGCTGGCCCGTTCCCCACCGGTGGGGTTGGCGCGTGTTGAACGGGTGCTACCTCCACTTTTAGTCCTGGAGCGGCGACGGTTAGCTGTTCCCCTCCCGATCGCCTTTCCAGAGTGGGCAGAGGTCGGCCGCCTCGTGTTGTTTGTAGGCTGGTACTTTCCTTGACGCATTTAGAGTTTTGTGTGGTCCTTTGAATGAAAGGAGCTACCTGAGTTTTAATCTCAGCTAACTGTTTGCTTGATTTTGGCACATCCAGTCCTACTGTCCTTCTAATTTCGTCAACAGTCTCAAATAGTTGGAACAGTGGTTGCGTAAGGTCCCAGAACCAGCCGGCCTGAATCTGCACCGGTTGGTTGGCCGCTTCCTCCTTCTGAACCGGCTTGGCCAACGCCGTTAGCCTTGGCTCGGGCTCCGAGTCACTCACCTCAGATAAATTGTAGAAGTCTTTATCTGCTGTCTTCTTTTTGGCGGGAGCCGATTTAGCGGACCTCTTGGCTCCGCCTGTGGTCGTTCTGGTGGGCCGCCGGGCTGGTGTCCTTGGCTTCTTCCGGGCAATCCCGGCGTCGGTTGAGTCCGGACGGACACCCCCCCGGCCCGGCCAACTCCACCGCCTAAGGGTCTGAGCCGGTTGTTTCCTAGCACTCTCCCTTTCGACTGTCTTTTCTTTCATTTGGTAAAATCCTAAAAGAATGGCCCAACGAACCTTCCCTTGGTAGGTAGCGCCCTCTGGTGGGGGCGGCTAATCCGTTTCCTTCTCAGGGGGACGATGATCCTTCCCTCCGTGTCCGCAGGGAAAGTAGTGGTTCCCTTTGGATTGCTATGTGGCCGGAGGGCTAGACAATTCCCCATGAGTCGGTGGATCAGTGTCCCAGCTAAGTTCTCTTTCTGCTCCTTCCAGGAGAAGTCGGAAGTTGAACAATTTCTATCTCCAACTTCTGTTCAGAGATAGAATCAATATCTATCTCCGTTTCCTCCCGGGCTGGGTTGTGCGCACAATCACCTGTAGCAGAGGTGACCGTCTAGGAGCAGAGTTGCGGACCGACTGGTGGATCGGCGCGGATCCCACGAAATTATAACCGATCCGCTTGTCCATGCCGTCTCCATATTTGGAGCTGTATCTTGTTTCAGGTGGGGGGGGAACGCTTGCATCCGGTCCCAAGAGATGACGCCAAACCACTGGCATCTCTCTTGGTGTGCGCACCCCCCCTTTCTGCCACGCCCCTGGGCGCGGCGAGGTGGCCGTGAGGTAGACCACCTGTTCCATTAGCGCTGATGCTAACGGTGCCGTTCCGCCGAACCTTTATTTTCACAGGGCGGCTAGATTTCCTGCATTAATCATCCATGTCGTCGCTTTCCCCGCCGTTGGACAGAGCGACGTAGTTAGGGCGGCGGTTCCGACGTAGGTTATAGCCACCTTTCGTCGGGACATGGTCCTTTACTGTTTTTTCTGGGCTCTGTTCCGATGTATCCAAGATCGGCACATCACCGCAGGGTAGTTTTATGGGCTTGTTGTTGCCTGGAGGGGATCTCCCCTCCAACGGCTGGCTTTTGCCCCTTCGTTTAGCTCGTTTGCGTTTCCTCTGTTCATTAGCGCCAGCTGTTCCCCGTTCACAGGCGGCTTTATTAGGAACAAAGGATAAGTTTGTTGACAGCGCGGTGTCCGCACTGGTGCCCTGACCATCAGTGATTTGCCCATCCGTTTCTGCTAAATCAGTGGGACTTGGACCGGGTTTTTGTGTAGGTACCTTCCTGGTCATAGGAACTGCATCATGCTCACGGGGACCGGTCGTTCCCGTTGAGTTTTCAGTCTCAGCACCCCTTATTTCGCCATCTTCCTCAGCGATTTCACCCGTCGGAGTGTGATGCAATTCAGGGTTTCGGTCAGGATCTGCCCCTTTTGAGTTAGTGATTTTCGCTTCTCTCACCATTTTGGGAATGTTATGAGGGACAGCGGGGGACCAAGGCCCATGTGCAGGTTTGAGTTTTGAAATGTTTACTAGATGTGGGACCTGTTTTCCAGTTTTTAAAGACACTAGTCTAACAAGGTGGTCTCCTTTTGTTTCAATTACCCTGAATGGCCCAGTATACCTGTTTGAGAACTTAGACGCTTTATTTTCACTAGCTAAAGGGTCGTACATGTATACCATATCACCTTCGTACATCTGAGTGGGCCGCGCTCGCTCATCAATTCGCAGCCTCAGATCTTTTTCGTAGTTTTGAACTACCCTTTCAGCCATATTCCTAAACATAGTAATATTATCCTTGGTTTGCATGAAAAACTCGCAGTCGTTCAGCGTTTCAGGAATTGTTCCCTGCTCAGGCATTCCCATACTGATTGGATCTCTGCCAAACAGCAGGGTGTGCGGGCTGTATCCCGACCGTACACTGATTGTGGATCTAACTGTCCATAATGCAATGGGGAGTAGATCGATCCAGTTACAGTGGTCGTCAGGGATATAATAAGCAATCAGGTTTTCAATGGTTTTATGTAGTCTTTCTACTCGAGCGTTGCCAGTCGGCATTCGCCCGGTAGTGAACGTTTGTTTGCACGCTAGTCGGGTGGTGATTTCCCTGAATAGTCCTGAGAGGAAGGCCGCCCCTCGGTCTGTGTGCAGACGGTTTACCCGCCCATACCGACACACTATCCCGGTTAGGAAACAGTTGGCCGCGGTTTGCGCAGTGGAGTCTTTCGTGGTGAAAGCCTCCGGCCAACCTGTTAGTAGGTCTATGAAGGTCATGATATATTTTGACCCATCCCTAGCCCTCTTTAGTGGCCCGATGAAATCACACTGTACCACCTCAAAGGGTCGGGTTGGTCTCTCCCAAGACTTAGCTAAGGCCTTGAAATGCGGAGCCCGTCTCCTCAGAGAGCAGGTCTCACAAGCTTTCACATAGTCTACTATATCGGCGTTCATGTTCCGCCAGTAGAATTTATCAGAGATTTTGGTAGTGAGGTTACTGATCCCTACATGTCCCCCAGCTAATATGTCATTATGTAACAGTCTCAGGACTTTGGGAATTAACCTTCCCGGAACTATCATTCGTGGTTTTAGCCTTACCAATTGGTCTTGGTGTTTGTTATACCTTTTGACGTTGAACCTACAGAGTACTCCTGGTGCCACCATTCCCACAAAATCGGCTTGGTCCATTATTCGCCTAGCTTCAAGGGGATCTGTCGGTAGGTCTCCGTCCTGCAGGTAGTCTATCAATTGCGCGCACTCTGCATCTTGGAGTTGCGCGTTTATTACCGTAGCCACAGAAAGCTCTTCATCCTGAACTTCGGCCTCAAATAACTCACATCCCACAGCGGGCTCATATTCTTCACCTGGGACATGCTCATGATAGACTCTAGACAAATAGTCCGGTAGAAAATGAGTCGCTCCTGGCTCATATATGATTTCAAAATCAAAATCTGATAACGCTAAAGCCCACCGTCTCAGCCGAGCTGACGGGGCTTTGTAGGCACTCTGTAGCAGGGGAATCAACGGTTTGTGATCAGTCACTATTGTGATTTTAGCTCCCTGCAACATGTCCTCATAGTTCTTAATGCCTTTAATTACTGCCAGAGCCTCCTTTTCTGTTACCGAATAATTTAATTCGGCGTCTCGGAGAGTACATCCCCAGAAAGCAACCGGACGGTAGATTTCATCTAGTTTGTGACAAACCGCTGCACCGCACGCGGCATCTGATGCCGCTTGATCCCTTCGGTTTTCCCTTATGTCATCAGACATAGTGGATTGCAACCTGAGCTGGGACCCTTTCCAGCCATAAGGCTCTCTCTGCTTCCCAGAATGTTCTTTTCAAACCTGATGTTTTCTGATCACAGAGAGCATGGCTCAACCATAACCTACACTAATTCAAGAAATGAGGTCTTGAATAGGCATGTTTAGCTTTACCATGGCCTGACTGTACATTGAGCCCTCTCTGTCGCCGGTAGGTTGCAATAAACTCTACCAGTCCGACAGAGACGACCGGCCAGCGACCCAGTCGATAGCGATTACCGGTCCCAAGTCACCCTGGGTGGTCACCGACGGTCTGATCCAGGTGAATCGTGCAAACCCACACTGAACTTTGACCGTTTTCACTGGCCTTGCCTGTTCACTCCTGAGTGATGATACTACTGTCAGGAGCTAGGTGGGGTCTGTCGACCCCGTACCACGCACATACCACTTACAGGTGGGGGATGTACGAAACCACCCGCAGCCCGATATGTGCGCCGACTAGACGGTACCACAGTAGGATGTTGATTCATCCTTCGCTAGACACGGGGGCCTTCAGTACTTCTCTCCCCTGCACTATATGCTAAGTTTAACGTGTCCCCGGACCCTTGCGAGCCCACTGCCGCCTGTTACAGACTACCCGTTGAGGAGCTCATCCCTCTTGGTAATCTGTCAGCAGATAGAAATGCCCTCCTATATCCGGATGGATTAGTAAGGGTGGCGAGGTGAGCAGTTTCTTTAACTGTTGAAACGCTTCCTCGCAAGCCTCCGTCCATTCAAAATAGACTTCTTTCTTTAACAGCCGATTTAATGGTTTAGCTAGATCGGCAAAATTTGGGACAAACGATCGGTAGTAATTACACAGTCCCAGAAATGATTTAATGGTTTTCACATTATGTGGACGGTTAAAGGCTGTAATCTTTTCTGTGGTTACCCTTTGTGTAGCCACTCCTTCCGCGTTTACTACGTGGCCGAGGAAATTGATTTCACTGCGGCACCACTCACACTTTGACGGTTTCAGTTTGAGATTAGCTCTCGCCAAAGCTTGGAGAACCACCTCAACACTTGCCAGGTGTTCTTCAAATGTAGTGTCGTAGACGATTACGTCGTCTAAATATGCTAAGCATGTTCTAGGAATCAATCCCTTTAGCGCTATGGCCATTACCTTGGTAAACTGCCAAGGCGCGCCAACTAAGCCAAATGGTACACGCTTATACTGATACACACCCATCGGGGTTTCAAAAGCGGTATATTTTCTACTGTCTTCTTCGATTACACACTGATGATAGCCGCTCAACAGATCTAAAGCTGTCCACATAGTGGGTTTCTTGTAAGCCATATATAGGAAAAGCGAGCGAGCCGTGGGCATGGGGAATTTATCTTTAAAAGTGACTTGATTAAGCATGCGAAAGTCTGTACAGAGCCTAGGTTTGCCATCTTTCTTCTGCACTACCACCAGCGGGCTTCGCCAAGCCGATTCGCTGGGCTCTATGACACCTATATCTATGAGTTGCCTAACCTGTTCATCGATGATATCCATTTTCTGTGGAGAGTATCGGTATGGTCTAGAACTTATGACTCCCTGCGACTCATCCACAATGATTCTCATCGGCGCTATTTCACAGTGACCTAACTCTTCCATTGAGAACGCTAGTGCATTTCTGTTGTTATTAAGCATTTGTCTAAACCTTACCTGTTGTTCTTCGTTTAAGCACGACTCGGTTAGATCTATTTTACTTACATTTTCATCCATTTTACCTCGGGATTTCTCCTCAGAGGTTTGGCTTTCCATTTGCACTGCGTCTTTCATTACTTCTACAGAAATCCTACAGATGGACATTGGGGTCTCTGTTTTAGTTAGATAACACAAGTCTAGGAACTCTTCTATCTGATTTTGGTTTACCTCAGGCACTGCGCATTCTTCTGCAAAAGCTAATACTTCCTGGGGAGTGATTTCTTGCATTTCATCTAGCGGATTCATGACTTTGATCCACCACTGACTTCCCACCGTATTCACGCACCCCTCCACTAGGACCGGGGCAGTGACTGCTGGTGCGCAGTAAGCCACTGGTGAGTCTAATCCCAGCGGCTCTCGGGTGGTAACCGGTATGATGCATTCATTTCCCGGTGGAATTTTCACTGTTTCTTTGCTGACTATAGGGTTTCCACAAAACACTTCTATCTTTGCGCCTGGTAGAGATAAATCTGATCGAAGCACTGTTAATAAGTTTCTACCGATTACTATTAGGTGGCATAGATCGTCCACTATGTTGAAATCATAGCAGACCACCGATCCCTGGATTGAAAACTTACATCTAATTTGTTCTAGTATTACTTGAGACGAGTTGTCTGCTAGACTGATGTTTCCTTTCGATACCTTCCATTCATCTACAATGCATTGTTTAGGGATCTGCCGTTTACAATGGGTGGACATGAAGCAATCGCTCGCTCCTGTGTCTACTAAAGATCTAACCTCCTTCTGATCATCAAATCTTAACGTTAAGAAAAATGCTTCGTCTCCTATCTCTCTCCTAGCCGGTCCGTCCACTGCGCCTAATTCTATCGTGGAATGAACGGACCCTTCCTCTAGTTTCCCTGATTCTTTTGTTCGGTACCACTGGCTTTATTATCTTTGTAGATCCGCGGGGGTTTTTCCCTCAACCTATTCTTCAACCACAAGCACGCTTCTGTAGAGTGACCATGCTGTTGGTGAATGATACAAAACTTACTTTCATCAAAAGGCAACCTGGGTCTCTCTACTTTCTGTTGAGTTGGCAGATTCTTTCCCTTATCTGCCTCTCTGTTCGGGGCGATATTGGATTTAGGCTTCTGATCTGAATTTCTTTCACCTTTCTGGTTTTCGTACCTATCTTTTCTCTCATAACCTTGCTGTTTAAAGTTACCACCACTCTGGGGAGTCCCGCTTTGCCCTGGCTTTGGTTTCTGGAACCATGGAGCGGCCTCCAGTCGGGCCAGCACCACTCCAAATCGTTCGGAGATGGAGTTTAGGGCCGCGGTCTCCTCTGATTCTTGGCTTCCAGCCAGTTCGCTCACTGCATTAGATATTTTAGTTCCCCCTTTGCCTTTGTCCAACGATTCTAGTCTCGTTGCACAATCCACCGCTTCGGTGAACGACTTAGGGTCCAGTATAGCTACTTGCCTGGCTACGCCCTGTTTTAATCCTTCTAAAAACACAGCTAACATCATGCTTTCACTCGCCTCTGCCTTAACTTGCTTTTGTTTCAGAACACCTGCAAATTCGATCACGCTCTGGTCTTTTCCTTGTTTAAGGCCACAGAACTCTGCGTGTTTCTGCCACTTAGCTCTTCGATCGCCGAAGATCTTTGTCATTTGAGTTTCTAATTTCTCAAATGTATTTTTCTCGCTTTCAGCTAAGGCTCCTGCCCAGTCATCTGCCCGTCCCTTCAGGCCTAATAGCGTCATATTCAGGAGATGGGCGTCCGACCAATCATAGATAGCTTTCAGTCGCTTCAGTTCCCTGAAATACTTTTCTATCTGCTCATCCTCCTTCCCACTAAACCATGGTAATCTAATATTTGGTCCCCTTTGATGACCATTGTGGGACGTTTCCCGCACTGGCGGGGGTACTTGGCCCCATGCCGTGTTCAGTTGCGGGAAGATACTCCAGAGATTTGGCTGGTTCGGAGGGTTCAGAGGATTGTCCTGACCTGGTGGGCCCGGCGGACCTGGCGGTCCCGGCGGGCCGGGCGGTGGAGGCCCCGGTGGATTTGGGGGGTTATTCTGACCCGGCGGGTCCGGCGGACCTGGCGGGTTGGGTTGATTAGGTTGGTTTGGGGGAACGTTACCAAGTCCTGGTGGGTTCGCCTGGTTATTCTGGCCTGCCGGAGCTTGCTGACCCTGTTGGTCACCCACTCTACCTCGGCCTGCGTTAAGATTGGCTGCGATCGCCATCGCCTGCATTAAGTAAGGGAACATGTTTTGCTCGACCCCACCCCCTGCTGGCACGGCTCGGCCAGGCTGTTGGCCTGGTTGGCCATTCCCATCATCTTGTTGCAGTCCCCCAAGGTTTACCCCAGGATTAGGCTGCTGTATTCCCGGATTCGCACCACCATTTCCCCCTTCACCGGGTTGCTGGAGTCCCCCAGGGTTTATCCCCAGATTGGGCTGATTCGGAGGGGGATTATTAATAAGGTTTTGGGGAGGGTTGTTGAGAAGGTTTTGAGGAGGGTTAGGCCCTTGTGGGTTGGCCTGATTATCCTGGCCTCCCTGGACCTGCTGATTAAGAGGAGGAATAAGTCCTTGAGGGTTGGCCTGATCGTTCTGGCCCCCTTGAACTTGTTGATTAAGGGGAGGATTGGCCTGATTACCTTGGCCTCCTTGGGCCTGTTGATTAAGAGGAGGAATAAGTCCTTGAGGGTTGGCCTGATCGTTCTGGCCCCCTTGAACTTGTTGATTAAGGGGAGGATTGGCCTGATTACCTTGGCCTCCTTGGGCCTGTTGACCCTGTTGGTTTCCCCTTCCTCCTTGACCTGCCTGTATAGGGGCTCCCATTGCCTGCCTTATGAAAGGGTACAATATATTTTGTTGTATGGGCCCAAGGTCTATCCCACCTCCTGCCTGCACGCCTCGGCCCGGCTGCTGGATTAGGATCTGGCCATTCCCATTGTTTTGTTGAGGTCCCCCAGGGTCCATCCCACGGTTAGGATGCCATGCCCCCAGATCTACACCCCCAGCTCCCCCTTCACCGGGTTGCTGGCGTTGATCTCTATCCTCTCTTTCTTCTACTAGATCCCTCAAAGGAACGCCTCCTTCCGCCATATTATTTTCGTGGAGGTTTTGTATATCGTGATCGTCCCACTGTTCTTTCACAGGTATTTCTTCTACACTAATTTCGTCCTCACTTTCTAGTTTAGCTTTCTTACCTGTGTCTAAAACATCCTCGGTAATAAGTTCGTATGAAGACGAGGTTGATTTATCTTCTCTAGCTAATTTTCTATCAGGACTACCCCCTCTGACATCTGCGGCTGCTTGTTCTGTCTCGCTATTTTCTTCCTCGTACTCGTCCTCGTATTCTTCATACAATTCATGAGTTAGAGTGTTAAAATCTTGTGCTTTAAGCGTTACATTTTCTTCACTATCCTGATCGCTTAGCCTCTCTAAATCTATGTGCTTTTCGGGGCTTGAGTCTGCCCACTGCTTTAATATTTCGGCTGGATCAAAGGCCCGAGCCTCCGCTCTTTTACCAGCTTGGTCTAAGTTCGTTTCTACACCGTAAGTTAATCGATAGGGTTGTAAATTGCCTACTTTCTCGCTGTTTCCCTCTGCTTCCCTTCCCACTCCCCTATCCCCTCCCACTGTTTTTCCTTTAGCTACAGTGGAATAAGGAATGGACGCCCCCGGGTTGGGGTGAGTTGGTGTTACCAGTGGGTGACTGATAAACTCAAGTCGTTGGGGTAATGGATAGGTGAGAGAGCTCCCATCAGGTAGGATTACCGGATTTTCGGGGCGTTTTCCCCCTGATGGGCTGGAGTTATCCGCGGTGTTTTGTCGTTGTTTTAGGTTTCCTGAAGAAAATAGGTTATCTTCATTGGAAACTTCCTGTTCGCCTTCACCTCCCGCAGCAGGTAGTAAACGATAAGGAACACTTTGGTTACACCACGGGTTGTTCACATCGGATTCACAGGTGGAGCGAGAGCTAGTACCAGTTTCGTGGTCCGTAGGTGGTACGTACCCTGGGTTCCAATATTGCTGATATTCCGTGAGACGGTTCTTCCCTTCAACTCGTCCCGAGTGTGTTAGGGTTTCAAGTCCTTCGTCAAGAACCGGCCTATCTTTGGACCCTAGGTGCCAGGGAAATGGTTTACCTTTGCCACGGGTTTGGTAATTTTGTGCACCTTCGGGGCAGAGCTGCTTGGGTCTGGCTGCGACCTCCTGTCTCTGTGCCTCCCCGTCTAAGGGATTACCTACCAGGTGGCGGTTTTCCACATTCCCTGTATATGATGTTGACACATCGTGTCCTGCGGGCCGCAAAGATTGAGGCTTGGTGTTAGAAGAAGCCTCAAAATCACCGGTGGCTGACATCAAGGATGAGCAAAACGATAAAAGTCATGTTTCGGGTAATCTCCACCAAATGAACTATTGTTGATGTTTGATTTAAGACTGCGTAATGTTCGTGTATATCCAAGTCTTCATGAGTCGTTTCTCCAGAATGCCTGAGTAATTCAGACTGCGTTTAAAGTTTGTCCGTCCACTTCCCAATAGTTCAAAAGAAATGAACGATGAGGGAGCTTCTTAATATGAAAGGGGTTTTATTCAATAAACATCTCATCCCGAGTCAAAGCCACCATGTATAAGTCTTCATCAGTCCACCTCCCATCTCCTATCAGCAATCAACCACATTTAGAACACGAGTTGCTCCAACACCTTCTAGACCATTCTAGTACTCAGTTCTATCACAATCCTATGTCCGAGGTAGTTGATATTGGTAAACTCCAGTCTGTTACACGGGAGCCGATGTACTTACTCCAGGTATAACTCCTTGGCTAAACTTACTTAGCTGATGTTCTCACTAAACTAAGTGACTACTAACTTCTAACCAACTAACTGCTCGCTCCCTACCTTGCAGCGCCTTTTATACTGGTTAACAGGTGGCGCTAGGAGCGTAAGATATTTCTCCTAGAAGTAGACTAGAAGTAGACTTGCTAAGCCTGATCCTTGATGGATTATATAACACGAGAATATATTAAAAGTGCTAAGCTATTAGTACAAGATTTAGAATTTTTTTTAGAATTTTTGTATTGTGACCTAGTTTCCATGGCAACATATTCCTTCATCTTGGCAGCATATTTACATTTTGAGGTTCCGGTGACATTCTGGTAACCATGGCAACAATTCGCAAACATTTTGAAAATGATACCTATCATAGGGAAGTACACAAAATTTCATTTTTAGACATTTTAGTGTATTTTTTTAGCTTACTTAATTGTTTGGTCATTTTCTATGTAAATATTGATTGTAGACCTATCAAAGTATAATTATGTCAATAAGCCCCAAAATTGTTTTATTTGAGATAAATGAATCCCCCGGAAGACCAGGGGGCCACCCTGATGTTAACTATATAATTCAGAAAGAGATGAAGGTTTCTCGGGATTTACTGACCATCTTATCTGTGGTTGCATCTAATTGCAGAGTGCAAGAAGTCAAAGAAAGGATATGACTATGAGGGCAAACAATCCCAAACTGTCAGTGGCAGAAAGTGTCAAGCATGGACGTCTCAGGTATGAATTTACAGGAACTTGTGCAGAAATGAAGAAATAGATAAATAAGACATGACTATCCAAACAAATGTTCATGCATAGGCCCGGGGTATAAGCCTACACACTTAATTATATTACATTATGCAATTATGCAATATACATGAAAAGCAGGCAAAACCATTTATCAATCCATTGGTATTCTATTTATTTCACCTCCTCATACATATTGTTTACTAATAGGCAACTTCTGAGTTACTGAGATACCCACCCAAATGGCCTACCTCAGGGGGTCTGAGGGCAGATTTAGAGCTGGTTTCTGGGGACTGATTTGGGGGTCCCTGTGTCAAGGGACAAGGAACCTTGAGGGTGACAGAGATTATTTGTCCTAAGTCATAAAAGTGTTATGTTATCAGTAGGGGACATATTATGTCCCCTACTGATAAAATCAAATCGAGCTCCTGACCCCATAGTTGGACATTAATTAGTAATAGGGCCACCCCCTTTCTGCACAGTGGGGGCCCAGGGATGGTCAGATTAAAGAAACATCTGTTCTTGAGGACAATTTCTTGTGATATTAAGCATTTTTTTCACATGTTTTTTAAAGTTTACATCATTGAAAATCGAGACATTGTATCATAAGCCTAGTTGATAATCATAGAATGCGTATTATGTGACAAGTACTTAAAGGGTTTTGTTAAGAAACAACATTATCAATTATCTGTTTAAAGCGATATCAAAACAAAAACGGAGAAGGTCAGAAGGTCACTGCTAAAAGAGGGGGGCTATCATCAGATTATGTCAGAACCCACAAAGGAAGTTCCTGTTCGTATGTAGCAGAGAACATAATTGTATCATAATATTATAGCAATTTATCTATTATTTAATCCACAAGCATTTACCTGAGAGTAAATTGCCATTCCCTATTTTCCTAAATACAGACCCCACACCCTCACGTGTGGACCTCTGCTGCTGGCTTCCCGGACAGCAGTATGGAGGAGGTGGCCAACCACTGCCGTAACCCTGACAACGAGGACGACGGACCCTGGTGTTACACCACCGACCCCGACCTCAGGTGGGAGTACTGCACGGTCCCCAAGTGTCCCTGTAAGTGTTTCTTTCTTTCTTTTTTAAATCACATTCTATATGATGATTCCAACCCTATACCTCCACCACTGTCCTGCCCTCTCAGAAACCAGTGAATAGACGGTCTGTTGTTTCCCTGTGAATGTGAATGTCATTATTTTGTGTGTTGTCACTAAAACTAGAAAATGTTGGTATAATTTATATAGAATAAATTAAGTACAAACTGTGGGTACATTCAGCAATTGTTATTGCTCCAGTTTGCACACACCTAAAGCCCTCAACAGCATGTACATACCTGGGCAATAACAATTGTTTCGTGGCCCCAGTGGTCTGTACTATGTGGTAGATATAGCACGAGTCAGTGGGTATACGTGATATATAGTCGAGGCGGCAGCCGAGACTATGTATCAAGTATAGCCACTGACGAGGGCTATATCTGACATATACCACGGGTCCTTGGGTTCTTTGATTGTTGTTTGTCTGGACATATGTCAGCTGGTGTGTACATTTCACCTTGGCCCTATATAAGGAGGGGTCCCATAGTCGTTCCTTATCATTAGACATTGGACATTCAGCCTGAGCAGATCGTAAGGTAAAAGAAACCCTTTCTCTAGTTTATCTTACATTACACCAACTGCATATTCAAACAATCTAGTAAACCTTTGTAACTGTACGTCTTGATGAAGGGTTTCTCATAATTACCTATTGGGAAAAGTTTGTTTTTCAACCAAAAAAAACAAAAAACAAACTGAGTTGCAGTATTATCAATATTTGATATTTCATTTGGAAGAATAACTGCAAGAGTCAATAATAACCATCTTATAGATTCAAGGTAATCTGAGCTCATAAAAAAAAACATTGCTCTTAAACGTTTGTGTGTATGCAATATACCAGACCCATTCCACTGGCCAGTCCAGACCTCACGGCACCTCTCTGGCGCTGTGAGATTATGTGCAGGCGTTCCGCTTGACTGGTGGAATACGCGTTATATTCACGGCCTACTTCTATTGTTCTCACTGCCAACCGTGGTATATGTATACATATATGGATCCTTTTATTTCTCATTAGGGTGCCATTTTGCTAGCGGTTAAGGCCTGAACCAGTAAGTTGGGCTAGGATTCATATGGTTTCAGGCTAAACGAGTTGGACGTCTATGGGAAGGTTCACTGCGCAGACTAGTGAAAAGATCGTTGGCACTTGTGGTTTTGCCTACGATTGCTTATCGTTGTGCCACCCCCGCCCTGGAACAAAGAAAATACTTTGTTTAAAACCAAATTTACACATCGCTATTAGTAAACCTCATCCATCAACCTGTAACCTTATTTTGTAATAGTCAACCTTCCGAATCTCTCATACTATACCTATACATAACGGTCTCAGCTAATCCCATCAGCATTAATTGCAAACGATTATTTCTTACTCTATGAGGTTTCCTATTATGGCAGGTAACATTTTGCTGATAGAAATAAAACATATTGAAAACATTCACATGTTCACCTATCGACCGCCCGGAGAAATAGAAAATTTGTATATACTACTCACGGTATATATACCACTCATAGATTGGAGTCGGGTTATACTGATTTCTTCATAGTTTATTGGTAATTGGGGCAATAATGATTTCTTCTAAGTTTTTTGGTAATTGCATAATTATGTAAAGGAGATTCATTGCTGGTTTAAATTTGAAATAATTCAGTGTTAGTCGCCCCCCCCCCCCCAAAAAAAAAGTTACCCATATCATTGGTCTGCCTTTCCGGCATTTCCGCTAGGTACCCGGAATGTTAACAATCGCAGCTAGGCGGGTGGAATATATGGGTCCTATTAGGGACATGGCCATGACATATTTGAGTTAATGGGCACTGGTTTCCTAAAGATAATCATTAATCATTGTTTTCTATATTGATTCCCCGGAATAGGGGATTATGCTAAAAACCACCATGATAGTTACCTATATGGGAATCAGTTGCCATTTAGCATAAGCCAGGATGATAATTATAACTGTAACATGTAGAATTGAGCCTGAAAAAAAAGCAATCTGAGGCTATCCCTAATAATAATTGAAGGATATCTGACATTACTTATCTAGATATCACGACCACAATGGCCAGTTAAGATTTGATTTCCCTCTTTAAACCCAATAATTTATAAGCATTATCATGTGACCTCCCCCCCCCCCCCCCAAAAAAAAAAAAAAATAAATAAAAAAAATAATAATAATTTTTTTTTCCTAAATCCTGATCAATTCTTGTATATATATCAAACAATCCCTCGTAATAATGGCCTCCTCCAGTGTACCCGGAGTGTAAGCTGTCGGAGGGCGGGTCGGAGTACCGCGGTCCTATGGCGGTGACGGTGAGTGGGAAGCCCTGCTACAGCTCGTCCTCCTGTAGGAACGCCAACAACAGGAGCGCCCCCTGGTGTCTTGTCGACGAGGACGGCAACTGGGACTACTGCCCGGTCAAGTGGTGCAAACGTAAGACAGGGCTTTGGTATATTTCTATTGGGAGAGGATCTTTATGTTTGATCTTTGATTATGTGTTTTATAATTTATGGCCCCTGGGGCCATATTTTTGTAACTGATTTCAGTGATAGGCTAATCAGATAAAATTTGATTAGTGTCTCATTCATATTTATTCTGTATTTAAATTAAAGTAAAGTTCTACACCTAACTATCCCTTTTCAGGGTTATTTTCAAATGACATCACCTCTTTTGGTGACAAGACAGAAGAAGGTATTATGAAACACTAATCATGATTCACCTAATTAGCTAAATCACTAAAATCAGTTACGAAGATATCGACCCAGGTTGAATCAAGCACAAAAAGAAACTATTTGGATTTAGTTCATAGGAACTTGGTAATATCAAAGACTATTGTGTAATACTTTAGATCAAAGTATTTGGATGGCCATTATCAGATTATGTCATACTTGGAAATCCCTTTCAGACATTATTTCACTATGCGGAGTGTGATTTGCATTGGATATTTCCTTTAATTTGCAAAGGCTGTCAAACATCACACGGAGGATTAAAGAATTTTTTTTGAGTTGGACCATGCATTCATTCACCGCATGCATCATGCAGTGGGTTTTGCATATATTGGCAGATACCAAGCTGTTGATATCAGATATGCCAATTCAATGCATTGTAGAATGTTCCATTCTTCTTTTATCTTTTGTTTCTGGGAGTACTTGCTTGTGTTTCTTTTGCGGTGTTTGAGATGCACCCGATGGATAGTAGAATATTACATTTATAACACCTATTAAGCAGACTAAATGTGGCAAATCTATCCAAAAATACTCCAAATGTATTTATTTTGAGGAAATAAGAAAGTTGTTTGGGGGGGGGGGGGGGGAATCCAAACCGCATTGACAAGTAAGAAAATGAAATAGAGATAAGCTGTTTCTCATAAAATACCATTATAATTTTTTCACACTATATCATGCAACTATGTGTACGTTACTGCAATCCTTTTCGCTGCAGCCACGCCTGTTTAATTCTATTCTCATATGATTTTATAGTTAAAGTTAGTTATTAGTAGTTAATTAATTAGTTTGTTAGTTACATTTAACACTATTTCCCACAGCCTCAGCCACCTGCAAACAGACCAGTCAGGGCACAGAGTACGTCGGTAAGATCAGCCGCACCTCCAGGGGGCGCCTCTGTCAGCGCTGGTCCCGGCAGGTCCCTCACAGACACACGGCCATCAGCGACGAGGATTACCCAGAAGGCAGCAGGGAGGAGGCGTCCAACTTCTGTAGGAACCCCAAGGCGGCTTTTCAGGCCCAGGGACCCTGGTGTTACACCCGTGACCCGAAACACCGCTGGGAGTTCTGTGACATCCCCATGTGCCAAGGTGATCAATAAATTATTTTCCTGAGATGGGGAGTGAACCCGATAATTCTCAAAATTTGCAAGAAACATAATTATTGTATGTAAGTTAATCTTTTGTTTATAGATGCTATATTGGGGGGCCTATAATCAGCTGCTGGGGGATCATGTCCTTGCACATGAAAGAGTTAGGACCTAAATCTCTTTCACCTGGTGATGTTTTAAAATTATTTACAAAGTATATCATAATGCATTCAGCCCTAAACATTACATTGTTTCACAATTCTATATGATTCAGTTCATGTGAAAACAGCATGGAAACATAATTATGTATGTTATTCTATTTGGCAAAGTTCTCTCTCTTTTGATGTAGTTCTTTCGCAATTTGGAGAATGAAAGCATTTGGTTATTCATTAAGCTATAATGCCTTGAATTCCTTTGGTCTCATCGAGTACATGTATTTACATAAAGACATAAACAGATAAAGTGTATTTATTGTTAGCCTTTGATACAACACAGGACATAATAAATGCTTAAGATAAAAATTCCTTCCACTTCAGACTGCAAGACCTCCCCAGAAGGCAGAGACTACTTCGGAACCATGTCCAAAACCAAATCTGGTTTGCTATGTCAGAGGTGGGTTTCCCAAAAGCCAATTGCCCACAACATGACCGAGTCTGAGAGGTTCCCAGACATCAATGCTACGATGGCTCAGAACTTCTGCAGGAATCCTGATAACAAACCTGGAGGTCCATGGTGCTACACAACAAGTAAAACAGCTGTTTGGGAGTACTGTGACATACCTATCTGTGAAGGTGGGTCCTTGAATTCTTTTGATAATTATTCTTTCAAAATTTGAACAAATACTAACAGTCATATTTGCATTGGTATAATGATGACTTTTGAGTCTTTGTAACTCTGTAAAGAGGACAGAAATAATGTATGACCAAGCAAAAACAGATTCACATGTACAACTGTAAAATAAGGCCTAAGAGTTTTGATTATCAAATACCTTACTTTGAAACGGCAATCACACTTCAACTGCATCCACGAAGCATAATTATGACTGTATGCAGAAATCTGATTGTGCCCCAGTTTGTGTCAACTTAAAAGTATAAGATGGTATATCAACACATACATTTCACTATGAAATAGAGTGTAGGTCTCCAAAGGAATCAACCCCCCCCCTATGGTTGGGTAGTGGTAGAATGCCTGCTTCCATAAAGAGGTGTCCGGAGCCATCTTATTGATCTTAATGTATTCTAGAGTTAATGCGTTGTATTGTACCAATACAGATAGGGTTGTCATTTATGGAAGACCAGATGATGTGGGCTGAAGCATTGTGTGATTAAAAATCTGAATAAAAATGAAAGGTTTTCATGGGGCATATTTCTTTCTGCGCTGCAATAATTGTATATTTCATACCTATAGAATCCCGTTCAGAGGTGGCTACACAGAAGGTCAAGCATGTCCTTCACATAGGCATAGACGGTCTGACCGGCCGTTGTATGAAGGATGCTCCAGGGGGCTGCAGCAACCTCACCCACCGCATCGGCCACCAGGGGGCATGGACCCTCCAGGGGGGCAGGACCGTCTTCCGGTCCGTGTCTGCTCCAGGGTGGAGCACCACACTGTGTGGGATTCCTCCAGAGGAGACCGGGATAGACGGGAACTCCTGGTCACCACCATGGATGTCAGGATTCCCGGACCTGTCCCCAACCACTGGGAGGGACATGCCAATACCCTGTGTCTTCCAGGTTCGTACATTTTGCTGACTCATCAGAACTATTGATCAGCTGGGGGGGCGACCAAAAAAGATTCACGAATCTGAAGTTCAATAATAGTCACGATTCCGAATTTTGGGTTCGTGAAAGATTCGTGGTCACGAATCTCATGCTTTTCCAATCTTCCTTTTTTCCCACTTTTTTCATTTCCAAATTATTCAATTACACTACAAATAGTTTCTAATAGATATCTGGATGTATTATGTTCAAAGATATATACTTTATGAACACTTTTTTCAATGCTTGAAAATGTTCGTGAATGTTCAGGAAGATTCGTAAATGTTTTCTGGACACAACCTAGGTTCGTGAGGTACAAAAATGTTATCACGAATCTTCGTGAAATTTTTTTGGTCGCCATACCAGGGCTTCGGCACTGGAAAATTATAGAAACACCTACTATAGCCATTTATTATGGGAGGCCTGCAGAGTTTTCAGGTATGTCATGTTATATCAATCCTGAACAATTAACATCAGTGGCGCATTTAACAGGGGGCGACCCCCCTTTTCTTGCCAAACTTAGATATATTTTCACAATATAAAAATTCAAGAAAATAGGGGGTATCCCCCATTTCTATTAGTATGCCCCGACCTTTTCAAAAAGTTGGATCTGTCATTGAACATTGTGGCTAATACTTAGCATACGCACAGCGTGAAAGACATCAATATTATGTCTTACTTTTGGAAATGACTTGCTACCAACATGTGTTTCTTTTTCAATCTAATTTCAGGAAATCAAATCTCAGGATACCAATATCCGAACAGCTTCCTTTTATAACTGGAGCTGGTTAAGAAACATGGCAAACAGGGCATACCCAGGATATGTCGACTATGAGGTTTACGAAAATGAAATGACCAAGTAAGAATCTATTCTAACGCATGCAATAAGGTATGGAATTGAGAATCTATCAGTACCTCATTCCCAATTGACAATCACTAAGATGATATCCATCATGAAAGTAAACACATTGTTTGAATAATAACAGTTAATTAGGTCAAATGCAAATCTCAATGTAAAAATGTGAACAATTTGTTCTTAACCTAGATGCTCCTTTACAGAAAATGAGTAAATCACATGGGGGGCATCGTAAATTATTCTTGGCTAGTGTTTTATCGTGTAATACAGCTGTTCCTCTATTCTATGAGTAAAGATTACTTTTGTCATCAAGAGCTCCACATGACAGACAGCTATCGCAAACTCCGAATACCAATATCAGATTGTATATGAATGTTTGGGAAAACAAGATATTTAATGTTCTATTTTCTGTCTAGGAAAAGTGATGAGGCGCTAACTGATGAGGCCATCGTCTACCTGAACACGGCTCTCCTGGCGTCTGAGCGCTCCTATACCTTCTTCTACTTCGGTCAGGTGGACGAAATAGGCCATGCCCACTCCTGGTGTGGGGACCGCTACAAGCAGGCATTGACTGAAACTGACAACCAGGTGGGTATGCAAGTAGGCATTGGATGAGACTGACAAACTAGGTGGGTAGAACTAGGCATACAAATAGGCATTGACTGAGACTGAAAACCAGGTGGGTAGAACTAGGTATACAAGTAGGCATTGAATGAGACTAACAACCAGGTGGGTACAACCAAGTAGACAAACAGCCCTTGACAAAATCATAATACTGACAACCAGCTGAGCACAACCAGCTGAGCATAACCAGGTAAACAAGCAGGCCCTTACTGAAACTGACAACAAGTTGGGTAGCACTAGGTGTACAAGTAGGCGTTGAATGAGATTGACAACCAGGTTCGGACCAACCTCAACACACCCCTCCTTCTCTCCCAGTGTCATTAGTATGCCATTGCTCATCATTATTCCATTATCTGTCTGCACTAAATAATATTATAATCAATCATTATCACTTAAAGGGAGCTAAAAGCAATGTAGTGTCAAAGTTTTGACTACTGAGACTACTGAGATATATTCTATGGGCATAGCCCAGGCCTGTGGTAAAAAAATAGACTGTGAATACAGACGTAAGCTTCATTAAAATACACCAAAACACATCCCAGGTCAATTTTGATGACCCATCAAAATTGGTTTGCTTACAAACATTGATGTCTACAGGCATACCGGGTAGGTGGCATGAGTATTATGGTGACTGATTGAGACTGACAACCACATGAGTACAACCAGGTTTATAACTAGGCTCTGACTGAAAATAATAATTGGGTTAGTAAAACCAGGTACACGAGCAAGCCCCGAAGTGGCAACCAGGTAGTGCACACAAAAGAGCACGTTATATCTATATTTGGAAGAACACTCGTTTGGTCATTGAAATAATCAGAACCTCTTATGTCTTCCACTCTGTAGGTCGGGAGGCTACTGGACACACTGGACAGGCTTGGGATGACTGATGAGGTGCTGATCCTAGTGTCCACTGACCATGGGGGCATTGGGACAGGTCACGGAGGGGTCACTGAAGAGGAGACCAAGATCCCTATGTTTGTTAGAGGGCCAGGGGTCAGAAAGGACTATCAGTTCCAGTTTCCGGTGGGCAACATGGACTTGGTGCCCACCACCTTCTATGCCCTGGGACTGAAGCCCAGCCCTTGGTGGAGAGGAAGGCCAATGTATGAAATATTTGAATAAAGGATGAAGAGCTAAGGTTTTAGTATTGAGAAATGAATTATTAGCAAACTATGAACATTAGTGACTATTATTAAAAACGGGTAAGAGGGGTGGCTGCTGATAAGGGAGACATAGTATCAGGCAGAATACCATAAAAGTAACCAGAATGAAAATAATAATAATAAATTTCTCGTGAATTAGCAGTACTGAGGAATACATTTGCGTAAAACTGATTCCTTTTACTTTTACTTTTTGAAAACCAATATTTCAGTAAAAGGTGTCCTAGAGAATGTAGGATGTACCTCATATTTCTTAAAATCTGTGTTACAAAAAGGGATTTTTGGTGTTATCACCAGAATTCCCTATCTCTTTTACATGAAAAGATCTTCCTATAGTCCTAGCCTATAGTATATCCTATAGTCCTTTTCTGTCTCCTACTTCCCATACCTATCCTCTCAAAGCCCCCTGGCAACCCCTCTTTGTTTTTGTTTTAAATTCTTTACATTGCAGCAAAGCTCCCTCTCACACTCTCAAGGAATAAATTTTATGCAGAGGTTTTCGAAGATACCACTAGATGGTAGCACTGTGTTTGCCTTCAACCCCTTTCCTGAAGCAGGACAACATACAGGCAGAAGAGGTTTTCAGGGGATCCCGATATCTCTTTATTGAGACTATAAAAATGAATGAGTAGATATGTTTTTCGCCTGAATCCTCTTTGTTTCCTTGCTTTAGTTATGACCCCTGTGTCTCAGTGCTGCATTAAGCCTAATCTGCATCGTGCCAGGATATGAAAAAACATGTGAAAGGCAGCACCTAGCATTAATAAATAGTTTAAAGGATAAATGTTGAATTGAAAGGTAATGTTATAAACTTGTACAGGGTCTGTTTGGTATATAATAAAAAACACGGTAAAGACAGTGTATCGATTAGAAAAACATATTCATAAATTGCTTACCAAAACCCATTCATAGTGTACATTTTACTTTGTGGCTAGAATACATATAGATAGAGTGATTGGAAATTACAAGGAAAAATAGGTGATTGGTTTGGACACTAATAAATAGGATTATTTATTTTATAATCATAGTTACATCAACTCTAAAAAGTTAAAATCTGCCGTGATGTTACGTGGTTGGTGGTTGGAATGCAAATGACCAACAGATTTTTTGACGCCAATTTATATAGTGGAGCATCGACAAATCTGAGTGACCATGGTGATGGGCCGATGACATAACCTCAGTGCCTGAAATAATAATTTTGCTTTAGGTGTCACTAAACAGAATGATACAATCTTCCAGGGTTTTCCAATTACACGGCACACTAAGCATAAAGCGTCTGCTGAGCTTCCTGCACTGGGGGGCATCCATAAACATTAATGCTGAAGTCTAGTTCTAGGCTATACTATAGATGGCACCACAAATGTATCACAGGTGTGTCATGTGGACTCTGCTGGAGAATGAAGCGGAAGATGTGGGAGAAAAGTCTTACTCATAGATAAGTATTTGTAAACATATTTTCCATAAACTACCTTATTTAAAGTGGTTTGCTGGCAAAGAATGAAAATATGTTTTTTTGAAGGGTGAACAACTAGGACATACACAACAGTTCACTGACCGAGTAAAGTTATTCCAATATATTGTAAATTTTGTTAATGAGGCGGTACTGATTACAGTCATACTCTCCAGGATGATTTTTTTTGGTCAATATTTTTATTGACGCCTTCAAACAATGTCTGCTCTTCTAGATGTTACAATCAAAGAGTAATTCATAGCAATGTTTCTTGTAACAATGTTATCTTTTATGGTTAAGTAATGATATAATGAATGATATTATGAAATATGTAGTAATAGACATCGCCGCCTCTTGCTTCTCCGCCAACCGGTTGACAGCGCCTACAAGTTTAGAGATGTTCTTCTCCATTACGCCCATCCTACTGTTGAGGACTCCAGTCTCCGCAGCCTTCGGAGGCGATTGGATCGCCGCCGGGAAATTGCCCAAAAGGCTATTCCCCATCTCAATTCCACCACCACCATCGCCGAACAGGTCATCCGACCCGCCCGGTGCAGAATCATCGCTCGTCTTCAGGCGATTGCATTTCTTCCCCGTCGGGGCGATGTGTCGAGTCTGACACTTTTTACAGAAATTCTTCTTCTTGCTCATCTTCGGTAAGTCCAATTAATTATTTCTTGGAATGATGTTTAGCAATAATACGGTTTAAACCCCTTAAAACCGCTGAGAAGTTCAAATAATCTCTCTTAAAATTCTGCTGCGATGGTAAATCGTTGGTGGTTAGAACGAGAATGACCAACGGTCAAGCTCGGGCGATTTATATAGTCGAGGTACAACAATCTCCGTAGCGATGGAAACGGAGGGCGATGACGTCACGCTCTCTCCGAAATAAATAAATTGCTTAGGTATCGCTACACAATTTAATATCATATATATATATATATATCAAGTAATAATATAAAATATTCTCGACATATGGATATGTATATAATATTATGTGTGTGTATGGTCATATAGCACTGAATTCTCTATGTACACAACTTCTTGAAGCTAATCTCCTCCTATGAATGAATTGACTCACATCTAATTAAGATTTTTGCATAATCTCCATAATCTCAGTTTCAATGCACAAGTAGAAGATAGAAATCTACAAGGATACAACGTTACCATAAGTGTATGTTGACCTAATCCCTAGACCTAGTAAATGTTGCCCTGGTGCTATTAGTCAGTTTACAGTACAAACCAGAAAGGAAGCTAAAACACTACATATATCAACAGCAGACTTGTCAGTGGGATTTTATAGTATATTTGTATGTCTTGATTTTTTAAGGACTCCTTATATAATACTACTATTTCTTTGGTATTAAAGTGCAGAAATACAAAAGTTTTTGACTGGTTAAAGGTATACTTATATAGGCTTGTCTCACATCCTCTTTCCTGTCTATAACCATTTAAACCTTCAAAACCTTCCGGTTGGAAATCATTGATGAAGGGTGCTATATTCATGCGAAAAAATACCATAAACATGTTAGAGTAAACTAAAGTTCTGGCTAAGACTCGTTAACAAGCCATTTAGTCCGGATACGTGAACGTGCAGGGAATCAGTTACAAAACTACCACTCTAAACATGAATGTAAGTGAGAAAAAAACTTTAAAAAAGGAACAAAATGAAAATAGGTTTTTCCTTGAGGAGTCAAGTTTCTTTCTCCTCTCTATAAAGGCCATTGCATTGGGCAGTGTTGTGAGTTCTCTAGCGTGAAACTTTAATATATGACCAGCCCCATACTATTAGTGAAGCTTGGCTGGTGTTCATGCATAGTGAAACTACTTTCTACTGGACAATATCGATTCAACTGCAACTCTTTTATTTTGACGTCTTGTGGTATGCACCCAGCAGTAACGGTAAATACTCTTATATGCAAGGTTGGGTCAAACTGAACTTAATGCCTCTTGTGGATACACACCCAAAGAAGCATGAATTGGTTCGACGATTACAGCTAGTTATCGCTTCTGGAATGCAGACTCTTTATTGCCTATTTCAAAGCAAACACAGCATGCCTTTGGAAAACTCCTAAAATCACCTGAAAAAGAAGGGACATGGTGTGGACTAACAGGTACAGAACTGGGAGAACAGGATGGGCTCTAAATGTGCTCCTTTGTATTTTTGAATTAATTCAACTTTACTAGAGATCCACGTGCCCTGCCTGTCTTTCTTGCAAACCTTTTATATCTCATATTTTTTCTTCAGGATATCAGGTAGTTATCACATGACCGGAGAGTGATAAAGAATGGCAATTGCAATTGGAGACTGTGTTAGACATTTTTTGACATTCCATGATTCAGTGCAAAACAAATTAATACTGTGAAGAAACAACCAGGGGCATTTTGCCAAGATTCGAGTGGCTGCCACCTTTTTGTACTTGCTGGCGAATCCGGCAATTTTGGAAAGGCTGGGTCATTTTATCGTAAAAATAGAGAAGAGGGGAGGAGAAGAGGGGTAAGGTTAAAAATAAAAACAAAATTGTGAAACAATGGTGGGACTCCGTGGCTGACACTAACATCTCAACCCAGACGGATATAAAGGGGAGTCAACAAACCATTAACTTCTATTACACGTCCTTAGTTGGCCATTTACCTTTGATTCGAATATTTCGAATCTGACCGTAGACGTTACACTCTAAGTGATTTGAAAAAGTCAAATTTAGTAAGCCATTAATATCACTTACATGCAAATCTTGTAAGTCATGTTTATCATATTTGAATCAAATTTGAATTCACGTTTTTCAATCATCATTGGCATTGTAAAGTGGTATGTATTTTTATTTGCAGAAATAGACGTTACGCTCTAAGTATGTATTATATATATATACATACATTCAATGTATCCAATATTACATAATTGGAAATGGGTGGTTGTTTTATATCTATAGAGTTTCCCATAAACTTACTATTTGAATTCAATGAAGCCCCAAATCACAATGATACATTTTATTCGGTATAGTAATTTATGTTACCATATACATATTTCAATGCACTGTACTATATAATTGCAGGAACACAAATCTAATTTGAAAAATAAGATTCTTGAATCTATGCTTCTGTCTTTCAACTTACCAACGGGGTCTTTGTAATTGCCCCCTGTCGTGCAGATGCTGACCTCATTTCTAGGTTTATGATGGGCCTCAAGCCATGTAGAATTACACTTTTAGCCCCCTCTAGAGCTAAAACTACCCACAAAGAACTGTGTTTATGCCACAGAGTTGGAAACAATTAAGGTAGCAAAGTTCATTATATATATCTGGGAGGTTGTCATAAATTGTACTTGTAAGCCTATTCAAAATGAATAAAGACAACGATCATTTCTGTTAATGTATAATTTTGAATAACACCTTTTTCGCACGACTCTATGGATCAATGGTAAGACTAGAAACTAACTGAAACAGATGTATTGTTATTTCACTTTGTGAATTATGTTTCAGTTCTTCTATAAATTATATCAATGCAAATTCATGAATACTGTTTCAGTAAACCTTGGCAATTAACAAAAAGAACCAATTGAAATCTGTATTCTATGAAAAATAATTATGTGAGTGAAAAATTGTGAAATGCTTCCTGAAGAGGAAAGAAAGGTTCTTTTAAAGCCGAACATTCTATACAGCTTTATATCTTGAATTATCCTGCCTTGACCTTAAGAGTAAACAAAGAGGTATAGGCCATGGACGTATTCCATGCTTCTACCATAAAGCAGTATTCAGCTGGTATTCATGACATATAGAAATAAGCATGAATGTTATATCTGCACTTACCTCCTAAAAATAGTCATAAAACATGAGCCTACCACGCAGTATAATATAGTTATAAAGCCAAATTAGGCATTGTCGAATGTATCGTCTTCAAAGAAATCTGACGACACTATGTGCAGGATGTTGAACTATACTGTACGATTCTTGCTCAGACTAGGTGGTATTTAATTGTAGTACTATTTTTCTCTACGTGGTTTAGGGGAGGACCTTCAATGTTATCTATCAAATTTAGTGACGGAAGACCTTAAATTATATTGTCAAATTATCTTCTCGCTGTATAATTTTCTTTAAACCTGTCGTTCATTAAATACCTCTATGTCAATCTTCCAATAAAACGCATCTTCTTATGCCATTTCTCATCTTGTCATGCGACTTGTTTTAGTTTTAATTCAACCTGGCAATTAAAGTTCTTCTCATTTAACTAGTCTTCCATTTTGATATAGTATATATCTAATTTTTATATAACCTCCAAATAGAACTCTACTTTTTTTGTAGATGGGGACAACCATTGAGGTTTGAAAGTTGAGGCCTACACCTCAATCTTTTATGACCTTTCGGCAATTCTGGACTGCGATTTAATCTCATGACCTTTTGATTAGCTGACCATTGCTCTAACAATGAACTAACTCTTCGCTGTACAACAATAAGAGGAATGTTGCATGTCAAAATCATGAATCGGCCATGTTTGATCTAAGTTCAATGACTTAACCTGCCCATGTGGATGATAAACTGTAGTTTTGTTTGATTGTTAGCCCTTCTGAGTGAGCAATGGAATAAGTCTATAAACCCTTAAAGTCGATAGCGTAACACACATCCACCTCAGAAATTTTGACAAAGGACATGGCTGTTCTCCAAATTAAATGCGACAATGTGACATGGCCTTTTCAAAAATTATACAAGAAAAATCTGGACAACCCCATCTAGAGCCCCACTTGAATAGCAAAGCTGCTTCTACTAGCCAATCTGAAGGGTTGACCATCATGTAAGTTCCAGCAATATACCGGTTCTGAGACGTTAGTCTCGATGAAAAGCAGTTCGCCTATAAATTAAGAAATATGATAAAGTGAGATAACATAAGACTACTATTATGGTAGTAACACATGCATCTTTCAATAAAGATGATGTCCTTTTTATGTTGTCATGTTTCTTTCAAGTTATAGTGCACGTATTAATTTGGTTTGGTAGTATCTTTACATTTTAAATTTTCATTTCATATCTATAAGAGTGGCATTCTACTCTCAAAGGAGTGAGGAAGAAAATTCATAAAAGTGGTGGGAATGAAATAACCTTAGTGCTACCCTTCCTCAAACTTACTGTTGGCCAATTATCATTGTTTCAAAGATATGGGCCTCCAATTTACATTTGATAGATATACATTCCTTACAGTTACTGGTGAACTACCATGAACTCTTTATACTGTTAACTCTAGAAGTAATTCATTTTTTATGAATCAAGGCCAGCCTGGGGTCTTTTGAACTGGTCGTCTGAGGTACATTCCTCCTTTACTATGCCCCTGGCGGGGAGTGTAATTTTTTACCACCCTTCTTGCCACCACTAATAAGAGAGGGAGGCCTGGTCCTCTATAATTGTGTGGTCCTAAAAAGTATGACATATATCTTGACAGGGCGTAAAAGAGGCATGATGACGATATAGCACTAGCTGCTAAGAACTCCAGGCGTTTTCTGCAACAGTGTTTAGAAAGTAGGTCTCTGCTTCCGGCTGCGCGCGCACGTTGCTCTCTCCCTATAAAAGCCCGTATGAAGGTCAGGGGTCAGAACACTCCTTTGAATATGTGTTCATTGTTTGAAAGTGTCTTTGCATTGTTGTATAGATTTTGAGGATGAAGCAATGAACAATCTTCTAGTAAAACAATGGAGAAATGACGTCCAGAAGTTAGAGATCTTGAGGATGAAGTCTTAAACAATCTTCTGGTTAAACAATGGGAAAATGACGTCCTGCAGTTAGATTTTCTCTCAATTGAGGAGAATAGTTGAGGGCACCATACATGTTAACCTGGGCGGATGAGGTCGGTAAATATCCGTAGGGTCCCGATTCATTGTTGAGATCTATTTTTCGTTATACAATATACATAACCAATTCACAATCATATCATAAAAGGCAACACCTGAAGGCAAAACACCGTTGAACCTTTCATGATTTACAATGTAAATTACCATTACAAATTGTTGAATTGTGGCATTGATTGCTTACTGGGGCATGTATAATAGAGACTAGAATATTCTAGTAAGAGGTGGATCTAGGTCTGGTTTAAGCCCCATGCTTAAATACTGATGAACGGAGGGAATGTTGATTGCAGGAAGTCTGATACTGTAATGAATAACGTGTAGCTTGTTCCTTTTGAAAAGGCGAGGAGTCGCCAAAAGATTTAGTACTCCAGACTGAGTCAAAACAGTTACCATTAATCTCTTGAGCGCTATTACCATGGTTTTTACTTGTATATATCTATAATCTGTATCAGATTTCCTGAAAGATAAGGATTGTTGCTTAATAAACGCATAGCTTCCCATATTGAAATATTAAGAGTAGGGCATTTTGATGGAAGGATTTGTCACATGGTAAAACAATGCTAACAAATAATTATAACGTCGTAGTTTGTGTTGTATTATTTAATCAAACATTCTGGAAGTAACTGGCCATTTATGTTCATTAAAAGCAATGGAGAAGTCAACCATCCGGCACCGTACTATTCCAGCATCTCTTAGTGTGACCTCAACGATTCTAAGAAAGTATTTCAAAGGCATTCCAAGTTGATATATTATTGTACTCTTCTAATTGACTTAGTGACCCACTTACCAACATCAAAGGCTATCAAAGGGTATTAAAATTAGTCATTACGCATTTTAAATAGAGAATTCCAATAAATAGGATGTTGATTTATTACGTAGTTCCTTGTTCTAGATATTTCTTATAGTGACAAGTTTATTTTCATTTCCATTAAACTATCGGTACTTCTTGCTCGATCGAAGTAACTCCTGTTGGCGCCACAACCTAGTACTGAAAACGGGCTGGATCCGCCACTGATCCACTGACCCACTGACCACAGGTTACGACCCCACCCTCGCAGCTTAAAGTGATAGCCACACAAACTCAGCCTCACTCGCCGCTTCAAACGGCACCAGCAACCACGATAGTCTATAAAGAACTCAACATGGCTATGCATATAGGTTGACTATCATATATCTGCTTATCTACTGCACCCCACAAATATGAACTTCAGTCATAATCCTTCGCCAAAACTACATGACTGAGCCCAACTGAATTCAATTTGAAGAATTAAGATCAGGTGGGCAGCCTGGCAAGACCAATTTTAATTGTGGAGAAATATATCCATATAAATTATACCGCCCCAAGACTCAACAAGCAAGTTGTATTTTTTTCATCTCCCAAACTTGTAGGACCCAACTTAACGCTCTTAAGGCCCGGTCACATATATAAACTCAACTCAACTCAACAGTCTTAAGGTCTTAAAAAAAAAAAAAAAAGTTGAGTTCGGTTGGGCAGCTAGTGCTGGGATCAGTGGCGGATCCAGCTATTTTGAAAAGGTGGGGGGCCACAGGCAACGTAATCGCGTCCACACTGGTCTACCTTCCTCTGGCATATATATATAGAACAAGGTGGGCAGGTCCGGTTGTGGACGTCACTGCCGCTGCTTTGTGTACAACAGAGCAGTGTGGAAGAATTAAATGTCATTGGCGTAGGAAACATGTTAAATAGATAAATGACGTCATATTGGGATTGACTATTGGCACATGTGACCACTGAATGGTCAAGCATGACTGACGTCTGGTGGTGCCCTTGGAAGGGCTTCAAACAGTGTAACCTGCTGGCAACAGGCCCCAAGAACGTCCACACTGCTCCTCTCTGGATATCTTTGTGGGACGTTCCATATAAATACCAGAAATATTTTCAGGAATTTTACATCTAAACTTACCCCCCCCCCCCCCTCTTTAAATCCGCTGCTGGGGATATAGTTTTCCCTCAACTGCTGTGTGTCTTGTCACGCTGACATGCATTCTTCAGCTGCATGTCAAGCAACACAACTTTACGTACAAAACCCAGTCCAATGCTCAGGTAATTACCCCTAGTGTGATAAGTAAAGTCGGAGGGTACGATATAAGTAAAATTATATAGAATGTGTTATTCGACAAACTGTCATCTTGACCTCATGTGGATGTTGTTCACCTTAGTGAAGTTTTTAGAAGACTCATCTATATTTAACGATTAACTCCGCTTTAGAAAAAAATATGATAATGTGATAATTATGTCAGATTGGTGCACTCACGCTATAGTAAAGCTGAAGTTCATGTAATTCCTTAAAGGCAACAATTAATCATTTTACTTTGTGGCAAAGTGGTCGCATGTTTCTTAGTCTGGCTTGAAAACTAGTAATTAGACTGAGAATCCAGCACAAAAAAATAAAACAGCCATAAGTCTACCCTTTGTTACAGGATGTGAGGTCAATGGTAGGTTAAAAGAAACCGGAGCTAGGTTGGTGACTTTGGCTAACATAATCACGACCACATAGAGTTTAGGTTTATTTTTGATAATTATTTTGAACTTTAATATCTTCCACCCACAAGGGAAGTTATTTGACAAAGTGCAATAAGGGTGGCTGTCTTGAGAAGGCTGAAACACGTCGTTTAGAGTATCCACAAATTATGTCAATTATGTCTAAATATAGACAATCCTTGAAGAACCAGCTTGCGCCGCTAGAGGATAAAAAACAAATGAAGAGAACATCAAATGGATTATTATTTCTGAAAATATACTTCCTTTACCCGTCATTTTGAAATTGTGTCTCGAGAAGTGTGCACTAGGGAAAAAAGTCTCGAGCAGTCTTAAAACAATAGCATATGAAAAGGCTATTCTGACCATATACTTGAAAATGTTGTCAACGTTAGTCATTAACTGAACATACGGCCTGTGTAAAAGGATGATTTTGATTAGAACATTGTGACATTTGACATCATTGACTGTTAATGAATGAGTCGCACTAACGATTTGCTGATGCTTAAACTAGCTAGGCAGTTGTTGTGGGTACTTATTCAAGATATGTAAATGCTTGATAATTGTGATCATCAATTTCATTCATGTATTCAACTTATACGGAAGATCAATTCATGTAATTGATGATAGTTTAATAAAAAAAAATTATAAAAAAATCGGCACTTAGATAAGATATTCTGAAGAACTATGACACCTCTGAGTGTAAATTTGATCAAAATCAATAATTCTTACAATTATAGGTTCTTCCAATTTAGCCTCCTTTCAGAATACTTCCACTCCACAAAGGACCAACTTGCATTTTCCTCTTAAGTGGGGGTCATACTAGGATGCACACAAGTAAAGTGTTGATCAGCAACTCAAGGCAACAAAAATGTAAAATGTAAGGATGATTATTAGGCACATGGTGCCACAATGTCTGGCAACAAAAATGTTGTTTCCGAGGTATTGCTCTGGAACAGGCCCAAAATATCAGACAGATTTGATACACATTTGCCAGTCAGTAGCTTACCATATAGTACAACAAATTAAAGAATTATCACTGGGCAACACATTTTTGTTAAGTGTTGTCTGCCTGTTGACAGGATTTTGTCTCCTAGTGGTACCCTCCCTTTACTGTTTGATCAATGTTGTGACTAGCGACGAGTATACATGTGACTAGGACAGGTAGGCCTGCTTGTTTGGCTTACCTCCAAGTCATTTTGGTTGCTTTCGCCTAAGGTCGCGACAGTTGTCAACCAATTTAGCTCCTCTTGTCAACATTTGACACAAAATATGTCATCTGCGACTAAAACCAACAAAAGGAACCACTAAGCATGATCAGGGGACCTGGCAAAGTAGCGTATGTATATACATATAAGGCAGACTGAGGTTTGTAAGCAAAAGCATATCCCTTCAGTATTATTGTTGCAAGGGACATGTAGACGATATAATAAATAGGGTTGTAGTGTATATCCCAGCCAAGCATGTGACGTTATCAAAACGTTGCAGCAATGTTTTGTTTGACTGCCGCTCGCTAGTCAACGTATCACAACATTGAGGTTAAGTAGGTGGGCGGGGGGTGGGGGATTAGGCCGCCGGGTCGGTCGCCCTCGGTCCACTAAACTGTTGTACAAACAAAACCGCGGTTGCTAGAAGTGTCTAAAAACGCCCCCGTCAGGCTTAGGCCTAGACCGTGCTTGTGGCGCAGACCGGCCTTCAAACCCAGTCTAACCCGCCAGCGTGGTGGCCGAACCTATCGGTCCGACTGCCCGTGAGGATATTTCCCGCACGGTCTCTCCGCCCCCTCGCTCAGTCCCTCCCCCCCCCCCTCCCTTCTCTCGGCCTAACTTTTTTGCACACGTGTTTTTTTTTTTTTTTCAAACGCGGTTTAGAATATTTTAAACATGTTAAATATGTTAAACTGGATTTTGAGCTGTAGGGGTATAAGAGTGATCACTTTTGTGAGAGTATGGGGCCCTGAAAAGGGCCATTTTTGTGGTGTATTGGGAAACGGAGAGGGGCACTTCAGTCATCGAAGTTGGCGAAGTCGTCATCAGCTGGGTCGTCTGGGTCAGCCATGTCTGCGTCAAGCTCGGCATCGGAGACAGGTGGCGCATCCTGTGGTTGGTCAGGACCTCCGACCAATTCTGCTGGGTCAACTGCTCGGTGATCCAATCGAGCCTTTGGGGGGTGGTAGATGTTGACGACTCTATTCAGGAAGATCATTAGAGCCTCACCACCTAAGTAGTCAGCCTTTGCTTCCTCTATTTTGGCATTCTTGATGCGTTCTTGCAGACGCTGTGGACGCCGCCTCTTATGTTGGCTGCCTTGGATAATGTCGATTCGTGCGTTGTCGATCTCGTGAGTGAGGTAGGCCAATAGCCGGAAAATGTTTGGATGTGCGGTCAGCTGATTGTTTATTCTCTTGTTGTACGACTCGACATGGTTGTTGGTGCGCACGTCCGCTTCGAACACATTCCAACGCTCTGGGTGGTTGTTCAGCCAGTTGCGTTCGAAATACCTGAGGAACTTGCGCATGTCACGCACCACAAACATGGGTAGCACATCCCATCCATTTTCGCTGCTGAAGGTCCGGTAGACATCGACTACTTTGTGTAGGGGGACAAAGGGCAGTGCGTAGATGCGATGTTTCACGCTTTGCACCGTACCACGGTGGTGCGCAAACCGGGAGAGGCCCAGTCGAGAGAACCTTTTTCTCATGGCCTGGCAGTAATGGAAGTAGCAGCCCTGAATCCGCACGTCTGGGAACACTTCCAACAAGCTACGGTGAATTGCACGTTCAAAGTCCACCAACACTCGAGGGGGGTTGAAGCGCACACCAAGCTCCACTGCCTTGTCCTGCAACAGCCGGAAGAGACGAGTGTACCTAGTGCTGTTCTTACCGGGCAAGAGGCAGTACAGGATTGGGATTACAGTGGACTTGACCAACGCGTGGATGATGAAGAGTTGAGAGAACAGGGAAGGGCAACTTCTGAAGGTACCATCCATGTGCACCCGACGCGAGTCACACATCAGGGCAAAACTGTCCTTGTCCCCCACCACAAGGATCCGATCCTCCGCTCCGTCATCGATTAGGACGTTGTGTAGGTCCTGACAGTCGGTGAGATCGATGCCTGCCAGGGATCTTGGGAGAGGAGGCTGCTGTGTCTTCCGGATGCGTTGGAGACTAGCAGCCATACTGTAGTCGGTGGGAAGGGCATCCACGATGGCGTGACTGTCCTCCATGTGGACAATCGGACGTGTAAGTTCTTGGTAAATGGCCCTTACTGGGGTCTGAAGATCGTCCCGTGCACGCTTCCTGATCTGTGCCTCGATCTCCTCCGCCTTCCTCTTGTTGATCTCTGGGGGATGATTGTGCCAGCCCTGGATGTTAACGTTGTCCATGTCTTCCCCGATGTAGTTTGCCTGAAATGGGAACAAAACCCGTGTAAGTTATTTGTGAACGTTGTTTGGTAATACAGGTGAAAAACATACACATTATAGTTAGACTGGGTTTCAAACCAGATGTAAAGGTACACACATGGATCAGACCGGGTTTCAGACCCAGTCTAATTGTTGAAAAATACTACCAATTTGATTGAATTAATACAGTCGACAGTGGCGCCGCCAGTGGCGAATGAATAAGTCTTATTATAATAATGATATTCCACTATGCGACATACGACATAAGAGTATAACTTGCAACAGATTTACATGGATCAAGACGGTCAAGACCCCTGTCTGTATGAAATGCTGTCATGTTATTTTGATAAAAAGTTAATACCTTGGCAGTACATTTGGTGACCTTGTAGTGACTGCAAATGAATTTTTGTTTCCGGTTCTCTCCAGTCCCTTGAGTAACGTTCCTGTAGAACTTGTACCCGCCGGACTTCAAAAGCAATTTCCCACGTTTCCCCTCAACAAATACATGCCTCTCATCAATCCCTAACTCCTCTTGATTGTTCTGGTTGGGCCCTTCCATCAGTCGGCGGCGTACGGGGCGACGAGGACGGGCGGCAGGCCATACAAGCTCAGGTGATGGAGGAGGAGGAGGTGCAGGGGCTGCCTCAGGAGTCCCTGGGGGCGGGAGTCCAGGTATGAGGGGCAACTCCTCTAGGATCAGGTCCAGGGCAGCAGGATATGGTTGTGGTGCATCCAGTAGTTCTTGTTTGGCTTCTGGTTCCAACAGTAGTAACTCAGGTTCAGGTATATGGTTACCTTCACCTTGGTTGACTAGGTCGATGGCAGCAAAGATGGCTTGTGAAAGATCCATGCTGGAATGATGACCAGTATGAAGGGTTGACCACTATTTAAGGGGAATCGATGTGCCCTTATCAACTCACTGTGCCAGACAACAGTAGCTCAAGGGAAGCCCTGTTAGTAGACTGGGTTTCAACCCCGACATTGACTGAGCGCGCGCCGTCGCGCTGACCGGCCGCTGACCAGTCGTCGAGTATGTCAGTTGAAGCCCCGTGCGTAGGCTGGGTTTCAACCCCGACATGGACTGAGCGGTGCCTGCCTCTGGTCAGACTGGGTTTGAAAACAAGTCTGTGTGGTGACCGGCGCTGGTCAGACTGGGTTTGAAAACAAGTCCAACCTCAGCCAAATTCGATTTTATATTTTGGAGGCACGGTGATTTGTAGACAGCAACGATGGCTAATGGAAACATTCCTTCTTCTATATTAAATGCCAGGGTTCTGCGTGCCACCATGCCAATCTCATTGGATCGTCATGTCAGACGAGTGCTTAGAACTGTGGGACCTAGTAGACTCTACATTGTCATAGAGTCTAGTGTAGATCCATTCCACATGGTTGTCCAGTACCGTGACCACCTGTACGACCTACCAGACTGGGGTACATGGACCGAGTTCCAAGTTGCCATGTTTGAAGACTTCAGAAATCTTCTTGATCCAGACATGTCCCTGCGCCTACCACAGTACCAGTATAGAATGACATTTGACCTAGATGTTTTCACTATCAGAAGCCCTCTGCATGATGAACTCTTATATTTAGAGGCGTGGGACTATCACCCCTTCTTGGCGGACCTGATACAGAGAGATCAAGAGGAGAAGAGGATGCAAGAACAACTATGGTCACGTGGGAATTAATTCCAACATTCCCCGACTTTTTCAACGGCCCTTTTCAGGGCCAACAATTTTACAAAAAAGTTACTTTCACTCAAACAATGCAAGTTTGACAGCGCGACTGCACGCGTATAGTCAAATTCACTTTGATTAGACCTGGTTTCAGACCAGGTCTAAAAAAAAGATATAATCAGGCCTGGGTTTCAAACAAAGTCTGCCAAAATCTTTATTAGTAATACATTGGGGACGGGGGGGCTGTGGTGCAAGCTTTTTCTAAATACGTAATATGGTCTCAAATTTGTTAGACTGGATTTCAAACCCAGTCTAATGGCGCGCCTAAATTATGCTGGGCCAACCATTGAAACAAAGTTGTATTTTTCTAAATACGTAATGTGGTCTCAAATTTGTTAGACTGGATTTCAAACCCAGTCTAATGGCGCGCCTAAATTATGCTGGGCCAACCATTGAAACAAAGTTGTATTTTTCCAAATACGTAATAAGGTCCCACATTTGTTAGACTGGATTTCAAACCCAGTCTAACGGCGCGCCGAAATTAAACCTGGTAGACTGGGTTTCAAACCAGGTTTGGCCACGTATGAAAAGAATAAATGTGGCAAATAAACTATAACATTTTATATCGATAGTGGCTCCGCCAGTGGTGGGTTGACCAGTGGCGCCGCCAGTGGGGACTTATAGAAGATCTTTTTCTAATTAGCGTAGCGCCAACATACTAGAATTAAACCGAATGAGGTTTAACGTGGGTTGGTGGGGGGTGTAAGGCAGGGGTGTATGGCATAAGTAAAGCAACTTTTGATGAGTTTGTTGGCCCTGAAAAGGGCCTTTTATATAACAAATGTTTAGGCTTGCACACTACTCGTTCCTGGTCCACTCTTGTTCCTGTCCTTTTTGGGCTGCCCTGTCATAGTCCACCATGTTTGACACGAATAGAATGTACGCGTCCATGTCTATGGTTATCACGTCATCATACATTGGACTCGAGATATGGAAGTCGCCATCGAAGTCGCCAGCTTCATACCGCAGGTGGTACCGGTACCGTGGAAGTCTGAGGCCCATGCCAGGATCCAATAGGTCACGGAAGTCCTGTTGCATGCTCATTTGAAAAGAGAACCAGTCTGGCCAGTTTGTGAACTCGTACTCTGTATCTCTGTATTCAATACACAGGTAGTAAGGATTCTCGTTGAACTCAACCTGCCTGTAAATACTGCCCCCGGTGTGGCGCATGGTACGCCTGAAACCCCGCATGACACGCCTCACATGGTCAGCAACGGATTCTGGCCTCAAGGCGCGGAGTAACCTGGACTGGTTTAAGGTATTAGGGATGTACCTCGCCATGTTGTCGATCAATACAGTGTATTAGGGAAGACTATAACAGATGTTTATAAATCCTGTACTTGTCACCATTCACTCTGAGCGCGCTACGTCGCGCTGACCGGCTGACATTCGTCGAGTATCTCATGGGAAGCCCCGTGGGTAGACTGGGTTTGAAACCCGGTCTGACCGGCTAACCAGTCGTCGAGTATCTCGTGGGAAGCCCCGTGGGTAGACTGGGTTTGAAACCCGGTCTCGAGAGGGGGGGTTAAGCCGCCTATGTTGGAGTACATCCCGCCGACAAGACCGGGTTTCAAACCCAGTCTAACCAAGAGAGAGAGAGGGGGGGGTTATGCCGCCTATGTTGGAGTATAGCCCGCCGGCGTACCATATGTGCGCACGGTCTTACCATCGGGATCCTCATTTTGAGGGAGTTAGTCACCACTTCACCGGGGTACCAATTTTGACCATTCTAGCCAACGCTTTCAACTCCAGTCTAAACACACCCGGCGGGGGGTGGGTTGGGGGACCCTCGACCCGAGCTCCTTCCCCAAACATTCCCGGATTAGCCTCTGTAAACACGTTGACTAGTGAGGAGCTCCCTTTTGTTTGTTTCTGTATTTGTTCTTATTACGTTATTTTGATAGCTCCCAATAATATTGCTGCAACGTAATGCTGTGACTTTGCACTGCAACGTTATTATAACATTCTTATTATGTTCTTCAATCTAAACAGAATGTTTTTATAAAGTTCTGTTTTGGTTTTGTCCTAGCCTCACCAAAAATAATGTAGCATTCTGATTTGGTGAGGTTTTGACCTAACCATAAATAACATAATTGTTACGTGCCATCTTAGTAAGTACCAGACTGACTAAAAAAGTATAGTTGCAAAATGTTTCTGTTACGTCACAGCTTGGCTGGGATACCATACCAATCTACATTTAAGTTTGTAAAACACAATTTACCGGTACTATAAAATAATGCCGAAACACAACTATTTTATACAGATATTTTCAATACAATTTTTATTATGTACTGATTCTGCTATTATATAAGTCCACAAATATAGCTCCGCAAACTACTGGTAGTTATGTCACAGAATACAAATGAGCCAAAATCCCTTAGATAACTTCCAAAATACGATAGATTTATTGTAAACATGTTCTGAAAGCATTGTCTTAATTTGAATGAAAACATTCAAAGTAATAAAACGTCTACTGACGTTGTTTTCATGTAGAAGTTTTTATAATCCATACATCCTTGCTATCATTGCGTAGATGTAGTTTTCATATACAATTACTGATAACTATATCTAATTATAGTTACAAACGTCTAGTTTTTAGAAAACACCTGTTGTGAAAAAAGACTTCACATACTGTGCCAAGCAGTGTCAATCCGCTCATTGCATTCCCACGTAACGTGGTTAGTTTACTTTCTGATCTTCTAGATATTTCTACATACTGCACATTGACCCTTTCACTGCCAGAGAAGTCATAATAGGCTACAACCGATGTTTACTCAAATATTGCCCAAAATACAAAAACTAGTCTTACATTGCTTAAAACTCAAAATTAATGGATTTTAGATTCTTCAGGTAGAAAACTTTTTTTCTATGATTTTGATAAAAAATAATCTAAATATGTGTCAATAGGGCAAATTTCTCATCAGAAGCCAGTTCCTACTAGATGCAGTTTCCTTATTTCCATAGTAACCAATAATTAAGAAAATAACTATTTCATTCTTTTCAAGGATAACATAAAAACTACCCTTTTGTGCAAAAGAGAGCTTGTGATTATCCTAAATGAAAGCAAATTTAAAGTTACAGCCAATTGAAAATCATGTCATTTACACAAATTCACCCATTTTTTCATAATTCTTGAACGGGTATCTAAAGGATAAATGTAGGTATATAGATAGCCCACAGTCCAAATAGCTAGATTTCTGGTTTTAATTGGAGTTTTAGAAACATTCTCTCAAATTCTGAAAGCAGAATTAGCCCTGTTTCAATAGTATTCCCATGGGATTTTACCATTGGGCCGCATTTGTGGCCTCTAACAGTGAAATGGTTAATTCTTACTTAGAAGTAAGGGCAAATAAAAACATTCTTATTGACATCTGAAATACCTTTCATGATTTTATAGGATTTTACGAAAATCCAATTACTTACCAATCTGTCATTGATGTTGATTTTGAGTTGTGCAATTAACTGCTCTGACGTAAAAGAAATTCCTCACATATTTCCTGGAAATCTTCGATTTTCTTATTAACAATTAGAAGGAGACCTTTTGCCAGACGCATTTAGATACCAATGATCTCATGCTAAAAAGACAGCTTGAGGATGATAATTTACAAGCCTGTTTGTTCCAATGCGTACATGTCAATATTACATATAAAAAATGAACATATTGACATAAAAGTAGAGCACAAGAATGTAGGCTGCAATAAAGATGATTACTATTGCCAGGCACGGTAAAATTGATGATAGATGTCTTTCAAGAGGCTCAGGACCAAATTGGTTTTCCCCTTTCTTATACCCGTCAATTTTGATGTTATCTTGAATCGACCTTCCCTGGGGGCCACCTTCAACGAAGATCTCCCTCCCCTTACTCATTTCCTCACTCACACTTTACTCCTGGGATAACTATGATGTATAATCGACGCAATCATTTTCGCCAGAGGAGGTTGGCATACCTACAATCATGAAGCGCAAAGATTATATAGTTCCGGGTCAATGTTCACCACCTGGTGGTGACCCATGACAACCTAAAGATGGCCGCCAGGCTTGACTGCGAAAAGGGCAAACATAACCAATGGAATGGAAGCTAGTGTCTTAATTCACAGCCTTTTGTCGAGGCATGCAGCCCACAACATGGATTTAGGATAGTGAGACCTGGGGGTGTTAACGGTTTACAACCTCTGAGGGCGTCAGGTATTTCCTTCACCTGATACTCAAGTGATGATGCAACATTAATAGGGGGAAGTGGATCCCCAAAGTTATTTCCCTATTTGCTGTGAATCATAAAGTTAATGACGTATCATGAAAAGAAGGAAATGAGAATTTAACACCCCCTGAGAAATGGCCGTCATGATATATTTTGATTTGAAATTATGGTCTGAAAAATTAATCTATTCTATGGATATATAAAATTCATTAATCACTTGAACGTTATGTGTGGATAGTGTGAAACATAAGGACATTAGGACAACATTAATGATTCGCGATACTACTACTTAAGCAAAGATCCGTATAAAGTGTCATCGTATTTCAAACACTTATGGTGGCGAAAAAAATCCCAGATAGAAAGTATAGTTTGGTCAAAACAGCCATGATGTGGTTATGAACCATGTACTTATGAGTGAAACCAGGTACTTTTCTTTTTAACTATCACATGTACATACATGTATATTGTTACAGGCATGTCATTATTGCCCTTAGCAATGAAAGAAGAACTTTAGGTGCAAAGGTCGGTACGCAATATGAATACAATAACCATGAAACAAGACTTTCCTTCAGAGTGGTTCTGACCTTGTTTTACCAGAACAATCGCAGAGCCATATTTCATTTTCATTTGTCATTTTCATACCAAACACAAACCAGGTCAGTTGGCCAAAGGCTTTCAGGTTAGAAATCATAATAATGTGCTGTTACATAACTCCAACGGTCCTATGTTGCTTGGTTCATAAACTAACATAGACCTGTTTTAGTCAGATAACTATCGTGTAGTCTCGTAATAACATTTCTTTAAAATTTTAGGAAAAAAAGCAACCTTTTTTCAAACCATGTTTATCGCCTTTTAAACCTATAATAACATTATTATTTCAAGATGCTGCTAGTTAGACATGAGCTGCTAGGCTGACAAGTGCGTTTCATTGAATCTAATGTCGGCAATTCTAGACTAAAGTGGCGCCTATTTTGCTGTCATGGAGAGCTGAAGCGAGAAGAGAGCTGAATAGAAAACACGATACTATATTAAGGTAAATAGGAGAAAAGTGAGAGCAGGGTCCCCGAATTATTGTACACACACTTTTATGATACAAGTGATGTGTTCTGACCCCACGGTTATGGCATTCAGAGCAAATGACGTGCTGTTGTTGAGCTTAAAAATTACACTCAGCAGCCATTATTTGATTGATGTGATAAAGATTGTGATTGTACGTTTACTTTAGGAGAGAAGCAGATATATGAAGGCTATGTGTCAGAAGAAATATACCACGGTAATCATGATATCATTTTCAAGTTTTCACCTTACCTAAACCATATATCAAGAGCAAAGTAGTAAAGCCAGTCATCCGCGATGAACAGAGTCATAGTGCTATGCTCCTGAAAACAACTTGTAATAAGCTCAAGCTCATCCAGAGATACACCTTTAAGATGGGACACGATATGTTCATTGTGTACATATATATATATATATATATATATATATATATATATATATATCTTGTTGTAATACACTTGAAAAACACTTGAAAAACACGCGAAACCCTGACGATCTTTGTGAAATAGACACCTTTAGAAAATAACCCACATACATCCCAAGGTAATATTTGCTATCTAATCAAGTCCTGATGGAAAACTTGGACTTTGTAAGCATATTCAAGTAAACATGTTATTTGTACCGTGCTAAATAACCAATTGCTCCATATGGGAAATGGCCTCATGACTTCTGCAAAAGTGTGTTGGCGTTTTGGAAACTTTTTCTGCAGTTCCTCAAGAAAAATACCTTGATATTGTTTATGCTAATGTTTTTAGGAAAAATGTTGGAAACCATTCTGATTGTATCTTGTGGTAAAATGTGATGCAAATCGCGAGTAAACATTGTATAGAGACTTTCATTAATCACGTCATTGTGCTTCCTAAAACTCTGTATTGATACAAAGACCTGGCACCTCCCCCTCAATCCATTTTTACCACCCCTTGCGTATGTATAAAGTTCATGTAAAATCCATTTTATTCCCTCTCTTTAAGAAATCTTATTTAGAGATTCGGTATGTTCAGATAAATCATAGAACGTATACTGTTATTAAAAGGTGATTCATATATATCTAACTTTATTACAAAAAAGAAATATAGAGAGAAGTTACATTTGTAGAACACACAATTTGCTGTCTTTCATATTCTTACAATTATTTTCTTTTGTCACAAGTGATGATAATCTTACAAAGAATCTGTCACAATAGATGTACCTTGTTACAACTATGAAGTACGCACATCTATTTAGTCGTCAACCAATGCATCATTCATGTAAAACCATTAGAAATATGATACATAGTAATTTGAGATGTAGCGAGTAGCATTATGTTTGTCAACATGAATACGTCATTCCCTACAACTAGTGCAAGGTCACAACTCTTTCCAATGTGTGGGTGTCTTCTTAAACTCTTATTCTTGTCGTTATATGTAAATGTTATTCAGCAAAATGTAATTTGATATCATAATGATCCTCAAATAGAATAGTTTATGTCAGAAGACGGTCGCTGAGGCTGAACATACTACCAAGAGTTCAAGCAGTAGAAAACTGAGAAAAAAAGCTGAATATACATACGGGAAGGCCATGTGAGCTTTGATAATTACATATCCAAATAATTAGTCATTCAAAAATAGACAGATGCTGTGGTATTCGGAGCATGGATGCTCTAGCAGTAATCCATTTAACGACATTCCTGCTTTGTATGTTGAGTCTGTTTTTACTCTTAATAGATCGTTATTTGTTAGCAAAAGAATGTCAGGCTGATATTGTTGAACACTTCCTTTACATTGAAAGAGCAGGGGAAAGAAGTCTATTGAATTCTTTCAAATTATAAACCAGCAATAATTTACAAGCTGGAAATTCTACATGGAGTTGGAATGGGAAGTATTCAGTTAAAATATTAAAAACTGAAGCTTTCATATCTAAAAAGAATGAGTTTTCGAAGATCGTGACAAGGAACAGAGTTGCACAGTAACCCCGTCCACCCACGCACTGGTCCTTCCGGTAATTTATATCTATTGTTTCCAGGCAATGACCTCTGAGTTTGTGAATGTTTTAACCACGTCCCAGGGAGGTCCCATAGATCTGTGCCCCATATTTGTGCCCCGGGCCAGGCACGAGCGAGTAGGCCCTGTTTCAAGTATCTGATTCCTCTTATTATTACTATTAAATAGTAATATTAAGACGCTTAATATTACTATTTAATATTTAGTAGTATCAAACCCAATAATTAAGTCTATGTATATTCACATAGTTGGAATTTCTGAAATTTTGTAACAAAACGTGTATGAACAGGCATAAACATTTATCTGCGTTCTTTGTTACTTTAATACATTCCACAGGTAATGTAAACCAAAAAAATTATCTAAAATGCTTGGAGAGGGCAAAATTCTACATCAAACCCATCTCCACTCCTTATACATTTGATCCCAAGATAAAAAAAATCTCACAGTATATCCAGGGCCTTTAGATCTTATAGGACAGTTCGGGAAGACCCAAAGCAAACAGTGCTGCTGTGTCGTCGGCGTTAGGGAGCGGAGACGTGACTTGATAAATAAAGGTGTTTTGTGTCATTCCTGTAATGGCGGTTTTGTGAATGATGTCCCATAGCACCCACGTGGTGTGCACCTGCCGACCTTGTCTGTGGCATTCCGGACCTTTAATTGGTTGCCACTGACGACACAGGTAAAACACTCCAAGGTATGCTGGCGATCGTGATCATACCGATGTATACACTAATTACTAAGCTCACAAACAAACCCAGTGGGCCAGGGATGGGCCCTTATTTTGGCCAAACAAGGGAAAGGAAAGGGCAACGGCCGCTTGTGGAGAAGTATGTGGGCTATGTATGGAATTTAACATTGTTTGGTGTCTTTATCTGAAAGTTCGGATCTTTATGGTTGATTTGTGCTGGTTGATTCAGGTCAGAACACTGAACAGTACATGTATCAGTTTGAACCAAGAACAGACTAGAACCGTTCTAGGGTTGTGACCAAATGAATACTACTCAGATGTTAACAAGACACCACATGGAAAATAGTGATAATGATAAACATGTTTCTCATAATAAGGGTACATATATGCCATAACATCAGTTTGAATATTTTGGCTGTTATACTTTGGAACACACAGGGACATATGTATGGAAATCTAGGGAACACTACCTGTTCAACTCCATATGATGATACTATTAGTGCCCTGATTGCTATCCTAATTTTGATCCTTCTATCCCTCCTTCGCTATTTTGGTCGTGACTGAGAAATTAAAAAGGGAATAATTCTGACCCCCCAGAATTCCATTTCGTCCGTCCCTGAACAATACTTCCGATACATCATGTATACTCCCACTCTATTTAAGGAAAGGTATGTTCACTGAGAAAAATAGCTAAAAGTAACATTCCTTAAGCACACCTCCGCTTAAGCCAATGACCTAGAGAGGACGTCACTTCTATCGTCTGAGTGTGAATGTACTACACAAACTTCCAATTCCAAGACGAATGCTGTCAACGTGACCTACTACAACTTTATTGTATCAATTTTTTTTTCATGAGTACAGTCACAAAGAAAGGGTGTTGGAAAACATCCCCATAAAGTTTTACTGCCGTAGGGTGTTTTTCCTCAAATACTAATGGGTATCACAACTCAAGCTGTCGAATCAAAGCACCATTCATTTTCCCTACCTCTCAGACCTTGTTGACAGGCTTGGGGCGTTATGCTATAGGATGGGGTAGTTATGTAGCAGAGGTCTGCGTCATAGGTTGTAGCCTTACGTCGTCTGTTTACGTCATTATCAATAGGTAGGGGGTATGACAACGCCTTTACCTAGTGAGTTATTACCTAGCTCAGGTGTGCCTACCTCCAGTGTGAAGCGTGTAGGACAGATGAGAAGGTAAATTGACCATGCTCCAGTGAGCAGTCACACTCCTGAGGGTGAAACTACTCCGTATACTACTGAGCTCACTCAGGAGAGAGTGGACCTCCAGGAGGGGTAAGGGAAGGGGCATGGGCATGGGCATGGGTTTGGGTTTGGGTAAGGGTAAGGGTAAGGGTAGGGGTAGGGGTAGGGGTAGGGGTAGGGGTAGGTCCCTAGCTAGGGGGGGGGGTCAGGGGGTTCGAACCCCCCTTGGACGAACCCTCCTTTAAAATATGACTTATTATGTTCCCTACAAAAAGAAAAAATATCCATATACAAAAAACGACCCACCCCCTTCTGAAAAAAACACTATTAGTCAAAGAACGAACCCCCCTCTAAAAAAGCTGGCTACGGGCCTGTAGGGGTAGGATATACGTAGGGGTATGGGTATAGGTAGGGGTAATGGTAGGGGTAGGGGTTGGGGTAGAGGTATAGGGGTTGGGGCAGTCCGGTCCTATACCTTTACATTTTGGTCTGCTGAAATTGATTCTGAGACGAATGGGAGACAAAACGGGGCAAAAATTAGCTCAGTTTTTTTGTCATTCATATTTGACATATCCCATTGGGTTTCCAAACCTAAGCCTACATCTAGAGAGCAACTATATATAAACCGAAGTATATACAACTATGATAATTTAACCCTACAGCACATCAAATGATGTCTTCAATTTCAGTAGAATGTGATTTCCAAAAATGGAGTAGACGGATGCTTGGGAAGAAGTCATTTAACGTATGATAAAAAAGACAGATATTTATAATGGTGTCAGTGATAAATAAGTGTGAACTACCCCTCCCTCAACACACGGAGGTGAGGTTTACCTCGAAGGTTATTCACCGATTGAGTCACAGATAAATATACATACCTGATGGGTTACTCTCAACATGCATACATGTAAACAAATTAAAAAGTTAAATAAAGTGTTTACATTATGGCTCAGGCAGCCAATCCTTAAGAATTTGTATTTAGATACATATCTGCTCTACGTGCAAAGTTCGAACTATATCACATGTGAATTTGGATGTTTACAGATTTCATTATCGTAGTAGCAAGTCTCCATGGTACCTCATTTGATAGATTGCCAGGTATTTTTTATCATTTAACTGTAGGTCTGAGTGGTTCACAAACTGTAGCATCCAATATCATGTTATCATGCTATCATTGGATAATCATACATAACACTAATTTTGATTATATAAAATCCTGTAAGTGCATCTCACTTTCTGCATTATCATTAATCAATAACAGGATTAAAGCCTATCTTACCTCCAGCACATCCTAAAGGCATGCTTACATTATCTCCTCACACCTCAAAAATTCAAAAGACGAAAATACAAATAGGATTTGGTGAGGGGTATTTCCCTTTAATCAAAACGGTCCCATTTTCAGACTGTGCAAGCACGCGAGAGTGAAATGAGGCATGTATAATTTAGGGGGGCCTTTTATTAAAGGGCAGTTCTGAGAACCTGTAGGGCGGAGAAAAGTGGGGAGGAGAACCGAGGGGGCTGGGGACCTGGTAAGAGGGGCGGTGGATCAGGTTCCAGTGGTTCCAAGATTATAGAGAGAGGTGTCTCCCTTTTCTCATAAAGTTCCCTGCATCTGACTCCCAGGTGGGTGGTGGTTTTAGGGAAAAGGGAGGGGGGGCAGTTAGGCTCCCAAAGGTAGAGGGGGGGGGTACTTTTTTGTCTGGAAGCGAGTACCTGAAGTGTTGCTGCGATTGCCAAAATCACACATAAGTCGATAATGAACTCCCTGTTACCAATTCAATACGTATTGTCATCCATTCCTCCTCTTTTGGTAGACTTTTCTCACTTGTGGATCTTTGTATTGATATATTTAAATCCTGGATACTTTAAAGTTTTGTCTGGAAGCAAGCACCTGTAGTGTTGCTGTAAATTGTAATTGCCAAAATTACACATAAGTCTACAATGACCTCTCTGTTACTAATTACATACGTATCCTCAACCATTCCCCCTCTAGGAGATCTTTGTATAAAGATAGTGAATTTTTTTTATCCTATTTCTGTTTTAACCTTGCCAACCATAGCTTTGGAACTGGCAAAACGAAAAGAGAGTCATTCATCTGCAAAACATGTTTTTGCAGATGACTGCCGTATATAGGATAGGGAACCGTAAGAAAACCCTCAAAGATAATATAAATATGAGCTGTACATCTACTTATTTCTTAGTGTACCCTCCCCCTCCCAAAAGGATGACAGTGGGGCAGGGGTCGGATTGCAAGCCTTGAAGATATTAGTGCGGGGGAGGTTTGCACATTACAGTTAGAAAGTTATAGAAGTAGGGACGCCCACAGTGGCACTGGCACCTTGACAGATCCCCTCCCGAGCTACCTGGAGGAGGAAGTAGTACTAAAAGGGGTAGTAGGCGGGGGAGGAGGAGGGGGGAGACTGGTACGGCAGTCCAAGATTCACCGTCATTGTTGCCGGGCTTCTGTTCCGTTTCGTGTTGTTTGTTCCGTCACGCTTACCGCGCATGCGCGCTGGAGTGTCGGGGCATGTCACGCTGGGGTGTGGTCACGGGGGTGACTACCGGCAAACCACAACCACAATCACCAACCCCTTCAGACCAAGCCGGCTACAAGCTTTTTCTTTTTTTTAATGTTGACTGAAGAATGCTTTAGCGTTAGTAACACGATGATAACCCACTCAAGCAATAGGACACCGTCGTAGTACCGTAAACTTTCCATTTGGGGCTCACTTCAATATAATATGTAGGGCCTACTATATTATTCTATTGGGTGCCCTCACACTGTGTCCTCGAGACAATTACCTTGGGGACAACAACGTTAGCAGCATCTAACCCAGATAGAATTACATCGTGCTCACGCTTTTGACCTGACAATGGCCAATGACGACGATGATGATCTGAGAAATAAGCGCCGATTAACACAATTTCCAACGATTGTTGCAATCTTAATGATGATCTGATAACTAAGCGCCGATTAACACAATTCCCAACAATCGTTGTAATTATAATAATATTTAATAATTTAAGGTGTCTGGGCTGATGCCTCAAGGGGTGGATTCAGGATTTCGAAAAGGGGTGTCCGCATTATAGGCTAAGCACTAAAACGTTGTGCAATCGAGCAAACATAAGCAACGTTTTTTCTCTATGTGAAGTATAAGTCTCAAAAAAAGGGGAGAGGGGTCAGAACCTGTTTCTAGTGTAGTTGCACCAAGAGTAGTTTTACCATGGGTAGTTCTCCTCTGGGTAGTTTGTCCTCGAGGTAGTTGTCTTCGGGTAATTGCACAATAACTAGAGGCCTATGATTATTGTTATAATCTATTGGTACAAGGGACAATGCTGCGTTGACCTCGAAAGAGTAATAATTATTAGACTGACTCTCACATGAACATACATAATGCATGAAGTTTCTAAACAATATAGTTTTGATATACATCGTTGCAATGCAGTGCCTTACATTTCTTGTATTTCAAATTTTGCTGCATATTGCAGGCCTACCACCTGTTTTTCAATTGCAGTTTTTGACCTGGGCCAATCGAGGAACTATTGGGTCTGCACCCAAACAAACGCTGGTTTTTAACAGGCCTAATCGATTCTGTACATGGCATTGATTTGTACATTGGGACACGATGTGTTCCTAGTCTGCTTTTTAAAGGCAGTGCGTAAACTAGACATGATCATTGTGATATTTGCAAGAACGGACTGGATTTCTATTCTTCTTTTTGTAACTTACTCTAATGTATGGACATGTAATCGATGGAGCTTTGGTTTCTGAATAGGAATGGCATTAATGAGTGAAATAGAGGAAAGCCATAGCCTGCCGCATGAGGGGATTAAGAGATTTGGGATTTTATTGGTTAATCTTTACACAATTATTGATATGTGATGAGAAACTCTCTGGTAATAAAGTTCCCGCTTGTTTAAAGTTCTTAAGATTATTTTTCTACAAAATGCACAACAACATAGGGATTGTGTGTCCCTTATCTTCTTTTAATTCTCTGGTATTACTCTATTTATCCAGTGACCGATGGACCTCATCCTCTTCAATGGTTATTTTCCATATTGGACTGAATCTGCAAATCTTGGGTGAATAGTGAGGCATCCCCACACATAAACCATTCAATTCTAGGTTTTCAGTTGCTATTGACAACACTATTGAGCAATCGACCAATGCAGGAGATTCAATAACTTCTGAAAGGTTTCGTTTGAACAGCAGCTGAGGTTTCACAAATGCTAGAATCTTTTTTCACCAAGCCTTCAAATATATCAATATCCTCTTTCATATGCATCAATTTCGGATAGCATGGTGAGAGCGGAATCCCCCCAACAAACATGAACTTCCATTGTATCTATTTGTATTTTTTTCAGAATGGTAAATATTCCATGAGCGTTACATCTCCCTAGGCCTCTCTTCAAATCTCACATGTCAATATTTCCCGAATATCGTACTCCATGATTAATCGGCATTCAAATCAATTTGAATTATTCATGAGGGGAAATGACGCCTTTAAATGTTTGAGAACCTGCTTGGTGTGGCCCTGGGGGTTAACCAAAACCATATATTCCAATATTTGACTACCGTGCAATGCAAAATGGATAAAGGCTCATGAAATAATTCCAAACCCTTTGGGAATTTTGATGAGGATAATGGTAAACTATGAATATCTAATCAGATATACTCACATTCCTCTGTCGTTGTCACAACGTTGAACCTATGTCCTATAAATCAATTCTTAGGAAAATTGCATGTCACGTGTCAATAAAGCAATCATTCTTGCAGTGTGAAAGGAATAACAATTTTACAGATATCTAAACAAAAATATGCCATGTAGATTCGTATAATACAATCACTGTAATATAATAATGTTGTCCGAAAACCCATGGCAACCTTGATGTTGATAAAACGTTTAGAAAGATATATATTTTTTTTATAGTTATCTACCATGCCCCATTGTACGGCATATAGGGAAGAATTTAGAGGTCCCTGGATCCCTCCTTGTATGGGGACAAAATATGCTATCTTTACATAAATAACCGTCAATAGTGGCGCCAATATTCGATGGAATACGGTAATAGTAACAGTAGTACACATGGGCAGGTGGGATTACCACCCGGTAGCCGAATAGCACCGGTTGGCAAAACCACCCACCCCTGTCCTAACCACCACCCCTCCTTCCCTTCCCCACCCCTTCCATTTCTCCTCCTCCACCTCCTCCTCCGCCCCTGATTCTCGCGCATGAGCAGTCACGCGTGACCGTGACTGGCGACGGCCAGGGGGCGCCACCGACGACGCGCAATGCATGCCGGGGCGGGCTGACTTAAGACGCGGCGTTCCGAGAAGTCTTCCCAGTCCTCTCAGCAGTAGAAAGCAACAGGTGTCTGAAGGGGTGAAAATAATAATTGTTGATACCAGTCTGGGGTAGCAGCCAGGGAGGGAGAGCCAAGGTCCACCAAACGGAGCCTGGATACTACCACAACTTTTAGTTCGTTTTGAGGAGCGCAGATAGCCCCAACGGGCGAAGAAACTTATCACAGCAGCTTATCCTCAAGGTAAGTTAAATTTCTTTAATATAATACTATATTATTGTTGTTTAAAGATTGTTGTTAGTCTCAAGATTTTATGTCAATACAAACAGGTCAACATTCCAACGTTTAATTTGATTCAGTGCACAATATGATATCCTTCAAGTAGCAAGCCCACCGTCTGGAATGGCAACTGCAAAAAAAAGGATACATATTGGACTTTACAATTTAACTGTGCGCAAGTTTTTGTCTGGTTTCACTTTGATATCGAGAATAGCTCTTCAAACCTTGATTTAAATTTTTCTATTTGGTTTGCGTTCTTGAATATCATTCGAGAAAATGAAAAAGTGAAAAACGAATGACAATACGTAAAAAGTCAACACTGCTGCTTATCCAGAGGCAATGAATAGTTTGACTTTGTGGTTATCATATGGTAACTCCTCACAGGCTAAATTGAATGACAAGCTTAAGCTTGCATTGCTTTTTACCTTTGAATAAATACCAGAGTCTGAATAGGCCTTTAGAAAAAGGATCCAAATAGCGCAAAGTCCCTGGGTATGAAAAGGCAACTCTGTCCTATATCTCCCAGGCATCTTTATTACAATACGTAATTAACCCATCTAACGGTCATTGTTTTCTGGCTGAAGAAAAACCCAGCGTTCTTCTGCCTTAAGAGGAAACTTGTTGATCTCGGCTGGAGTTGAGAGACACAAACAAACTTTATCTAGACCCCACCGGGGTGTCAGTCCAGACAGTAGCTCCTCTCTTCTTAGTCAGCCAGGCCGGGCTAGATATTTCTTCCCCTGAAAAAAACTCATCTAGTGATTAATACCACGAATAGCGCCTCTTCGTAGGTCATGAGCCCAAAAGAATACCTTACACAGTTTCAGGTAACTATGCTGCTAGTCTTGCTGCTAGTCTTGGGTGCATTTTTATTAATTATTGAGGACTTGTCCGTCGGGAATAGGTGCCCTCCTTTGTCTTGGGGATATGGGGTGCCGCGCGTGAGCATGCCAGGCATGCGGCGCATTCCGACAAATGCCGTTCTGGCTGCAGGCGAGTAGGGTTGGCAGTTCTACAAGCCTTCAGACCTGGGCCTTCTTCTCCACTATAGCCCAAACACAGCATGAAACCTTCAGTTCCAACAATTATCTCATGATTTATAATCACTAATGTGTATTGATGTTTACCAATCTGAACTTTAAATGTTTAATACGTGTATTATAGTAACCCACTGAAATACACAAACAGGAAACCCATGACATAAATTAAGTTAATGAATGGGCATTTCAACACCCTTATTCCATTATATTTGCGTTTAATGATAACTCCATGGGGGTAGGATGGTAATTATGTTGTTACTTAAGCCTGTTGCAATACTTAAAGGCCTTAAGGAGTTGGCTGTAGGGGGCCTGGGGCTGTTGATGTTTAAGGATCATGACCGTGGACCTCCTCTAACGTGACGGATGTCATTCATTAGTGTGGGATCCAGGTGGGCGGAGGGCGGATCTGCACTCCTTCCATACACCTCCACAGGCAGACACCACATGTGGGAGGCACATTTAGGCTTAGGGTTTCCCACCCATGTTCCGCTAACTGGCCTTAACTAAAGACACCTTAAAGAGTCCCAATGACAGTGACAGAGTCAGTTCAGGAGTGTGACAGAGTGGGGGTGTATGCATAATGACAGGGTTAAATGTAGGGAGAATGCCGGATGGAAGGAGGGACAGATTGATAGAGACAGTAAAGATATGTCTTACATTACAAGAGACAGAAATACAAAAGCAAGAATGTAGTGACATAAGGCACAAGAAATCAAGGGTAACGTCAAACCCAGAAATGAGAAGATATCAGGGGTATATGGCACTGTTGTAAAATGAATAAGAAATGAAATAGTTGAAACATGTAAATAGATGAAAATACAGAAACATGAATTAAAGGAAACAAGAGTTGACATGAAATATGTGAGACAAATATTCATGACAATGATAAATGACATTGAAGACAATCAAGTAAAGGTATTAAGAGAATCAGGCATGCGTCTAGTCTGGAGAGTAGTTCTTGGAATGACGCCAACGACGTTGGGCAATTTTAAATGTAATCTGGCATCAGACATGGTGAAAGACATTGAAATAGTGCAGAATCAGGTTAATTGTCAGAAAGAACAAACACCAGCCAACAAATTAGTAATTTGAATCACAATACGAGACTTCGGACACAGTTATATTATGATAGAGAAGTTAGATAGTAAAAACGGCATCAGACATGGTGAAAGGACATAGTGTAGAATCAGACTAGCGGAAAAGCAAAAACCTAAACAGATCTATAGATCTGTTGCACGAACGTAAAGTACAGAAGGAAATTGTTGGAAAATGTAGATAACATCGGAGAGATAGGAACCCTAAAACATAAGGCAAAGAGCTAGAAAAAAGAGGGGTCTGTTCACAAATGAGTCAGAGGTAAACTGGCAAACAAACATAAAGCTACCTAGAGGCAGTGACAGGCAGCGATAGAAAGGCAGATAAGCCCCCCAAAAAAGATCGGAAAGAGTACACATAGTCAACTTCAAGAAATTGGAAAAGTCGGAAAAAGCATATAGAAATTCCTGCAAAGTAACATAAGAGACCCCTCTCCATTGGTACAAAAAGCCAGACAGGCCTGGAGATGGATGGCAAGATGAGATAGGTCAGAAAACAGAAGCTGGCGTTCTTATTAAGGGAAGTAACAAAGACACGGCCGACGCAACGACACGACAGGTTGAGCTTGGTCGCCCCCTCCTATAGTGAAGGGGTCGGGTCTGGCGGTTTAAAGTGAAGACCCACACAGCTCACGCCCGGTTAGCTGACAGGTTTACCTTGTACGTCCTCGTCATTACCCTCTTTCATGTCAAATTGTCCAAACCGCTTTCACCGTCTTTGCCTTTCCCAGAGCAGTCAAGCGCGACCGATGGAATGTATCTCGCCCCAAGATCCCGCCCTGAGTTTAAACCCATACCTAAAATGCCGCCTTTCCTGCATGCACAGTGGTCCCCAAGCCCCTCTGTAGTTACTCCCAAGGATTTTTATAAATATGTCATCACATATATGCATAACCTGCTCTAACCTTCTCTGACTTTGTCAATAATTATATACCCGAATATAGTATTGTTTGCTTTAGTAATATATTGGCACTTTTTGCAATACTAATATGCTTATTTCACTAAAGGATATTACCTTTTTTCTCAATCCCATGAACGCTTCAAACGAAAACAGTAGGTTTTTCCAGTGGTTGTTCAAACTAATTTAAAGCACCAGTGTATGCCCATGCAGATTTAAAGCTGAACAACTTAGATCTTTTAGTCACCAGTCAAAGTTTAATTTTTCATTTGTACATCCTGCATATTCTTGGTGCAAAGTGGGCTCTTGCACTGGTCTGTGGATCATGTGAGATGTGCGTCTGGAGGAAAAAGGGCGGGGGTGGTGTTTCATGGCCCTGGGACTTCAATAGCCCTGGGCCCGACAGTAGGACAGAAAAAAGAGACAAGGGACAGGGGGCACAGCAACACGAGGGCTGTTGACTATCACCACCACGTTCCCCAAATAGCTGTCTGTGCCTGGTGTCTTTTCGGGTGAGTTATGGGCATAGTTCATGGCCAAAAGGATCCAAATTGCTCGCAGGAGTTGGTCACGCCTCATTGGCTTTTCGTTTGTACAGCCTAAAAATAGTTTATTTATCCAGAATGAAAACAACTTATTTTTACCTCCCACATTCCCAGGCCTGGCAATAACCTATTCATTGTGTATAGAGCATGCGATCCCCAACATGACACAACCGGTTGTATATATGTTCAGTATTTGCTTGGAGTCAGGTGCATAACACACGCCCTTCCTCCCACCTTTATTGCTCCATGGGAGAATCAAATATATAACACATACACGGAAAGACGAAGGGTAAATATGAAGTGCAAAATCAGTTTTTTTTTAAATAAACATTTTTAGTTAATTCAGGAAGACTTAGAGTTGGATCAAGGCCAGGTTTTTCACCTTGTACCTTATCAGTTCTATCAGCCAATAACCTGGGGGTATTACAATCACGTGACTAATGGAATGCAGTCATGTGGTGAGGGTTGGGGGTATCTAATTAGTACAGAATACATGAGTGAAGGGGGTCAGGCACTCGGTAACCTTAAAGTTACATCCTTTAAAACATGGGCTATATTTTACTGTAATCTGTTAAGGGAGAACCCCTACCTTAGCAGGTTGGCGACAATCCGTTCAAATGTCACTCACGTGTTTGTAGCCAGGGGCGGGTAGGATCGGCGGACAAAAACATTCTTCTGTCAAATAATTTCTTTTTTTCTTTCTCCCACCTTCTATCGCCTTCACTGTTGCCCGCCACACGGTGTAGTTTGGATCTTGGCACATCTAGTCCTTTCACTAGCACTGTGGTTACCCCACTTTAAGTCAATTGCCTGATTCTACACTAGTCTCTTGTTCTCGATAAAAATGGCTATAAGTAAATCACGAAGAGGTAATCACGACAAGTTTTTATGAGATTATCTATTCATCAGGGTATGATATTGGCGTTGAAAACATCTTTTTGTTGTAAATGGATTTTCCTTGTTAAAACCGTTTTAAGCCTATTTCTTTTTCTCCGAGGGCATCTAAAAGAACCTTGTCAGCCAATTACCAAGTAAAATGTTGGCATAGGCGAGTATTCTCTCAATCTACAAAGACCTCACTATGGACTGGGATCGAATCTAAGCTCATGCACAAAGAGGGTACTCTTGTGGAGACATCGGAAAATTCGTGGGGTTTTCAGCAGATTCTAAATGTGTGAGTTCTAAAAGACATATCACACTTTTTAAGGCGTTGTAAGCTCCATTGAAATGACTGAAAGAGAGCACATCCCTACCTATCAATGCCACAAAACCTGTGCTTGTCAGACTAATGTCTTGAGGGATTTCCAGGTACCAATGCCTCAATGGCTAGAACCACAAGTATGGCAGATTATCTGGGACCTCTATGTGAATGGCATTACTATGGAGATGTACATAAGAGGGCCACAGATCCCTGGTTAAGTCATTCGATGGGGTAGATAGCCTCTGCATTATATAACATCATCCTGGATCTAGCCCCGTTATATCAATAGTTTTGCCTATTTGCATATAAAAGGGGGTAACCCATTAAGTGATTCAACTAAGATTCTAGTAGAATCTTGGCTTTGAAGTGATCAAAATCTGAAAATCACCAGAAACCAGCGGAACCAGAAATGGAGTTACCATTGAGTAATGCATTCAGCAATATATTATGCTAAATTGATTGGGAAAAAAACTAAAATAATTGTTTCATATTGGTCGTAAGCAACCTTCATTTCTATCAGAATTCAGTTACATTGTCCACTTTTTAAACTTGTATGTACATACGATTGATTATTGTGGGCAGGGTGGTGTAGGAACATTATGACATTTATAATTCAATATCCAAATGAAATACGTTTTACATTTGAATGTTTAAAAAGCGTTCCCTCATTTTTGCTAGGTTAACCCTTGTAAATATAATTGAAGATGTACAACACGATTCAAACTGTTTGTCAATTGGCCTCAAGAAATATTCATTGCATTTGGATGTTTAGAAAGTCTTTGCATTTTTGCAAGGTTAACCATATTGTCAATATGACTGTTGATGTAAACCATGATTCAAACATTTTCTCAATTGGCCACATGCAATGTTCATCGACTTTGAATGGTTTAAAAAGTTGCTTGCATATTTCCAAGGTTAACCATAGTAAATATAACATTTTGTCAATTCGCCACACGAAATATTCATGGTTTTTGGATGTTTTCAAACCGGCAGACATAGAATAACGGAGGCTTGGGTCTATAAAATCGTGGGTTGTAAAGACACACGTGGCCAGAGGCATGCGAAGTGGGTGCTCAGAAAAGAGAAGGCTTTTTCTTCTTTTAGGAGGTCAGGCAGTCTGCGGTCAGACACCCCTCACACTGTCCCCAGTGTGTCCTGACAAACCTCACCTTGTCCCCAGTGCCGTCCCTAGCCGTCCTTAGCGTAAGCTTAGCGCACCTGACCCTACTGAAACACTGGCCCTATAGCTAGGACATGTATCCTTTTGTGTCTACCACAATAGGCATTCTGGCCAACCATTTTTCTGAATTGGTCACGTCTGACACATTCGTCGTGAGGAGAGACTAGAATTATTGTCTTGGCTTCTTACATACATGCAACACTTATTTTTAGAGCAATGACATTTTCTCTTCCTTAGTGACAAAGTCGTCATGCAAATTTGAGTAAGGAAGCAATTGAGTTTTTCTCTACGTCAACAAGTGAAATTATATCACATGGGGAATAATTTTGTTGGTGATTGTTTGTTAACATGAACAAAGACGTTTTGCAGAATTATCCTCCAATATCAGCTTGGACTATGGAGGGTGTATCGTTCATGCTTGGACAAATGGGGGACAGGTTATATATTTAAGTTGACCTCTCTGAGGCCATAGACAGCCCACCTACCCCCCTTTGGAATTTGTATCTGCACCTTGACCAAAATAGGGGGCGGGAGTAGAAAGAAGGAGTTCACTGACCCTTATAGCTCCCTGTTCCCAACTCCTTCTTTGTACCTTCCCCATTCAGGTGCCCATTATACATTTTGTACTTTAGACCAAAAACCTCACGAGCTAGACATGTTATCATAGCATGCCAATAGGCAATAGTTACAAAAGTCAAATTTCTAAAACGTTCTATGCGCATTCCAGCTTGAGTTAATTCGCTTTGAAACTCAAGGTATCTTTTTCACACCTGAAAGGCTTTTACACTCTACAGCAAACATAAGTTAAACTATGAACGAGAAAAACTAGCTACTGTTTCACGTGACAAAGACCTTTATGTGTAGGTGTATGAGGAAGAGGTTTACTGAAAAAAGTTCCCTTAAAAGGACACTAAGAGAGGTGTTAATGCTAAAAACGGGCCAATATGTCCTTTGGTTATCAGTGTATAAAAGGGGGCGGTAGTATGACAATATATCACAACTATTAACTCACTCTGCAGGTTAGAATATAGATAAGGGAGAAGGGGCATTTTGTATGCAAGATGCAAATATGGCACTTGGCGAGCAACATTCCTTTGAGGCTAATAGTTCTCTTTTGAATGAGGCAAGCTTATAAATACATGAATTATGACCTGTTGGCCTTTTCTCAGGTCATACTCATCAATTGAAGGCTCTGACAAAAAGGTGGCGAAAGCTTACCAACTTGAATTTCCATGCCCTTTAAATACCCCCTTACGTGGACTTTACCTTGGGTGAATGGCGTATGGTGCTAACTGATAGGGCACGCAAGTGCACCTCTCTATGCATATCATTTATCAAGCCCCTTTAACTGTCAACCTGCAGTATATGCATTGAACATATCGCATTTGATTACAAGAGTTTGACAATTGTCCCTCAAGTAGCGGTTCGATTTGAGGATTGCGAGCATGTAGATATATGGCTGTACGTGCTGGAGCTTTGTGAACCTTCCTCCTTACTAGTTGCTGATACAATTTTGCAGATCTGATCTGTAGGTGGCGCTTTTTGCACCTGGAGCCACAATCGGAAGCATAAATCTTGACAGTACCACTAAGGCCAATAAAGAGAACAGGCCACCGCTAGTAGTTAATGTGTCAGGTAGGCCCTAGCGTTGGATACATTAATGGCCTTTTTATTACAGACTAACAGATTTTCTATACCGCAAACCAAATGGCTGTTTGGTACGACCAAGCACCAACTGATTTGTCCCGTACTAATGTTTCAGGTCTTGTATACAGGTATTCTAATGAGATTACAGTGGAAAGATAGGACACATATGTGTAGGGAATGTATCTCAAGACATTCAAAACCGGAAGCTGGTATTTTGTAGATTGACTGGACGATTATGTGCCGGAAGTTAAAGAATTTAGTACAGCCGTGATTTGAATAAGATAAAAAATACTAAAGGGTAATGCAGTTTGCAAAGAGCAGAAGATGAAATACCAAAGCAGGGGTGTATGCAGGATTTCGAAGTGGGGTGTGTGGGGAAGGGGGCGCTAAGGGGGTCCATATGGGCTAAGTACATGTACTATAATGGCGTGCATTTGTGTGCACGCAAGCAACATTTCCCTCATTGTGTACCCCAACAAAAGCGGCGGGGGGGGGGGGGGGGGGGTCAGGATCCATAGAACCCCGTGCTCAAGACAAGATACACGAAACATAGACAACTTTAAGTCATTCAAGAAGAATCCCTGTGTGCACATGAACGCATAATCTATACAAATTTTAGAATTACTGCCCGGCCCCTTTCACAAGGTAAAAGTTCAACTTCTTCAATCAATTTTCAAATAAGTATAGATCTACTGACCAGTATGGGGTCACCTATATTATACCACTGACCTGAGGCACCCAACACTCCCAGGGCAACCCCAATCACACCCCCATAATAGCCTCACGGTGTGTCATTACTGACCATGGGGAGTTTTACGACCATATAGCACGGGTTCACCCCACAAGGCAGGTAGGCGGGCAGGTAAGGTGAGTGGGATGAATAGCACGGATAAGTCTAGGAGTCGGCAGAACCGTCCCATAAAGTGTTAATGGGTGTGACCCACTAGGGACAGCACAGAGCCTTGTTGTTAATTGATGGCAGGTAGTAGGGTGATGAATGTGGTATGCTGACCGCGTTGCTTCGACTCAATGACCCACCCCTGGCTGGATTGGGGCATAGTTGCAGGAGGGGGGGACTTTTGGTTTTATTTCCAAAAGGGCATTGGCCTACTAAATACAGTGCAACGCCACCAAGGCTGCTTGGACTTCTTTATCGGTAAAGCTCGGTTTACACATCAGCCACATAGGTATGGTGATATAAGAGCATCGACATTTGCTTGCTAACATCTATCAATTGCGTAGGCGCTAGTCTGACTCCATGCATAGATTGCATAGTTTTGCCTTGAGAAAGTGGAGCTTTTTACACATTTGCAAAAATAATAATTGTATTACTCCTATGATGAATAATATATCTGCAAATTGCCATGCAGCACACACATTGCACCTCAAGTCGATTAATTTATGTTAAGCTCCCTTTATATGGCAGAGATTTTATTTTGTTCCATAAAAACCTGTCAGGAAAGCTCTGAAAAATCTTTAGCACTTAGGTGCAGACTCTCAGGCAGTTGGTATAATTCGAATTCATTCATCAAACCATTTCTTTAACTTATGTAGACCGAGCACATTTATCAATACAAAACAGTTTAAAAGTTTGAAAAAGGAGTCAGTCCTACTTTAAAGGGGCCGTCTATCAGTCTGAGAATTGAAAGTCAGCGTCTGTAAACGTGGAAATATTTCCCTTGCAGCTAGAGGGAAACTACATTACAATAAAAGATTACAATGAGAGTAACCCCCTCCTTTCTACCTAAACCACCCTTTTCCAAATGCACTCAGCTCACCAGCAGGGCTGCCAAGCAGAACTCCTGCAACTCCTGAGGCTATGCAAGCATTGCATACCGGCTCCCTAGATGGGAAACCACTAATCGTCCCAGACCTTCTATACGAAGAGAAGGGTGTGTTACCTTTGCCCCACCCCACCTACCTGGTGCACTGGTCACATTAAGCCCTGTTTCCACCAGCCGATTTTACTACCAATTTCAGAAATCGGCATTGGAACATTGGTTAACAATGAACATGTTATATACCAATAGAAAAGGTTTTTAATTCTCTTTCAAATGGTATGTAAGATATATATTCCTTTGCCATATTACCAGTTAAAAGTAATAAATTACCAACACATCGGTTATAAAATCGGCTGGTGGAAACAGGGCTTTATCCTAGCTGTTGGGTGTGACCCTGGTGTACCCCCACCCCTGCCTGGTGCACTAATCACATTATTCTCCTTGGTAATGTATGTGGGAGCATCCAGCAGGGTGACTGGACACGACGTACCCATTGGTGGTTTTCTTTTGTGGTATTCAATCCTACCTTTGACCCATTGAAGGCATGAGTTAAAAATGCAATTGCAAGACTACCTTTGGTTTATCAAAATTATGCTCTTGTAGATCACATCACACATTACTTCCATCCAATGCATTGATCAAAATAGCCAAGGAAGAAGTAAAGTATTTAAATTGGTAAAAAATTATATTAAATCTTGTACATGGCAGGGTTGGATGGTGGGTTGGGAGGAATGTGAACTCACTGCATGACCAACTCGTCTCTGTGAGTCCAATAACGAGGTCTACTTTATTTTAGGCAGTCACAGGGGGTATGACAAGGGTGTGAGTGGAGAATACCGAGAATTTCAGTCAAACGTCGTTGAATAGTAAACCATTTGTACAGCTTGGACGTTTTGATTGCACAGTGGTGAAATAAAACCGTTGAGGCATGAAATTGTGGGTTAAGTGTTGAGGGGTGAGGTTGCCGATAAGAGTGCGTCCCATCTTAATAATGAATACTTTCTGGGCTCCAGGAACATCCCCATAGATATTTCATCTGAATTGGTTGGGAAGTTTTATTTCTCAGGAAAAGGTTGTTAATCCGATTCCACAAAGTAATCTGAGCTGATATCTTTGATCTATTAATTCCCTCAATTAAGTAGATTCAGATACACCAGACCGCATCCGAATGACAGACCGATGTATGATAATCTTCTTAGACTACTCACCTATGCAGCAATTAAACCTTAGTCCACAATTAAAGAAACCATTTACCTATGGGTCGTCTACCCCCATGAATGTCCATATACAAATCCTATCCAGCGCAAAAAGACACTTAACAAATGAGGTTGGAACCTGCCACTCCCTTTTGAACTAAATTATACCCTTTCTTGCTGTAATTTTAGTAATTGTCTTGCTCATCCATGCAATTGAGAATGTCCTTTAATACCTCCAGGGTTATTAGGTGCACACCCACACATTGAAAGAAGCTTTCCGGGTTTTCAGGCCGCCCACCATAAAGATGTTACTATGCTAAAGATGGTACTTATAGTAGAGAATAGACATAGTGCTATATGCTCATACCTACAATAGTTATTAATATTGTTCAGATAGACTGTCTCACCCCTAATACCTTCAAGGTATAGGAACATTTGTTTACCAAGTACAATGTTTCTGAAATTCCATGCATCCACGCAATAGACAGCATATTTAACATTCTTGACATTCTTCATTGAAACTTGGAGGAAGTTCAGTATCGGTGGCGTAGTAGTTCTATGCAATTCTTAACGTTAATAGTTTCTGTTGCAGAGATTGAACTTCGAATTTGATTGTTAACTTATCTATTATAAGAATTTGAGTTCTTAGCACTGTAGAAGGGGCTCCATTCCAGGTATGTTAATGAGACTTACGAGCCAAGACCTGTCAGAAAAATGGATATATTAGTTCTCAGACAAGCGATGTCATTATTCTCACGTAAGAATGCTCTCTCAGGCCAAGGAATATGGTCATAATGTGCTGCACCATGACTGCTGTACAGGGCTTGAGAATCTGATAGTAAATAGGCCTACCCAGTTGATATAGAATTTACCTTCAGCTTGGAGTATATAGGTTCTCTCTCTGGGAGCAATCATGGAATGCCATGGAACCAAATGCTAGGCTTTAAGTAACCCAATATCTAGGAGGCTTTTACGGGGGAGTATGTCCTTTTGAACGATGCATTGGTTCCCCTGACGACCAGTACAAAGGTTACTAAAGGTTTAACGTGGAAAGAGGTCGTACTTCCATTGTAGGGGTACTGACACTGAATAGTGACTTCAAGTCATACTGTCAGGTTGTTGAGGGGAAAGGGCCTCTCAGAAAGAGTAGGCCTGTGATCCTACGTCAAATTAGTGTAGGAATATGTCATCTTGATGTGCCTAATCCCAGATTTTACGTATATCTTTCGCTATCAGGTACTGTCGGCCATAAGTTAAGCCTCAGACTTTCTGGATTGGCCAGCCAATCTTGTATGAATAATGGTTAATAAAGGCAACTCACCTCCTTTCCTGCTCAATAGATATATCTTACATCAGCTTTCTAAGGTAGGAAATTTTACATTTGCAGACCGTGAGCAATGGTACTAAGAATAATTGTAATACTAAATTGACCTTTGGGAAATGCCTTCAACATTTTGGCATTGAACCGGGGAGTAGTCGTCATACTACTGTTGCGGTTGCTCAACTCACATACATGCCCTTTTTTTCAAACCGTTGACAAAAAAAGAAGTCATTCTAGACATGTCCCTGCGGATCAGGTTTAGGTTTTTTGCTGAGCAGTCTGTGAACTAAACGTCCAGGTGCACACAGCTTTAAATTATGTCGGTTTCTAACAAGCTAGAATTGGTGTTTGCCCAATTATTGGCTTGAGACGTGGAAGTATGCCGCAAGATGAAGATGATTCGTACATGAAAAGCTTTTGGCCTTTGATTTCTTATCTCATCAGAGAGCAATGTATAGCAAAGGACTCTTCGTGCAACCCCTTCTAATAGATATCTAAAGCTTATGTCTTTGTATAGATACAATCAGCACAGACTTCAAGATAAATATATGTCTTATTTGACACACATAGAGGAGGAAGATATGTGTGTGGTATGGGGAAAAGTAAACGAACTAGATCACCTTTGTCTCAGGGAGACAAGTGTCATTATTTTTGACATTTGTTATTACCACCCATCCGGAGGAGAGCAAGACAAAGCCCCCTTAGGCTTAACTAGCAAACCATAGCCCCCTTTAGGCCTAAGTCAGGGGCTGCTGCTAATGATATTGGTGCATGACGACTGCCCCCGCGTTTGGTAGGTCTTGTGGTATGTGTGGTGGTCCATACCCCCAAAGTATAAGCTTTATCTACACGTTTGACTTTCCATCTGCTATAGGCTAGGAAACTTGCACTCGATGACATGAAAACTCAGCAGCCAATACTAAACAGCCTATTCTTTTTATTCTTTAAGCTACTTTCTATGGATGAGTGTGTCCACTTCCTCAGTTCGTTACTCTGTTAAATTACAAGACTGGTTTGTTTAAATGTAATAGGATCCATCTCAACAACTATCCTTTGTTCAAGTCATGCAATCGTTATATATTCTCCCTATACATACAGTAGAAGTACAAAAAGAGGGCATATATCAAATTCTAAAATTCTAGGCACTATCACTTTTGCTTACTGCCAATTTCCGTCCCAGTTGGCACGGTCTTTTTTTGCTTTCAGTCAATCTTTAACAGTTGGGTGTCTTATAAGAATAAAACACCCCGCCTTATAAAAGTAAAGGTTCTCAAGGAGATATTCTTTGTCTTTTGGTACTTGTGGTTGACCGTTCACCTTTGGTGGTATTTTCTTGGCCGTCCCCTCCTTACAAACACAATGCCTTTGTTTTATCTGTGAGGCGGTTTTTTATTTGAAGGACATTTAACCTAGGTGATGATAAACAACGGCTAGGGTTCCAGGCCAATTGAAATACTTATCAAAGCAATTGTCTGAACTCTTGAGGCATATACTTTTGATTTCATATGGTATTCAAAGGCATAACAAAATAAAAGAATATTAATATATCTGTTATCAATTGATTCAAGTAGATTATTTAGGCTATAAGGATCTATATCAAAGATTTAGCTGTGTTTAGCCATTCTTAGCCAAAAATGTTGCTTCAGCACAACCAATAAAAGGTTTAGTTGAACATTAAGGGTCCTAATAAAAACGACCACTGGGTACATGGATGGGCGGTTTGGAAAAAAACAACCTGGGAGAGAAGGAGCGTTATACATGTATGTACAAAGGTATAGAGAGGTCAATGCCTATTGGGGGTCTGGGCGGTTAGTTCAGCGTGAGAGTCTGTCTGGAGCAGGAACAATCAGAGGTGAATTCTTTTGATGTGGGAGACAGGTGCAAAGGTGGTGCTATTGATGGTGGTGGTGTAGGTGGTGGTGTAGGTGGTGCCCAGAGGCGTCAGCCGGCCGCAGACTCAGGAGTACCTGCCACCCCCTTCTCCTGGGTCGTGTCCGTCAAACTGTCCCCTTCCTCCTGTGAGTGGCACCGGAAACGAGCTACAAGCGTCTGCGACTCGCGCCACGACACCTAGCGGGCCAATCAATTACCATGCGCATGCGCGACAAGGAGAGAACTGCGCCTGCGCGCAGGATTGACCTCCCCCGCGGCGGGTCTAAATCGACGATGACGTCGACGACAGTTTCAACGACGTCGGACGTCGCTCTCCCTTTAAGAAGTTGCTGACAGTGACTGACAGCTCTAACAAATAGGAAACCATTGCTGCCGCGGGGTTTACAAGAGCGTGCCGGGGGACTTTAGAGATGGACACGGGACGTTGTAGCACTTCCTGCTTCTGTCACTTTATGAAATCTATGTCCTGCATTATTAAAACGGTGGAAATAGCATCGTGACAGCCCCGAGCCATGTGGTCAGAACCACCAATCCCGCCAGGCAAAAGAAGACGAATACAATTGCCTTAACGTCAGCAGGTGAACATGACAAAACTTGCGTATCACAAAAGCAGGGCGGCTTAGGGTTGCCTACAGTCAAAAACCACCATATTGCTGCATAGAGACCCCCTGCCCCCTCTGCCCATGCAGTAACTGGCGCAGCATTGTTGTCCATTATTGTTTCATTATATTCGCGCCGGCCGGTTGTATACATACACGTATAATACACCGGTCTGACTGGTTGCATTGTCGTTCGCGTGTGAAGTTGCGTTACTGGCCTGTTTTTGCCCCCCAGAGGCGTCCCTTATAATTGTGGCATTTCTTATCAGTAAACATTACGTCCCTGGCGTGCCACAACTATGCAAATCGTTCTCTCAGGCCAGACATGTTGTTATTTCAGTGATGGAATCTCCAGGGATCGTTGCAATTGCTTACAGGTTACATGCAACGCGTGGACATGCATGCCTGAATCCCTCTTCCCATGCACACCACACACATACGTCTCCAACACCCCTTCCCCTGCTGCATTCTTCTCTGTCTGCATGCCCCAGTGCATCCAGGTGGTCGTTAACAAGACAGAATAATGAGATCCAATCCATACCTCCTTGCGCGGCAAGTGACAAAACAGGTCCCGTGGGCCTTTCGTGCATGTATGCATACAATCTTGGGGGTCCCAATGTGGCAAGGGTAGTTTGTATGTCTAAATGTATTTAGATACGGAGACCAAGGTGGCCTGAAGTGTTTACGTGTTTGGTGGTAAAACGCTATCTCACATCGCTGGTTGTTATATGTATCATGGTGTGTGTGTGTTGTGGTTGTTACGTGCGACATGCTTATTAAGGGGAAACTCGTATACATGGATCTTTTCACCCCCACCTCGATCCACCATACCATTCCCCACACTCCAGCACGCACAGCAAAGTTTGTGTTAGTAATAAGGTAGTTAAACAGGCGATGATGAAAAAATATAAACATAAGACAGACTACAACTCAGACTATCCATAACTTACATACTCTTACACCGACCATTCAGAGTCCTGGGGCAAAAGCATAGGGCATTGAGATCTGTCTAATATTGTAATAGGGTCTGGAAAAGGGGACACTTTATAATCGTCTTTCCAATTGTGTGTAGAAAACCAGCAATATTCTATCCCAAAAACAAACACCTCCAGTACCACCTCGCCTGGAACCTTATTTGGGTCCTGGCAATGATGTGCCTCCTCATCTTAGGAGAATTATAGGAAGAATGCTATCAATTAACAAGTAAAGTGTAGAAGGTAAAAAAACTAACATAATTACGCCCATATTGGTACATACATCCTTTAATGTAAAAGTTTTCCGGCATTGTTAATAATCAGTTTTGGTTTTACAATTGATGCTCGGTCCCCCTCCCTCCATTTCGCATGCATCCACCTAGTTAAACAAACTGATCCCCCCCACTCCCCTCTCGCCCTTTCCCTAAACGTTGTTCACCCAAACACCCTAACTTGATACTCTACAGCCTCCATGCATGTAATACCTGCTCGATAAAACCCGATCCCCTCTCCTAATACCTTACAGGGGTATCACACATCACCACCATTGGAGAAAGACCCACTTGAGGCTTAGGAGATTTTTACTCTCAGGAACCACCAGTTGAAATCATGACCAATTATAGACATGCTTTATTTCAATAGAAGGGACTTTAAATTCTCTTTCAAATGATATGTAGCATGCATCATTTCCTTCCATATCCTAATGAAAACTAAAAAGTCACCAAATTCCAGGTAGACTCAATCGCCTGGTTGGAAACAGGCTTTACAAATGCTCCAGGGTTGAGTGAGAGGCATGATCCAAAGGCACTAGAAGGGATATACGTCATTGTCAAACCTCCTGGGTGGGAACGCTGTCTGACACAAATATCTGATATCCTGCAATTTAATTTACATGCAGATTTAATCAAATTGCGTCCTGGGTAAATCGTATACAAGTCTATATTCTCAGGCTGTAGTATGGGCAATTTTTATTCTTGGTATTACATGATGTTTATCAAGATTCTAGTTTATAGTCTTTACTCTTTGTGTATCTGTATTTACATTATATCTTTGAAATTAAATTAAACGTCCAGGTTCGCATGCATCAAATACAAGTTGAGACAAAATCTAGGAGTATATAAAATTTGGTTCACTTTTGGTAATGCTGAATTGCATGCATATCAAAAGCATGATAGGTAGTGATATAAGATAGAAGTTTGTACTTCTATAAAATATTTTGCTCTCAACCAACACACGTCTTAAGTATATACTTCAGTAGTGGTTCCGTGAATTCATTATTATTCAGTACATGTAGTTTATTTAATCCCCAATGTGCATTAACGAATTGTTGGTCTTTATCATACCAACAATTACTTCCCTGGTATTATCCTGTGTGCACACTTTTTAGACTCTTGGCATACAATTCTACTTTAGCTCCAGCCAGACTAAATATTGCGAGGCAAATAGAAAAAAAAGCCTAACCAAATGGTCTGGGCAATTAAATGGCCTAATATTTCTTCGTCTTAATAATAGTCGCCAGCCAACAGATATAAAGAATTGAGCTTCACGCTTGTCAGAAACCACTTTGGTGTACACCTGCTCCACATTAGAGGATAAGGTGTTCTTAGTGCGTGAAGCTACAGTTATGGGAAATTTGACATAATAAGACGAGAGACACCATGGTCTAGTGAAGCAATTAAACCTTGGCAGATCCTTCCTGTGCGCTTTTACAGGCTAGACTGCATGGCACTACAAAAAAAAGATGTTTGGTGGGTTTTTTCTTTCCTGCTTAGTCGGACAAGAGCCCTGGAAAATTACATGTGTAGTTTATAAGTGTCAGGCATGTAGCCAGCTCCACGGAAAATACATAGGGGAAAACATTAACTGTAACACATGTGGATTCTGAATGGAACTGCGTTCACATTGAAACCTGGATCTAATGCTCAAATGTAAGTATCTTTTAATTAGCTGCTTTCGGTTGGAGAGTTATTGTAAACAGTCAAATAAAAGTTTGCCAAGGGTCTCAATGCTTTAGAATTAAAAAGACTTGGGTATGTTATTAATCCTGAACAGGTTTAAATGCTATCAGAAAAGGTCATAGCAATCGCATAGTAGCTAGTTAGCTAGTTGACCGTTGGGAATATGAACTGTGAGGGGTCAAGTAATGAAGGTTCACTTTGATTTGACCTGACTTTCTGGTAGAGGCCTTAAGATCTTTCTTTGATAACGTATTTAAGAAAAATGTCGGGTGACAACAGGTATGGCCAGGTAACCCCTCTCACCTCATCTGACCGATATGTGACCTTCCCATCTTAACTATTAAATACCCCACCCTCCAGGGGCTCCATCCAGGGGTCAGTCCTCAATACTAAGTGACTGATTAAAATTGACCAGTGGCTGGACTATGTCATTTTATAACCCAATGGGCACTCAGGTTTGACCTCGTATACACTGTATTATACCTGTATATATACTAGTAACTGATAAATCACTTTAGATGTGTTCTAGAAGGGAAAAGGGGGCTTGGTGTTGATCCAATTCAGAAACAATAGTTTAGGTTATTATCAAATACTCACACATTTACACACATGCTATTAAACCTAAATCTTTTCAGACTGGTTTACCAAGTGCATCACATTTCTGAATGCACATCGTATCATGAGAACAGATAGAACCAATTTAACAGACTTTTTTCTTTTATCCAGTCGATGAACCACAGAAGGGTCATGGGAATCACTCCCAAACATCAGAGCATTTCCCCATGTGCGATTGGAACTATATATATATAACCTTTGGGTTTTCGGTTCGCTAAGGACAAGGCATACAACAATACAGGGCATAGTTAGCAAACCCTTACGTGTTTCCCAAAACAAGGTTATCACCTTCTCAGGTTCGCCTGACCAAATAAGTTATGTCGCACCCATATAATCAATCGTTACCTGAAAGAATTAGGGCTTCTGTATTTACTCTGCACAATTACTTGTCCTCATTGACCTAGGAGCTGTGAGCATAATACCCTACCAAAAATTATACATTCAATTATACCTTGATACCGTTAACTTTGCAATAGGCAAACCTGTAGGGGCAATTCGATAAAACTTCGTACTTTAAATAGTTGAGTAAATTGAATTGATGATCTCAGTTTTTATATTCTAGTAAGATATAAACAGTTTGAATTGTTTATCAACAAGTTATATTCTAGATAAGTCTTTTTAGCCGAATTATTAGTCAAACTAATCTTGCATTGTATCAACTGGGATGAATGATTTCATGGGGCGTGTAGGAATATTTCGGACAAAGTGTATTTTGTTATTGCCATTACTGAGATGTATTTTTTGTATGGAGAATGTAACATAAAGGGTGGTATGTCACCATTGCTGGAATGCTGAGTATGGAGTCCAGAACTGGTTCCCTAATGAGATCCAAGAGCCAGGACTCTCAGGGGCACTGCGAACTCGTCTGTACTACTGCACGAAAGTTGAACTCGGCCAATAGGCCCATCCCACATTGGTTATGTCCCGGAGTTGGACAAGGGTTAGACAAAATACACCATAAGCCATCCCTGTCTTGGAAATTTGGGTCTCTGAAATAAACAAAAATGACGTTTTTCTGCCTCCCCAAATAAAGCTTAAACATTATTTCTTAGATTGGATCAGTTGACAGATTCACAGATTTACCAGCCAATCAAAATACCATATTTTAGGCAAAATAAGGTTGGGCTTACAGGCTTTAACATTGGTTCTTTTGGGAAAAAGGCCAGATCTACCAGTCAAATCGTTATGGTTAATTTTCTTTTATGCAATTCTCTCTGGGGAATAAGCCAGGATCCAATTCTAGTAAACTTTAATGTTGATGTAGACTGGGATGATGTTATCGCAACAAGAACACTAATTACATTTACCATGTATCATGTCCCACTATATTTTTCAATTACAACAGGAATTTAAATTAAATTCCCAGCAGACATTACTTTAATGCAGGTGGTCGCTGATGCATGCAATTCTGGGTCGCTACTCACCATAGGTTCCATATTAAGGGACATCCGTGAGAACATTTGGGTTAATGCCTATCACTGCTAGCCATTTGGGTTTAATCTAGTGCCTTCCTTTTGAATCAGGTTCTTTGAGGCATAATGCGTTTCTGGGAAATTATGTACATTCGATTTATGTTTCTCGGTAATTGTGTCAATTTGATTGATAGCACTCCGTGCATGGAATGCATGTGTTACCGTGGAGATCAATAAAAGCTTTTGAACTTGTACCAATCATCTAATGCTCCGTCTAGTACTCTACAACATCGTTGGTTTCATGATGCCTCATTGCATATTCTACATATTATGTTTTGGGATAAAGTCTGATATTGGTATGTTTACATTGCCTATTGCTTAGCTCAATTACCTTACCGCAGCTGCAATATCAGAGATAAAATTCAAATCTGTATTTTTGTCACGATGTCCTTCCTCGTCAAGCACTGTAGTGAGAGAATGCGCTGCATATGCATTGAATACAAGGTGAAATTAGGATGGAGGTCAACCGTTAGAATGTCCATGCACTATTAAACTAGGAACTGGGGGTTCGCTCTAATTGGCAGATGCAATTATTGCTGATAATGAATTGTATCAAGTTAACCGTGCATAACGTAGAAATCTGCCAATTGCTAACCATGAATTGAGGAAGTAGAACAAACCCATTCAATTTTATATAAACAAGAAATACAAAAATAGTTCACAAGCTTTACCAGGTCGCTTTCAAATAGGTCAAGCGACCATCAATCACTGTTGCAGACACATGGAAGAATTATTTATGCAACTTGGATGAATTTCGGATAACGCTCCCATGTTCTTCCTAAATTAGTTTCGGTGGTTTATAGCCACTTGTAAGGTTTTCATCTAGGTTACTGTTGTAGGCCTTGGGGGACGTTGTTGGGCGTGGGCCCAGTTTTAATGTGCATGCACTCACTGGGCTGATAGCCACTTAATTCAAACGGAACCTATATAGAAGGCAATATGTAAAACGTGAACAATCAGCCCAGGACACCCCTGAGGCAGCTGGTTTCTTGTGTGTAGATTTATGATAGGAGACTCTCTATTTGAGAATCTCACCTCCAGCCACCCCTAGGTGGGTGGGTATGTGTGTATCACCTACGCTATGCATAGATTACCACTGCAGGTGTGGTTATCTATGCATAGCGTAGGTGTAGGGGTGAGCAGGTGAGGTGTAGGGGGCAAATTGAAGGGCTGGGGGTGTTCATGCGACCAATAAAGGAAATAAAAATATTTCTGATATGAATCACAGATCTTATCACGTTTTGCTGACACCAACCCTGTCAATTGAGATATTAAATCTGACATGTAAAAAACTAATGGAATGAACGTGGGCTTTCTAGGTCCGCCATTGTTGAAGGTAATCATATTTTATTTGCATATGTATTAACTCCCTTGATAAATGTTAGCATTTTAACTGATTTCTGTGTTTTACTTTTCAGAAAGAGACACCATGACGTCTCCAATGTTATTTGTAGTGGCTGCAGTATTGCTAGCTTACATACCAGACGTTCAAGGGCAAAGAGGCCAAGGTCAGTTACCTTTTTCAAACACCCAAAATGTTACAATACAAATCTATGGATTTATATTTTCTGTTGAAGTTGTATTTTGGTTGTTATTCGCTGCTATAGATTGATGATTAGTTTTTTAATGTATTATTACCATTGCAATTTTGAATATTAAACATGTGATTATACTCATTATCGTACCATGCACGAACGTGTGCCCTTATAAGGTACTAGCCAACGATGTGGGCTAGCAGAACGTTCTGCTAACGTCAGAACCGTCACAGAAGAATCAAGAAAGACGCTTTTGTTTAAAGGTGTTAAGGAATGTAAAAGCGTCCTATTCAATTTTACCTATTTGAATGGTACTCTATTCCTGGATGATAACATTTCAGAGTGTATACTTCTTGATTCTACTTTCTTAAGCACGTTTTCATATCACCACATACAGATCCCGTTGAAACAAACGATCTTTTTTTCATCGGAACCTATATAGAAGGCAAGCTTGAGGAAATAGAAACTGCTAAAACACCTGTGGACGTTGGCAAAGTTAACTATTGTCAAAAGATCAAAAACATCTGGTGAGAATAATCAACCACAACAGCTTGAGGTTGTGGGCAGCCCTCCACAAAAGCCACTTTCTTATTGCAGTCAAATGACAATGGCGTTTTTTTTGTGGGAGCAAAGGGGTAGAATTCAAGGTTCCCCTTGGCTTGATGTACGTGTGATCAAAGTTGGAGAAACCATTTCCCAAGCTTACTTATTACTTAAAATGTGGGAACTTGCAGATGAGATTTTATTGATCCCAAACACGTAACCCTTAAGCATAGTTCACACCTTGAGATTGCTTGATTAGGACAAGGTTTATGACATAATTGTACCAGGATTGGCACATAATAATCTTCCTACCGATTAAGTTGTTTTGATTTGGACAGCTTTTCTGGCATTCTGGATCACTATATAATTATGATTGACTCTGCAATGCTTTAGGGATAATGTTATCCCAGCCAGGCATGTGAAGTTATTATGACATTGCAGCAACATTCTGTTTGGTTCTGTTTTGGTTCATTTTAAGTTATTTTGATGACTCCCAATAACGTTGCTGCACACCACTGCTGTGACGTTATACTGCAATATTATTACAATGTTCTGATTATGTTCTTTGACCCAAACAGAATGTTCTTATAATGTTCTAGATCTGCTTTGACTTGGTCACAACCTCACCAAAAATAACATTATAATATGTTCTGATTTGGTGAGGTTTCAACCTCACCATCAATAATATAACTGTTACATGTCATCTTAATAACAGACTAACTAAAAGGTATGGTTGCAGAACAGTTCTGTTACATCACAACTTGGCTTGGATAATTCCTTTGGGGGCACAAATATCTTTGTTGCATATACTTTTCTGTAAGGTCCTGTTTCCATTCTCAACCTCATCCCACAGCTAGTTTGAACAAAGGTCACATCTTAGAGCTCAATTCTTACCTTCTGACAAGGCTCCAACAAAATCTGATCAGGACAATACCAGTTCTGATAAGACATGAACCAGGTTCACAAAAGTGGACAACATTGTATATTATTTATACTCTGTAAATAACATAAAAATATATTACAAGAGCAACAGATGGGTGAAATCAGAAGGTGAGTGTCAGGTATTCCCTGTTGTTTTATTTTTTTTAGAGAAGATCCATCTCCCAAGGTTTGGCAATGGCCGACTTTCCAGCAGGAGGATTAACTTGCAGGTGGGGATTAAATTAATCCCAATCACGTATCACTCACCTAACCTGTCTACACCTGGAGGAAATTGATGATTATGGTAAAAAGTCAGCCATCAAGATCAGCGGAGATAGCATCAGAATGCCCGATTAGTCGGAAATTATACTCATTAAGGCCTTCATGCTCCTAATTACCCTGCTGACAGCCCTGGGATTTAAGAGAGATCCAACTGTCAGCATTGGATCCGCTGTCTGTGTTTTTCTCCAAATGATTTGTACATAGGACTCTATTTGCGCATGATTGCTGCTCATAAAGAAAATCAGTACGTGCTGATCAGTGCATTTGGAGCTATGTCTCTGGTATGCGAGGGAGATGACTGTCTAATATGTCCTAATATATTTATTCTCCTTATTTCCACGCACCAATAAGATACATGCTCGCCTCGCCAACACATTACACTTAATCTTCCCGATGTAGGTCGAACATAATTGCCCTGTAAGATTAACTCACACAAACACAAACACCACACACACACACACACACACACACAAACACACACAGACACAAACACACACACAGACACACACACACACAAAACAATTACACAGACAAACACACACACACATTTACATAATTACATAAACATAAAAATATATTTTCTAGCCACCAATCCATAAATAATGCAAGTGAATGGAATTGATCCAGTCTAAATAACCAACGCAATCTAACGGAAAATCGCGTTTATCATTGACTGATTTGATTTTTTTCTTGACAGTTCTGCCAAAGAGTTTCCAATTCCCACCAACACCAAGGCCCTATTGGGTCACACCAGGTATCACTTAATTACTTCTGCATGTTTTTTTCTGACAGGTACTACTCCATTTAACCAATATAAAATCTCCGTTTATAATATATAGATGCTTTTCTAGAGTGATATATGAGGTACCACGAAGATTAGTGTAATTTTGCAAACATGTTTGGTCATGCAACCACCATTTTTTTCCCTGTTGACTGTCCTTAAAGAATGTTTGCCCCTGAGACATCTGTACCAAGTAATGTGTCTCCCGACTTGCTTCACGGTCTGTTTTGGCATCTTGTCAACTTCCGGTGGCAAACTTATGACCACCTTAAATGTTTTCTCTTTTGGCATCTTGCTAAAAATTAAGGTTTTATCATAATGACATTTCAATGGGCCTTTCGACCAGGATATCTTTGCACAATTACCATTTCACAAGGTTAATTTACCGTAAATGATTCTATACAATCTATGTATTTATTAGGTAACATATGTACAACAAATCTTAAGGGTACTTTTTCAAAATATTTTCACAGCCATAATCATGCATCCACATAGCCATAAAGATCATTTTATGTTTCCGTTGACAGTATCTTCTATGACAAAAACGAATCTTGTCTAAGCTTGTCATTAAACGTAGTGTTGAATAGATAATCTTGAGAAAGATCCTCTGTAGTGCTATCTAAAAAATCCCCTGTCATAGTATAGCCGTTTCATCCTACTGCCTAAGGCAACATTGGGTAATACACATAAACATGCAGGTATAAAGACCCATCAAATTAAGCCCGCCTAAATAAGTATAGGTCCACAACAGAATATCAATATCAATATTCCGAAACATGGCTGGAAAATAACAGAGTAGTGTGAAATAAAAGAAGTAAGTGTTAGTCTGACAGTTTTTTTTCCCTGCAATGTGTCTTCAGAAGTCCAATTCTTGTGTTTTTTAATGGCTGCCTCTTGTATGATCTGACCCCAGTTGTTGACCCGTGGTACCATTATTCCCACCACTACAAAACGAGCACCCCAAGGCCTCCCACAAGTAAGCACAACACGCAGACTTCACAATTCCCCTCACGTAAACTCAACCCACTCTAATGGTTTATAATGCTAGGCCGCCTACGTGGGCAATCCTATAGTAAATGATACTCTATCTAAAAGAAGCCATTGACTAGAAAACACATGTTAGGCATTCATGTGTAAGTTTGCCACCTCCTACAGCATATCCCTACCACAAATACACCATTGATCAACTGACAGTAATAATATATAACCACATTTTATGAATCAAAATATTTCCACTGCAATACAATTGACTTTGATTCAGTACTCCGCATTCCTAAAATAGCTATATATGAATCGGTTATTGTTATGGTATTATGAGAACTCACATACCTTTTTTAATTGCATACCTGCAGCTACCAAATACCATTATTACTATCCACGGACAACAGCAATGCCGAGTAAGATACTACCTTATGTTCACCCTCCCCTGACAAAAGACTGGGCTGGATGATAGATAGTCCATGTGAAGGTCAGCGCATGTCCAGTGTCTACCCTGGTTCCCTTCCATTAAGCTTGTATTCCACTGGCCGATTTTGATGTTGCCGATTTTATATTTCTTTGATTTTTTTTCCAGAACCATTGGATGTAACTATGCACCTGTATAACATTGAAAAGGGTGTTATGAAACCTTTTAAATGTTATATAACATGTCTATAATTAACCTTTATTTCTCCTGCCAATTCTCGGCCAATTTATTTCTCCTGCCAATAATCGGCAAGAAAATCTGCATGTGGAATATGGGCTTTAGTTTTAGAATAAATACCTGGTATGTTTGATTTCTGGTTGGTGTATCTGAACAAGATAGCTATATTGGCATGCTTTGTAGTGCAGAGACCGTAATGGACCCCTAAATACAACTTGGCTGACTACTGAAGTCTTGCACACAAAATACACAAACTTGACTTTGTTAAATCGAACCATACCTCTTCCCAATTTCTATAATGTATTCATGTAAAGTATCCAATTGTACAGAATTAATATGCTTAATTTCACAAAAAGAACGTTTTATTCAGTAAAACCTATAAAGGTCTTCTTTTTTTATGATACCGTAGTACTCTCTGTATTAAATTTTGAAAACCCTCTTCGGGAGAGAGACATGTTTTCTAACCCGCCAGTTAAAGAACGATATCAAGGGCGGCCTTATTGGTTGAGATTCCTGCTATTATTGGTACAAGTGTTTCCAAAGTAACTGTCCAAAGTGACATGTAAACCTTTCACACGCCAGGCTTGGACAGGGATTCCAAATATCCACTTGTCGGGACAGTTGTACAAATATAGGCCACCTGCCCACCAGACATGCTTCCTCCCACCTACACTCCCACCTACCTGTAAAGCCAGTGATCCACTATGCGACAAAATTCCAACCGATTTTTTTCATCATGCATTTTTCATATTAGGAACAATATTTCCCAGTGAATATGCCATTTTTCTGCTGGGGTTTAATCAAAATTATTTGAGAAATTATATATTTCATAATAAAAACTATTATTTAACAAACCGATTTTCAAAATTGGTTCAGAATCGACCAAAATCGTACCATGGTCATGGATCACCGCCTTAGCCTTCCCCACTTACTACATGCCTCTCCAGAAGGTGTGTGCTAATGTCTATCAGCATGCCAACCTTGTTTAACCTACCCAGGTAGATAGGTATAGGTAGGATGGTTCAGGCCTCCCAAGCCTACACATACCCCGCCTTGTATGCTGTTGCTAAACACTGCACAGAAATGTATGATGCCCCATTGTGCTTTGGTTATGATTTGATAATTATTCCTACCGGCGAGAATAAGATTGCATAGTTTTATCCACATCAGAAGCATGTCTGTAGCACCCAGGAGCTGTGATTGTTTTTATTGTCTTTGTCACCTGGGGCCTCTGTTGTAATTGGATGTGTCCTAGCCAGGACACTTTCACATACATTTATGTCACTCAGGACTTGCCTGTGACAGTTATGTACCTCATCCACCCCCTATTCTTCAGCTCCCAGGCACCCTCTCGCCCATCCCCTAACTGTTCATTCTATGTTTTTGCAGGAACGTCGATGGTATTTCCACGTTTTTACGAGAGCATATTTGTAACAATGTTTTCTTTGAAACCTCTAGATGTAAAGTCACATAAATTTAAAATGTAGCAGATTTGTAAATATAGACTCTACTGCACCCCCACCAAAGTTACATATATCTCCTTTAGATTTATTTGGAACCAAATGAGATTTACCTGAAACTCCATAGAGAATTGTTTGGAACATCTCACATGTTGAGTCTGGGCATAGCACTAAGTGTTTCTTGATTAAGCTAAATCATTATTGTGCCACGATTGAGAATGCCATATCAAATCCTCTTCATTTCTTTGTGAAGCTGTAGCGGTTTCCAAAAGTATTTCAATATGTAAACTAGCAACTGAACTTTCCGTGCTCTTGTTTGAAATGTCTCCAAATTGATATTCCCCTTACCCTTTAACCATATAATTATCAGACTACTCTCGTTCGAAATAAGAATGATAGAATGAGAGACTCAATATGAGCAGAAACTGATACATCTTTTGCCTAGGCCCGGTAACAAAAACATTTTACACGTCGAAATACAATGCAGTTATAGAGACTTGTGCCATAACGAATTCAAAGCTACCTTGTCCTATTAAAGAGAGGCATTCCTTAAAAACGTTTTAAAATTGAAATTATAACTGATTAATCTTTTAATTAGACCACAAACATTCTACTTCGTCTGGACGAATTAATGTATCATGATAAATGTATGAATTCCTGCAGGTGTACACTTATCAAAATTAATTAGTCTGTCCTGAAAAATTAATTCTATACTTTTTCATTTGTCTGACTCATAAGTCACCTTACATTTTCGAATAGAAATATCAATACAAATATTTATGGCAATAAGGAAGAAAATGTTATATATTTGTGTACATTTTTCTAGACAGTCTAGATGAATGCATATTAACTTGGTTGAACTTTGTATTCTTTCAGTGTGTAGATCGGTAGCAGACATCTGTTTTGTCCTGGACAGTTCCGGCAGTATAAGGGACAACAATGTTCGTGGTGAACCTGACAACTGGGAGCGGAGCTTAAAGTTTGTCTCAAACATCACCAGAATGCTAGAAATCGGTCCAGATGAGGTTTGTAAAACGAATCATTATATATATTTTCACACTTGGTACCGGATTTACATACCCAAGGCCTCAATAGTGCCAAATGGCAGAGATATAAAAACTTAACATCATTGCTTTATGTTTAGGTCACATTGCCCAAGCAACCAAGTTAGTTTAATTTGAGAAGGCTTGCAAAGGCATACTTATTACTTGATTATCCAACCAATATCATCTTTTGTTAGACTATGTATAGGCCTATCTACAGCAAAATAGCAAAGACTCTCTATAAAAATTTAATTATGCTCAGATATCTTCCTCCAACTTTCCTTTTCTTCAATGATATAATTATACTGAATAAATACTGAGCCACCAGTGTAGGCCTATTCACGCAAGTCCTAACTTAGGTAAGTCTATTCCAGCTATCCATACATTGATGTATATTTCATTGTGCAGTGCCTGCACAAAGCCTGTATGTTTATCTCCCGGGGAGGTCGACATAGGTTTCAATCTGTTTACAAAAGGAATACAATGTTCCTTACCCCTTCCTTTAGTCGAGGCTCAAATAGTATGCAGACATTATTTGGTCCTTTTGTAACCCCCTTTTCAAGCTCGACTATTCACCTATCTATCTATCTATCTATCTATCTATCTATCTATCTATCTATCTATCTATCTATCTATCTATCTGTCTGTCTGTCTGTCTGTCTGTCTGTCTGTCTGTCTATCTATCTATCTATGAAGAGAAAAGTAAAAAACAAAATAAACATAAACACGATGTTCATTATAATATTATTATACATGAAAAAGCAATTGATTTCTTTAACCTTTTAGACCCCACGCAATGGGGAAAAAGGGTTAATTTTCCCCAGAAATTTCACAGTGTTTCTATGATCTAGAATGACAGTAACATAAGCTTTAATTAAATTTTGGTATAAGGGACGCCAAAGTCGCCTATTTATCACCCATTGGAAAAATAATGGAAAATTAGGAAATTTTGCCCATTTTTCCGGACAGCTGCAGCCGGATTGGGGAAAGTACCTATGGGTAGCTATGAATGGCCTTGCTATGAGTATGTTAAGCTTAACAATGATGCATCTCCAATCAAACACAAAAATGTTCAATTCTTCACTTGCAGATTCGAGTGGGCATGGTGGTCTTCTCGTTACGAGTTCAGCTAGAGTTTGGCCTGGGGGAAATTTCCAACAAGACAGAACTGCTACAGAGGATCGAGGCTACAAACTACAGGGGGAGCTTTACCAATACCTCAGGGGCTTTACGGGTAAGTATTAATTATTAGATCATCAGTATATTTAAATGATACTATAATTGCAATGAGCACAGTTCTTGCAAGTATTAATCATTAGGTCATCAATATAATTATTCGTATAATGATATAATTGCAATGAGCATAGTTCTTGCAATTCTGATAAAACATTCAAATTTTGTATAATTTTTAGAACTTAAATATAATGTGGACTAAGCTATTGCTGGGTTTATTATTGTATCATCGGGTTGCCTAATCCAGATTTTTTATTTATAATAGGCATATAGGCCTACCTGCGTGTACCAGAAAAAAATAACGTAACCTGCGTCTAAACTATTCAATATTCACACATTAACACATACGATTCTCATTATGATAGAAATCTTTAGAAGTATTTAGAAGTCTTCGTATGGAAAGGCCATTCTTCATAAAACTTATGTTTAATTTAACCGCAGGTAACAAGAAACCAATGTTTTGGAGGACCTATGGACAGACCAAACGTGAGGAATATCATCATTTTCATTTCAGACGGTAGGTCATGAAGAATTATCTTGTGAAATATATGTAAAATGTATTTTATAGGCCCTATATATATCATGTATATATCTAAAGTCTGATCTTAGACCCAGTATGGCCAATGAATCAATTGATTCTTAAAAAGTATCTTTGTTAAATTCACCATTTTACACATTCTTAAGAAGTAAACTATGAGAATTCTTTGTAAAACCCTTTCATTTGTTTGACCCTTTAAGTCAATGTATCTTTCACAAGCAGTGCCTCCTGGATCCTGTATTCAACAGCCAAAAGTATCTCAACAATGACAAAAGTTCAAGATGGCTCTTTTTAAGAAAGTATCAAAGAACTTTCTTATATTTTCTTTTTATCTTAAGAATATTACAAAGATTCACCTGTTTCTTATAACAGTTTTGTTATGAAATACCCTCCTGGTCCCCCTAGTATATATTTTGTTTCATCTAAGTTGTTATTTGGTATTCATTTACTGACATAGAGGGAGGGTTGCTGAAATTCCATAATAAAATGGAAGGAAAATCCAAGGCCTAAAATACCACAAGAAAAACTAACAAAGAATTTATCAGTGTTATCAGTGAAAGTTCAACAATAGCATTTTTCAGAAAATAGCTAAGAAAATTCTTAAATATTAAAGAAAATTGTACAACAACGATTTCTTCAAAGATTTTTTTATGAAATATCCTGCAGGAGGGTATTTCATAAAAAATTCTTTAAAAAATTCGTTGTTGTACAATTTTCTTAAAACCTAAAGAAATATTTAAGAATTTTCTCAGCTATTTTCTTAAAAACACTTTTGTTGAACTTTCACTGATAACATAATACATTCTTTGTTGGTCTTTCTTTTGGTATTCTTTGCCTTGGATTTTCCTTCCTTGTTATTATGGAATCTCAGCAACCCTCCCTCTATGTCAGTAAATGAATACCAAATAACAACTTAGATCAAACAAAATATAGACTAGGGGGACCTGATACCAAATGTGACTAAGTTGAGAAGTCTAACAAGGATTTGCTTATGAAAGGGTTCACAATGAATTCTTAAAGTTAGAATTCAGGAATTCTAATTTAGCATTATGAAACAGAAATTACTATCTTTGTACAGCATTTTTGGGACATTGTCCTTATGAACAATACCCAGGTCAAAATTATTTCTTGGCAACCCATAAACCATTGAAATTCCAGTGTCTGAGATCAGATTTTAGGTCATCTTAGACCTCCAACTACTCATAAATCACTCACAGGAGAGTAACAATGATACTTTATGAAAGGCTTAACTGAAGAATTCTCAAAATTCTTCTAAAATAAAATCATACAGCAAAGAATTTGGAGTAAGGAGTAGCAACAAAGATTCGCTGAAATAAGAATTGTTCTGAAATTTCCTCCAGGTGTGCCGACAGTGGACATTGATCGTACAAGCGATGAGATCCGCCGCACCAAGCAGGCGGTAGACAGAATTATTTCTATTGGAATCACCAATGCCATCAACGCCAGCCTACTGAGGGAAATTGCCTATCCGTACCAGGTCGGGAGGAACCCACGTCTACCTCGGCTTAACGAGGATTACTTCACCTCCGTGGACTTCGCCAGTCTAGGTCTTCTCGTGCCCACTATCGCAGAGGCTGCATGCACAACGGCACCACCCTTACCAGGTGAGCATAGAGAACTATGTGTACTGACGTGGCTTCGTGTACCATACCACTTCAACAGTGACAACCATGTGGAGAAACTGACATGGAAGTACATATATTAGATTTTATATATGAACACCCAGAGTCAAAAAGAGCAGGAACTCTAAGAAATTTGATAGAGTTCAACTGGATACATAGGTTAAAAAGTACAGCCCCAAATGGACTGAACACTTTGGACAATAGGTACAAAACAAACGCCACGTCAAAAAAAAACCTAACCCCCTAGGAATTATTTTACAAAAAAAGAGCATAGAGAACTACATCTAGAATATCACATTTACATAAAATTATGTCACATAATTAATTTCAGATTATACCGCTTACGGCATTCCGTATGTTTGTACGGAGATGTTCATAAAATGTCAGCCTTACCCCCCATTCCCCCACCCTCCTTAGGCTTAAGTACGCATTAGATTTGTACAGGGACGTGTGCATTAATATTATCAAAACAATATCAGACACCCTCCCCCTTAAAGTGTCGTACTTAATGGGATTCCCCAACACGTTTGTATTATGTTAACATTAAGTGAGTAGTCTATTACATTTCGTACAAGTGTTTGAACAGTACAGACTCACTCAAATAACCATAATCATTTAGGGTATATACATATATAATATATATTTCTTTTTTTATATGCTCAGCACTAGTGAGAGTATTCACTAAATTAACATCAATTTCATTGGTCTTATTCATTCATAGTGTGGTCAGACTGGTTTATTTTACACATTTCAATTCCTTTATTTCATGTTATTTCAGATAGGTGTTTTGGACAGCTCGACCTATGTGTCATCATCGATAGCTCTGGAAGTATTCGGGACCAGAATCCGGCCGACCGATCATATGATAACTGGGAGGTACGGAGACGGATTATTATCACATTATTTTTCTTTTTTGAAAAGTTTGTGTTTATTGACGTCATAATGTTGATACATTCTTCCAGTACTAGGAAGGCGGGGTCAACATTAATATTCAGGAACAAATGTTTGGAATTGCTTAAATATAAATCCACATTAAAAAAAATATCTTCAGAGCCCCCTAAATATTCCCAGTAAATAAATGTGTTCAGACTGAACGGATAGGCCTAAGCAAACCAAGGATGTAGAATATAAATTTAGAAATAAACTCACACAATTTAATGTATGAAAAGGCGGTTCGAATGCCACGTGGAAGTTATTCATACAATTTATAATTATAATTATGATAATGATTTCGACCACTGATTTAATGTCTTAATAAATATCAAAGTCTACAACAAGCCGTCGTCGAGTTAGATGTTCTCTCCAAAATTTAATTATAATTATGCACGTTTATGATCATCACGACACTGTTTACTCTTTATAGATTATGCTGTCCTTTGTGAATCAACTGTTCGACAGTCTCGACATTGGGCCCAGAAGAATCCACGTTGGGGCAATCAAGTTCTCGAACGAAGCCACCGTGTTGTTTTATATGGATGACTTCACTGATGCAGATGCTTTAAAGAGGAACATCTCAGCAACTGCCTATTCAGGAGGCTTTACGAACACCCCCGCTGCCCTGCGACTCGCCAGGACCGAATGCTTTAATGCAGCCAGGTAGGCAGATTGCATTTAAAATGATTAGTTGTGCTTTACTTAAATTTTATGCGTTTGTCAATTTGGATATATCATGATACTGGATTATGATATGTTCGGCAAAAAAAAAAATTAATAGTTGTGTTCAGGTAGCATAGGTAAAATAAAAATTTCTTTAATTTGTTTTTGACTTCCACAAATAGACTCAGATGATATACAATATTCCCACCATACACCCATCACACTAATTTCTAGCATCTAAAATATATCTCTTGATCAAATATGTGCCATTTCATGTCCTTTAAGTCATCTTTTTTGGATATTTTTTTTCTGGAAATTGTCCTCCAGGAAAAGTTAGCGTCGGCCCAATATCTAAGGGTAGGTCGGGCTAACTGAGCACAGCAATTTGTTTTAAGGCCTTATTACGAAGTGGTTAGTATTCTGTTTATGAAGACACATAAACAAAAATGCTTTGAACATTGCTGTTATTCCCAATATTCAAGCGAAGGTCAACTTGCTTATCTCGACAAACAACTTGTTAGAATCATCAAACAAGTTCTGTTCCGCCCTCACTAGGTCAACCTCTGCTCCTTGAAATCTGAAGTTTCATTCAAATTCATGAACATAATTATAAATGCCTTATCATGCATTTATCTACGTTTTCCAGAGGAGACCGTCCCAATGTACCGAACATGGCCATTATCATCACCGACGGTCTGGCCACGGTAGACCGAAATCAAACCATCCCCGAGGCCCAAAGACTCAAAGACTTTGATCAAAATGGCAAGGTCGACGTCGTCGCCATAGGTGAGCATGACTGTGTATAGTTTATCAATTTTAATCCATAATAAAACCATCTTAAATATCAACTTAACTTGGTAATAAGCCCATCCCACATGTGTGGATTTCCAGGGTTGGACAAGGGTTGGACGAAATTCATGTATAAATCATCTTTGTCTCCTACAGTTAGGGCTACTGAAATAAGCAAGAATTACATTTTCCTATATCCCGAAGTATTACAACATTATGATTTCTAAAATTCTACCAACTGACATGTTTGCAGGTTTGCCAGCCAATCAAAATGCTGTATTTCAGGGCAAAATAGGGTCGGACATTGTAGGCTGGGCTGACAGGCTTTATCAATGGTTTCTATGGGAAAACAGCCAATGAAGCTGCATTTTACAATTTTAGGAAGAAATTTCTCAACCAAATTGCTTTGGTTAATTTTATATCATGCATCTGTCTTCATAGAAAAATCACAGAGGCAATTTTGAAAATATGACAATGTAAACTTTAACTTTGGTGGAAACTGGGATGGGCTTATTCCACACATGATAATTAATGTCCGTTAAGTTGATATTTTTTATGGTACAAAACATGTGAAAATGAAATTTGATAGAAGAAAATGAAGGTCACGTGTTTATTTTATTTTTGCATTCATTATTATCTATCGCTGACTTCAAATATTGCAACTGGCATTTGTGAAGGAATGTGTGCAATTTAGAAGTCTTTCAGTTAGTTTCTGTAAATGCTTACATTTTCTAGGTTGTTTTGAAAAGCCATAGTAATCCATGGCAAACATATGTACATTTTCTATAGCTTTTCCTGTACAAATTAATCTGCAGGTGCCTAAATTGCTGTCAACTATAGCTATGTGGGTAGGGAGAATTCTGACACGTCATTGTAACAACAGAGCAAACAGCCTTTTCCAATATATATATATATGCATTAATTGATGATGTATCCTTTTGCCTCTAAATTCCAGGGATCACTGAAACTATTGACAGAGAAACACTGAGGAGAATTTCTTCACCGCCCCAACTGGAGAACCAAAACTACTACTCCGCACCTGATTTCCTCAGCATCAACAACATTATCGGTAACCTGGTCAAACAGGTGTGCACCATCAGCGTGGAAGTCCCAGGTAGGTTCTATAAGGCCTGTACTAGTGAGTTGTACCATGGGGGCGGCCATTGTACCCGAGTTCAGGCCTGTCGGGGGACAAGATAGACCTCTTGATCACTATTATTATCCATTACTCGTCTGTTTACTACCAAAAATATTATAGCTACACATTATGGCGTTGTACTATCGTTGCTACTACTGTGGGACTACAATATCATCATTCAAAGTGTCTATGATTCATACATTTCCTTAAGAATAAAGCCCCATACCCACAACGCCATTTTACCAGCGACGGGCGACTGGGCCAATTCTTACATGATCGCCTGTCAGTACTGTATATTGAAATGCGCATGTTTGATCTGAATCGGCGCAAAAATCGGCTGATTTTAAGAGCAGAATCGGCTAAAATGAATGACCAGATCGAACTAGTTTATTTTTGACCAGCACTACAATGAAGACCAATAGGCCTAAATGAATGTGACCTTTTGAAACCGAATTTTTTGTTAATTATTTTTTCTCTTATCAACCCTGATTTTTTTTAATTTGATTTTTTCTTATAGAGTGCATTCAGCCGACAGACATTGCTTTCCTCGTGGATGCATCGTCAGCCACGGCAGCCGAGGAGAACTGGGACATTATGAAACAGCTGCTCAAACTGGCCGTAGGAGCCTACGACGTGGACACCCAAGCTGCTCGCATAGCACTGGTACTATACGCCGACGACACCAGAGTCATCATCCGCTTCAACGAGTTCACCAGGTGGGTTGGTAGACCAATAAGCCCATCCCACATAGGGTTGTGCCAACCAAAAGACCTCCACGACACACCAAAATGTATCGTGGGGAGGCAACGATACGGAAATCCCAAACAGAAAAAATCCATGATAAATTTTGACTCACAATTTTTGTGAAAAAACATAATAAAATCAGTCACAATATGTGTTAAGTCATATAAAATGTGTGTCTGCAGGACATTGGGACAATTTAGGATTAGAAAAAAGGGGAAAAAATGAAAAGAAAATCCATGAAATATTGTAGGTAATTAATATCCCACGATCAGAAATCTAGTGATTGTCGGTACATGTATGTATCGTGAGGTCGAAATATCGTGATTTATTTTGGGTTGGCACCCCAGGGTTAGGACAAGGGTAGGACAAAATTCACGTTTAAAGCATCATTGTTCTAGAATTAGGGTTACTGAAATAAGTAAGAATTATATTTTTCTGTATTCCCAAATATTGATAAAAACCTTATGATTTCTAAAATTTTACCGATTGACAGATTTGCAGGTTTGCCAGCCAATCAAAATAATGTATTTCAGGGCAAAATAAGGTTCGACATTATAGGTTCAGCTGACAGGCTTCAACATTGCTTACTATGGGAAAATATCCAATACATAAAGCTACATTTTACAAATTTGAGAAGCAATCTTTCAACCAAATTGCTTTGGTTAATTTTGTATTATGGAACTCTCTTCATAGAAAGAAAACAGAGGCAATTTTAAAAAAAAATATTTCCAGTAAACTTAATTGGTGTAAACTAGGAAGGGCTTATTGGTGGAGCAAATTGGTTGACCAAGTGGTTGGCCGAATAAAAATGTGTTGTGAGCTATATTTTTGTGAGCCGCCGATGTGATGGATTCCACACTAATTCGAAAAAGAAATGCCTTACATTAAAATGTACTCTTTAATGATTAAGTTTCGAGCTTCATAATCAAATGAGAGTTAAGAATCTGGCTGAATAATAGCCTACCTTTCACAAGACAACGAGAGGACGATCTGGAAAAGGGAAGGGCATGGGAGGGCCAGGGGCATCCAGTTGTAACACATTTCCTATACAGAAACAATGCATCCAATTTCAAAATGTAAAGGGAAATCATGTCTTCCATTTGTTCTATGAAGAGTGAATGCAGGAAGTTAATTTTCTAAATCCAAGAATAACCCTCACATACGTAATCATAACGATGATAATATTATCACTTTCAGTAGTAAAAACAATCATCCCTGTAGGCCTAAACAGCCACATACTATACTTTTCGTTCTACTGCTTTATTGTTTTATCTTTAATAAAACTTTTTTTTTTTTTTTATTTCTTCAGAAAAAGCGACATAGAAGCTCGTATCGACGCCCTTCAGAATCTCGGCGGGGGGTCTGACCTGGGCCGGGGCCTGCAGCGCCTGCGGACTGACGTCTTCGTCGAGTCTCGGGGTGACCGCGACACGGTGCGGGACGTGGCCGTCGTCTTCATGGCCACACGACCCACCAGGGGCTTTGTCGGCAACGAGATCTCCCGTCTCAGGTCTGATGGTAGGAATTCAATAGTTTATCATTAAGATATTGGTCGACTGTGCTCCGTCGCATAACCAAACCCTCGCAACAGCGAGACCACAGCGAGGGTCTAGAAATGGGTCTCGCAACTGCCCATTTAATTGGCTTGATTTGTGTGAGGTGCTTGAAGTAAACAGATTATGTTCTAGATAAATGTCACGAAATCGAGAATGCTTTGGGAGTAAATCTTAATTATCAGAATATCGACAAACAATAAACATTAGCTTGACTAGTATAACGATACATGGTACTTCTATAATTATAGAATGTCATGACACCTCTATGATTGTGCATGGTACCGCTTTAATGATAAATCATACTTTATAATGATACAATGTCATTATAGCTCTATGATAATATATGTTACCTCTAAAATGATACCTCTACAATGATATACACCATACCTCTATGATGATACTTGACACCTCTATAATAAGCATGATGCTGATACATGTTAAAAAAACTAAACCCCCGCTCTTTCCCCTCCTACAGGTATTGAGGTGTTCGGTGTGGGGCTGACGGCGGCCGTGGGTCGCGGGGACCTCCGACCTATCGCTTCCGAGCCCATCGAGAGACACATCTTCACCTCCGACACCTTCGAGGCAGCTGCTGAGATCCTACCCCAACTCGTACCTGAGACTTGTGTCGCACCTGTCACAGGTAACATGTTATGCCTTTATTTCCCCACTAAACCTCTACATGGTAATTATATGAAAGCCAGCGGGAGTAAAGCCCTGTTTCCACCAGCCGATTTTACCACCGATTTCAAAAATCTGTGGGAACATTAGTGAATCATGAACATAATGTTATATATACCATTAGAAAACATGTTTAATTGTCTTTCAAATGGCATGTAAGATTATAATCTGTTGTTGTAATACAAGTTAAAGGTAATAAATTACCAAATAATTGGCAGTTAAATCGATCGGTATAACTATTGCGAGGGTCTTGAAATATAACTTCTGATAACGTCTATTTGCGGCATTAATTTACCAAAAATCATCACATTTAAACATCATTATTCTACTTGAAATCCGTAAAGCCCCTTAAAGCCCTTGGCCTACGTGTTCTTATTATAGTATTCTAGGAGGCGATTCTGGCACCAAAAAATCAAAATCAAAATCGAATATTCATATTTCCTATTATGAATAAGACAACAGGGCATGCACCAGATATTGAAACCCTTTCAAATGATATAACATGTCCATATGATGCCCTTATTTACTGTTTGTCTCTGAAATCTCGCAGATTGTACTGGAGACTTGGCTGACGTCGTCTTCGTTGTCGACGCCTCGGGAAGTATTCGGTCAGAGAACTTCGATAGCGTCAAGAACTTTGTGACGTCAATCATCGGAGGACTAGACGTCAACTCACGACGTTTCCGCGTCGGCGTTATGTCCTTCAGTGACAACCCCAACGAGATCTTCAAACTGAACCAGTACCAAAGAAGCACCGACATGCAGTTTGTAAGTTATGATATTATGTAAATGAATGATAGGTTGCTTGGTTGTTTGTTATGGCTGATTTGATACGGTATTATAGATGTGTTAATGTGGTTGTGAGGGAATGTGGAAATCAGTGGGAATAATTTACCTTATAGTTATAGCCTTGGGTTTCGATGCTAAGTGAACGGCCAAGTGAACTGTTGATTTAGAAATAATTTGGGACTTTCTACTAGTTTTACAATTGTATTCTGACCTTAAAAATTGTTTAAGGATAAGGATAGATGAAAGTTTCTTATACTAAAACGAAACATTCCTTTCGATCCTTGCATAGACTCATAATGGTCTTTTGAGATATTCAGGTTTCCAACCCTTGTCACTTATACACACTATCATATTGCTGTTAGGTTATTGCGTATACATGTATTGCAAAAGAATACCAACACTACATATACATCCATGTTCATTTACCGGCCTGAACCTAACCCCACTTTCCCTATACTACTACCCCTTCCTCCAGGCGGTGAACGCCATGCCCTACACGCGCGGTACCACCAACACGGCCGCCGCCCTCCGCTACGCCCGCCAGACGCTCTTCTCCTCCGGAAACGGAAACCGCGACAACGCGCGCGACATCCTCGTCGTCATCACCGACGGCGCGTCCAACGACGCGCGGCGGACCCTGGAGGAGGCGCGGATCACCCGCCTGGCGGGGATCCACGTGATTACCGTCGGGGTGGGCAACTGGCTGGACCAGTACGAGCTGGAGGCGATGGCCAGTTACCCGACGGAGAGGAACAGGTACCATGTGAGGAACTTCAACGACCTGGCCGGGCTGAGCGACACGCTCAGGAGCATCGTGTGCGACAGTGAGTAGCTCGCGGTTCTATTTTTAGATTGGGATGAATAGCTCGTGCAATGAATTTGAGATGGGAAAGCGTTGTCTTGGCCGCATTTGTCTTGATTAGAAATCGTTTTTGCATGTGCTCCAACAATCAGAAAGGCATGTGTTAACCGGTTTTTCTTTGCAATTATGTAAATGAATAGCACAGAATTTTAGCACTTTAGATTCATAACGTACATCCATTCGTTTGTACCTATACTTCTGATATGGTCATTAAATGAAAATTACAATTGGTCATAAAGTACGTAGGCCTATATAGGTATTCAATACATTTACTTTCCTGGGACTTCCGGATTCCAGATCGACATTGATAAAAATAACCCTTTTACTCATTGTTTTCAGATGTCAATGAATGCTCAAGCAACCCTTGCAGAAACGGCGCCACCTGCATTAATAAGATCGGTTACTACGTGTGTCGGTGTCCTCCAGGGTTCTCCGGGATCAACTGTGAAAGAAGTAGGTTGAAAAACAAGTTACCTGTTTGTTGAAATCGTTAACATGATAAAAATCTATAGTTGGTCTCATTATGTAGACGTACAAAAATGACAGATGGTGACGCTCATTATGGCGGAATGCATCTATTGCAATAAAAAACACTTACATCAGTTTCAACTGAAAAGGACATATGTTCAAAAATATAAGAAGTAAATCCCTTTCTTAATTTAAGTGTCATGTCCACACAGCTTCAGAGGTTGGGGGGGGGGGTTATGAAATGTATAACTTATACCGCTAATCATTATCAAAATCAAATAATTGAACTAGAATAGCAGAATTAAAGAAGATTGCAACATTTGATCCAGAGCATGCAAACTGTCCCATGGAAGCCACTAACAATATTAATAACAGAATGCATATAACCTTACAACATCTCATCTACAGCATGCCGCGTGTCCGGTGACGTCGCAATCGTACTCGACGCCTCTGGCAGCATTGGAAAGGCTAACTTTGACCGCATGTTGGACTATTTGACCAATGTGGTCCTGAATCTGGACGTGGACAACGGTAACAGCGGTAACCAAGGGGTACGCGTTGCCATGGTAACCTACTCGAACACACCCCAGAGGCAGTTTGCCCTTAACGACCACCAGAGTAAGGAGAATATACTGAATGCCCTGAGGATTAGTTATACAGGGGGCACCACCGACACTGCCGCCGCCCTCAGGTGAGTTCGATTGAACCACTCAGGATCACTGCCTACATTATAAATGGGTTGGTTGGTTGGTAATTGGGGTTTTACACCGTATCAACATCTATGGTCATATCACGGTGAGAACAAGGTCTTGACAATTCTGTTTGTTTGATGATAGCATCTATGAAATGATTTTATCTATGAGAAGGTAGAGACCATACCTCTGCACTTTTACTGAGGCAGATGTTCTTTAATGTGCAGGGTCCCATAGGTAGGGCCCTAGACACAACTGCCGGTTGCTATAGGAGCCTTTGATAACCCAGTCGTTGTCACTGGGAGACACACAGAGGGGAGTAGTAGCCAGCTCAGCCCAGAATCGAACCCCAACCACCCATACTGCAGACAGATGCACTAACCACTTCACCACCCCACACGCCTACATTATAAATGGGAGATGGGATTTAATTTATTCGTTTTTATCGATATACAACTTCATATACATAATTGATGATATTTACATTGCAGTGGTGTTATGATGGTTTTGAATTAAGATTATTGATTAAATATGTTTAGATGTTCAATGTGATAAGGATGAATGCGAACTTTAGTCAAAAAAGCAGAGTTATACCATTTAACATTATATAACAAGCAGTGGTTGAAATTGTAATCATGTGTAGGTCTTTACCGTAGTCTTTCTTTCATTTGTATAACTAAACAATACCATTAGGATAAATGGGTTAATTGTGTTGATAAGCCTATTTCAATGTAATTACGACAGAAGAGACAGATTTAGAGGATGGAGTTAGTTCAAGTAATTTCAAAGGCAGGAACCTTGCCATTTGAAATTTGAATATCATTTTAGCCATAATATCAACTGTAGGATGTAAGAAAGTAGCGCAAATTATACTTTTCTTTCTTTCCATTCGGAAGGGCATATCAGTTATTCAAAAGATATCATTTCACATCTTTGCAACACTGCAAGCGGTCTATTTGTAGTTGATATTGTGATCACATATAGGCCTTTACCGTGCTAGTAATTGTTTACTTACAAATGAAAGAAATGATTACAGTAAATGCCTACATGTGATTATAATTTTAATCACCAATTAATAACATTGACTCATTGCCAACGTATACCTAGGTACGCAGGAAGGCCTACACAAAGTTTAGGGAGGGATTAACGACTACAGTCAAAGAATGTGCTGTATCTAATAGCCATAACTATGTAAACAGAACATTGTTTACAAGGAACAGAATCTCGAAGAAGAGATAAACAATTATACACAGATAATTCACTAGATTTAACGATCATTATTGCGGAAAAAAACCTGTACTTAGAGCATTATCCTAAAACATTTGCAATGCAAAGCAAAGCATTATCTGGCTACAAAGAAAATCATTTGTCAGATGGCAAATTAGCCATATTGGTTAAACAGCCATAGTACCACACACCTTCACGTCTTTGGTAACCTTATCATGACCCTGATCAAATATAACTGTTGATGATTAATGATTAACCGGAACTAATTACTTGGCAAATGAGGCCATTCGGTCTCATAATCAGAGGGTAACAGGCGTCACCCAATAATTGGTGTCTGAAGTACAACACAAGATGAATGGATTACATAAATATGTTGACGTGCAGAGCATAATATTTACTTAATTGAAAGTGTTGTCATGAATAGGCTCCATTGCATTGTGCTATGGGTGGGCGTCCAAAGGGGAAAATGTGTATGATTACACACCTTACAATACCATTTGTTGTCATTTTTGACACACTAATCATATGCTATACTCACAGATAACTGTTCTCTATGTATAATTATGTTACAACTCATGTATGTCCTATTATAACAACCTCTGATATTATCATGAAAATAATTCTTGGCCCACTTCTAAAGTTGTAACAACAGCTTAAAAATGTTGTTTATTAAATAACTGCATAGAGGTGCAACACCAACTGATCTTGCAAACAACTAAAGTATATCTACAGAGGGACCCCTTAAAGGAAGATATGCACATATTATTTCTCTATAGAGTTAAAAGATGAAAATGAAAACAAACATTAAGGGCGCCCACTGCATTCCTTTCACTACTATTTTTGTTATGTATCCATGCATGTAATGATGAACTAGAACAGTAGGCCATATTCCACTATACCTTTTTGACGCAAGCAATTTCAAACAATTCATAGTGGAATATACAAAAGTCCTCCTAGAAACGAAAGCATATTTGTGTGAATTATCTATGGGCTGTATCAATTGACTGACACCAACATGTTGATATCCAAAACGCAAACCCATTGAGTTGACACCTATAGAGCTATTCTTTGGGTCGGTAATCCGGGCATTTTCGCGTAGGTGGCGCTGCTGTACTGGTCATCGTTGGTGAATACAACACCATAGGTGCAATGCTTAAGAATCAGAGTTTAGGCTGTGGCTGCTAAATGGGAGTATTGATAAGAAATTTTGAAACTGTATTATATTGTACACAAAATTATGGTTAGAATCATGTAAAACTTTGTAAATAATTACATATTCTTTGTGTATTTTTCATTGTTTTTGTGTTTTCCCGCCACTCCTCCCCATAGGCTTATCACTGGTCGCTAGGGGGTTGTTGTCACCCACAATGGCGGCCTGATAAGAGATCTGTGCCTAGCGACGGCCTATACCGAACCAAAGAATTGCAAGTGCTATCCAACACACAGTGGAATATGGCCTTAACTGTAGAACCATGGCATCACAAGAGTCAATTTCACCATACATGAACTATACAATCCAGTAGTTTGTAACATGCGTGATGTCACTTTCATTGTCAGCATACATGAGAATGTTTGCCCATTTTACAGGTATGTCCGTGAGCAGATCTTCCAGCCGTCGGCCGGTGACCGTCCCCAGGTCCAGAACTACGCCTTCGTCCTCACCGACGGCCGCTCCAACGACCCTGCCGCCACCTGGAACCAGGCCATCGAACTACGCAACGCCGGCACATTGTAAGTCAATCTCGGCACATTGTAAAGATATGGGGAAGTGGGGAGTATTCTTTTAAGGAACCTAAATTACTTTAGGTTAGCCTGTATTCCACTAAGCCATTTTCGCTACCAAAATTTTGTTATTTTCTAGATCTTCATTAGGAATAGGTGTGTTACAGGAACCCATACAAATTACACACCATTTGAAAGATAATTCAAAATTCTTTCTAATGATATATATATATATATATATATATATATATATATTTATATAATACCTCTACAATATGCCATTTTTCATAGTTAATTCGTAAAGTGGAAACGGCTTTTATTTGGTGCACATTCCCGTCCTATCAATTGGCCTAGATCAACGAAAAGAGCACGTGAAGAATGTGAAATAGATCTAATGGGCGCGACCCAACAAACAATTATTTATTTATACATACAAAAAGATTCTGCTTCCAGGAGAATCTAAAACATTACATTTTGCATGGATTGGGTTTTCCTGAAAGATAGCCTTTTTGACTCTTTACGGTTAAGAGTTGGTTTAAATGTTTTAAGATTATGACGTACTCCTGTTGATTCTTACAGCGTGCTTGTCCTTGGCATCACTGACGGAGTGTCCACCATGGAGCTTAACTCCATTGCCTCCGACCCCGTGGACAAGAACGTCATCACCATCAACGACTTCCAGACCCTACCCACCACCCTGGAGAGCGTGGCCGACGGACTCTGCAACAGTGAGTTATATTCATATTGATATAAAATCAGATACTTGACAATTCAAGAATGAACTGGATTTTCAAATGCATGTTAAGGTTGCTGTTCACAGAGTTAATGGTCTTTTCCCTATCAATAATTCACAAGGATAATATGGCATTTGAGTTTTGTCATCGTGCATGATAGTGTATGACAACCCCGAAAACAAACGACTAAAACAAAGGCGGCAGCAGCGGCAGAGGAGAGGGATATCATGGGGTTACTCTCTAGAATTCAGCAAGATCTGAACTCACTGAAGGTTGACGGTGGAAATCTGAAATCAACATTAAGTAACATGAGGGCAGAATCGATTACAAAACAGGATCTGGAGGTAGTCATGGTATCAATGCATGAAGAAATGAAGGCTACACATGCAGATCAAGTTGCGTTGATTGAGAGGGCACAAACAAGAATCTCTGAGAATACCCAGAAAATTGAGAACAACTCAATAACACTCGAGGTACATGATTCAAGAATCTCTAGCCTGGAGAAAGATGTGCGCGACGACTTAGCACACTACAAAAAGTCGATCGAAGGCCTAGAAAGGAGATTGGATAACTATGTTCCACCACCATCTTTTCTACCCACTGCTGAAAGAGGCATGTCTGGTACGGAGACGGCCAGGGGGATCAGCACCGATGATAATAAATGCATTATCATTGAAGGACTTATGGAGAACCCGATCGAGGACCTGGAATCAACAGTATTTAATCTGATCTACGAGCTGGGAATACATATGACTGACTGCGACTACAACAAGATGGGACGGCTAGGACGTTGGAACCCAGCCAAGAAATGGCCCCGCCCAATCAAGGTGGAGATGCTGACAATGCACAAGACAAAGAAAATCCTAGCCTGCAGGGATTTCCTTAGACAGCACCAACGCTACCATAACGTCAAAATAAACCCCGACGAACCCAAAAACATCAGAGTGGGTAAAGCTATGCTAAGGCAAGAGGCAAAGCGCGCAAGGGAGGCAGGCAAAAGAGTTAAGCACACTCAAGACTCCCTTGAAGTAGATGGTGTGAAATATGATCCACTGACCATCCAGCCCATGCTAGCTAGTAGGGCACGACAAGCAGGTGCATCAGAACACAAACAATCCCCCCTCCATAATCCTAAATCACAGACAACAGTAGGCTTGGAGGGTCAACATAAGGTTGGAAAAGATGGCAACTACGTGAAATACGGCGAAGACCTGTGTGAACTTGACACACCCTACGGCTTAGCCTTCTTCACGGTGAGGAGCAGGCTAAGTAACTTCTACCCTTCGGTGGTGATTTTCAATGGGCGTAAGTACGAAACGGTTGAACATGGCTATCAAGCCGAAAAGGCCATCTGCGCTAAGGATTTTGCCAGATTAGCAGCAATCTTAGCAGCCCCAACAGCAGCCAGAGCCAAGGCCATTGGAAGTGAGATTCCTGACAGCATCAGATGGAATCATATCAAACTGGATCGTATGAGAGGGCTCTTGCATGCTAAATTCAAGCAAAATATCGCGCTGGGAGATTATCTCTGCTCACTGAAAGGCAAGGGACTTATAGAAGCTAGCACTGATCGATTCTGGGGAGCAGGGGCAACCTTACAAAGCGAAGAAATAGCCTCTGGTGGTTGGACCGGAAGGAATGAACTAGGGCGACTGCTTCAAATTGTACGGGATGATCTAATAAGAGAACGTGAAACGGACAATCTTAGCAAGGAAACTCGTAGTGTAGTGCCCCCACACACCCTGAACGACCAGGGAGGTGAAGGCAGACCGGTAGTAGCCGATGAATCCCCCTCACACCAGCATATGGATACACTAGAAGTAGAGCCCACGGGTGACCAACGACCCCCCAACTCAGACAACTTCTTTAATACTAAGTTATAAAGATGGATAGGATCACTGAAACAAGAACATTGCAACGGCAACAAGTGTAACCCCTGTTACCTAGTTGACCTGTACTAATGGATATTTATCCGCTGTGAACTGGAAAGCCCCCCGACCACTTTTAAATAGTTACTGATATTGATGGTCATAAGTAAAGCAGCATCGGAAAGACTCACATTAAGTGTAACCCCTGTTACCTTATATTGTTGCACTCTGGCTAACCACTTGACTCCAGGGGATGTCTAAAGTCCCCCAACTCACTCCACCCCAAACTTCCTAAAAAGACCCCAACGGACTGCCCATGGACCACGATTAGGATCACTGAAACAAGAACATTGCAACGGCAACCAGTGTAACCCCTGTTACCTAGTTGACCTGTACCAATGGATATTTACCCGCCAAACTGGAATACCCCCCGACAGTTTTTAAATTGTTATTGATATGGATGGATATTAGTAAAGCAGCATCGTAAAGACTCACATTGAGTGTAACCCCTGTTACCTTATGTGACGCAATCTGGCTAACCACTTAAGCAACTGATAAAAGCCCTAGAGTAACCCTTGTTACCGGGTGTTGAACGCTGGAAATTAAAGTACTTAAAACAAACTGTAAGTCAGTGTAACCCCTGTTACCTGACATATGACATACAATATAACTATATTTATGGGGTATATTAATATTTGGGTTGAGATGTGCGTGAACTAGAAACCTTGGTGGAAATCGTAAAGTAACCCTTGCTACTTACAACAATGAACTCTTCCACATAATGAACTGTGAATGATACATATTACAATGCAGTACCAGCTAAACAGTAGTGTAACCCCTGTTACCTACCTACAAAACAAAGTTGTTCGAGTTGAAACCCAAATTTAACATGGTATGTCAACCCTAAGGGATACATATGCATTGACACAAACAATATGTTGTGTCTAATTATATACTCTGAGTATTATGGTGGTCGACCTATATGAACAATCATAGAGTAGATCTTCTGGTAGGCCCCTGTCGGGACTTTACCACATCAGACTTGATCACGTGCTAAGCACTGTGATCAGTCAATTGTGTATGTGTAATATGTATATTCATTGTTTTACTGTCATTTTCATCATCATGTCACATACCTCATCATCATCCATGTTACCTTGGAATGTGCAGTTGATAATATATAGGTTCCTTATTCACCTGCTTTATATACGGAGTAACCGGAGTGGTCTATTAACCTACGTCCTACACCTTCATGATGGATACTTCTAAGAAACATAAAGGACTATTCATTGTCCATCTAAACATAAGGAGCATTCTAAAACACCAAGATGAACTTTTTATGCATTATGATGAAAGTGACTTTATATGCTTGACAGAATCATGGCTCACCAGTAGAGCTAATGATAATCTAATAGCCCAAGATGGATTTACAGTATATAGGCAAGACAGGATATTACCAGCCCGTGGGGGCGGTTTATTAATCTATGTCAAATCTGCAATCTCTCCATATGTCAAAATAATGCACAAGTTCAACATCTCGAACTCTGACTCTGAGCAACTTTGGTTAAAAGTGAGCCATCCGGGTAGGAAGACTCTATTAATAGCAGTGATATACAGACCCCCATCCGGTGTTTATCATAGCTTTCTGGAAAACCTAAATGAGACATTAAATTCCATTGAATGTGATAATATTAAAAATATGCCCGAATTGGTATTATGTGGTGACCTAAATATAGACCAGAAAAAGAAATGTTCTCCTGAATACCGGAAGTTGAAGGCGATTATAGATGACCATGGGCTGAGGCAATTGATCAAGAAACCTACCAGAGTAACTCATAGAAGTAAGAGTATAATAGACCTAATAATAACTAATATTCATGATCAGTTTGTCTTGGATAGTGGTGTTCATGACTGTGCAAATATCTCGGCTACAAACTCTCCAAGATCGTTCTTTAAACATTATAGACAATAAGCAAAACCCGACACTAAAAGCTGATGACCTGGCTAGGAAATATAGAATAGATCCTCTGAAAGAACGGAGGGTGGAACATATTTCATCATTAATGTACAGGTTATGTTCTGATCAAGAAAGGATCAATAAGACAAGACCTAGAGTCCACCTTCGGAGCAGAAACAAAATTAAATTTACAAATATCAAAAGAAAGTATCAAAAGTATCTGAAGAGCCCGTTGTCACGAGGTGTGACCAGTCACGGGATATGGTAACCTAGAGGGATTTTAGTCATTTTGCTCTAAGTCCATTATTAAATGAGCTATTGACGAAAACAAGCTAATAATGCGTATTTCCCTAAGAAATGTGACTTAGGCAGAATTTTCCAGAGATTAAGATTATGAGCAAAATATCACTCTATTTATTTATGAAAGTTGCATTGTGGGTAATCCTGTAAGGAACATCCATTTTTAAAAAAGTGCTGCAATAAGGAATGTTGTCATGTTACCATGGCAACAGAAAAAGGAATGTTCAGATTGCATAGAATATTTTTGTCAATTTTAATAACAGAAGTTTTTTACTTTCTGATAGTAAAAACTGTTATTTAAATGAAGATCTGTGTGAAAAGTTATTGTATTTTAAATAATTTTGATAAGCAAGAAAATTGTAATCTTTAATTAAGTATCGTTTGGTTCAAGGAGCTATAATATGGAAATGGAGCACAAATGGTAAAACAAAGGTGTACCAATGTGTACCGCATAGAAGATTTCAAACTCCCATATCTCAGCCTATAATGGTAATATTTATAAATGGTTTGCATTGTCTGAAAGGTAGGAATACAAATTCAAATTCATACTTTCCCCCTCTAGGACACCAATTCCCATGACTGGTCACAGGTATCGCACTGTGGGACTGTCTTCCTGAAAGTCTGCAGAGGTCGACCACCAAAGTAAAGTTTAAAAGAGGTATTAAATGCTTATTGACCCGCCTATGTAATCAACGGAACAGGCTATGATTTTGTATGTCATCATCATTCATCATACCATCACTTTTCATCATCATAACTATCATATCAACAGGAAGACCATGTATGTAACCTGCGTGATGTTGAAAATAAACGAATTTAAAAAAAAAAAAAAAAAAAAATCTATGTGTAATCAGAATATTACACTGATTGAGCAAAATTTGGTTGGAGTATTATCAATTTATACATCAAAATCATGAATATACCAAAACCAACATAGGCTATATTTGACAAATCATATCCTAGATTATATCTAAGTATACACCCTCCACACGAATCTGCACAATTGCCCCCCCCCCCCCCAATAGACGCCTCGTACCCAAAACTATAGGCCTTACGCCATTGAAAAGCATTGCCCTTTTCATTGCTCCAGACATATCCGCTAGCAGGGCGCCACACAAAGATCTATAGATGACACTTTAGTAAGACGGATTATTGCAATGACTTTGAATTTAATCATGGTAACAGCTACTTTAATCAGAATCATCGCAACAAGGCACATAGGAACTATATCACCTGGCTTTAACTGACACTTTTTCTCATGTTCTCAGATGGAAACGAGTGTCAACCCAACCCCTGTAATGGAGCCCAATGTCGGGATGTCCTGAACGGCTACACATGTGCCCCCTGCCCGCGGGACCGAAGCGGAGCCAACTGCGAGCGAAGTAAGTATACAGTATTTTAATATTTCAATATTTTTTGATTGACTGATTGATCATTTTAATTGATTGATTGATTGATTGATCATTTGATTGATTGATCATTTGATTTACTGATCATTAATTTAAATTGATTTATTATAATTATCAGTTGAATAAATCCTTGAAATAATTATTTTTCCTTCATTATGATTATCCTATAAAGTCTCAAGAATACATACTTTAAATCTTCTACAAACTTTCTTTTCATATTGGGTCTACTTTGCTCTGAAGATTGTTAAATAAAATTTGGTCACTTCATTAGCAGTTTACTATACCTACTTTTCCTCATCTTTCCATAGGGGCCAGTGGAATGATTGACCTTGTGTTCGTCATTGACGCCTCAGGCAGCATCAGAAACGAGCGCTTCCCAGTGGTGCTCAACTTCATTACCTCCATTGTCGCCCAGTTAGATGTGCACCCAGACCGTACCCGGGTTGGGGCCATCTGGTTCAGTGATACAGCCGGGGTACAGTTTAACCTGAACCAGTACAGAACCAGACAGGTACAGCTTGAAAACGTTTTAAACCCTAGGACATTATATGGGACAGTATTAATAGGTCTAGTTATCGTACTTTTAGTTGAGAGCCTGAATTATAATAATTATAAGGAAGTAATATAAGACTTATAAGACTTTTTGATATCGAAAGAAACGTACAACAAATCATTACGATATTGAAAGAGAGAATGTATTGAGTAATGTCCTCATTGAGTGATTCAAAATTAAGTATACTTTAGCAGTAAACCTTTCCATGTACAGTTATGGGTCATCCAAAGGTACCAATAGCCACATCCTATTCAGATAGCAAATGTGACACATTGTCCGGCTTTCCATGCTTTATCATCCAAAAAAAAGTTATCGATCTAAAACTATCATTCTCAAAATGTTAAAACCTTCAAATATCTCGCATACATCCCCCATATACTTGTCTGCGCTTTATCAATTCAACATAGAACAAATTGCTTCATTCTGGAAATTAAAAATACAATTCCAATCAATTAAATCAATAATCAATTTCCATCCATCAGGACGTCATCCAATCCATCATGCGCATCCGGTTCCGCGGCGGACGCACGCACACTTCCGCCGCGCTACGTCTACTTCCGGGCATGTACACTTCCGCTAATGGCGCCCGAGAAACTGCCGCCCGTATCACCATCGTCTTCTCAGACGGCAACTCCAACATCAACCCAGAGCGAACTGTGCCCGACGCCATCAACGTTAAGATCAACACCGGCGTGCACATGATGGTTGTTTCCGTGGGTACCCTCCTGAACAGGCTGGAACTGGAAGGCATGGCCAGCGCCCCTGTTGCTGCTAACTTGTTCGCAGTGGAGAGCATTAATAACTTGAACAGCATCGTTGACGTTGTGACCTCCGCCGCTTTTGATGGTATGATATGTTAATATGCTATCCTCCTATATAATTATAAAGCCTGGTTATATTCCATTTGGCGAATCTGACTGCCCGCAATTTGTTAATGTGTGACTATTCACTATATTTCTATGGCAAAATACCATGCACCCTGTGTATGCTTTGAAAGAAAATTAAGGTAGAAAGAAATAGACAATTGCAGCTTGTCCTCATTAATGAATTGACTTTGTTATGATGACGTATGCAATTTTCATGATAGTATGTACATCAAAGTAGATCCACTACCATAATATATTGAGTGACCTTTTCGCCCTGCAGGCTTTACGCATAGAAAGGGGAATAAGACCTGGTATCTTCTAACATTATTTATAGTATTAAAAGCATAATGGAACACGCACTCCATATCTAGGAGGATATCCCCCAAAACTTTCACAGTAGTTAGTGTCTAACAAAACGCCTATAGTATTATGTATACAGATCTACAAGTGCTTGGCATTTTAAAGAACAGATGTTTCATATAAGTACTGACCATATATGCATGTATGAATAGAATAGGTGAGATGTATAACGATGCATGGTTCCTTTCACTTTAACAGAGAGGGACGAGTGTAACTCCAATCCTTGTGTCAATGGTGGAAACTGCCTCAACTCCCTGCAGCGATTTGTTTGCTTCTGTCAACCAGGATTTACCGGTGTAACCTGCAACAGGCGTAAGTATAGGAATTGACTCTAGTTATTCAAACTTATGATTATTGTATGTCATAAAGGAAAGGAAATGGGTCTTGGGTGTGTGCGCCACATTCATATGCATATATATGGCACTATTAATTAAGAATTAAATGTCATATTCTCTTATGTGTATACTGTGTATGGATATAGATGTAATTGTAATCGGCAAAGAAATATAGAAAGGTTAAATATGAAAAAGATGTTTATACTTTTTATTACCGGACGACCCACATACCAATCTATTTAATGCAATAGAAATACATTTTAAAACACGTAAACTGATTTAAAAAATGAATGATGGGCGCAGGTACGGGAAACATGTACTATAACTCTTTAAGACATCTCCCTGCATGAGTATTGGTATGTCTTTACCAATGACATAATCAATAAACATAGTAGAATCCTAAATATCAGAGGCAAATGGAAGAAAAAGACAAAATTTAATGCTAATTAATTTCATTACATATCATTATATTTGTGCACATATATTATGTGCTTGAGAAAAAAGAATCACAACCTAGAAACCTTGATAGCATTATAATAGGTATCTTTTTCTTGCAGGGTGTTCAAGGCAATTGGACATTGCATTCGTTCTCGATCTGTCCGGGTCGGTTGAAGAAAACAATAGGCTTATCATGGAGTTTGCTCGTCGTGTCGTGTATGGACTCGACTTTAGCCTGGACAGAGCACGAGTAGCAGTCATTGCATTTGCTGACCAGGTCATAAGTCAGTTTTACCTTAATGAGTACCAGGTTAGTAAAGTTTTACCTCGATAATCAGCTGATAATGAATGCGTTTAATTGGTTGAAGGGTTATACTAGAAAAGGTCAATAATTATATTTACTGGGAAATGGAGTTCATAGAGAATAACACCGAATGACTGCCGATGAATAGACGTTTGTTTTATACTCATTTATAGACACTTTACTGATATTTTCTTTAAGAATTTATACTTCTTGAAAGAAAAATGTATTAGACCATGGCTATTTTTCACTTCAAATATGTAGAAGAACTGCATCTATAGTAAGCCTGAACTGTTACAATAGAGTTTATAGTTATATACTCCTATATGGAACACGTTGCAATGCGTCAGTCACTTATTACATTCAGTCTACACTCCTAAGAAACAAGCTACAATGTATCACTCACCTTTCTCAATCAGTGCATCAGTGCAATACAATGCATCAGTCACCTTTCTCAATCAGTCTACACTCCTTAGGAACAATTTTCAATGCATCATTTACCTATCTCAAGAAACAGGTTACAATGCACCAGTCACTCATCTCAATGGTACCTTATTCTTTTTTAACAGAACAAGGAGGCGGTCCTTACAGCCCTCAGCTTCTCCAACCATGGAGGAAGAACCAACATCGCCCAGGCACTACGGCGCACGCGCGATGAGATCTTCCGAGGATCTAGGGGCGATAGGTCCGGAGTCAGAAATGTCGCCATTTTGGTTTCTGGTAAGTTTGATAAAAGTTTGATATAATTATTCTTAAAACTGCTATCACTATATTTGCTAAACTTGACTAAAACTTCATACAATTGTTAAAGCGGTCAATTGGCTGAGAACTATCAGTTGCTGCACAGTGATTAGGATTATGCGACAAAGACACGTTGAACAATCAAAGAAATGAATATAATTATCTGAAGTGTAATACAATGTGTTAAGTTTTAATGTACAGAGGGAACAAGGCCGGGCCCTGACCTTTTCACAACTTGTGATAGACGCAACAAAAACATAACAGCCTGGTTGACGATCAATAATGATTATTCAATCCCTATTTACTCTTTCAACAGTTAGGCCTAATATTCATGACTCACTTACTTCCGCGCCAACAAAATTAATCCACATCACAATGTCCCCGCTTCTTCTCCCATAGATGGCCACTCCACACTAAACGAGCAGGGGGTCATGAACGAGGCGCGCATTACGAAGAGGGCGGGTATCGAGCTCTATGCCGTGGCCGTCGGCTTAGACGTCAACGTCGGCGAACTCAACGACATCGCCTCAGACCCCGACAACGACTATGTGACGAGCCTGCGATCTCAGTCGGACCTGGAGAGCGCCTCGGGCAGGCTGCTCGACCAGCTCTGTGCCTAAACATGTGAGCAGCTCAGTGTGTTTATTTTTTAGATCATAAGGAGTTGCTCAAAATCTCAATTATCTCTATTTTGTTAAAAAGTGCTCAAGGAGCTTCGAGAGTAGCAACATTTTAAAATTTTTCTTATAATTTTTACTATAACGTTGCAGCAACGTTCTGCAAAGTTCTGGTTTGGTTCTTGTTACGTTCTTTTGATGGCACCCAAAAATGTCTTTAGAACCAAACATTGTGATGTTGCACTATAACGTTATTGTGATGTTATTGTAACATTCTTTCATGTTATAATAACGTTATTATGACATTCATTATTGGTGAGGTCTCAACATTACTAAAAATGGTATGTTATTAATACATTTTTTTAAAAATAAGTCTCAACCTTACCTAAAATAATGTCACAGTTACGTGAGAATTGGGCAGATGATACACTAACCGAAAAAGTATGGTCGCAGAACGCTCCTGTTACGTCGCTGCTTGCCTGAGCAGGCTCTGCCTGAATATTATGATTTCACATATATCTAAATATAATTATATGCTGTTTATAGTTTAAAAGCTTTAAAATAATTCACTCTGAATATGCCCTAAAATGCCAAATGACTCAACTTTCATGTGCTCCTTTGTTTTCTCCCACAGATCAATCGACTACTTATAGTTCCGAGTAGCTCACTTCGTTTACTGGACCTTCAGTGAGCTGCTCCTCTGCAGAATTTATCAATGAGTTGGAAGGAGCTGCTCATTGCCAGTACACTGTGTATACTTACGTCATTCCACGCTGGATTTGGGGGCCTGGACACTGGAGACATTATCCACTAGCCTACCACGCCTGCCCTACGCTTTATTCCCGCACTGCCACCCACTCACAGGTCTCGCTGACGCTTCTAGCTAGGTTCTCACTATGTTATGTGATCCTTGTAGTATTGTTACGGTGATCCATTTCAAATGCAAAGTGTTTTTTAGGATTGATAGTGATGCACAAAGTTTTTTTCTAAGCTACAAGGAACCACTTTATATTCATCAAATACATTGGAGAAAGTTTGAATTCCATTTCAAAGACAGGTGCATACAAAATGATTTTTTTTATATCTCTGCCCATTCTTCGGGATGAATATATGTCTCTGCATAGCACTATGATAGCGACTCGCAATTGGTAATGCTTTATTTCTGATTGCACCAAAAAAGGCAGTTATTCTTTCCAAATAATAGAAGTCTTCCATCAAGGATCAGTGCAGGCGGTCACATACTGAGAATCTTGCTTAACTCCCGTGGCTCCCCCTGTACAGTATAACAAGAAATCCACCAGCTCAGACTCTCCCAGCCGAGTAGGGATTAAAATACGAATACTTCAGTGCTTGGAGAGTGTGGCTGGGGGCTCCTGTGCGAGACGCTGGCTGGAATGTTGACTTCCGGCCAAAGGGGCAACTATATAGATTAATTAACTCATTTGCTATCATATCATGTGCACTGTGATTGACATTATTTTCCATTGAACCTATCTGTGACTGTATTCTCCTATGAAATCAAATCATGTTTGTATGGATTTTTGTAACAGATATTTATCACTAAAATCACCTAACAGCAAAAGGCCATGAAACGCACATCCATGTAGGTCTAGGTATCTATTAAGGCCTATGTACTTTTTCGTGAATCTCATACAAAGATATAAGTATACATACTCATGACAACCTTGATCCACTTTTTAAGGGAATCGAGAAGATAATCTTTATTGGAAACGTCGAAGCAAGGCACTCCATTTGCTTGATATTTGAAATTGTAGAAATGTATCTTTACCTGTACATGTAGGCCTATTTCAATTTTTTATGTATATATAGATCTTTGGAGCACTAGCATATTACTCCTGTATTTAATATTTGTCTTTAACCCGAATAAATAAGAGGGAAAGTTCCGATAATCTTAGTAGGAGATTGAAGATTTTCAGTTAGGTCTAATTTGTGGTTTCTCACCTTTCAGGAGTATTGTTATGATAATTATTTAGAAAAAAAAATATTTGAATGAAACACCATGTCTTTCAGAGAGAGAATTCCCTTTATCAGGGACATTCAGCAATATAATATATACTCATACTATCATTCATTGTGTAACATGAAGCTTTGTATAGTTTACGTTAAGTATTCGTGAATGTATTCGTGTTTAGGAGAGAAAAGACGGAAAACGGTTGCAACAAAATCATGATATTTGCATGTGCGTATATTTTTACTACTGGAAAAGGGCCTCAACATTCGATAACATGCAGTAATGACGCAATATGATTATAGCAATATACAGTACATCTTTAGGAAATGAAAAGTATTATATTATTGTATGTTTATGTTTCTGTTGTTTTGTCATAACTAACCAAGGATATAAAAGACTGACTGTAGTATGACTGTATTTCTTTGTCTATTGTTCCAATAATTGATTATTATTTAAGTAAGTGTAAATCAGTCAATTAACCCAATGGACTATGTGTAAATGTCCTCGGGTAAACTTTAAAGAACTCTTGCCAAATTAACTTTAGAAGCCTGTATGAAGCCATTCAACCTACTCTGAAATTTGCTGTTCACAAATAACAGTTTTACCAAATAATAGTTTTGCTTGCATGTACCAAAATCTGATATGTTCCTCAAATATATCATACAACTAGAATGAAAACAAGGGATTACTAGAAAAGGAATATGTATTACATGTAGTAAGGTTATACAAAGCCATTGCTTTTGCAATATGCAGTAGCATCTCATGAGTTGAGTGTGTTTACATAGTCAATTTATGAGTATGATGGTATAAAAAACACTACAATTGTCTCAATGGCTGTCTTGTTCGAGAATTTGTTCACCCTTATTTTAAGTTTTCCTGGGTGTTATGGATGAGACTGTGTTTTACGGTATAACTGAAACTGACTTTATCATGAATTGTGAAACATCCTTGGTATGATATAATAAAATATGCTAACTTACTTAATGTTTTCCTCTTCTTATTTGATTGAAGACTAGGATGTATCATATCCCTTATTCCACATAACGATTTCGATGCTGGCGATTTTGTATTTACCTGACTTTCTCTGTGGATATGGCATGAAAACTTACTTCCTACAATTTGAAAGAAAATTGCAAGATCTTGATATTGATATCAAAATAATTATGTATGTATTTAAGCTTGATTCCCATTGCCAATTCAAAAAATGTAAAATACGGGCTTCAGTCAATCATTATTTTCAATCTGTCCCTACCCATGAAAGGCAGTTTGATGAAGTTCGGACTAGTAGTTTTCACTTAATATCAATTAATATCCACTATAGCAATGAATAGCTTGTATTTGGGGTTTAGGTTCTCGGGGTCTGGTTAGGATGAGGAGAGCATTGGGCCTTGTACCAGGCTGTAAGGTCCTGATGGTGTTGATAATGTAAACATTAAAATTTAATGTCCCATTTGTAATTATATTTACCGAAGGCATTTATAGGATTGGCTTTCACGTGCTGTGTTATGTAAACATATTTCCCACGGTTCTGATGATTGATCTTATTTCCAGAATATACATTTTGTTTCAATGCCAACACATCAACTACCTATGAAGGTATATATAGTTCATACAACTAACTATTTGTATATGAATATGTTTATGAATATGTGGTATTTTATATGTGCTAGTAAATATAATATTATTACCTCTTGTTACATAGCACTAAGGTGGTGGGGAGGAGTTCTAAATTATTCATCATAGGTTTCATAAAAAGGGTGATCAACTGTATTTCTACAATGGAAATTTCAGTGTATACCATCAGCTACTAACCAAAAATAAATGATGCATTGGGTATAAGTATGTTAATTGAGATGTTATTGTTTGAAAACAACAATTTTTAACATGGGAACCTATGGGCAGAAATACCTTTTTGTTTTAAGTAAATCAATGAAAAATGAAAACTTTAATTTAAAAGAAATCTGATATGGGGGTCCGATGCACAGGATTTAGATGTACATTTTACTCACTTACTGTTTGTGGTTTTGATAAGTATTAAAAAGGTTATATGCAAAAATGTACAAAATAAAGGCACCACCCCAGTTTCAGTGGAAGCAAAGTGTGTGCCGTGAGATTATACTGTTTCGCTTCTCTAGGCCCAATACGTGATATGCATTCGGCCCAATTCCTTTGCAATTGTTCTCCCCGTCTACCGTGGTATATATATACCTATTGCATAATGGAACATATCAGTAAAATACTATCAGGCTAATGCAATGCATAACGCATGTTATCCTCCCATAGGCCTAATGCGATAAATATAAATAACCATATAAATTAGTCAGTAACTGATCATAGATAGAGGATTAGGGTTGCAGCAGATTCTATAAATAAGCCTATTATTATAATAGAAATGCCGATATTTGGCAGCTTTTATCTTATGCAATTGCTCCCGAATGTTTGGATGGATCAAACGACCTAAAGGGTAATTTGTCCTTATTCAATAAGAGGATTCTCATCTTAAATTACCTAAACTTGATGTGCAGTACACGTACTTTAAAACAGGTCATCTCGCTGAACATAAAATCGGTCAATACACCTTTCTTATGACCCTGCGCAGAGCAGGTCTACTGTGTCGGAGACAAGGTGGCTGCCAGGCAGGAGCCCACCACCCTGGGCCAATGCATTTTTCATATAGGGTAACACAGGCACCATTTTGAACTTTAGTCTAAATCTCATAAATACACTAGCAAAAAAGCAAATTGATCATTTTTAGTCCCCATATCCATACGATTAATTCTTTGCAACAAGTAACCTACTTTCATGAGAAAAGATGTAGTTTAGATACACAAGGAACATTTCAGCTCAGCTTGACTATTTTGAAAGGGGGGCAACTCTAAAAACAAGTTAATTACATGGACTCACCAAGAGGGATTATTTTGGACCTTAGTCATGCACCACAACCACAATTACCCTTCCCCCCACATCCCATGCGACATACATAGTCCATTCGCTGCTAATAAGTACAGACCTTTGACCACCTGAGTGGGCACCAATTCTCACTACACTCTGCCTAGTGGTCAGTGCTGCAGACTGAATTGGACTGCATTCCTCTCACCAGGGTTCATATTTCTGCCAAGAGGGGGCGCCACCTTTAAAAAGAGGGCTATATATAACAATACACATGCATCAGTATTCTGTAGTAATCAACATTTTCTAACAGGTGGCAGCACTGATGTATCCATACATCCAGCCGCAGAAGTGCAGGGTCTGGTTGTGTTAGAGTTGACACGGCAGTTAGGGGAGGGGGTAAATGCTGAGCAATGATATCATCGACTTTGAAGAATGCCTTTATTGAGGCGTTTTCAAAAAGGATTTCCTCTTATGTATTTTCATATTGAAATCATAGTCAGAAACAGGCAGAAACAGATATTCCCAATTATGTGTCGAAATCAGAAACAGAATAGAAATATAGAATTGCTTGGTAAATATTTGACATTATTAGATCCTAGTTGAAAATGATCGTTTTGCATATCGGACCAGATTTTCTCCGTGCCTGGATGTGCTACCTGGGAGATTAACCTTCAACTCCTTCTGGTTTCAATGACTCTATCGAAAGACTGTGGGCTAAATGGGTATTCCCGATCACATGTGCTTAAGTTTACATAAGACCGTAGATTTGTCAGTAGAGCGGGCAACACATGAGTTAAACATGACCATTGATCTCTAAATTACAGCATTATACACATAACCCCTGTAGGTATTATCTCAGTAGTCAACGCGGATATATACGGATTAAGGCCCCCCACATTTGTTGATATAAGGGTTGGGGTACGACTTTGCCTATGGGTCAGTGTTGATAGAACAATGTTAATATTTACTTCATGGCTAGAATAAATATTGAACTATAAGGTTCAATTTTCCTGCCAATCATAAGTCTACCTTTTGTTAGCCTTCTGTTATTATGTTTCCAATAAACTAGCTTATAGCCGTTGATCACAGTCTTCAATCTTCTTCTTCGATCATTAATCGTCCTAGAACCTAGTACGTAATTCAGGCACAATAATGAACACTCGCGTGAAAGGATAATATTTATTAGTCCAAATGCATGTTGTATATGTCACTGAGTTTCTATTGACTAGTGCCAAGTCCGAGAGATGGTCCACTATACTCCATACAACTGATACTCCTAACGTGCCATCCTAACCGGCCCTGCTCACTCAGCCAGACCTGAGCTTGCTAAGCCCTCACATTTTAGAGTTGTCTTACGATATCTAGCTCACCCTCTTAGGAGCACTGACACAAACCGCGTATCTTATTTGCCTCGTCCCTATGACATCATCTCTACGCTCTCTAATCATTATACAGTAAGAGAGCCTATCTTGGTATGGGTCTAGCTTCTAACTGCAGCAAGCTAAGATATCAAACTATGCAATTAGACTGGCACCCACATCAGTACAATATAGAGTGATTGGAAATAACAAGGAATAACAGGTGATTGGTTTGGACATTAATATATATAGGATTATGTATTTTATCCTCCTAGTCACATCGATTTAAAAAGTTAAAAAGATGTTGCTTATGGTGGTTAGAATGCGAATGATTAATGGTTCGATTGCGCCGATTTATATAGTGAAGCATCTACAAATCTGAGTAACCATGAAGACTGGCCGGTTATGTCAACACTGCTCCTGAAATAAAAATGTTGATGTAGGTATCAATATTATAAAAAGGGAAAAAAGGAAAAGAAAAGGAGGAGTTCGAGGGCACAGCCCCTGTTTAATATGCAGTGTTTCAATCAAAATATTGAAAACAAACTAAAAGAAAGTGACGGCTATTGTCAATTTACCAAATCATATCATTGTACAAACTGTGATCTATAATGGCACCCTGCCGATGCGGGAGAGGCCTATGGTTCCGGCCTGGTGGTTCTATCCTGTTCAAAGGTTAGAACAATAGAATCTACCATCAAAGAATACTGATCTATTGCGGAGGGTGGTAGCATTTAACTGTGCGACCGGAGGTTGATTGTAATCACATTCCTCTTGTTTCTATTGAAACCTATTAAAAGTATATTTATAACAGTTGCTTGCTATCGGTTTTTCGTTGTGAACCCATTAGGCGAATTATATCGTTAAACAAGTTTCTGAATCCACTAAAATAGTACAAAATGACCGGAAACTTTTTAAAATAGGATTTCTGGTGGGGAGATGTAACTTGATTTCAGCGAATTTCAATCAGTTTTTATGGAGCTGCCATAACGGTGCTTTCAAAACAAAACACTACTTCCGCATATCATAGTGGGTAATATTAATGGTTATGCCAAGAAAGTGGATTCTGCATGCAAATAACAATCTTGGGCGGTGATATTGTGAGTCACATGAAATTGCCACTTATCGCGGCAACCCCTGAAAGTCCTTGCTGAACCCGAGTAGTATTCTGTTGTTTGATGTGGACCTTGGACAGTGCTCGATGACCCCAGGTTATTGGGCGACTCCCACTCTCTGGTGCATGGTGATACATTGGAGAGTGCTTAATTGCTTTCCCCAACCTATATTGTGGGTCTTTGGCAGCCCCGCTGCTGTTCTGATTTTAGATCAGAGGCCAGCATTATAGGGAGCATTAAAGTTCTGTTGTGGCGACGTCTTGGACAGCATGTGCTAACCAACCGAAACTGCGCGCCAGCGAGGCAGATTAGGCCTATATAGCCAACTTAACTTGAAAGCTAGCTTAGGGTATTACTGAGCACAGAGGTATTCCTTGGCCTTAATACAAGTATTAAGTGCAATGATAAGTCTCAAAGCTTTAATTGATCTAGATGGTACATTTAGCATTCAGCAAGGCTTCAGTACAGCACAGACGAACCAATCAAGAATTACACAGATCATGCACTGAAAACACAGACTCGTCAAAGACTTGTCAAATTGACAAGTTTAGTCTTGTCAAAGTGACGATGGCAAAACCAACGAGTTTGAAGATACTACCTCGTCAAAAACTCGTCGAACGTATGTTTCCTCGTCAAAAATTGTCAAATTTCTATATACATACTGTGTTGAATAACTACCCTTCGTTCACTTGCTTCCCCATGCTGCCCTATCCTGCCTACGAAATTAAACAATCTTGATCTTCCCAAGTCATTTGCAAGTTGTGCAGATGATCATTATAGAATATTCCCAAGAAAATAATGGAATTATCAACTGCATATATATTATTTCGACAGCATCTGGCCCAAGTCTAACCTCATGTTAAACCGTCTCTACATACAAAAAAGGTGGTATACCTTGGTATAACACCTCAAGGTATTTTATACATTGAGACTTGGGTGACACTGCCTCTGTATAACATACATTCAGGCTGGTTGCTCATGTGTGGGGACCAGTTCCGGCACAACACTATATAGTGTTGGAGTGTGGTGCACGTGGCGTGCGCCCCCTCCCTTATTTTGGTTAATTATTTATTTTTTGATACAAAACCTGGGTCCCCAGGTATGGGCGCCTCCCCTTTCTAGGAATCCTGGATCCGGCCCTGGTGGTCGCTCACCTGCTCACCCGAAGTGTAGTTGGTGTATTTCTCACTCATGTCTGGTAATATAGTTATCAAGGTTTGTGTTGCAAGCAAATCAATAGGCCTTCTGCACAGTGAAACGGTATTGATTAGGCCTACGTATCTTGTGGTGACAGACAGAAGTCTACATGACAGAAGTGGGAGGAAAAGTAGGGTTTAAAACCCTAAAAATAATTATTAGGGTTAAAAAACAGCTGTAGAATGGAATAGAGCAGGTGAGATCTACAGGCTGGCATCTCTCAAGAGTAGGCCTATTATTGAAATCTCGCACTTTCCCACACGAATGCGACGGCGATATATATGTTGACCCCAACATGGCAACGCCCATGTTTGTTTTGTTGCCCGTACATAATTATCTGCAAGGACTAGTTCTAGCAATTCCTTTCAAACCACCTGGCCGTTTTTCTGGGCTCTAGTCCGGTGAATTATTGAATGCAGGTAAAAGATAAATGGGTCTGCCATTAATTATCTACTATATGTAATAGGCATGGCAATGCGACAGCTTGTTATCGGAGGTAGTCCACATTTGCATTTAATTGCATACTCTACCTGTGAAATAATCAACCAGGTTTAACCTCTCGACTGATAACGTAGAGTTGCTGAATGAATTGCTGAGGTGACAAAATAGTAGGGTGTTTGAAGCTTAACATTGAAGTAACCTTTCTCATTCGAATGAAACACTGCAGATAATATGCATGTTATAATCTGTAATGTAATAATAAACATTAATGGAAGGGAAGTTTGGCAATCAAACTCATCCTGTAACGCAATCGAAACGAGTACGCCAAATTCACAAGCTTATATGTTTTGTTGTAATACCATTCCATCAAAGGCATTTTGTTCTGTTTGTATCGCTAATAAAACTTTACAATATTGATTTTCTGCAACTGGCCATTGGTAGTCTGGCCACTAAAAATCGACACGGCAACAGGAGCAATTCTTAAATTTGACATGCGACATTGGGGCTTGACGACATGACAGGTAGGTATTTCTTAAATTCAACATGTGACATTGCCAAAAAATAAGCGACAAAGACACGCGACATCAAGCGTTTTTAAAATTCGACACTTGACATGGGGACATCCATCTCATCTGAGATATGACTCAAAAGATGAGATCCGTCTACGTATCAGTATTCTTTGAGTTTGCTTAATGTTACTATTATCATGATAATTATGATCATTCCGTTCATATAGGAAACACAACCAAAGTCTGTCATCTCATAACCTATTAATTATAGTAATGTCCAACTCTTAATTGGCCCAGAGTGCAAAATTCTGATTAGCTGCCTGGAAACGCAAGTGATTATTATCAGAGAGTATTATTGAATTAAAAAAGATCAGCCAATGCAGTTATAAATGATGGTTTGTGCTTCACGATGTTTATCCAATATAGGAAGGGCATATTGAAACGATCGCTTGACAACTAATTATGATATTAGATTAAATCTCGTGTTGTACAAGATCACCGTTATGTGACCAGAGGAAGCTTGTGTTGAGTTATTTACTAAATTGGTATACCGTTCCATTTGGGCGACCACGAAAAGAAACACCCTATATACCTATACAATATCAGTTGTAAAGGTTGGCAGTTGATCAATATAGGTCTAATAACAGGTTCTAACTCGAGCAGGCTAATGCAAATCGATGTGGGAGAGGCTATTCAGCACCTTGCATTATTTAATTGTTAAGTATACGAATACAGGCATGCCTTGAAGTACCGGTACACTATATAGGCCTATAACTGTTAAATACAGTGAACACGATGGGTGTTATTTCATTGTTAGTTCATTGACCCAAGTTTAAATAAAAGAGAGTTACTATAATTATGATGTTTCATTGCTGCTTATCATCCATGCTATCATTCATGAAATTCTTATAAACATTCAAATGAAGTTCATGTTTCAAGTATAGAATATTGATATTTAGGTAGAGTCCTCCTCATCTAGGTGGTTCAAGGTCAAATGAAGACAGTCGCTTGCAGAGGCACAATAAAGTTGTTACTACTCCTAGCATTTGGTAGGTATACCTACACATTGCCTAGCTCACAGCCCAGTTTTAGTCCAACTAGAAAATTGTCACCATAATGCCACCCACGTAAGGTTTTCTCCACTAACTTCTGGATGTATACCTACCTCCATATAGTTTAAAGGTTCTTCTGTCTCTTCGCCCCGTCTTCTCAACAGGGTTCCTCATATATGCCATCTCTTCTGTATCATCTTTCCACTCTTTTCCCTTATAGCTAAGCATTTCAAGAGCAGATGCTACTATTACACATGCTTAGAAAGTAGATGTTGCCATCACACGTGCTCCCAATAAGCCCATTCCAGTTTAAATCAACATTAAGGTTTATTATGAAATATCCTTAGAATTGCTTCCTAGGTTATTCCCTGAAGAAAGTTGTATAACACAAAATTAATCAAAGCAATTTCATTGAAAGATCACTCCTAAAATGTGTAAAATATATTCTTATATTGGCCTTTTCCCCATAGGAACCAATGTTAAAGCCTGTCAGGCCAGCCTATAATGTCCACCCCTATTTTGCCCTGAAATACAGCATTTTGATTGGCTAGTAAACTTACAAATCTGTCAATTGATAAAGTTTAGGAAATCATGATTTTCAAGTTATATTTAAGGATATAGAAAAACATTATTCCTATCTTGCTTATTTCAGTAACCCCACTTCTTGGAAACGAGGATGGCTTATGCAGTTATTCTGTCCAACCCTTGTCCAACCTCGTACTATATACCCAATGTGGGATGGGCTTATTGCAGCCCCATCAGAACTCAAATAAAAAACTACTTCAAAATTATTGATGGCTCTTACTGTGATTATCTGTTCAATCAATGTGTTGGTGACATGACTTGGTGATCATTCCTTTTATCTTTTTCCCTGGATCTAAAACCTATCTACTACTTTCCTTTCCTTTTCTGATTACTCACAATCCTTACTCGCCATAGGGTACAAAAGCTAAAGCTAATCATAAAATAAATAACCATTCTAATTTCTACACTAAAAACACAAGGTCGTCAGAGGGCCAGTTTAGAGTTGTCAGAGGGTTGTCATGGGTGATTTTTGGGTTGTCATAGGTGACTTCTGGGTTGTCGCAAGGCTCATTTCAGGCCACTGATGCTGTGTGACAACCCTGCGACAACCCTAGTTTTGACACCAAGGTTATCAGAAGGTTGTCATAGGGTTGTTGAATTGACATCAAGGTTTCCAGAAGGTTGTCATAGGGTTGTTGATTTTGACACCACTTTTGACAACTTTGTGTTTTTAGTGTAGCCTGCACCATTTGCCGTGAACTGGTGAAGCTTCCTTACTACATTTTGACATTTACTACATTCCATTTCATGCATGAGGTTAATTTTGACCTCAGTGCAACAGCCACAGCAAGGCACTGAACCTACAAATAATACATACAAATAATTAATTGGTTCTATCTAGGGAGTCGTCGATGTAGAAGAAGAAGGACACAAAGGTTAATAGAATATTACAATAACCACCGACCTGTGGCTATGGTATCAACTTCCGGTCTATCCCTTTAGACTTAAGATCAAAGTTGGCAGTTCAAGCAAGCATAATGGGCTAGTCTTTAAAAGTAAATATGAATTATTGATACTTTAAGCATCCGCAATAGGCTGTTGGAGCTATATTAAGATATTCAGACACCAACGGCCCTGCATGGGACCGTTGCTCAGAAAACATGATGACCTCATCGCCACAACTGAAAGACTCATTTTATTGTGAAGTTGATTATGATAATAAGAAAATAACCAAATTTCGGTTGCTATATGTTTGAAAGACAATGTACAAAAAAAAGGTTTCCATCAATCCTACTGCTCATTGTATGTACACCTATCACTTGATTTGCTAAATATAGTAAATCGATGTATAAATTTATGGTACATCATGATTAACTATATATCAATTAAAAAATATAATTATTCGTTTCTCTTCCTGCTACATAGTTCGAGAATTCTATGTATATATGTATTAATGCATCGCCAGTGATCACAAACTTTGAAATGCGAGGTGGAAAGCAATTGAAAATGAGTCCTATGGGGGTCCAAAGGTGTTACATCCACCATCCCCATCCAATTTTGTTTGACACAAATTATGGATGATTTCCACATGCAAACACGCGCCAATTAATGCACGAAGTACTACGCCTACAACTACTTTCGGGAAATCCTGGACCCACCCCTGCCGTTCCTCATAATCTGATAATGACAGGGTATACGCCGTACCAAAGTCCAACTGCTTAAAAGGCGGAACACATGAAAACACAGTTATCCTCAAGTTTTCTTTGATAAAGCATCTTATTCTTACATTAATAAGATGACACGTCTTAATGTCCTTATGGGGTCGGATTCATGATTTCTAGAATAAAAAAGATAAGCTTAATCTTGTTTCTCTATTCTCTAAAAGAAGCGTAATCTTGTTTCTCTATTCTGATATTTGGCCCATTGTAGTTTATGGGATAGTACTTAATTGAGATTTATCAGAGGAATATCCTAGAAGGAGCGACATGCAGGCCCGGGCACATGAAATATTGGTACCATTAGGAAAAAATATACAATGGTGGAGTCCCGCTCATACAATATCCATTCCCCTTGTCAGGTCACACATTTAGGAAGTATTCATGTATACATGCGTCAGAGACACCATTTACCACAACAGCATCAACTATGCAAACTCATGAATGTAGAATAGGAATAGACTATTACAAGGTCATGCACGAAATGTACATGAGCACGTCGGTTAAACGGTCTGCTGCCTGTCTGCTGTTTGTATATATAGCTATAAAATTGTTATAGAGATATGGATATGTTCTAAAGACAACATTATAAATTTATTTTTCACCTACACGTACTTCTATGAACGATGACGACAACCATGCAATAATAAAATTACAAGGCTTGCATATGTGTTTGTGTTTGTGTTTGTGTTTGTGTTGCATGTGCATTTTGTTTAATTAATGAAGCCTATATATATAACCAGGCAGTAAGTACATGCGTGAATATCTATAGGCTGTCCTTGAGATGCCATATTGGCGACATAGACTGAGGAGGACATGGCCTACTTAAGACTGTACATAAGAGTGACGTATAGTTAGATCCTGGTTTCGAACACTTGTCCCATGTAGTAGAGTCCATATTTAATTTCGAAGTAGAGATAGTCATTATACGGATGTAGTCTCTTTGGTATACGCTATCTAAGTGTGTATTGTGCAAGATCAAACATAGGTAGGGTTTCATTAAGTTACGAATATATCAAGATTAGATTCTGTATAGGTGGACAAAAATGGTTATTGATTGCCTACGTGATGACTTAAAAATATCCCTCGATCCCATATCAATATAGATATGTGCTAAATGCATGTTAGCCTATATGACACAGAAGAATGCAAAAAAAATCCAAGAAGAAGAAACACAAATTAGGCCCCTCACTTTAAATAGTGAGTGGCCTTCTTGCTGTGGACACTAGGAAAAAAGTGAGGTAAGATAGGGCCTAATGCAGGCGCATGTCTATTTTTGGTAAAATTAGCCCCAAAATAAATACATGTACTGAAACTAGTTCCCTATATATAGCTCCCTCCTTAGAAATCACTTTGCAGAAAAGAACTGATATGTGATGATTAAAATTTAGACAATACAGAAATAGAGAAGAACATTTATTATGTATAGGTATACCTCATATCCAAAATATTTTGATTAAGCATTATGTAGGATGAAAATGCTGCTTGATAAACCAGGAGGTCCCAAATTGCTCAATGGGTAACCAATGATTGTGCATTTCCATGTAGAATAACTCAATTGCAAAATAGGCAAACACGTTTTGGGACTAGGCAACCACATACTTACTATACTTGCGCTTGCCATGCAGTGGGCAATTTTGTATATTAAAACGTTTTTGTTCGTCCATATAGTTGCAGGCCACCTATCCAGGCCACTATTGAAATAACTCGATCGGGCCTCCAGTCTACCCATTCAGGTGAAGTAGGCTGATATAGCAGTATTTAGATTTTAGGGGTTCAGCTGTAAAGTTTATTGCTTGGCTAGTATACACAAAAAAGGCCGGGCTGTGAAATCAACAAAGTCATGTGAAATTGTTCTCAAATTCGACAGTCTACACTGGGAGAAATCGGCCCAAAAAGGCCAAATTCGAGGACAAAGAAAAAGACATGCATGTGATAGAAATATTAAATTCGACCGGTGAAATTGAGACCCCACCCCCATGGATCCATGCCTCATTTGTTATGTGTTTTAAAGATAAAAGAAATTGTATGCTCACAGACTTGTATACAAGATCTCATTTCATATCTGCTAGATCAAAGACCTACAAAAAATCTATTTTAAAAGGGTCTTTTCGTGAATTAATCATAAAAAATAGAAAGTAGAGATTTTTTTCAAAGCCATTTGTAACTATTGTAGTAAAAAAAACGCGAACGTTTTAAATATTGAAATAGTAAATAGAATAGTGATGCTTGTGATGAAAGTGATAGGCTATATTATTCAATAAGGAAAGGTAGGAAAAAGGGTGCTCACCATTATGTTATGAACACTGACAAAATGAAATATCAAAATAATAGATAGACTTGAATAATAATAAAATGACATTATATATATATATATACATGTAGGGTGGTACCAAGGGCCAGGAGCTGAGACTGTCATAAAAACTTATGTATGTAACCATGAATTATGGCTGTGTCACTTAGGAGGTACCATGCCAGGAGGAGAAAAGAATCAACATAGAGGGTAATATATAAATACCAGTTGTAGCGGGAAAGCCGGGGAGAGTTAAGATCGAGCTAAAGAAGTAACAATTTTACACAGGAGCTAGGTTGAATAAGTCGGTGCTGGTGGCATTCTATGATGACCATGAGTTGTTAGGAGAGATACCTGTACACAGTAGGCTGTGGGTTTATTCCTATTGATGGATTAAGAAAATGCAATGCAGAGCTGAGGAACATAGACGTTTACTGAAATTGGCCATGCATGAATACATCCTGTGGTCAATTGCAACAAGCAATGTTCCAACGTTAACGAAGCCTTGTTTGATTGTGCAATGAAATCATTGTACCTTCACCTTTCTTGGATTCTTTAATAAAGTTTGAACCACTGCAAGTGAGTCTTTTCATCTAGACTTGAACATCCTGAATGAAGTGTAGTATACCCTCTACAGCTGGCTAGCATATCATAACTTTCAGGCAGGGACATTCAATTAATTGACAGACAACTCAAAAGAATAAAGTTATAAGAAGAACCGTTTATTATGCTTCCCCATTATAACAGTGATACAAAAGACTCTCGTTCAGTATATACAATTCTCCACCGGTCCCTCTTGGTTTGAGTATTTCACCTTTAAATCGTTTTAATTTCAAATACATATTTGGCCAAGAATAGGTAGGTACCTCATGTGCCCCGCCCCCCTAAATCTGCCATTAGATGCATATATGCCTATATGGGCCTATATGGTTTATGATACCTAATTTTAGAGCTAGGGTAGGCCCCTATATCGTGCATGATATTATTTAACTCAGTCACACTTTTCTGTTGCATTTATCTTTGCATTGTACACATTTATTTTTTCCATAGAGCATTATGATGAGCATATCTATAGTCCTAGTGATATTTCTTCACTGATAAGGAGAGGGAGTGGGGAGGAGGTGGGGGGGGCCGTCTAGATAGGGGGGTCCCCATAATATTATGTTGGATGTCGGATTTAAGAATTGGCAGTATGTCACCATGTCAAATTTGAGAATCATTCCTGTTGATTGTCATTAACTGCTATTGTACTGACGCGGGTGGCCAGTCCATGTATTTGGTATTACGGCATGAGCTTTAGAAGTGCACGTGCTAGCCATGTTTCACTTTGTCAATAGTGGAATGGGGGAGGAGCCACGGTGTGACGTACCATACTAAAAGACTGTGTTTCGCTCTCAGTCAGTCAGAGTTCACTGAAACGCTGTGTGAGTAACCATCCTGGAAAGGTTGGACCTTTAAGCTGTGTCTTTGGTTCTGGATAGAAGCAGAAAGATCATGTAGAGCGCGGGAGCGTTGACTGAATTTGTTTGAGGGGATTCCTACCTCGGGACTGATCATGGTCAATCGAGTTCTTGTCACGGGAAGACTATACACTGGATAAATAAACAAACAATATCCCAATGGCGGATCCGGGGGGGGGGGGGGGATGACCTCTCGTAGTTTTGACAAATCCGAGGAGAAATTTTGCAAGCTAAAATATGGGGGGTGGGGGCAGATATATTGCCCCTCCTAGAAGACGGACTCTGGATCCGCCCCTGTATCCTTTCATGCGAGTGTTCATGTCTTACATGATGTTGGAACTATAATTATGTATTGGATGACGGTAGTTGAAAGAGGAGGAGACTGCATTTTGGAGCTAGCTATTATCTATAACTTAACATGACTAATTACGTACACCACACATAACAGATAATTAACTCTCTATAGTTCACTATGTTGCATGTATATTCTAGGAATTAGCCCAGTCACTGTGTTTGATTTAAGAATAGGTTGTGTCGCACGTCACTAGGCCAAAAATTGGCCGTATTGCCATGTCAAATTCAGTGGTCTAGCTAGATCCATTACCCAAAGTCTCGCATAATACATTCAATCAATATTTATATCCAATCAAAAATAAAATCTCACCCCAAAATCGAGTTTTAAATTATAGGTGCTCAATGTCTAGGATAAGCCTGAACGTTGATATTTTCTATTGAGAACATTTAATTGTGCCCGGATTTTTAGGGTTGGCGAAAATTGTCAATAATGCCCCCCCCCCCCCAAAAAAAAAAAAAAAAAAAAAGAAGAAGAAGAAATCTTTAGAAATATAGGCCTAGTCTATATAGTGAGAATGTAGATATTTTCGCGTGTTTTGCGGATTTGCCTTGAAAGCCAAATTCGCGGAAATTTAACTTTGCGTTGCCAATGATAGGCCTAAAGTTATAGACACAAAATAGGATAGGGCCTACTAAAATATGTTTTCGCTTTGTACATATTGTTGCGGAATTTTAGTAGTCTAAACGCAAATTAAGCAAAAATATGTAGACATGTAGAGCGCGAAAATATCAGGCCCGTAGCCAGCGAGGGTTCAGGGGGTCGTATGAATCCCCCTCCTTGGAGGAACCTCCTTCTAATTCTTAATGTAAATTATGACACTAAATAATAATAATAATAAAAGGCCCTATGTATTTTAACTTTTAGCCCTTTTATTCAAAAAACGACCCCCCTCCCTTGAAAAAAGAAATTCTAGTCAAAAAACGAACCCTAGCTGGGCCCCTATGAGAAAAATCAGAAAAGCTGGCCACGGGCCTGAATATCTACGTTCACATTAATCTTTATATCTATTTTTTCAAATAGAATTTAGGCCTAATGGTGTAGAGAAGGGCCGGGCTTTGAAAAAGTGCATATTTCACATAATAAACGACAAAATTCTATCTATTTCAAAAATAATTTTAATCATTAAAAAAAGGAAGGTATCGATGAGCGGATTTTGGCACTTTTTTCCCTTGAGGATCAACCAATTTTTATGGTTTTTATGATATTTTAAAGGTTTTAATGGTCTTTAACCTCGAAAGTGACACAAAACATCTATATCTAAAAATAATTTGCTTAAACTGATTTTAAAAGTTTCAAAAAATGTCATAAAGAAATAGAATATGCTTTAGCCTCGAAAGTGACACAAAACATCTATATCTAAAAATAATTTGCTTAAACTGATTTTAAAAGTTTCAAAAAATGTCATAAAGAAATAGAATATGTACGCAGATGATAAATCTAAATGCATATTTCCTACACTATGCAAGAAAGCACGAATAATTTTTCTGTGTATTATTTTGTTATTATGTGATTAAAATGCATATTTCTGTTCAAAATTACTGGAAAATGCATATGAAACGTCCGAGATATCTTGGACATCTCACAAATTTATTTCATGCCATTAAAACAAGAATATTTAATTTGTTTATTATCTTTAGGGTCTGAACTAATAAAAGGGGTGCATTACTTGTCACAAATATGAAAAATATAATATTTGGCATATTATTTATGTTTATAAATCCTAAAAAAAAAAAGGGTTATTTTAATAGTGAAACGTCCGAGACGGAAAAAATGGAAAACTAAACTAAAAATTTTTCAAAATTTCATAGAAAAAAAAGTTGCCAATGGATTTTTATTATTTTTTTCTGTGTGGACGTTTATCAATCATATAATTCTTTTGCTGTTATAAAAAAGAAAAAAATCTCATTTTAGAGGGACTTTTCCCTACCAGTCTTCTTTAAGTCTCGGACGTTTCATCAATTTACCTAAAAAAAGAGACAAAAAAATATTTTTTGAAAATACTGATAATAATTTTTTTTAGTATTTCCCCAATATCCACCACGTATACGCTTTCTGAGAGACAACTATGATCAGGTAAATCTAAATCATTTTCAGATCAAAAAATTAAAAAAATCTTAAAAATTTGCATAAAGAAAAAGAAGAAAAAAAAAAATTGTATTTCTCTATATTTCAGTGAAAAATGAAAATAGACATGAAATTTAAAAGGATTCTCGTAGAATATATTGTTTAAAAGTTAATATATATTTATGAAATGAATTGTCAATGCCATTTCTTTTTATCTGATACAAAAAGACATTAAAAAGTCCAATTATGCACCTTTTTAAAGCCTGAACCTTCAATAAAAGTGCAAGTGTAAGTGTAAGTTAACTGTGTAAGGGCATTGAAGTAGACAGCAGTAGGTTTATGGGTGGGTTAGCTGGTGTAGGCTAGCCAGTAGAAGCTTATAGTGCCCTATATTTAGACAGGGGGCTGGAGGTAAACAGAGAAAGATTTGATGGGGTGGGAGAGTGGGAGGGTGTGATGGGGTGGGAGGGTGTGATGGGGTGGATGGGTACAGGATGGGTCACTGAACACACTGACCACCTGACCGCTAAGGGCGTGGACCGGACCAGTCCATTATGTCAAAGGGGGAGCAGGTTGATCAATCACGTTCGCCTACGCATCTAAAGCAACTATCACAAAAACACATCTAAAGCATAGACAGTTCAAATGGTAATATTCTTATACAAAATATCGTATTTTATTTTGATGATAGTTGGAATGATACATAATTTCAGGAAGAAATGTAGGTAAAAGAGGGTGAGTACGAAATTAATCTTGGAAATACTTTAGTTGATTAGTCGAACGCTCGTGGCGCCCACAAGTGCGCGCGGGCAGACGACACTTGATCAAGAAGGAACTTCCACGCTGGTCTCACAAGTCACAGACTTCTCAGACGTTTCACTTCGTTTCAACTCAAAGTCACACATCAAAATGGGTGAATTCACAAACGGCATCTTTGGTTGCTTCAACAACTGTGGACTTTGTGTGATCACCTACTTTGTGCCTTGTTACACGGCGGGAAAAGTTGCTGAGGCGGTCGGCGAGGGATGCTGCTTGTATGGCTTCTGCTCCATTCTCGGCCCCATCGGCATCTACACCCGCGCCTCCATCCGAGGAAAAGTCCGCGAACAAAAGGGAATTGAGGTAAGAAAATGGTCTTTAAAATCCATATATTTACCTCTTGGAAACCGCATTCTTAGGATCTTAAGGATAGTTGAGATTTGCACGTCGCAAGTCGTGGTTGAGCCAGGGGATTCAACTTTCTACTTGTAACTTCAAGTCAGAGAAGCAGGAAGTTGAGGAAGGAAGCGAAAATGTTGCCGGTTTCCTTCTCTTGAAACTCTGAAAGCTTCCCATTTACACTGTGATCGAGTGAAATTCAAATTCAAATGATGGTTCAACGTTTTCTTACTGGTTTAGATCTAGTTAAAGTTAACCACGAAATGCATAAGGTAGATCTAATTCGTTGATAAGGATATCGATCATGCTCCTTTTGGAACGTTTTTGATGAATCAATGGAGGGGCCCTTGCTTGGGCCGTCCCAATGCCCATGGCAATGTCGCCCTGTGTCTGAATCAATTCATTGTGCCCAAAGATTTTATAGTTCCTATGTAGGCCTACTATCGTTGTTATGCCCACGCAGGTATTGAAAACAGTTTTAAAGGTCAATGCGAATTTATTAACGTTACAAGTAAGTTACTATTTTTCCTGGTTTTCTTTTGACAAAGTGTCTGGAAAAGTCATCTTTTTGTACTGACGCGGATGGCCAGTCCATATTTGTTTGGCTTAGCAGCGTCATATTTATATCAGCACACACTTTAGCTGTAACTCTCTGTCAGTAACTGTTAGGGAGTTAGGAGGAGTTTACGTGTGACGTATCATACTAGAGTGGTGCCCAGCGCTCAAGCTAAGTCAGGGTTAGCTGAACAGTTGTGAGTTAACCATCCTGGAAAGGTTAGGTCTTAAAAGCTGAGTCCTGGATTGGAATAGAAGCAGAAAGACTAGAAAGGCGGGAGCATTGACAGAGTATGTTTTAGGGGATTCATCCTTGGAGCTGACCATTTTCTCTTTGAGATCTTGTCATGGAACGATAATACACAGGAGATAACTAAATAAAGAACATCCTTTCACGCGAGTGTTACGTCTTACAGTTACATGATGTGGAACTATAGTATGATTATGTATTGGAAGACACACAGTCAAACGTGGAGGAGACGGCGTACAGAGCTGGCTAGATCTATTATCCATAATTAACACGACTAATTAAGTACACCCTATATAAAGTAATAAACGGATAATATACTCTCTATAGTTCATTTTGGTACCCAGAAATGGCCAGAAAGGAATTCCCACCAAAATCCAAGCAAGCTTTGCAGCCGCTGGTAGGACCTTAATTGCATAAACCAACCAGCAGCCCAGGAACTATCAAAGGGGTTCCACGTGACATTAATAGATGGCCAATAAAAGAATTCCTTACAAAAATTTTTTGTACTCTTGTGGGTGTAAGGACCTATTATGATAGGTCCTTCTTACATAAGGACCTATTATGTAAGACAGTCTGGAAAGAACCCATAAGGGTTGGCCGGACGTTAAACTACCCCAACAAACAAACAAACTATTGTGTAACTGTAAGAGGTATCTAGGTCATAGAAGGACTAGAACTTCCGTTGACAGTAAACAATCCAAGGAGTGTGTCCACTCAACCACCCAGCCAACACTCCTGCTTGGCTACCAATCTATCTGCTTAAATTCCGGTGTAATTTGGTTTGGAATGTTTGGAGGTTAGCATTAATCCGGATATATTTGCCTCGCCTCCCGCAAGCCGTAATTCTTTTGAAATCAGCCATTACATGAAGTCTTGAAGAACTCATTTACTAGGATTTATAGGCCTAGGTCTTAGGCAGGGATCTTCCTAAGTGTGCGAGATGTGGGATTCCCGCAGCCGCATTAGGTTAACTTTCAGGGGGGCATTCCCACATTAAAAATCACAGAAACTAATTGAATAATACCCAAAAAGCCCCTGATTTGTAGAGATGTCTCCCTATGGATAAGCCTAATGGGTTTTTTTAGACTCAGAAGAGTTTTCTAAATTTAGGAAGATCCCTGCTTAGGCCAAAGAAAAATGAATTGTTGTGTTCTGGTAACAACAGCCAAATTTTTGGAATATATTTTTTATTGGCTGAAAATAGGGGCCTAGCCAAAATAAGTGAAAAATCGAAGAAATAATTGTGAAAAAATCTAGGGTCTAGATGGGGGGGGGGGGGGGGGGGGGGTCGTCTCCATGTCGCATGTAAAAGAAAAGGCCATGTTGCATGTCACTATATCCTGGCGGGCACGGTATAAAGAACCTCCCCAAGCCTATAGGGCGGACCTCACACCACTTTCAGGAGCCGCACGAACCAAAAAAAAAAAAAAAAAAAAATAGCATGTCACTAAATTTTCAAACATAATACATTGCTGTCTTTGTCACTAAGGTCTATGTCCCCTGTCGATTTTAGGAATTAGTCCTGCCGCCATGTCAAATTTAAGAAAAGCTCCTGTCGATGTTACTTAGTCCAAGATTGGCTGTGTCGCCGTGTCGATTTTAGTGGTCCACCCCCATTCCTTAGGCACAGTCCTTGACCTTGCTTCTCGAGTTCTTTCAATTTACAGTTATTGTCACCTGTCACAATATCAATTTTCCAGGATGTTTACCAATTCAGGCCAGAGGGATGTAGTCCGTGCGTGACCTGCTTAGCTTTTTACACAACAGTTTGAGCGACTAGCGGACTTGGATGTAATTAGTCTATGAGAGATGCATGCGGCCTTAGTCCCCATAACAAAATGCCATATCCTACTGAACTTACAATGAAGCCGCCATTCTCCCATTAATTTATAACTAGAGTTAAGAATAGATGCAATGTACAGCTCCCGGTACAGGTAAGCTGGTAAGTGCACGAGCACGTGAATTATGTGATGTTACGTCACGAATAATTAAATTGTAGAATACTAAATGCGTGAGGCTGGTTGAACCATTTCCATGGGTAAAACAGTATGGAAATGAGACTGAATACAAGCCAGGCATAGTTTAAAAAATTGGGTGTTCATTATTTTCAAGATTAATAGCCTCAACAGTGTTCGAGACTAACGCCTGCCCGTAGGCCAATGGCCGATAATTTAGGACCATGGCCGATAAAAATTGGTGAAAATATTACTTAGTTGGCCCGGATGGCTGACAACTATTTTCGGCTATTTTTGGGCGTAATTTTTCATTATTTTTGGCTGCCAATTTTCAAGTGTTTGGTCCAATTTTTTCGGCCGTCATTCGGTCTATCATTCCAACAATTCAAAAACCTTCAAATTTAGGGTTTATCCCAAATATCTGAGACTCAGATACAGGCTTCACTGAATTCAGTGTCCTGGGTGTCCTGTCCAACTCCCTAAAGGCCCAGTTACTGAATAAATTTTATGCACACAAAAAAGAGACTATTTTTAGACACTCCAGCAGAAAAAATGTTAGGGCTGCGCCATGCGCCCTGGGAGCAAATGGCACATTAAAAAGAATGAACAATGCGCCAATGTAACATTTGGATTTCAAAAGATGTTGCAGTATTTGAAATAACTTTTTTTTTAAGTCAGCCAGCAGGGCTGACATTTATGAAATAGTGTCAGCCCTGACCAAGAATTGTATTTAGAACATATTCCATTTAGATTTAAAAGTTAAATCCGTTCCTCAAAATAGGCTTACACACCTCCTCTGTTGGCGCTGTTATGTCATAGGGTCAGCTTCACTGTTCGGCAAATGACACCTCCCTTACCTAACCCCCTTTCTGACTCCAAAATTACCCATTTAGCATATCCATTACGATTACCCCAGCAGGGGCCCGGGAGGTGCACAGTAGGATGCATTCGTCAGCTTTGCCCCATAAGTTTAAACGGATGCCGATGTTGTTGTCAGCGACGGCTTCGTAACTCCCCTACCTTGGCACAAAATTTGTTATGCTTAATCACTTGAGAAAATAGGGTCTTTTTTATTTTGCACTTTTTTTCCCATTGGAAAAGACCATGCTCCTAATTACATTAAATTTTGTACAAGAAAAGTTTTTAAATGCATTCAAAAATGGGTCGGGCTAAAATGTTGGGTGGGTTGGGAAACCGGAACACTACAACATTTTCTTTCTTGGCCTTATGTAGGAGGCGGATAAAGCCTAAGAACTGGAGGTTTTTCTTTAGAAATATAAGTAGTTAGTATTGTATGTCGATCTAATAATGCTTTATATTACCCCCTAAGAAACAGATGGCTCACTCCCGGTGATTACTGAATGCGGGAATTAGCGACATCAAAACCAAAAATGATAATGGGGTTCTCTTTGAATAGTTGATATTAATCGATTAGTTATTACATATTCAAACTTACGGATGTTAACCCCAGGTGGCGTGTGCCTAGCTTGGCAACGCAACCGCAAGTGACTACCGGAGGTGATATTGATCTGTCCAACAAGCAAACAGGGCCAACTCTACATAAACCCCAATGAGCATAGGGATAGGGATAGATAAAATAAATAATGTATTCAATAGCGCATTTTACACGGTCAAGATTGGATTAAAGTAATAAATCTGCGCAGGCTCCCAGAGCCGTTGACTGCACCCACACAATCCCTTGTCTCTGAAGGAGTAAAAGAACCCGGTTTGCCGGACGTTAAACTAACCCGACAAACAAACAAATGGACTCCCTAAAACTTCGAAGTTTTACTAAAAGGAGTTTTGCACTATGCAATGTGAGCTGCGATATGACTGTGTATTATAATGCACAAACTTGTTTCTTTCAGTATCAAAGCCTCAAAACTAAGGTGGAGGTCGCCTTAGTTGTTTCCTTCCTAAAATACGGAAAGGTAGTTTCAAGATATTCCGTAAAACTAATACTTTTCATGTATGAAGAGCAGCATATTTGCAACCGGATCAGAATACGATAAGATATATCTATCCCTCAAAATAAATTCCAGGCAACACTTTGCCATTCTATCTAAGAGACCTATAACTGAAAGTTCTTGACAGGAAGCATCACATGTATGATGTAATTGTTAATGACAGTCTAACATAAATATTTAGACTTCCTTATAAATATAAACTTAACTCATCGTGCTTATTCCGGCATGCTAGTTAAGTAGGGTCTGCTGTGTTTATTTTACGACGTTACTAAAGCCTATACCATCCATATTAAAACCCAGAGCCAGAGACCGTCTGTCAGACCTAGTCTTCAATATGTCAAGGGGTATTGCTGACCAAAAATATCAAGTAGCTAAGGGCCCACGAGCCATTTCATGTAATTTTATGGGAGCTCTTTTTCAAGAAAGGCCGGGGCTTTTTATGATTTAAAAATAAGTGGCTGTGCTCGTTCGAAAAAAGAAAGCAAATATGACATTGGTAGGCCACAGAGAGGGTCAAACCCACGTCCTGAGGTTCATGAGGCAACTGGTTTGACCACTATTGTACGATTCCATAACTGATTCGTTGCGTCAGACCACATTCTGGTCTGATCATGATATCTTCACTGGGTCTTGGTATGAATGAGCGTGAAAACAGTTTGTACATGACCTAAGGCCAATTATAATTTATATAAAAGGTAGTTAAATATAGAAACGATAGGAAGAATGGCCCCTTCGTTGTGAATGCAGTACGATTTCTGAATTCCAATGGACTAACACCCCACCCCGAAGGCCCAGGAATGCTCATCAAAAATGTATTTTTTGTGGGTCATTATTTATGTGTTTGATGTATTTACTAGCCTGTCAAGATATTCAATTGAAGTTTGCACTGTATTTTCCTAATCCATATCTGTTCTCTTTGTTTCAGGGAGGATTCTGCGGGGATTGCATAATGGCGTGGTTCTGTGGACTTTGTGCACTTATTCAAGAAGCACAGGTGAGTAAACGTTATTAAGATATATATTGAACAGATATCCGCGTGTCTGTCTCATTTTCACATGGTTTAAGAGTAAATTTGATATACAGTTCAGTGTCCGAAATTTAGGGTTAAATAGGTGCCCCCGCCGGGTGCATAGTTTTGAAAATTTTGCACCCGGGAGGCCATTCATTCTTTCAAAATGTATGCACCTGCTGGGCGCACACCTTTAAAAGCATGCATCCGGCGGCCGAAACGTGCATCTCGGGTGCATTTCGGACACTGATACTACATGATATTGTTAATGATTGGCACGTGAACATAATGCGTCTAATTTTGATTTTGTGTTTGGTAAAATGAGGACGAGTTTCAATTTTCGAATCGATTTTAGCATTTGTAAACCATTAACTTATTCATCTGTTGGTTGCATGGTTCCTAACAAGTGCGTATCTGTGCAATATTCCCTGGCGTAATGTTACTCCTGTACAACTGAACAGTGTCCGAAATTAAGGGTGCACCCTGCACCCGGGGTGCATGATTTTGCAGCAGGGTGCATGATTTTTCATACCGTGCACCCGGCAGATGCACACTTTTTTGGTGGAATAAACAGCCTTATATCAATGAGGGTGCAATGAAAGACTCACCGGGTGCACACTTTTCAAAGCTATGCACCCGGCGAGTGCACAGTTTTAAACCCTAATTTCGGACACTGCTGAAAATCATGCACTCGACATTAAGATAATGTAAATGTATCTCGGTTGCGGGACGCACCGTTTATTTTTAACCTTGCCGGTCGGAAATGTAGGCCACGTGTGACTCCGGAAACCCTAGAGAAGAGTGACACCAAATACGTCTACTGTACGTCTATAGAATAGGGTACACAATAGCGACCCATCCTAAAAATAAGCCTAGTCAGCGCAAACAATGTCCGGCTATTTTCGGTTAAGGCCTGGTTTACTTGAGGATAAAGGATGTTGCATCAGATTCAGAGTAAGTGTCCGACATGGTATCTGACCCAAATAGTTTACTGTGTAGCAAGTGTTTCTCAGCTAGTTAATTTACTTTCAAAGCGGCCATCTTCACTTTCGAGTATTAATAATAGTATCCTACGTTATAGCAAATCTGCTTTAACAAACTGGAAAGCTAACACCGTCCCTTCAGTTCTAGTCGTTGCAAAGGACTTTTTCTGTTTTGCGATTTTTAAACCACGTTGCTTCCACAAATATATAAAACTGAATTTATTTTATTCGGGTCGAGTCTGATTAACTTGTTGAATTATAAAGCAACAGCAACACATTGAAAACGGTCATATCAGAGTAGGCGGCAAATATAAGTTGACACGTTCATATATTGTAAGCGATGTCGTTTCTGGAAAGTTCTTCCAAATTGAAGCGTTGTCGCAGCTTAAACTTAGAATAGCAGAATTCTACCCAAAACTAAATAATTTGAGGACAACTAATATGTACGTGTATGTATATCTTTCGACCCCAATAATATTTTTCAAGGACCAGAGTAGATCTCATTATTAAGTGAATGCACCTTTCAAATCTGTGCTTATAATCAATATGAATATGGGTCCAAGCATACTTTTATTGAGGCTAGAGAATTCTATGTGGAACATTACGGCTGAAAAGTCTTGTTTCGAGTATTGTCATAGTTTTGTATTGATAAGTTATTGGTTGTCTCTGTAGACACATTACCCTGCTGTAATACTCTTTTTCCCTTTGACATCTTGTATAGTGTAGCAGTAAGGGCTTTTGTGAATTGCATTTCACATATTATACAGAGTTTCAACAAACGGCAAGCCTACTCTGTAGTCATAGCGAATATAGAATTTCTGGCGGTCGATTATACATAGCTTAGCAGAAAGACCGTCACGACAATCGATGGACTTATGTTACGTACCAGTATGTGTATGAACATGCTTAAGACAGGATCGTTTGTCACATTAGCACCTCAAATATTATTCAGCGATAGTCGATATGAATAAACATTGCGAGCAAGAACAGTTCTTAACTACCGTTATGTGTATTGCGAATACCAGGAAGTGATATCTATATCTATATATATTCGTTCATGTTGATGTGCTCCTTATCACCAAGGGCGACGCTGCTGTTGATACGAGGGTGTTGGAATAGAGAAAATAGTTGTAATTTGTCTTTACAACACTTTAGCCACTTCTGAACTGTTCTGACTTATTGCTTTAACACCATCGTACAAAATCAAGGAATGTCCTGTTCTGCTCGAACCGGTGAACAGCGCCCAGTACAAGTAAACTTAGCATCCGGCGTCCAAATTGTGCTGGCACATACTGAATTTCAGAGTTATTGAAGAAATACTATTTATCAAATCGGGAATAGTAGAAATGCATTTTATATGTGCGTCCCCAAATGCAAATATGAGGCGGATAATTTGTAGTAAAAATAGTCCTCTGCTTCCTAAGATAAACTTATCTATACGTGGCCAGTTCTCTCTGCGTGATGCTTGCGCCTTGTGCCGATGCTAGCTTCCTGAGATAAAGCATATACTTTGTTTAATGCTCTTTTAACTTTGGACTGTCCCACAAAAAGGAGATTGCAAAGTTAGGAGATCATGACCGAAAATTAAGGGGTTAAAATTGTGTTTATCCAGCAGCAGGGAGCCCAAGCAAGGAACGAGGTAGACTGAGGTCTTTCCTGTAGTTACTACTTTTAACTTGTCCATACCACATAGAACTTTTTACTAAGAGGTTGCAATACTATTTGTACACATCCAAAACTGCTATAAATATGTACTTTTGACCCAGTGATGGGTACTGATCACCAGATTACAGTAAGTAATGTTATGGCCCGGTTGTCATTTCAGGAGGTGAACGCGCTTGGTGGTCAGGCACAGAGCATGGACCGCGAATAGAACGCCACCTAGTCCCGCCAGGTTAAACTACTAGAACCAAAGGCAGCGCCAACGAACCGGCCGTAGCGACATGGAAACCTACCAAATGATTGTTTTGTGAATTTACCTATAAGTCCTGGCACTTACAGCTGAAACTTACATTATAAAGCCCAAGTGACTTATTTCTTCTTGAATAGCAAAACATATCTTGTTATTTCTACTTGCATAGAAAGCGTAGCTTGTAAGAGTAGTCTACCAAAAAAGATAGTGTCTTTTCGTAGAACCTCGTCATTTTTAGTTTTTTTATCAGTGAATGCACTGCTGTACTCAAAATAACGTTTGTTTCCTTGTTATTTGGAACGAATGATAAAGGAGTATATATTTTTACTACATTGAAGTTGACTGTTGTAAGGTACATATATTTTGAGAAGCTCAAAATAAATGACGATTTATACATATTTACATGTGCGTCTTGTTTCTTCAGACATTAGATTTAAAGTTCTAATAATTGTTGGATAAGGAAACCCCATCAGGCGGATTACACTTATCAAAGTCTATGGACCTAGACAATTCAGACTTCTTGAATAGTTGCACCAGGTAGTAGGTAATGGGAAGTTCTTCGTTGAATCGTACATTTCTATGTATGAATATAGGCATTATGTATCTTTAGTGTATGGTATGAAATTTGAATAAGTATCTGTAAACCTAGTGCAGACGTGATCACGTTATCAATTTTCGGTAATCACCATGTGCAGCTATGCTCTCCGGAGAATTATACATTTCTGGATTCTCATGAAGTCCTACCAGGGTGGAAATATTCACGGGTTTAAAGAGCTTTAAGACGAAACTGCAATAAATTGGAAAGCAATACTATTTTGACTCTGGAAAACTTGGAAGAAATGGGAAAATTGCATTTCCGGTAGTGATTATGACCACGTGGTTATGATAAATTCGATAAATTCTTAAACATAAATGATACTTATTGCTCATTCTGATTTAGTGACATCGTTGATGTAAATATGGCATAAATATTTCTTGCTATTATAATCTCAGAAATATAATTAATAGTGATTTTACAAATTGTTCACTAATTTGGCTGCTTGCTATTCCCGAAACGAAGCATAATCTTCACATCGATAGGGAAATGTGATTGCAAAATACTTGTTTTGAATGGAAATGAGATTTTTTTTTTTTTTTTTTTTTTTATTTGTGGTTCTTTTACTAGGGACTACACAGCCAAAGTGGCTGATTTCCAGTAGCCTCCTAGTTGTACATCAAGTTTTCAGATTATGACTGTCACATAGGTTAAAGACAAAAGCTCATACAAAATGAAAATTCAGTCCGTTGTACACCAAGTTTCAGATTATAACTGTCATTTAGTTTAAAAGAAGAATTCATATAGATGAAAATCAGTTAGTTTTTACAAAGCTTTTCCAATACAGACTTCCGATATCGTGTCTTTAGGGATGTTTTACAGTCAGCAGTGACAATGTACGCTGGCAGGGAGTTCCAGAGTGCAATAGCCCTGTAGGCGACTGTTTTCTTTAGAAAGTTCAATTTTGGTTTTGGTAGTTTCAAGGCAGTGCCACTACCTCTTGTATTGTATCTATGATTGCTGGGCTGTAATTCTAAAGTGAAGTAATTATGATATTCATTGTTCATGATGTTATAAATTTGAATAAGTAATTGTTCATTTCTTCTTGACTCAAGGGTCAGAATTTTTGTTTTATCATATATTTGTTTCGGAGATGGGTCTCTGATTTTAAGTATTTGAGCAAGAGTCTTATCTTGGAAATCTTGGAGCTTGGCTACAGTGCTGTCGTTTGCTGAGCCCCAGACCAGAGCTGCATAGTCCAAGTGAGGGATGATAAGAGACTTATACAGTAGTACTGTTGTCCACATTGGTAGAATGTGGCTGAGTCTCAAGATGGTTCTAGACTTATTGGAGATTGTTCCTGATAGAGTGTTGATATGCTGATTAAACTTTAAGTGTTCATCAATATGAACACCCAGGTACTTGTAGGCTCGGGTTCTGGTCAAGGTCACCGTAGAGATATGTAACTGGATGTTGGTCTTATTCTTGTGGGGTGTGGTGATCACTAAGAATTGTGATTTTTTGGCATTTAGACTCAGTTTGTTGTGGCACATCCAATTATTGACATTGTTCAGGTCCTGCTGGATAAAATAACTTGCAGTCTTAGTATCAGTCCCTGAAATGGTCAGGGCAGTGTCATCTGCATACATAAATACCTTTGAGTTACAAATAACAGATGGTAGATCATTTATATAAGTGATGAAGAGAGTTGGTCCAAGAATAGATCCCTGGGGGACACCACATGTGATGGCAGCTATTTCTGAAATTGACTCGCCTATAATTGTCCTTTGATGCCGGTCAGTGAGATAACAGGATAGGAGGTTAAAGGCTTTGTCATTGATACTAAGGAGTCTTAATTTTTTCAACAGTAAGGAATGTGATATGGAGTCAAAAGCCTTTTTTATGTCCAGAAATACACATATAGTCTCTTGGCCCTTATCCAGATTTGTGAGACATTCATCTGTCAAACTAACGAGCATACTTGAAGTAGATCGTTTTGGGAAGAAGCCTGCTTGTTGTTTTGTGATTATATCATTCACCAGTAGATGATTTTGTAACTCCTTGTTTATAACAGTTTCTAAGAATTTTGCAATAAAAGGGAGGATAGAAATTGGTCTGTAGTTATGTTGATCTTCTTTGTCCCCACTTTTATGAATAGGCGTAACAGTTGCTGTCTTCCAAGCCACAGGAATATCCGCTGCTGTTATGGATTGGTTAATCATCTGTTGCAGTACTGGGGCAATAACTGGAGCTGCTAACTTGAGAAGAAAGGTGCTTATGCCACGGACTCCAGTTAGTTTGTGACATGGATATTTTTTTAACATATCAAGAATGTCATCAGATGATATAAGAGGGATTTCAGACAGCTCAGTATCCGGTGATTCTATGGAATGTGGTATGATGTTCATAGGTGGCAGGCTGTCTGCAAGAGTCTGTCCTATTGTTGAGAAATGAATATTCAGTTGATCAGCAATTTCTTTGGGGTCAGTGATTTTAGCCGCGCTAGTTTTTAGTGATGGAATAAAATCATTTAAATAGTTAACCTACTCTTAATGATTTTTCGCCCACCGTAATCCAGGCGATCAAGGCTATCAAAGCACATTGGGCGAAATCTTCCTTAAGGATGTTGTTAGTTCACCTGGATGGATGGCTACCAGCTTCCTGAAAATCAATGTTCGTTTCTTGGACGCCGTATCCAGCAAAAATGTTCGCTGGAATCATACCAGTAGTGCTCCTATGTAATTCTAATGCTTTTACCAAACACACGGGAACCAGTTTCAGTGGGTCTTCCGGCCACGTGACCAAACAGGATGACCTAAAAGCCAGAGCAATCTTCTGCGTCGCTCTGCAACGAATCACTGTCCGTGCCGAGAGGCAGAGCATTTCTGTCGCGGAGGGTGATTTGCCGCAGAGCGACGCAGAAGATTGCTCTGGCTTTTAGAGTCGCCCCAGACGACACCGGCCTAACCCCGGCCTCTGCGGGCCGCCCCCACCTAGCCGCGGTCTGAGTCACTGCATGACATGCTCAAAGCATGGATTATCAAAATTCAGGGGAAACACTACCTAAAACTACTTTTCTAGTGTCATTTTGATCATTAGATAGACTTGAGACATGTGATGTAGGTTTTAACCCCAAAAATCGGACTGACAAAGTCGCGGTACGTTAAATTCACTTATTATCGCCCGTCGGTACTCGCTGTTTCAAGCTCCGCTGTAGCTCTGTGGACCCTCCTCTCACGGCAAGCAGTGTACTAAGTTAGGAGTAGAGAGTCGATCATTTGGCTAGCTCCGCTGTTAGGCTTACATACACCGACGTTAGCTTAACGACGACGTCACTGGGGACATGTTTTGCCCTTAACGCATCGTCATTGGTCACGTCGTGAATTTGGCGGGGCGTTAGCAGGGTTACAACCTATCAAAATAGGTCCGTCTTACGGACGAGAACGTCCATTTAAGCAGGGACGTCAAGTCAGGAACTTAAACTCAGTGCTGTCCCAAATAATACGAATTTCCTGCAGACAGTCACGACTTTTAGACCCTATCCTGGGAGTCTCAGACTCCTACATATCGTATCGCGTGATCATATTTCTTTTAGTTTTAGCATGGGGGTGGACCGAGAATGCATATTCCGGAGTTGGTAGATCTACATGGAAAATGCATACCTCCGAGTCTGAGCAGATAATGCGTATTCCGGAGGCGGTTTTCGAAATGCCAGGCACGGAATTTCATTGTTATTTTTCATAATACAAAATATTTATGACATCTAGCATGCCCACAGGATATTTCTGGGTACTGGCCAAATGTTTGTATCATGTTATTGATGAAAATTCATGTAGAGTAGTGGCGTGTATTATCAGCACCCCTAACACCTATATAGCTATTACAAAACCTTTGTCATTTTATCATTTCATAATTTATATATAAAAAAAATGAAAATCACACCTCTGACCATCACTTAGATACAGACTAATTTAACACTGGCTGTGTATAACTGTCTGAGACAACAGCAAAAAGAAATATTTAGTTTTTCATTACCTACAAAGAAATTGCTACTTTATCTCAATTGATAAGGTAGACATGTGCATTGCATTGCTGTTAGTGTTACAGACTTCAGAAATAAAAGTACGTCCTATAAATATGTTTTTATGGATCAAAATAATTCTAAAAAGGAAAATGAATTGCAAAAATAAATTTCAGGCATAGGAACAATGTGGTAATATTTTATTTGATAGAAATAATTCAATTTGTTTATGTCGCAAAAATGCGGGAGGCTCCGAAGTATGCACTTTCCGTGGGCTGACTCCGGAATACGCATTATCTGTCCACCAGCTTGTATAGGCTTCACACGTCCAAGATTGCAATTTATTCTGACAGGCACGTAGGGTGTTTCTTTTTATTTCTTTGACAATATTCAGGCTTATACTATGATTTTCTTGACTTCCTAAGCAGTATAAAGTCTACTTTTCAAGCTTAACTGTATTAACTAACTTCCAATAATTGCAATGGGCGAAATTCTCGTTTCCTTGAACGATCAATCTTTCTATAAAGGCGATCACGTAGATCTTGTTGAAAGATGAGGGTCTACAGCGTTCTTTAGAGAATCAGTGAACGAAAAGATTGACAATTGTGGTAACAATGCTTTAAGATGGAAGAATAATGCAAATGGGATAGGCTTTTATTTCATTTATTTCTTTTTATTTGACTATTGTTTTAGTAATATAAGTAATTTACAAATAACATTACATATATCGAAGTGGGACATTTTATTTGGGTTGCATGAGCGATACTTCGTACTTCAAGTCACTCCACCAAGCCTGACTTTGTAGGTCCGGAATATTATCCTGTAAAAGAAAACAGAAGTTTAAAAAACGAAAGCGACATGGTCGAAGAATGGGTATATTGAAACTGAAATTATATTATCTATCTCAACACGTACATGTTCAAATGTTCTTGCAGTTACTGGACCAACTTTTCACTGCATTGTATAGATATTCACGAGTTGTGGATAAAATATCCAAAGAAAAGACAAAAATACATGGGCTTCTCCAAAACTGTTACTTAGTGAAAAAAAGTTGGATATCCAACAGCCCAGTTGCAGTCTTTTGGCGCTACTAACACGCAGAAACGTTTAAAAGAAAGGAAAATTATCATACAGGGATATCAGTTTTCAGAATTTTTTTTGTCAAGTTTCAGATTAAATATTTTTTCACATCCTCAGCTCTAATAATTTTCAAAATTAATTTCTTACAAAAATTATGTTTTATAACATTCAAAAGTATTCTCTTTCTGGGGTTCACGCAGCTTCTCATTAATTGATTCAATCTCTGGGAATAGGTCTCCATCAGATTTTAAAATCTACCCACTGAACATACCTGAAGCTGGTCCATAACTGGTCGGATGTGGTGTACCCGACATGCCGTAGCGGGCCGTAGTCTGCTGTCTCGGTACAATCTGTTCAGGAGTAACACATGTCGGTACACCTCAATCGTTTCTGAGCTCTCTGCAACAAAATAAACAAGGGGATCATGATTCGCCAATCAATATTATAACAGTGGTAGTCGGGGTTTATGGACATTTCCGTTATCGATGGACTACTGAAATCCACAAGGCAACAAGATTATTTCTTACATACATGGTGGTCACAAGGACGTAACATGACAGAAGATGAAAACAAAGCGGCATAGATTTCGCCCGAGGACGCCCCCAAAGGGTCTTCTATATTTTATCACCCAAACAAGATTCCAAATTCATAAAAATACTGAAAACAAGGAGCGGTACGTACAGCCTGTCAATACGCACTGACCCTTGTACGGACCGCTTATAAATTCTCCAAGGGATTTTTAAATGCCTAAAGAAAAGAGGGAAAAAAAAGAAAAAAAGAACAAAAAAAACTAAAAAAAAACTGGGGGTTTGGGCAGCCCCCGATTAAGATACACTTCGTGAATTAATTATTCATGAAAAAGACAATTGAAAAAAAGAATAGCTTTACTAGTTAGAAAGTCAATACCCAAAGGTATCAATTCTTGTATCACCTTCATGCTGCGGTTGGCTTAATACAGAATTATAATTGATAACTTACTCTCCATACTGATGAGTAACTCAGTGATAAACGCAGTGAGTGTTTCAGAACTGCAAGAGAGCAGCTCGGTACAGGCATCCAGGGCGGCATCCCGGGCCACCTGCCAGCTGATCGGGCCTTGAGCGGGTGGCGAGCGATTCACCGGAGCGGCCTCAGTCTCTGTGAACCGCTTGGGCTCAGGACCCGTCAACAACCGTAGAGCGCTTCGAACCAACTTTACTAAGATCGCTGATGAAGAGAAGGGAATGATCTCCCCGGATGACTTGTGAAGACGAGTGAGAACGACCACAAACGCATAGATGGTGTCTAGTGGTAGCCTGTACTGCTCCTGTAATATTAAGAAATGTAGTATAAACCTAATGCATGGCAACGCAAGATTTATCTATATGGTTGTGTATTTGTTGCTTTTCAAAAAGAAAGTGTTCTTATTGATATATTTGACTAACCATAGTTTTTAGAAAATATTCTGAAGCGTTTTCAGTCAATTTCGCAGAACAAAATTGTTGAAGTGCTACATATTCATGAATATTTGAAGTAAATGTTTATGATATCAAGGCACTTCTATGATTTGATTTTATGAAAAAAAACATTAGCAAGTCGTTTGCAATACAAAATATGGTTACATATTATTTCAAAATTGCGCACATTACTTACCAGCATTTGGCTAACTGCCGTCTCCAGAAGTTCGATGACCTGGCTTGTATTCGGTAATAGCAACAGTACGCTGCTTACAACCTGAAAATGAGATAAAACCAATTTTACAAATAAACCTTTGATCTATTTAAAAAAAAAAAAAAAATTCCACATGAAACATCTCAAAGGAGTAGGAGTCATGACTGGAGCATGTCGGATGACCGACATCATTGTTAATGTTGTTATCTAACACATGAACAACAGGGCGTTAGAGACCAAACACTACATTGCATTACTTGGGCTACAGTTAGCTAAATGTAAGCTAATATTTACCTCAATATACTGGACCCTTGTTGTCCAAGTCTGGAGGAAGCTGCAGTCTGGAGTTAATGGGTCCACTGAGTCGGTACCTTGGGGGGACCTGAGGTCTTGTTTGCCATAACCTACAGATACAACATATTAATTATTATTGAACTAAAGTAAACTACTTTCATAAAAGCGACCATTTTGAGTTAACATCAGGGTTTCACCAACCTTCAAAGAAACTTCAGAGTTAAAGCTCTGAAAAAATAGCCAACGTGAAGCTCAAAAACCAGGGCGCGGCTAATAATAGGTTGGCGAGGCTTACTTAAATCAGGGATATTACGGTAAACGACGGAAAACGGTCACGGCAAGTGCACTAGCTTATAAATCAATTTATTTCGCAACTAAGCTAGCCCACTGATCGCATCACTAGCCTGACTAGGACTGTTGAGCTTAGTATCAGCGAGAGCGTTTATATATATAATTATACTTATAAGTTAAGCCTCCCAGAAAATAAAGTCAATGGGTTATAACTACGCAATTATTTCAATAGCAAAATGACAGCAAAATAGTGCTTACCAACGATTACGGTAAGAAGAAAGTTGAAGAAGTCAGAGTGGTCAAAGATCAGCTTCTCCTCACCGCTTGCCCGCTGCCTTTCGAACCTGTGTAGGGGAAACAGCATGCCATCGATAAGGTTTATCAGGATTTTCAACAATATTATTAAGAATGACTTCCACGTTGGACCATTATGTATCTGTATCTGCGAAGGATTATCACGCTGAGTTTGAGTACCCATTAGAAACGTGGGACAATCCTATTACAAAGCAATGACTCCTTATGCAATTACGGATCGATTAATTGATTTGTTTATTTCCACACCCTAGCAACAAGGACAGGTATTCCCTGGGCCAAGTGGGGCCAAGAAGGCAAACCATGCATCGACTATAAATGTTAAGATACATTTTTTGTTAGAGAGGAAAAAATACCAAAATACTGTTTGTCTATCATGAAAAGTAGGCATTAATTATCCTCTAAATTGTTAAAAGAAAAAAAGGACAAAGGATTTAATGAGCCTCTAGGGCCAGGTTGATAAGTGGATAATAGGGTGTCGGTATAGAGACATCAGAAAATGTAGTAAAATGTTTTCTACTGAGGAAATAAGGCAAAAATCACCCTCTAAAATATCTTTTTTAAAAAGTGGAAAACAATTTACGAGTACCTATAGACGAGGGCCAGCATGAGTTTGTGTGCGTGCGCTGGGAGTAGGGTGCCAGTACGAATGACCCCGGCCAGCGACTGGAGGGCGGCTCGGTCCCAGACGGGCACCCAGTACAGCAAGTCCACCAGGGCCCCCTGAAGTTCACCACTCAGTTGGCCCATGTGGGCTGGAGGGAAACACAGCATCGTTAGAGAGGAAAGAATTTCAATAATAACTGTGACTAGAGTAAGACATTTTCTACATCTTTGTACTTGTATTAAATGTTATTGTTGTCTTAGGCTATTATTAAGTTTTTCTTACAGTGGAATACCTGAGAGGGTAATTTTTTTGTTACTGTGTGAGAACTTTCTATTTTTTCACTTTTGGCATTCAGACATTAACCTCATTTCTTTATCTGATTGCTTAACTTTAAAAAGTAGGTATTGGATGTAAATTAATTTCGATGATTAGACCAGATGACTTTACATAAATATATTTACAAATCACGTAAATATATTAACATATTTACAACTCCAATATTCCAGGCTATAATCTTAAAACAAATCATGATACTAACCTGTCAGTTTTAGGCAGTTCTCTCCAGCCAACGCTGCCGAGAAAGGTTCCTGTTTTAGTGGTGCTAGCCGACGGGAGATGTCGATAACTTTTCTCGTGTTGGCGTTATCCTCTCGTATGGACTGGACGAGTACACCAGGAACTTTGGCCAACCACTTCCTGACACACGGCATACTGTTCCATTGAAAACAAAAGATTTAAATTAATATCAAATTAAACTAGATCAAAAGTGCCATTGATTTAATTGATCAAGTTAAGTGCTGTAGGCACATAAGGGCCGGTGTATTCCAAGATCCAATGTAGGGGGCTTAGGCCTAAAAAAAAAGATTTATTGTGGTAGGTCTGAACTGACACTATAGTGACAATCTGAAAAAAATATTTTCTTTCAAGCCTATAGGTAAGACATTGACTCAGGCCTAAGGGGGTCTTTTTGTCTTATACAAATCAGATTTAATATTTTGATGGTAGGTCTAAAATAAATGACACTATAGTGACAATTTCTCAAATCTTTTAATCTTTGGATCATAAATAATTGCTTTCGGAGCCTCCATAATACATTGACAGTGTTGGAGGGGCTTAGGCCTAGCCTATCTGAGCCTGAGTCCAGTCATTTTTTCATATCATCTGTAAAATGTTCTTGCAAGCGTTTCCAGGCCTAAAATGATCAAACTATATGATAAATAGGACCCTGAGATATAGGAGAACATAGATATATACATGAATTTAATTTTGATAGGCCTAATAAGGTCTAAATAATTATTTTTCAGATTGCCAGTGTCCGACCAAACGCCCGAGTTGCTTTGACATCCAGCCTCTAGGCCTAAGAGTGTAACCATCTGTAAAATATCATTGCAAGCGTTTCCAGGCCTAAAATAATCAAACCATATCATATATAGGATCCTGACTCTGAGATATATGGGAACATAGATATCTACATGATTTTCATTTTGGTAGGGGTAATAAGGCCTAAAATCATTATTTTTGAGATTGCCAATACCAGTGTCCGTCTGATCAAACGCCTAAGCCGGACAGCCAGCATCTATTCTAGGCTTAGATATATATAGTATTTCAACTGCTGAGAAACAATATGTACCTACCCTGAGTCCTGAATGTATATATCCTCCACAATTGATGGGTTTCTGCTAAAATATCATCCTGGTTTCCTGAGTTCAATGTATCGGTGCAGGTGTGAGGGGGGCCCGGGCGGGTCTGAGCCCATCTTCATCTTGTCAAGTCTCCTTGTGTCCGATCGATCCAATGTTTTCCCTTCGATACGAACGCATGGATCACACATGAGTTTTCAATGCGTTGTATGCGTTTAAGGGGGTCCAGACGTCCAAAATATATATCTTGAAAGCATCATATAGCGCTGTAATCCAGTTGAAAAGGCGGTGAAAGAGGAAGCCCCCGCCGAAACGTCCGACCGGGGCACTTGCACCCGGCCGATGTGAGTGGAGCGGTCTGACCCAGCCTTGTCACCGGGGGAGGCGAAGGAATTGCAAGAAAATAGTGCGATGCATTTTTGCATTTAGACGCGTTATTTCGCAATCTATTCATTATTGGACCTTGACATGGTCATCTATGTATCCAAATCTACTTCTCTATATATAATAGGCCTGTAAGAATGATCGATTTCATGGTAAACTAGGTCTGCATAGCTTGATGAATATTCAGAGATTGACCCAGTTCCCTTTGTCACCGATCGAAAGCGGGACACGAAGAATGCCGAAGATACCCGAATACCGCCGATCTAAGCGATTTCTATTTCGTGCTAATATATCTAATTTGACCAATTTGGGACAAATTTCTCCATTCATGCTTGTTCTATATATCACAATTGATATAAATATAAGCCCAATTAAGCCCAAATGCTTGGATTTAAGCCCAGAATCGATCGGCAAAATGTCGTGCATCGCCCCGGGGGGTCCTTTCAACAAAGTGACCACAAGTATTCTTCACCCAAGTCTATGTCTAAGAGGGCGGCGAGTGCGCCAAATTCAAATGACCAGAACGGATCCAAACGTCTTACTGGCTCACCGGCCCTCAATTAGAATAACATGAATATATAGATTTAAAAAAAAATAAAGTTACAACATTGTTATGAGCATACACATTTGTACGGAAGGAAGTATTCATGTGATACACGTTTTTTTTTTAAATATGCGTATCAAAGATATAAATCTCGAACACATAATGATTGAAAAACATGTATTTAAGGCCTAACCTTTCCTTAATGGACCTATTGGTCTTATCTCCTCGAATTAAAATTAACGCCATGGAGATTGAAATGTATATTTCTTTTATATTTTGATTGAAATGTTCAGAAAAAGTTTTAAGTTGCGGATTTAGATTTAAAAACAAAAATCAAGCTGAAATTTTAGGAAAATACATGGCAAATCGTCTAATACCTGAGGAAGTGGCTTTTGCTTGGATCCATGATCTGGTCTGAGATGAAGCGCATGAGGAGGACGACGTTACGGGAAAGGGACTGGCCGCGGGCCGAGGAGAAGAGAGCGCACACACAGACCATCAATTCCTCCTGTTTGTCTGAAACAAGTACGTGTAAATGTATTAAACTGCAGTATTTTTTCTCTAACTTGCAGGGGTCATAAAGGGCTTCGGCAAAAATATAGGAATTTTTATAGGAAATTTTTAGCAAAAAAAGATGGGAAAATATAGGAGGTTTTGGGACAAAAATATAGGAAAATATAGAAATTTTCGGCAAATCTTTTTCAAAGATATTCTTTGATTATATTAGATACAGCCATCATCAGCATTTGATATCAGTTTACAGATTATCTTCAATTTAGAAATGAGTGGAATAAAAATAATACAGATATTTCAGAAGTGGAATCTACCTTGCAATTTTTTTGTTCAATACACTACTTTGACTGATAACATTCAAATCAATTTCTTCATTCACAATCCATACTTCTCATTTTTGTGATATTATTCTGATTGACTTCTAAAAATATTGCAATTATGCACGGTAAATCAGACTTTCCTGAGAAAAATATAGGAAATATAGGAGTGCCACAAAAATATAGGAAAATATAGGAAAATATAGGAACGTTATGACCCCTGAACTTGGTTTTTATTATTGTTTAGATGAGGTTTTTTGTCATGCAATTTTTAGTAGGAGAAACCACCTTACAGAACATTGTTTGGAAATAAAGAAGTTTGAGACACTTTTGAAAATGTAGCAGAAACAAGTAAGCCATGGGATCGTATAAAAATAATTGAATATGAGCACGCAAGAAAAATAAACAATGGCAATTATTTTCAGTACATTGGTAGGTTTGGTGAGACTGATAAATTGCATTACTATTCAAATAATTCTTACCATGATCTAGATTGAACTCGAGAAGTTTGCCCACAAATCGTAGGAGTGACTGTAGTTGCTCGTGATCCAGAGTCTGCCGGGAAGACTGACCAATGAAGTCGGTGAGTTTCTCTAACCAGGACGGGGTGGTGTCGGCTACTGAAGCCGCAAAGTATGACATCACTTCACAGACCATCAGGTTCAGCGTTAGTACTGGGATCTGTAATAAGAGAATTGGATCAATTTCTAATGAAAACTACAATTCACATAATTATAACTAGGTTGTTCACTGTTAGATAAGTAAATCTATTGCATAAAAAACTCTGATTACGTCAATTCTCTTGCGATTCAAAACTTGAGTATGGATTGAGGCAAATAACCTTCACGTCCCTTTGATATTATTTAATAAACTATGTATTTATCCGAAGAGCTCTTTTGTTTATCACCTTCTAAATTCTAGATTCTAGAAATAGCCTAAAAAGCACAAATTACTAAATGACGAAATTTGCCTACTGTAGGTTCTGGTTTGGGAGCCTTTTTCTTGCTGGAGACTGCAGCTTCGTGCATAGAGTATGGGAAGAACGGCAGGTAGTACTGGACAAAGTCGTTCAGATGAGTTTCTCTCACACTCTTCATCTATAACGTAAAGCAATCAAATATAAACACTGATCTTGAAAAAGTAGATCTATAATAAAGTTGTGAAAAAAAATATCCAACTCGACGACGGCTTGGTGTAGACTTAACATTTATTGGGCATTTAAATCATAGTCGAATTAACATGTTTCGGATTATTACATCCTTCATCAGAATTCAGAATAGATCAACATAAGTTGCAGCTTTTTAACAACTCGTTACAGATTACAAAACATATTCAACGACATAGGGATATTTCACAGTATTTCCTGAGATCAAATGAAAAGACCCCAGCTCCTTACATCTTCCTCTCTTCTCAACGTTATCTTCTCGCCACAAAATTAAATGCCAGAATACTTACTATTGTATTGTCCGCATCCTTGTCGTAGACTTCAACACACTTCAGCAGTAAGTGTAGCACCTTTAGGATGTTGGCCAAGGTCGCCATGGCATCCCTACTCATGACGTTACCTAGAGGGGAATTGAAGCAATATCAGTGAATTCTTTTCTTTTCTTTAAAGTCTGGGTATTTAAAGGCCAGAGCACAACAGCTCTGGTCAGTCATGCGGTTGCTGTTACACACATCATATAGCCACGTCCTCAGCAATATCAGTGACTTTGTATGGAAAATAATTTTTATTATTTTTGACCACAGCCAGATACATAATTATATTCAGGTGTCTACCAATTGTTGGATTATACATTAGGGGGCCTTTTTTTTCTTTCCAGATTATAAATAATGGTGTTTTTCAAATTCATGTTCCCCAATTCCATACAGATAAAGAAAATTAGGTGCTAACATTCTTAAATTTTTCTCACCTGGTAAGTTTGTGGAGAGCTGGGCCGGTCCCACCTCCACCCAACACTGCAACATGAGTGGAAGGAGAACGTCCAATGACGCCCTCAACTTCTGACCATTACTCAGAATGTCTGAACCAGAGGCCGCCGCAGATTTAATCTTATCACTGGAGGGAAAACCGAAAACCAACGCATTAAAATATTTCCTTCTTGGTAAATCATGGTAGTGAAGTGTGCGGCTTAAAACCGTCTACTAATCTAAATCAGAGATAAAATATCGCAACGGTACTAGATCTATTCCTTTCCATCCTTGTAAGTTTTATTATAGATCTATTCCTTTCCATCCTTGTAAGTTTTTATAACTCGATAGCTGCCTGCTAAAATATCTGCTGTTCTTTGTGTAGCAGGTACGTTGTATACTACCTTATTGGAAATTGTGAGGTATACAGAGTAATGAATTTCAAGGTAATTTCTACCGGTGTTGCACTTAAGTTATTCTTACAGTTTCCTAACCACTTACTTTAACTTGTGCATCTGGTTGGGTTTTGACCAACAACTACTGATCGGTTGGTGGTAGGAAGCAGTTTCATTGTTGTAGGTGAACGTCGAGTTAGATGGGGCTACCTCCTCAGATGACGTAGGGTCTCTTTGGTCTATGACTGCTTTCAGGAATCTGCAAAGAGATATCAAATATTAAATTATCTTCACTTCAGACTATATCTACTTTATTGAAGTCGTTAAAAAGATATGTATAGATATTTTAAATATAACAGCAAAGGTTTCAAGCTTGCAAGTTGGGGTGGTGATAGATAAAAAGTACTATAACGAATCTTTTCTAGAATCCGTACAAATGGTGAATCATTCTGTTCTTATACTTTCATTTGCTCTTTCTATATACACCTATCGTTACCATAAGAATAACTGTCACAACTATACTAAAGAAGGGGTAAAAAAATCAACCTTTTAAAACAATAGTGAAATCCAGCAGAAAAGTTTTATGTGTAAAAACAACATGGCATTGAATTCGAGGGTTGAACAGTTGATTCTTACTTGTGTAACCGATCCAGCACTTGTACTCTCCCCTTCCGACTGGACATTTTACTGTTGGGGTTGACGAGCAGTGCCCGCCCCCCTTTACTCCCACCTCCTGCTCCCTTCTGCTCGCCCCCAGACGAGGACGGCGCTGAGCTGCTCTTTCTGGAGATCTGCTCGATGAAGTTGGTCAAGAGGTCATTGTGGGAGGTGACCACAAGCTGGGGGTAGTGCTCCATGTAGAGATCAAACAGCAGGAGAGAGTCCATCTGAATCTCATCATCAATATGGGTCATGGCGCAGCAGAGGTGAGCGCTGAGGATGGGGAAGAACGGGGCGATATGGGTGGGCGAGATGTGGGGTAGGGCCGCTTTGAAGAATCGGTGCGTGGCGTGGCGCACCGCTCCATCCTTGTCGATGCACAGGTCTGGGACGCGCTCCAATAGCGGGGCGAGGTGGGTGTGCAGTATGTTGGGGTTTTCAGTGATGATCTCGCGGAGACCTGTCATGGCGTCATGGCGCATGGAGATGTTGTGGTGGTGACAGTGGGCAAGAAGATCCTAGGGGTGAAAAAAGAGAAAATCAGAGCACATTTAACATAAACAAAAACACTACAACTAAAATCTATGGGTCACGTTGGGCCATATGTGTAGATTTATAATTATCAAAAGACAAAATAGCTATTTTCAGTTCTCACACTTTAGGCAGATTATTAAACTAAATGGAAACTGATAAGTGTTGTACTTAGTGATAAGTGATTCTGTCTGGAATAAAAAAACAACTGCGAAATAAAATAAAGAATCGTTAGTTGTAAACACATTTTTGCGATGGATGCTAATGGATTGATGGAAGCTAATCATGAGTTACTAATCAGAACACACTTATTATACTGGCATGTAATTTATGTTAGTCCAATCAGAAAAATAGAGGCCTAGGGAATTTGATTTTCGAAGCTGGGATTTTACTAGTCATCAAAACGTAAATGCCATGGGATATCTACTAGGAAGTCCAATGCAAGATACAAAAAAGACAACTTATGATTCCCAAAGATCTGTAAATGTTATTGATTCTGTTACCTGTAAATCCTGTTTCCTCCTTGTGGTTGTAACTCCAGATGCCCCAGAAGACTTCAACTGCTCTTTGATGTGAATACCTCGGCTTTTGAAGCTTGTGTTAGTGACATTGTCGGCTTTGGGTAGTGTCTTCCCGACTTTCAATTTAACTTTCTGAAAGTCTTTGTATTTAGCCTTGGTCTTCCTACTTTTCGGCATTTTGAGTTATTATGTGCTGCTCGTTTTGAGAATCTAGAAATCGAATTATTCAATGGGTTAAAGACATCGAAGTGGAAATTGAATGGAGCTCATCTACCGGTACATGAAGAATCACTTTTTGGTTATAAATTTAACTTCCTACCAATCATCCATATCCAGGGAGGTCCCCTCGCACTTCATCTAGATTTTCTTAAACACTCATAGTTGTACCAGCTCATGTCTTTGAATAAAACGCGCGCTTCACATAAATATAATAATCATAAAAGGCCTAAGGCAAATGGTAGTTTTGTTAAAAGATAATACATTTTAAAAGGCCTAAGGCAAAAAGTGGTTTTGTTTAGAGATAACACACTTACACAGGTAACATTTTCCAACATTCATACCGATAAAAGAATATAGATCTAGGGCACGTTGGTGGGATTCTTTCTATTTTTGTTTTTTTAATATCACAATGGAATCAACGCAGAACTGATCGGATGACCGCCCCCTATTAGGAAATTAGCCCAAAGAAGCCAAGTTTACCACTGGCACTGTAGATACATATACCTAGCTAGTTTTTTTAAAAGCAGTAACAAGAACTCACAAGCAAAATAATATCGAACCGGCCTAAGCACTTTGCTTGGACATTAGAGGCACAGTTCCTAATTACCACGATTTACAGAGTAATTAGATCATAATAATAATAGAGTATAGACTAGGTAGATCTATCTTGGAGACAGGCCTCACCAAATCCCAATCCACCGTCCTGGGTGTCCTGTCCACCCCCCCTAACTAGGACTGGACACCCTGATAGTGATAGGACCCTCATGGTTTCCTGTGGACACCCTAGAAATCATACGGTTGATGCAAAGGGATCGCAAATTTCATGGCTAAATTGGTTATTGGATATCAGAAACTGAGACGGTAGATCTATCAGTACGGTGAGTACCAAAGTTTGCCTTGGGCGATAATATGAAATTTTTGACATAAAATGCATCAACGTTCAGTGTGTGTGGATACTATGAAATTAGCAGGTTACAAAACATAAAATACAATATCAAGGTATAATCTATTACGTTTTACAAACCCTGATCTTCACATTTACCGAATAAATCATGAATGAAAACAAACCCACCTTCCTTCACGTGGTCCCCAGGTACGCTGGTTATTCTAGTGGGAAATGAAACTCGCCGGGAATCAGTTCAGGCTGGTCGCACCGCCATCTATCGGTTACTTTCATAATCAGTTTAGGTAAAATACACGAGAGGGCGCTGTGATATTTCCCGCCCTGGATGTTATCCAGAATGCAGTGAAAAGAGACAATTACCAAATCATATTTAAAGTCGCCCACCCCCCAACCCCATTCCTTCTCAAGTTAGAATATAGGCTATGATTAGTATCTCAATAATCTGGGTAGACGCCTAGCTTGGAATATATTCCAAATGTGCATGCAATAAATAAATCATACTTGGAATATATCCCAAGCTAGGCGTCTACCCAGATTATTGATATATATATATATATATATATATATATATATATATATATTTAATGTGACACACAATAAGGCCCCTTTGTGCGAAGGCTTAGGCCTACTATCAGGGGCGGATATGCCCCCCACCTCCCCTCCCCTAGTTAGGCCTAAATCATGTTTGTGGGGCCCCCTCCTCGTACATTCATGTTTGTGCCCCCCCCCCCCGCGTCAATACCTGGATCCGCCCCTGTACATGTACTATAGGTCTAGATGATCTATAACTCTCCAGGTTCGACTATTATGTGCATTAATCACACATGTGTGCTGTATCACGCACACAATTGTACGAATGTGGTCAAATTCTTATAAAACAAAATTATAATCTGATTACGGGTATATTTGATAGATTTTTTTTATTGGAGGTCGCATAATAATGTCCGTAACATCTTGTTAACAATTGGAAAATCACGATTCTTATTGTAGAGCACAGAGAGCGTTGTGGTATCGTGTAAGTGACCATGCAAAATAGTCCCGGGGCTGGATTTAGAGAGGGACACATGCATGGTGCTCCCCCCCCCCCCCCACCCCCACTTTTGTTTTGACAAAAATTAATATCAATTTTTGTAATGTAAAACTCGAGCCCTCGGACGGGGTGCCAAAAAAGGTACATTAGACCCCCTCGATCCTCTTTCAAAAATGTCTGGATGCGCCCCAGAGTATAGGCCTATATGAATTTATGTTTGGTATATTCCTCTAATTTTTACATACATTTTATATTTGAGGTGGTTTACTGATGTGCATGTGTCTATGTTATATAGCTATAAAGTTCCACTAAATATTATGTATAAGAACTAAATATTACTTTATTCATTTAAAAAATCGACATGACAAAAGGAATCTTACTGAAGTTTTGGCTACAAACGAAATGGAGCATAAGGCCTATGCTAATTAATTTTGGTTTCTTTTATAATATGTTTTGTAATTCATCATTTCACACTTTTGCTTTTATCTAGCAATGATATAACATATGGTATATAACATTTCAATATTACATCTAACAGGTGCTCTGAATTGGTGATGATTTTACCAGTGATTCTGCTGTTGCCCATCGCCAGCCGCCGGTAAAATTGCCTACTAGTGGGTATGGGGCTTAAAGGTTTAAAGAAAACAATTAATTCAAACATTAAGCTTTATTGCTCTCAGGCTAAGGATATTAGTAAACTATAATAAATGGAATAGAGGTAAAATACAAGAAAAAGTAGTGAGAATGACAAGTCTGATGAATTTTCGCCTGAGATATCTGGAGGAAAGACCTTCCGATGTACCTCTAGCCATGTCCAAAGCCACCTCCATAGCCATTATTGTATCCATATCGTCCCTTGCCATGTCCACCATAACCACCTTTCCCATATCCTTCATAACCTCCTCCATATCCTCCTCCATAGCCTCCTCCATAACCTCCTCCATAACCTCCTCCATAGCCTTCTCCATAGCCTCCATGGCCTCCACCAAAGCCATCAGCCAGAGCCATCATGACGGTACAGGCTACCAGAAGGACAACAAGAATAACACGAGACATTGTGGTGTTTATGTGTGTGAATGGTTTGTCAATCAGGTGGCAAGGAAAACAAGTGATGCAGCTTTCCAATATTCCTGTCTTTTTATACTCTTGACAACCATTGTGCATGCAATAAATAAAACATAATTATGGGTTCAGGTATATCTGATTGCTAGATGACATCATGCATACAATGCAATATGCTTATAAAGGTCTTTTGTTTATAGGGAAATGATATACGAATGAATTCAACCCATGCCTTTTTTGTTTATCATATTAATCATAGATATGTCTGAAAGAAATGACAGAATAAGAAATTCAAATTTTGTGAAAAGTTGATAACATTTTATGGTATTATAAAATGGCTAAATTTTGAATGAATTATACCTTCATTATATATCCTTTATGTAAAGAGAATTGTTACATTCATTTTAAAGTGCTGGCATGTCAGAATCACAAAAATGTCATAGGAGAGATATCATAGTAATTGTACGTAACAAACCCATAAACAGCCAGAAGTTGAGAGGGACCAGGGCAGGCCTGGGGAACTATAACTGTCAACACAATCTATTCTGGTATACTGAATGATAGGGGGAGACTAATAATGAGTAAAGACAAGGAGGTATACATTCTGAATGCATTGTGCTTCTGTTGGGGAGACATTCCTGGACACCTACCAAAGTATACACTCCAAGAGCAGTGACCGGTTCTCAAATCATACATTAAATTAGTGTAGATAACCTTTAAATAAATATAACAACAAAGCGCAATATAAGCGACAAGGGTTTTGCATAAAGTTTGGCATGTTTCCCTTACAGGTCTGGTGTTTCCTGTCAGTTACAAACAAGCATGTCAATTGTGATGTTCTCCGGAAAAGGAGCCAGGATGAGCCAGGATGAGCGGGTCACTCTTCCACGGTTTTCCTGCTTTTAATATCTGTGCTCTTGACGGATCTCAGCCTGGTCACGCTCGGTATCTCGAAAGCATGAGTGGGTTGAGTTGCACAAACAATCGTCCGGATCTGCTGCGAGGTCGCAAAGGATGACTTGAGTGAGCGGTTGTGGAGTTCTCAGAAACATGCCCTGTGAACTGGATTACTCTTTATAATTCAGTCACAAAGACTCGTGCTAAATACTGAATTGATTCCTATAATTAATCACACAATCATAAATGTAATGCAATTTTAATGTATCACCAACTTTTAGAATAGATAAAGAGATGACCAACTTTCATATGTCTATATCAGGCCCTTTGTCTATATACAATAATGTATCCATAAAAATGGATGATTTAAGCCCCATACCCACTAGACAATGGACCAACAGCTGAGTGTTGAGTCGGGAGTCAGGAGTCGGTGGTCAGCGTCAATTTATCATATATGGTTCATATAGATCAGTGCTCCTGTTGGTGCACCCATTGGCGCTCCTGTCAGCTGTCTCTGAGTAAGCAAGGCATACCCACACACAAACTACAAATTGGCTTATAAATCAGTGAAAAATATGGACATTTCACAGATTTGTAGGCTAATTATAGGCCGAATCTATAACATTTTGTGTGTAGGTATTGGGCTTTAGATCTTGAGCACACTTTGAAATAAAAGATGATAAGTTGAATTCATACACAGATCATTTCGATGATCCTGTAAAACTATGCAAAAATTTGTGCCTACATATTTTTATAATAGTTTTCTTGAATTGCTCAATACATGTGCAGTGAAGAGATTGACTGCAGTAAGATTTTTTCCATCTCACAGTACTCTCTTCATAAATAAAAGTATTGAACCCATAACCATTTATACCCCAAACCGTATTGTCCATATCCAATTATCCATACAGTGTTATATAGTTTTGCCAATTTGAAGGTTGATTTTGGGTAGACAAAGAATTGTCCCTACCACAGATAGCTGATTATCAGTATTTTAGTAATCTGCAGGTTAATTTGGCCTAATTTTGTCGACAAAAACACAGGCAACCCTATAAAAAATACACAAAAGTTTTCTATATATCCACCTCGAATAAATGAATATTCAAGCCAACTTCAAAAATAGTTAACATTATACTGATTCAAAATGAAAGTAAGAGAATAATTTTAAGTTGTCTATGATATTGAACTGAAAATAATACAATGATTAATGGAACATTTCTATATAGTTAAGCCTTGAGATTTGTCGACATTTTCCCCAGCATGCACTGTAATTTAGGCTAGTCTGCAGGTAAAACACAATAAAACAGCTATCCGTGATAGGGTGAATCGGAAGGTAGGAAAACCTCCCAGGGGCCATATCTTTGTAACTGATTAGGCTAATCAGGTAAATTTTGGTTAGAGTCTCATATCTTGAGATTCTATATTTTACAATGAGTAATAATGTCATTGTTAAATACCACTAGGAGGATTATTAAAGAATATATTTCTTGCCCTAGACATGATTACTGATGATAAAAGACTTATCAAAATTATCATAATGACCCCAAATTAGTTTAGAAAATATGGCCCCAGTTTATCATTTCTAGAAAATTTCTAGAAAAGATTGATTTTAAGAAGGGGGAAGGGCCCTTACGTACAAATCTAAGGAGCCACCTTCGGGGGTTAGATTTTTAGATTTAAAGAATCTAAATTTGGCAAAAATTAGGGGGATAGGCGTTTGGCCCGTAAAACCATCCCTGCATGAGTAGCAGAGATATCTAAAACAATAATAACGGTGATAGCCTACCATGGGATGCCTTCTATTCACCAAAGATATCCCAAGATAGGATTAACAGTTCATGGAAATGTTCAAAATATGTAAATTAACGCATAAAGTTTGTTTAGAACGGGTTACCAGCATTGGATTTCAACTCATTTTCTGTACGCATCAAATCTAACTCTTTCATCTCCAGTGACAAACCACAATTGTTTATTGAAATTATAAGGGGAGAGGTCAAAATTCACTACTGCCTGTCTACAGACAAGCCACAGGTTTTTAGCAGCCATTCAATTTGGTAGATCATTCTGTAATTAGTGTTCTTAATCATATATTCAGTAATAATTGATGAATAGAAAACATCAGAAATCTAATGTGTGTAAAAGGTAGTGCGGCCTACCCTTGACTCCTTTGTTATCAAGTAAAACATGAGCAGCATCAAACATATTGGTTTAAATCTTATATTATTGGCTGCAACTGTCAAAGTTTGATGCTTCCCCTTAATGACTGAATTCATCATAGCCAAAACTGTCATTGAAGTGCAATTTTATAGGCTGCCAATTGTTTTTGGCAAACATGAGTAACCCTCACTCCATGTGCAAATGGTCAGGGGGCAGGCAGAAAATTAATGTCCAGAACTGCTGCAACACGTAAAATACGTACAAGGTTTTATTTTTGTTCCTAAGGAGCATTATTGCCTTTTAAGCAAACTTTTGGATTTGTTGTGATCTAATCTAAAAATGAAGGTTTTTAGTCAATGAAAGCAATGAGCACATCTAGGAGTATTGCTTTACATGTTTATTTTGTCCTTGTAGTAAAATGTATTCCTTGGCAACATGTAGATGTTGGTAGATGATGCAGACATCTGGAGCAATATCTTCAAAATGGAAAAAGAGAAAATTGCAACTTAAGACATAATATAGCTATATCATTGGAGGTCAAAGAAAATTATTAGTTCGTAACAGGTCTTTGATTAGAAAAGATGAGGCAACATAATATGAAGCATGGACTGAAGGATGCACTTTTTTCTTACCTGAAATACCTAATGGGACCTAATAGTCATCACATCTGATTGTTGCGGTAGCCGTCGTCTAGGGAAGAGCCCCCCCCCCCCCTCGTTCAACCGTCATCACGTCTGTAACCACCTCCAAAGCCACCTCCAAAGCCGCGGCCATACCCTCCCTTGCTGTATCCTCCATGGCCTCCATAACCTCCTCCATAACCTTCTCCATAGCCTCCTCCATAGCCTCCACGGCCTCCACCAAAGCCATCAGCCAGAGCCATCATGACGGTACAGGCTACCAGAAGGACAACCAGAATAACACGAGACAGCATGGTGTTTATGTGTGTGAATGGTCTGTCAATCAGGTAGTGAGGAAAACAAGTCATGCAGATGTCCGATATTCCTGCCTTTTTATACTCTTGACAACCATTGTGCATGCAATGAATAAAACATTACAGATCCAGGTATGTCTGATCACTAGAGGACATTATGCATATATATATATATATATATATATATAAATACACTAAGGTAAAGGAGATAGAACATAATGCGAGAATAGTGAACAAACAATACATCAGTAGGTTTGGGCAAAAAAAACACACACACATGGTCCTGTCTCACCGGCTGCCTACCTACAATGCAACTGGGTCAAGGTGTTGCAACAGGTTGATGAGTTGGGATAGGCCCGCTAGGTGGCAGCAGTATACAGGGGGTCCCATAGAAATTTATATCCAGATAAAGAAGACAATTTATCTGGCACATAAATACACTAAGGTAAAGGAGATAGAACATAATGTGAGAATAGTGAACAAACAATACATCAGTAGGTTTGGGCAAAAGTCGAGCCAAACTGGCCCAACCCCCCCAAAAAGTTCAAAGGGATGAAGATACCAAAAGTTCAATCTCCTGACGCTGTGAAAAATCCATAGTGAGATATTTGAGCACACAAAGGCTTTGCCAATCGCCAGCACGTTGAATGGAGGCCAGAGGGATTTTTAAAGAGTGCACATGAGTTGCTGCTCCTCTACGAAGTGAGTGGAAACCAATCCGTTTATTTAGGGTCACCAAAGCACCCCAACTTTGTAAAATTTTCAAAGCTGAAGGGTAATGAATGGGGTGCAGCGCGTTGCCCACTGAGGTAGTCAAGAGGTAATCGTCCGGTGTCCTCGGGTGCACAAGCAAATAATGCTTCAAAAGGGAAACAAAACAGAGTGGGCGTTTGGCATAATAAATTGGGATTTCAAAACAACGTTGGCCAAACTGAATGGTCTTAGAAGAACTGATCCTAATAGAAAGACCCCACTCATGAAAAGTTATGTCTTTTAACCTAAGGAGATGTTCCTGGTCTTTGGAGCTTGAACACATGAAGTGTGATTTCCTGAGGAGAGTGCGAAAAGCACACAGCGTAATCAACCACACAGTCCATTCCAGGTCATTTTGTCGGTTAACCACTAAAGCAATAGCTTTTAAGTCCGAAGGAAGAAGTGGGTCCATAGGAGACGACATTTCACCTTTTATGCGTCTAAAGCCTTGAAGCAACAGCGTAGCACTATAATCTTGACGTAAATCCCAGTCTTTGTCTCTGAATTTGCCAAGTACATTTAAGGCAGAGACGTAATTGTTCAGCGTAGAATAAGAGACTCTTTCTCCTAAGTCCACCAGAAAACGGCATACATTATCAACTGACAAGGGGTAATGTGATAGACCCAAGGAGTCACAAAAGGAAAAATAAGTGTTCCATTGGCTCTGTCTCGTCTTTAGGGTAGAGGGGGCGAAAGCCTGCATCCTGATTAAGTCTGCCTTTCTATCCAGGGAAGCTGTAAATAACATCACGTGATAAATAGTCAGCCACATAGTTCATTTTAGAAGGAATATAACATGGAGACAAATACATATTATTGTTAACACACAACCAAAAAATCAACGCAAACATTCATTTGAGAAAGGATTAATTGATCTATCTTTAGCTAAATTATAGCAAACTTGTAAATTATCACAATAAATCAAAACACGATTATTCACAAAGCAGGGGCTCCAGCGGAGCAGAGCTACAAATATGGCAACAAGCTCTAAAACATTAATATTGAAAGCGTGTAACCATGGAACATAAGCATCAAGTTATAGTTAACCGGGTAGCAAGAAAGACCATCGTAATCACAAGGGAAAACACAAGCTTGAAAAAAGTCAGAGCCAAAAGCACCGCCCAGATATATACTTCTTTCGTGTTTACACCCGGGTCAAAATAATCAGCATGACCGTTGAACATAGTTGCAAAATGTTCCCACCACATAATATCCTCATGAAAAGAGATGGGGAGAGTAATACGCTTTGTGTAATTAAATAGTCGGAGCAAATCAATCATGTGATGCATATAAATTCTCCCACTACGAACTACCTTGCAACAAAAATTCAAAGTGCCACAAAGACGTTGCATTTGGATGAGGGTAGCTGTTTTTTTATGCTTCCAGAAAGTTATTTCCTGGTGTAGGCGGAGTAGTTTGTCTGGTGGAAGTAGTAATTGTTCCGATATAGAATCAATGATAATACCCAGATATTTGCAGCGGGTGCTGGGACTTGAACATTTTTTCCATGAGATAGAAAATCCCAGACGTCGTTAAGTATGAATTAGCAAATGTTGTCCCCGAATGCCGTCCTCATAACTGTCACTGATGATAATAAAATCATCCAAATAATTAAAGCAAATATATCCACATTTTCTCATATATCTAGAGACAGCGTCAGTTAAGCGGTTAAAAATAAAGGCCGCAGATCTACTACCGAAACACAAAAAATTGTCGGAAAGGAAAACATCACCTTGGCCGAAATTCCAGCGTAAACCAAAACTTAATCTGTCCGAGGCCCGTATGGGAACCATTCGGTAAGCATCCTGAAGGTCAATAGTGGACATGAAGGCGCCAGGTCTAATATACTTAACCACGTCATCAATAGTATTGAACGAGAACTTTGAGAAAGTGTTATCCATGAAATTATTAACTGACTGCTTATCTGGGCGACTACAATCAGTTATATGTCTAATAGAACCGTTCGGTTTGGGGATCGTGCCTAAAGTATGTATCTGAGTTGGCTTAGAATCAGAAATACTGATTTTACCCATGGATAACTCTTGCGTAAGGATGGAAGCAAGCTTATTAGCATTATCAGAAGAGAAGCAGCTATTATAATTTTCACAGTCATATATTGGCACTGTTTTTCCAGGGTCGATGAGTTTGAATCCGTTATAAACACCGTCTAAAATATAGTGAGAATCTGAATCCCAAACATTATCATAAGAAAGCAAGTCAACCCAAGACTGAGGGTGAAGAGGTATATCAATACCGGCAATGGGTGAAACCACGTTAAGTGTGGACTTAAGTGTTAAAAAAGTCAAAAAATAGAATTCAAGTTATTGAAACAATGATTGTATTTCCCAAACATACAAGTACGGCCCAAACTTATTTTTAAAAATTAGAACGTTAAGTTTTTTCAATAAAAAGTTAGAATGATTTAAAATCAGGTCCTTTTTTCAAATATTTTCACTCATTTTCTCCTAACTTTTTCTGAAAGAATTAAAGTGAATAAATAATATTCAATTGCATACAAATAATAAGCTTTCTAAGCAAATCTAAGGATGTGTATTGCACCTCATAGAATACGAAATTATCTTTCAGATGATATCTAGAATGTTGAAATCGGATATATACTACGCTAGCCATAAACTTCAAGGGCACAAACATTACCAATGTTGAGTTTGTACTGTAAATATTAAACCTTTGCTTATGGTGAATATTGACAAATTTGGGACTGTCTCCAGGATAAGTTGTTAACATTTTAATATTCATCTTGAAATAAAGGTGATTTTGCAATATTTTTGATAAAAGCTTCCCTTAGCAACTGCACAACGGTTCTAGGTCTTTTTATTTTGATATAATATAGCATTATGGTAATTTTTGTTATCAAATCTAGGATAAAAAGGGTTAAAATGAAAGTCTTGTAGATACCATAAAAGTCTTGTAGATACCATCTTGTAGATACTTTTTACTATATATTTGCATCTAGGACCCTTAATAATGTATCCATTGGCTTGAAAATTGGTATACTGTCTACTTTGCTGGAGGTCAAGGCTTTGTTAGTAGAAAATGTTAAAATTTATTTTTATGTTGGGAGATATGCATGGTCTTGTAGATACCCTCTTAAATAATCTCTCCAAAACACTCATTTTGCACCCCTGAATTTCTATTACAATATAGCATTTTGGATATTTTCAAGTTTTTAGTTGAAAGGTCCTGGTTAATTCTAATTATTGACACTAAAAAAATCCTATATTCTGATATTTTTTTAATAAGAATGTCTCATTTATTGAAAAAGTCTTGTAGATACCTTTTTCTGTGGACACTTTTCAGCGATTTACATCAAAATGAAGAATAATATATATAAATTTGCAAAAATGATCATCTAATAAGAAATAATACATAGATTGTAACAAAAGTCATTTCTTTTGTTCATATGGTATTTTAAAGCATATTTGGACCAAAATGAAATTTTAACTCTCCCTGTGGACATAGCATTTATTGGGTATATGTCTTTTTTACCTCTAAATATCTTATAATTAATTATTTTCTACAAACATAAATTTCATATGCAAAGATTGACTTTTATATGAATAAATTAACAAATCAAACAACAGTAGCAAATTATGTTAATGGAAAATGTTACAGCACTTTATATCCTGAAGACATCAGCAGCAGCAGCTTTGCACTTGTTAATGAGCAAGTGAAAGTTCTTATCCAAGATAACGGAGCTTGAAGAAGCATCAGGGAAGGAAGAATCCGCAGCATCATCCCAGACACTTCACATTTTCTTGGTATCTTTCGGCGTAGATGCTGTACGAGGATCACTGGAAGCCGCGGATGGGGAGTCATCAGGTTTGCAGTCCTTCATCACATGACCAGATTTTTTGCATCGGCCACAAATGTGTAATTTTCTGCAGCGTTGGAAGTAGCACGATTTGTTATTGAAGAGCCAGCATACCTCAGAAGGCCAGTCAGAGAAATCGCGTGAAGTAGTGTTTATGTTCCTACCCCAAGGTTTCTGCGTGGTTTGACGAACAGCGTAGGTAGCATCTACCCCGAGATGGATGGCTACCAACTCGGGGTCGGCAGCACGCCAATCGTGATATTGGCCTGAGATGACTCTGGAGGTAACTGCCGCCTCATACCTGATAAGCGCATCCGTGAGGTATACATTTGTGGAGGCTTTAGAAGCGATGAAGTCCAAGTGAGAGATATAATTATCCGGGGGTAAGCCCGAATCTTTAATAACACGCAGGACTTGAGACATCCCCCAAATAAACTCTCTATAGGAAACTTTATCAGACGTTTTCCCCTCCGATAGATATGACAGCGGCTTGAACTTACTAAGGATTTCATTCTCCTCTTTGGAACGAGCTGGGCGGATCGGAGTGGCCCGAGCAGTGGCCGGGGAGGCTCCGGCGGAGGCCCCTCGACTGTAGCCCGCCAACACAGCAGCGGCTGCGCCCGTGGGATCGGCAGCCGCGGAGTCGTCATCTTTGTTGGATAGACCAGCGGACTGGAGCTGAAGGGAAGCCAGGCGTTGTTCTAGCAGAACGATCTTAGACTTCTCCTGAAGACGCTTGAGACGATCTTCTTCTGAAGCAATCTTGCTTTGTAGGTAAGACTCGTACTCCTCCGAGTCCCGATCTGGCGCATCAGGGTCGACCGACAGCATAATGGCGGTTGCAATAGACTCCGGTGCCGGCGGTGGAGACAAGAATTTGCAAAACTGGCCGCCTCGGCCTGTATGGCAGCCTTTACAGGCGGTGCAATTGATGAAGCGGGGCTTGGGCATGTGCAAATCCTAGTTATGTGTATGTATGAGCAATATTTTTTTAAAAGTTTTGTGTATATAGGCTCAAACACACACACATGGTCCTGTCTCACCGGCTGCCTACCTACAATGCAACTGGGTCAAGGTGTTGTAACAGGTTGATGTGTTGGGATAGGCCCGCTAGGTGGCAGCAGTATACAGGGGGTCCCATAGAAATTTATATCCAGATAAATAAGCCAATTTATCTGGCGCATATATATATTTATATATATAATACAATTTGCATGTAAAGGACTAGGTTTATAAAGGGAAATGATATTTGCATGAATTCTACTCTTGTCTTTTTTGTGCATCACATTAACCATAGATATGTCTGATAGAAGTAACAGATGAGAAATTAAAATTTGGTGAAAAATTGGCAACATTTTGTGGTACAATAAAAGGGTTAAATTTGTAATAAATTATACCTTCATAGTATCCCTGTGTAAAGAGATGTTGCACCATTTGTATGACACAGACAAATAGAGCATATTACATTTATTGTTAAGTGCTGGCTGGTAGGAATCACAAAATATACGCAGTATACAGGTCTAAAATTATGGCATCACATGGCGAAAAACGGAGGTTGGTGGTGGGTTTAACATACGATCATATGGGAGAAAAGGGGTTATTTTGCTCTAACTTTTTAAATATTGCTCAAATCTTCGTACAGTAAGTGAGAAAAAGTTTGGAATTGATCCCATACATGCTATACATTCCTTCAAATTTTCCTCATATTTCCAGTTTTTCAACATTGGCTGAAATTCCAATTTTCCCCATAGGCACCAATGTTAAATAGCCAACATACAGAGACCAGAATTTCACTGCACGATGACAGAAATGACAAGGATAACGCTAACAAGTTTACTCCGTATATGAGAGATCACATTGTAAAGGTACCTGACAAAGAGTTAACCTGTAAGAAGTTGATTTTTGTCTTGACAATGGATAACCCATATGTATGAATTCATATCCTGATCTAGGAATGTGATATTCATGACACAAACTGCCATATTGCTGAAGGACACTACACTCACAATGCAGCTCACATGGTGAAGTGTATTGTCTATATAGGAAAATGCAACACAGGCTACCAGGAAGACAGCAAGGAAAACATGAGACAGTGTAGTGTGCATTGTATGTGTGAATGTTGTTTATAAGCAGGTGATAATAAAAACAAGGATATAATGGAGATGTTCAATATTTCTACAGTTTCATAGTCTGGTTTTTCAAAATTTCAAGGTCCTTTCGATATTATGATATGAAAGGTAGGTCCAGGACATTGATATCTGTAAATTGCCTGATTGCAGGTGGAAACAATTTACAGAATATAGCTTTGATAATGAAGTTTATTTTGTATACAGGCAAATGGATATTATGATATTATCACATTTTGATGTACTTTAACCCTTTCATTGCTGAATATGTCATTCTACAGTTCATAATTACAGATACATTGGCCAAAATATGAAAATTAGTCTTAAAAATGCCTAAAACTCAAATTTTCTATACATTCTTCTGGTACAGCTGTTTTTCTGTAAGTTGCATGAAAACTTTCCAAATGTTGGCACCCTGCCAATTCACCAAACTTGTCTATGTTGGTAATATCTGCATTAGGTTCCAATTATTGGTTTCCGTGGTATATATAAGTTTACAACTAAATTATATTATGTGTATCGATATTTCTGAATTCATCAAAAATGGGAAAAACAACAATATGCATTATTGAATAAATCTAGAAGTAGGTTTATTTTTCATGAATATATGAGTCATTCAATATTCTGTATACAAACCGTGTGTCATGTCTTAGAAAAAATCAGAGGAACGTTAACAGATTGTCATCTATAGGCCTACATGTGCCGGCATACATGATTAAAATTTAATTCTCCGTTACCTGGATTACCCAGATTAGGCATACGAATTTCTCTTTTGCGACCATAATATAGCTAAATAGCCAAGTGAATTGTCTGAACTGAAATGATTTCACCGTTATATTATAGTGTAGTACATATAGTTATACTTTTACAAACACATTAAACTGTTAAATGTAGTTTGACTCATATTAGGTGTCATTTATAAGACAAAAGTGACATAACAACCACAAAAATATGACAGTAGACAACGTGAACAAATATAAACGTAAAAAAACTAAATATCTTTTTGGCATGGTTAGGATAACAAAAGTTAATAACAGATAATCGATAAGGCGAAATTGAATATGTATTAAATATAAAATATTATACCTCACTATTGGTTATTGACAACTATGTAACCTTGTATCTTAATCTTTTAATGCAACATTATGTAGCCTTCTTTGGTATGATAAGTATATACATGCACATAATTATTATATAGCAACAACGAACATAGAGCGCTGTTTTTCCAGAAATAGGAAGGTGCGCTGCCCCCACCCCTCTAGACCGCCCCTGCAGCCGCTCACATTTTTGTCTTAGAATTCTATGATCATAATGTATAGGGTCTATAGTATACATCTAGTAGCGCTGAATAATCTTTCCTTCAAGACAAATTTTAGTTTAGTTAATGATACATTCCCATGCATGAAATAAATGGTAAGCCTACAATAAATCAATCTATTCTTACAATATGGTTCACATTCCTGAGATATTAGATCAGACACCGTTTACTTTATCTTCTAAAAATAGATTTAAGAATAATTGCCATAAAAAGACTTTGATAATTGAAATATGCTGGTAGAATCGTGGACCCCTTCATTTTCTCACTGAATCGTTAGCAAATGCAATGTTCATCTCGAAGCAAAAGAGATTCATTAGAGGGAGGGGGTCTGAAAGGAGACTCCAGTTAAATCTTATGTCTGTAATAGTCGTATCTACAACAAAATCACTTAGAACGTTTTCAACAAAAACTATACTCTCAGTAACATCTTTGGGTATAGCATGGATATATGAAGTATATAATTTTCAAGTATAGAAAATCCCGTTTTTAAACATGATATAAATGCACCTGTACTGTCTGAAAGATCTCACTCATTGGACAATATTCAATGTTAGGCCTAGGTTTTAAGAAAATTGTCAGACTTTCGTGTAAAATAATATAGTAGTATGTTTATATAAACAAAGTACACTCATACATACACTCATATTCATAGCAGGAAAAACATACCCTGAAAGATTGCCAATGCGTCAAAAATGGCTTTAAGCGACTGAGATCAACCTCAAATGTTTGGTTTCTGATCGTGTTGGTGCGATAGAAATGCCCCTCTCTCTTGTATATTGGGAAGATGGGGTAGTCATCACTCGAGGTAGATTCCTTCCCGGTCGTTGGGCCTTTCTTTGAGAACCTATCATAGTATTGGAACTGACAAACCCACTCTGCCATCCTGTACTGAATGTATTTTCATTCCTATTCCCAGCATGTCCCCTATGATTAGGCCTAACAATATTACCCATTTTTCCCATATTCTCCCGCGCTGGAAAGATTCCTCTTTCTCGTTGGTATTGATTGGGAAGGCCCTTATTGGTGCGTTTTGAATTTTGATTATTTTCCAAATTTTCCATATTTGATTGCTGTCGACTATTAACAATATCTCTAGGCATTTTTGGTCTGAAATTCTCATTAGAAACCGTACCCTTTACCTCCTGGTATGGTAAATTTCGCCCGACGTTATTTTTATTGCTTTGGTAATTAGTAGCTGCAATTGATTGTCCTTGATTTGACATTGGGACCTGTTTATTGTCACCGTTTGTCATGCTCCTACGGAAAGCAGCATCCCTGAAACTGTTCTGCGCACCTTGTTTGCCCTGAGGCGTTGGCGTATTCATGCTTGGCCGTGGACTTGCACGGCGTCCCCTATTTCCATTACCAAAAGACTCTAAACTGGGTCTGGCACTGGGCTGGGGTCTAGGCATATTTTTTCTTTGATTGTTCATATTTTGCACAGTTCCTCTTATATCAGCATTGTTTCCAGGGTTACCAGAATTGCCATTTTGATTCATGCCGCGAGTGTTGTAATTTCTCATGGAGTTTAGATTTGGATTCATATTTCTTTGATTTCTTTCATTCATTTTCGCAGGATTAGGGTTATTGTTACTCATTCGCTGATTACCATTTCCATCTGTTGAGAGACTTCTAACCGGTGGTCCATTAGTAGGAGGTTGTTTGTTATATCTGGGAGAGCCTCCTATAGACCCTCCAGGTGCTGTATTGGTTTGGAAACCCTCCTGGGTGTTTTTGTTTGAGAATCCAAAACCAAGTTGTGAGTAATGAGCATCTAACTTCCGAAGGTCCTTCGGCCAGTTTTTCTTGATAGAGGTACTAGTGGGCATTGCCATTGGGACCTGATTAGGTTTGGGGTTGCTCTGCCTGAAGACGCCCCTGTTTAAGTTTTGATTTCTTGAGTTTTGATCTCTTGGCTGAAGTGCTGGGCCAGCATTTTGTTTTTGCTGCATTGAGTCTGTTCCCCGCTTTGCACCAGTTGTTGGTGATCTGAATCGAACTGACCGTTCACGAAAACCTCTGCTTTTGGGTGGCACCGGTCGGTTATTAAAGACACCATTTCTGTTGTTGTTGTTGTTGTTGTTGTTGTTGTTGTTGTTGTTGTTATTGTTGTAATTGTTGTTGGGCGGTGGTAGTCTACTATTAAAAACAAGATTTGCGTTATTTTTGTTCCAGTTAGTCCTGGCGGTGGGTGGCATTTTGTTATTTAGAAAGCGATTGTTGTTGTTGCTATTAGTATTTCTGTTGTTGTTAAATGATGATGGTTTCTTGTCAAAGATTGGGTTTCTATTGTTGTACGACCTTTCCGTTCTCCATTCTTCCCCGTTTACCGATTTAGGAATATTTCTTGCACTGTTTTTCTTTTCGAATTTCCTGTCATTGTCAACTCTCGAAGGATAAAGGTCTTTAAAAGATTGTTGCTTTTCAAAGTTATTCCTTTGGAAAGACTTTTTAGAAAGAGGGTTCTTTAGAAATGGATCTTTAAAGTAAGAATCAGAAAGGAACATGTCTCCTCCAAATACTGTTTTTTCGAAAGATTTCTTTAAGTCTTTCATGAAAGGAGACTCTGGGTAGGGTTCTTTGGCGAATTTTTCCATGGACTCAACATTTTCTTTGTATGAACGGCTATCGAAACTATGGTCTACATTAGGAAATTCTTTCGATGTTAGCTCTTTAAATTTCCCCATGTGATTTCCATGCGATGATTTGCCATAATCGGTATTTCCGAATGCGGAATTAGGAAAGCTGTCATCTGTGAATGTCTCTTTGGAGAAAAACCGTTTTGGGAATACATCGTTTGAATTCCCAAAGAAGTTCTCTTTTGAAAGATCATCTGTATAAAAACCCTCCCTTGAAGACGAACTTGAAGGAATTTTACCTTTCCATGAGGGTTCTTTCCGATACCGCTCCCCATACATTCCTTTTTTGTGTAAATCTCGAATTTGAGCTTTTGGCATTCTAAACATTTCTGGCGGAGGGGGATTTGTATGGAAATCTTGGCCAGGATATACTGGTGGGCGGTTTGGTGGACTAGTATGCAAACTCTGAAAGTGTTCCAATCTTCTTGCCCGTCTTTCTTCAGGCTTCCTCCTATCTTTACCAATTGGAGCCCCTCTAAACTTAGGTTCAAAACCTAAAGAAGGCATTGAACCAACAACATTGCCGTGAAATCTTGGTCGGTCAGTATGCCTGGAAGTTTCCCCAGTTAGCTCATGCTGTGGAGGGATTTCTAGCTTGAGGACCTCGAATCTCTTTGGCTCCCTGAAAAATCTGTCAGAATCTTTACGAATTTCTTCCATGGAGCTGAACTCTTGATCTGTTATTTCTTCCTCTGAATGATGTGGATATGATGGCAATTCTCTGCTGTCGTCAAAATCATGGTCTTCATAACTGTTATGGGGATCTATAGTTCCATGTCTGTCATGGCCTATGATATTGCCATAACGGTTATGCTTAATGTCATTCTCATGACTGTCATGGTGAATGCTATGACGGTTTGCATAACCTGGTTCTAAAGGTAACACATCTGAGGGTTGTCTTTTTGAATACCTTCTATCCACCTGTAACCTTTTAGAATCCTGATAGTTAAAACGGAGATCACGGGAAGGTTCTGGCTCGAAATAAAAGTCATCAGCATGATCAGATGCATGTTGTTCCCCCATATCATCATTGCTTGTAACTTTCGGAATCTCATGAATTGGAGAATCTCTCAGGGGTTGCCAATCAGTTGAACCATGCTCTTTCCCACCACTCGTGACGTCATGTCGTCCACTTCTGACGTCACTTCCGGATGGAGTCCACTTCCGGCCACGTGGTTGACCCTTATCAAAACTTGGGGGTCCATTTTCTATTTTCATGTCCGTTTCTGGGATATGGTCGTCTACTGTGTAATGATCATACAGTGTGTAACCTAGGTTGTTAAGGTTGATACTACAGAATGGAGAGATGTAGTAATAGGAATTGGCGCGAAATTCGGAGATGTCTTTGTTTCTGGTGCCTGTTGGACAAGCCTGGTCGTGGGGGGCGTTGTGAGTGCATACGATGAAGGTTTCCGAGTCTTTGTAGTAAATGCCGTCACCTTGACATCTACCTGTAAAATACAAAAAGTAAACGTGCTAGGAATAATGCATAAAGTACGAATAATGATCATGTATACTACATTTTGTAGCATAGTAACAATATTGTAAGAAAATCTTATGATATAAATGATGGAATGGGATAAAGAAAGTTTGCAGTCTACAACAAGTGCAAGTTTAATCGGAAGCACAAAATCAAGTCGCAGCACAAGAATTACACTTAAGAATAGACCTTGTGCAGACGTAGTCACATCTGATCAATTTTGGTGATAACCATGTGGTGATCCTGACCACATATATATACAATCTATTGTTCAGAATGGTAGTGATTGTTCTAATGAGTCAGTGACTTTGTTTAAATAAATTGTGGGTTACAAATTTGTTCTACATGTTTCAGTGTTGTGCATGATGACAATAATAAATTGATCGTGCACCATTATGGCGACATCCCATTTTGGCAGATGTGACATCACATGCACAACGTCTATAGCATTGCAACAAACATGTATTGATGCTGTGTAGTATTAGAACAGGGGCCATATTTTCGTAAGTAATTGGTGGTTATCAGGTAAATTTTTATTAGTGTTTTATCACCAGTAATCATGTCTATAGGACAAGAAGTATTTTCTTTAATAATTCTCCTAATGGGTTATTTTAGAATGACATTATTATCAGTGTTTCAAACTTATATTATCATACAAATAATTATTATCACTGCACGAACTTTGGAACTTACTTTGTTTTACAAATTACTGAAAGGTAATGGAAAGTTAGGTAAAGATTCACTCCTAATCTTTAAGCAACTTTAGTTGTCTTTACAAGAAAATCATATTTAATGTCGTTCAAAAGGTTATCAAATAAGGTCATAATGTTTTCCGTAGTATTTACATTGTTCAGTAAAGTAGATTCAACAATTGAATCAGTTTTACTGTGCCATCTTAAGACCATAGTGGAATCTTAATTCTCCTTGTGATCTTTATATCATTAACTAAAGGCTACTCAGCAAGGAATCATATTTACTTACAGTAATTTGGATGCAAAGTTTCATATCATGACATATACTTCTTTAGTAAAGACCATTTTCTGAGTTTTACATTCTTCCATTAGAGGGCACCACATGCTTCTTTTTAATTTTTGCATGTTTTGTGTATTAATACATATTCATTTGTACAAATAAGAGATATTTTGAAAAAGAATTATCATAATCATGATTACAATCATAATATGATACATTTTTGCAATAAAAAAAGATTTAGGTGAAAGTGATCCCTGAATCATATCCTAGATGCTTTAGAATTACAATTTCTGCTAAACCTATTCACCATACTGGCACATGTACAAGTACATTTAGATGTTTTAATGTGCCTATAATGATCTTTCATAGATACAGTTTAAATCTATAAACCATGTAACATCTTGTGGTTGTCAATAATACTATTAGTGAGGTGTATACCAGTGATTTTTGCCAAAAGCAAAGGCCACCAAGAAAAGTGTCATCTTTACTTTGAGTATTTTTGTGTAAAGCCCAGTAAAGGTATAATATCTGACCTTTACATTTTCAGTAAAGATCAGTTTCATGAATAAGATTTTGTTACATAGGGGGCACCACCAACTCATTACTGCTTTGTAGGAAAAACGTTTTTCTAATAATAGCAATTCTATATACATTTTCTTTGTACATAAACCAACACAGCCTTGGTTTATAAGAACATATATCAAGCAATTGTCCTTTCAATATTGGTTAGTAAAGTCATTGCAAAAAAATGGTTTTTAATCAATAATCAATGAGTGTAGTGGGTAAACACCTTTTCTGACTACGATGTCAACTATAGCCTTCCACACATGGGCCTCCAACCTCTGTATCCAATCTAAGCCCCAAGTAGCTTACTGTGACCAACTTTACTGGACCAGTAATGCTATGGCACAGAATGACACATGTCTAACTGGAACTAGATTTATCAGTAATGAAAATATTATTGATTCTGGTCCATTTGGAATGAGCTTTAATGCCTCATGACTATTTTGCCTGAAATCTTAAAACAAAGTAAATGTGCTTAAAATTTCTCATAATTCTGCAGAACATAAAAACTGTAAGGGTAGGTAAAGGTCCTGCTTTACAATGGATACAATTAAAGGTGCTTCAAAGCTCCTGAAAGTTATTGACACGTAAATGTGCTTAAATCCAAGGGTCAAAATTAAATGTGATTAAAACTTATTTTGTGAATCACCATTACTTTGTTATAATTGATCTTTACTGGCAGTAGATGATGCTTAAATTCCATTCAAAGAAATAGTTCAGTGAGATTTATAGGCCTTTACTCTAACCAAAAATGAGCTTTAATCAACTAGTTTTTGACATGGAAGGAGAGCCATTACTTCTTTGTTGTGTTATCTAAAGGTCTGTAAAGGTTCACCTTTAAGAACTTTACATTTTAAGGCAAAGATAGAGTAAATCCCATGTAAATAGGTGTAAAGTGAGCCTTTAGGCGTCTTTACTTAGAAAGTCAAAGTAAAGTAAATTCCAAATTTCGTGCAGTGTATACTGTGACCGACGCAAAATCCCATGTTACCTTTCACCAGAGAGAGTAAAGTTTTAATTCTATTCTCTCTGCTTTCACGTAGGCATATATATCCAGCTGGTATCCATGCATGATTCGTATATAGATGTATGCCATAAGTATGTGTGCAAACTTACCTTTAAACATTCCTCCGTAAAAGAGCTCATGTCTCGACCGCTTCAAATCTTCAAGCACCTCAGGCTTCTTCTTAGTCTCCTTATAGTCCTTAGATTTCCTTGTGGCTCTTCCTTGATAATTGAGTTTTGTTCTACTGCGATCTTCCAATATCTGAGGTTTCTCCTCGACCTTGTTGCCTTTCTCCTCATCTTTGGATGCCATGGCAACCAATACAACATGATAAATGATTAAAACATATAAAAACAGTTTATAGGTCATGTTTTTTTTGCGCCGCAGGCAATCTCAAACGAACGTAACTCCTGTATTGTACATCCAATTTGTTTGGCCGGCTGCAAAACCACAAAAAAAAGTAATCAATTCTTAATCCCTCCAACTGTGTTGTTGCTTCAACCAGAATCATCTGAGTAACTAACTCTAGGTTGGGTTAGGTGCCACTTTTACACGTTCCTTGCGTGATTATTTGACGTTTAATGTTTTAACACTCAATAGGTCGTACCAGCCTGGGGGATGGGCGAGGGAGGCTGGGAGAGGCCCCCTGGTGACAACTTCCTGAATTACACTGTGTTTAGGGGGTCGCACTTCCATGTAGAAACACGGATGAAACTTATTAAATACTATGGAATAGACATAAACACGCTAAGCTTTAACATTAGGAGTGTGGTGCTCTATATATTATGGCAGAAGTTAGTTAATTTCCAAAGGAGGAAGCGAGGAAATCGTAAAGGTAAATGCATGGCACAAGTTGCCATTGCATGGAGGCAGGGGAGGTCGAAAGTTCATACTCATGCAGTGCCTGATATTTGATTTTATGTCATTAGGTTTTTTAATGTTTTATTTGAACAAGAAATTAAGGGCAGTAGATCAATCATGGAAAGTGCGTCATTATGAAAATCTGAATATTTATGTTTATCAAATGATTGCAGGGCACCTGACATTGCTATTTGATAACAGTTTAGGCTTGCATATTCCATGAAGTATCAGCTAATAACCGATATCCCAACTTACATCAAGAGTTTCACTCCTCTCCTAACTGACAGATAGGATTATTGATAAAAAGATAATTTTGACTTTAATATTACGAGAAAATATCATCAAGCTTAAGGTCTCATGGGCGTCATGAGGGAACACCAGACATAACGACTCATCCTAACATGATGTGGGAAATTCACTAGGGGACAATGAGTTTTCTGGTATGAAGTCAGCCTTCAATTAGTGGGGGCCATGGTTGAGATTCATATGACTATCTTTAGTTGCTACTTATATATGATTGAGACTCATATGACCATCTCCAAAAAGCTCGTTTAGCAGAGCGTGGTTTCGATCCACGGACCTCTGGGTTATGGGCCCAGCACGCTTCCACTGCGCCACTCTGCTGCGATGAGAGAAGGGCCATATAGGCCTAACTCAAATGGTTCGTCAGTCTAGTTGTAATACCAAAAACATTTCTTATGCTTTCAAGACTACTTATGATGTGTATACACTGTCATATGTATACGTAAGTATAACCGATCAAACTTTACAAACAATGAAAAGAGTCAACACTTCACTTATTCTACCGATTTGTTTTAATCAGGCACGTGCACACAGGTAACAATATTAGGCCTATTATTATTTGGGCCCTGTATGGTGTACTACAGGTCGCGTCAAGTTTTCCAAAGACATGGTTGCAGTCAGTCAATGTAAGGCATGCAGTATTATTTCATTGCAAATAATACACACAACCAGTTCTATGAAGGGGTGGAACAGTGTTCTCAGCATTAACTGATTAAGGCCCTATTACACTGGGCACACTACGTGACATGAGTTGCGATATGGGTTGCAATATGATGCAATAATTATAATTATAATAAAGCCCCTAGAGTGGACATTGCAGCCACTGTGACTAGAGAAGTAAGGTGGGTTGTAGGCATTGGGCGGACGATAGTAGAATTACTGTATCAGTGATTGTATAGGGAGAATATCGTTGCTGGTATTGAGTGGAACGTGAATCATCTTATGTTGATTGCTTGGATGATAATGTGGACAAGTTGACTTTAGATCAAATAGATAACAAATCCTCTTACCAGCACTTGCTATTGTTTCTCTTAAACGAACTACTGGATAAAACAAATAATTATAGGCTATGGGGGATGGAGATGAGGAAGGAAGACAAATCCAACCTATATTAACAATAAACAACAGTTCAATAACGTAGATCACAATTCGACTTCAAGTAATGCCCATGTCACATTCTTTTACCTATGACCAGATCATGCCATCTTGTCATTAAGACCTTTGTCACCTCTGTCTAATAGGCCCATATAGAGATATATTTCTGAACCGGTCTTAAAGGTGTACACTATTGTCATTGTAACAACAATGCAAACCTATTGGAAAATTCTTTTCTGTCTTGGGTATTGTACATGATCGGTATCTCTTTTTACTCAAGATTTTGGAAAAATGTAAACCTACGGCAACATTTTAAAGCAAATCGAATAGGGTTATAGGCCTACTCAGTGGCGGAATGAGTTAGGGGGCCTTAACTGTGGCCAACTGTGGCCAAGATAACATATATCACTTTGAATGTAATTTTTTAATAGGACGACCCTGCTCTCATATTGTTGCATGAAAGTATTCAATGGTGGGCTTTCAAATGTGTCGACCCATGCTATATAGTAAATATAGATAATGATGTCACTATAATTATTTGACCTGTCGACGGGTTTGTCTGGTTATGAAGTTCCCTGGCTGTGATATGGGCAGGCCCTTCACACAAACGTGGGAAGACTATGCTCGCTAGGAAAAACTGTCGTTGCATCGGCCGGGAATCGAACCCGGGCCGCCCGCGTGGCAGGCGAGCATTCTACCACTGAACCACCGATGCTCCTGGCAGGTGACAAAATCAGATAAATAAAATTCTATAAGGGCAAGCATATCGTGCAAAATAATATGACAAATAATTTCTTTGTCATCCTGATCATTCAGATATGTTGTAATGGTGACAATGGATTTCAGAATTCGAAGGGGAGGGGTATTTTATCTCGAAAGCGCTTTTATGTCGGGCCTACCAAACAGGTAGACGTTTTTACGTAATAAACATGGGAATTCAAGGATTCTTGTACTCTTATCATACAATATTAAAGATCATTACAGTGAGTGATTGAGTGTTGGGTGTTTTACACCGTACCAACAGCCAGGGTCATTTTCATGGCCAAAACAGGTTTGGACAAATTCTGTCTTTGGTGATCCTGTCTATAAGATAAAGGTGACAGTGTGGGCAAACAGCATGGGATCAAAACCTGGAAATCATTTTTGCTGTACCTCATCCCTTAGGTTACCCATGGCAGCATCAACCGGGAATCCAACCCAAAGAACCACTTGGTCAGTGCTGGGTCCCCCCTATCGTCACCATTATAATATGATCAGCACGGGCTACTAGGGGCCTATATTTTCCTTCGAACACCCAAAAGGGTAACGATTATTAAATGTAAGTAGCGATATTGCTAAATTATTCCAAAAGAACTTTGATAGCAGAGCGTGGTTTCGATCCACGGACCTCTGGGTTATGGGCCCAGCACGCTTCCACTGCGCCACTCTGCTGGATGTTACAATGGAAGACAGGTGACCATGGTGACATATGCTCTGCTTTATGGGAGCTCTCATGAACCATAAACAATGTCACATACAAAACAAAGTTAATGTATCTCTACATGAACACAGGGATAGAGGATAGAAGGAACGGCTCTGTATGTCTATAAATGATTCCATATCTGGTATTCAGTATGCTACCACAGGATAAACACATGCAGGATTATGCATTAGTATATCGTTTAGATATGAAAATTTGATTATGATTTGAAATCAATAGCTGATTAAATACACCAAAATATAGCAACAACATAATTATATCCTTAGCAGAGCGTGGTTTCGATCCACGGACTTCTGGGTTATGGGCCCAGCACGCTTCCACTGCGCCACTCTGCTTCAATACGATTACTTTCTTTGCTACAATTACAAAATACATTGAACTAGAAACCTAAAGCTGCGTGACTCCAATAAATGTTCCTTTCCTCTAGTCACAGATATCAATATTGGGGGTTAACCATTAAGTCGTCGTGACTGATGTTTCCACGTTTCCATGAGAAAAATATTTGTCCTATTGTCCAGTCGAGTTACAGACGAATATAGTAATTTTGCTCAACATGTCAAATTTTGATAATATTTCTCAGTTGACGGCTCTGGCATCCCTGATGGCCTCTTTGTCTAACTATAGCCAACCAACCGACCGGTTTGCCAGCTAGCTATTCATTGACCAATTAACCAATTTAACAGGCAAGACAGCAACAAGCTAACCACTCAGCCAGCAACCCAACCAACTCATGAATCAAACCAATTAATACAACGAAGTAGCCATCCACACAGGCCTTTCATACCAGCAACCTATATAACTGACCGAAAAATGATCTCAACAATTCTCAAATCAACAAATCAGCCATGTCATTCAAATTAACAACCATGCACTGAAATATCGAAACAACCAACTAATGAGCCAAACACCTAACACTATAGCCAAGCAAGTAATCAGATCAACCGATCAACTGAATAAAAAACAGCTGTAATGAATAGGCATATCAATGTATAGAGTTAGTGTGTATCTAGGCCTATATAATGTCTTCACTCGCACGTATATATATATAGTTTAGATCAGCAGAAATGAAATGTTTATATAGTTAGAAATAATTATATACTTTCAACGTAGCTTTGATTCATGAAACTGAAGTAGCATATTACACACCAAAAAATAAGAATAAGAGGTTTCACGAATCCTAAAAGGCCAACCCAGTAGGTGCATATTCAAACTATATGGGCTTTCAGACTAATGTTTGTCCAGGGATCTCATTCTACAAGGCAGCATGCAGGAGAAATCAATGTGTAAACATGTACATGCAGTGATATATTCTTAGTCCCAAGGGTATTACTGTAGTTCACATCTGTAGGCCTATAACGTGAGCTGAATATTGTTACACAAAACTATCCTTATACATCTATAGGAAAAGGGTTATGGCCGAATGGCAAACTTCTCTTCTGAATGGCCAAACGCTTTATAACGATTATTTTGTTTGTTTTTCTTTTCATTTTAGTTAATCAGATTATGGCAATGTTACTTTCTAACTTCTTATAACGTTAAGTAACCCACAAACATGTCCATTCATAGAGAGAAGGGCATCCGGAAGTAGTCTTTTACATTCTGATATAAAACTCGTTAAACATATGTAATAAAGCTTAAAAAAAAGAAAAGAATGTTTAGATTGAAAGGGAATTGATAGCGAGAATGAAACTTATAGCTATCATAATATCGTTTGACACAAATTACAAAGCAATAAATCCAAACCTCTAATTACTTACTATACTTATATTGCTGTTTCATATACGATATATTGTAGTAAGGGCAACCATTAAACTTGGCATGTTTTTTTTTCCAATTTAGTAATTCTTGGATGACGCATGACTATGTCAAAGGTCGTCTTCAGATTTGAATTTTATTCATTTTGCATATACTTAAATTTTCTAATAATATACTTGTGGTTCAGGTTGGTCTATTGCAAATCGCACGAAGACCCACTTTCTTGGAAATCTCCCTTGAGATGTTTACGCTTGACTTTTAACGGGATCTACGTGAGCTATCTGTGTAATTTGATAATTGTGTCTACTGCATACTCAATGAGACTAACGAAAGGTGGACACTCAGGATGCAGTCCCACGTAAGTTAAATTTCACCCCAGGCTATTTTCAAACCTATGATATATAAAGGAAGATTTTGCTAGGATGATCAGGCACAGAGAAGAAGAGACCTAGGTTGTACAGATCTGGAAGTTTCAATCCATTTTAAAATGTTGTATCAAGGACTTTTTGTGGCTATCCTTCTAGGAGCCATGGTGCTTACACATTCAGCCCAATCTGGATACAGTGGTCATGGATATGGCCAAGGACAAGGCTATGGCAATAATCATGGCTATGGCAACGGTCATGGTTATGGCAGTGGTCATGGATATGGCAAAGCTCAAGGTTATGGCAATGGTCATGGTTATGGCAACGGTCATGGATATGGCAAAGCTCAAGGTTATGGCAATGGTCAAGGATATGGCAACAGTCATGGCTATGGCAATGGTCATGGTTATGGAAATGGCCATGGTTATGGCAACAGCCATGGTTATGGAAATGGCCATGGTTATGGCAATGGTCATGGCAATGGTCATGGTTATGGTAATGGTCATGGTTATAGTAACAGTCATGGTTATGGCAATGGACATGGATATGGTAATGCGCATGGTCATGCAAAGAGCTATGGTCAGGGTCACGGTCATGGTCATGGGCATGGTCATGGGCATGGACATGGACAGAGGCATGGAGGACATGGCCATGGATATGGTCATGGGCAAGGGCATCATGGTGGACACCGCTATTAAATCCAAACTCAAGACACAGGTAAGTGGATTATTCAAATCAAGGCAGTTTTTGTAAAATTGTTTTCAAACGTCGTTAGAGTTTTGACTAGGCAAAGACAATATATTTTTTATCTAAGTGAACTTCATGTACAGACAGGGGAAAATGGAAATTAACTTTTACATCAATTGTTGTTTTCAGTAAAGTGTGCCAAGTTATGTTTGACACTGGGGCCCATATTTTCGAAACTAATTTGGCTGATCAGGCAATTTATGATAAGTTTCTCATGATTATTGATTCTTAAATCAAAGGTATTCACATGCAATGATCCCTCCTTAATATTAATTGAAATGACATTGCCACCTTAATTATCTAGACGGGCATAATGGCACATGGTATCAGTGGCGGCATCTACTGACATTTTCTCATATTTGTTGGATGTTGAGTATACCAAGGCCCATATTTTACTTGTGATTAGTGTCTCACAATAATTGATTCTACCTTAAACAAAAAGTATTGACATGCAATTGTCCCTCCTTGATATCATTTAAAAGGACTTTAATTTGCTATATTCTTTCTAGACAAACATAATTGCTTGTTATAGAAAACAAATCATAGTATGGTTGATGAGCCTAGTCATTAACAGGCCTGTATACTCATAGTGATTAAACGCACAAAATAACCGTTCTTAGTCTGTAGTCATCCAAGAAATAAATAACAGGTCATCCTCACATTACATTTTTTTTATTTTGCACGAGTAACTACTATAGTGAAGGATATTGAAGTACATGTATAACAACGTATATTATTGCTCCAATTATCAAAACATTGCTGACATACGAGTAACATGTGATATGACTTTACAACACATAGGCCTATTGAAATAAGTAAAGAAAACTTAATAATCAACATAATATGCAACTTTATTGTTACTAAATTATGAACTAATATATGAATGCACATTCTTTTTATTTTCAGGCACGTAGTATTGGTGGCGACATCTACCGAAAAATGTCTCAACTATCAAAGCCTGCCATATGAGGAATAGGAGAATAATCAACATCTATAAAAACTAAAACAATAATAACACATACAATTCTAAGCCCAACCTTGGTCTCAAGCAGCTGAGAAGCTATTCACAGTACACTTTAATGAATACTGCTTTGCATTGTATGGTACATTTTGTTGTTTCCTCTTGTTACATGGTATGTATTGTACATAGGAATAAATGTTATATAAAAAATGGAGTATGACTAATGTGTTTGGTTTCTGGATGTTGGAGATCCTACTGCAGTTACAAAAAAATTCAAAACATGATAATACATTCTCCTCTTATTTTAGTTAAGTTTAGGAAAGAATAACAACTTTATTGAATGCTATTGTGATATTCTCAGGGAAGATTAGGAGCCGGGACGAGAGAGTGGCTCTTCCACCATTTCCCTGCTTAAGATATTCATACTCTTAATGGCTCTCAGCCTGGTCGCTGGATATCTTGAGAGCACAAGTAGGACGGGTCACAGGAGCACTCATATGAGTCTGCTGCAAAGCCTCAGAGGACGAGGCGGGCGAGTGGTCGTAGGGTTCTTGGAAATGTGCCCCATGCACAGGGGTTGATGGTGATTGGAAAATGGTTCTTGAGGCTCAGGGGTCACCGGGGTCTTTGGTCCTGGATGGAACGGTGAGAAGGCGGGTGTTGCGGTTCAGTTTGGTTTGGGCTTGGCGTTGAGTTTTTGTGCGAGATGTCTAGCAGCCGCTGGTGGCCGACGATTCCAGACTCAGAACGGGGACCGTGCCCAAAAAAATAAAAGGGCACTGAAAACACAGAGTTGTCAAAAGTGGTGCCAAGAACAACAACCCAAGGTTGTCTGTGTCTTTTATAAAATAAATCTTATTTATGAATATTTTCATGTTGTAGATATCATAGTCCTTAATAATGGCTTCCTATTATCTTATTACTAGTTATTAGGTATGGCCATTACACATAGGAGGCCTATGAGTTGTATGTTTTTGACACCATTCACTTACAACACTTTGTCATAGACTAGGGTTGTCAGGCAGGACTTTTGACTTCTCACTTTCTTCCGTGACAACCCTATGACAACCCGATTTTCATTTTTGCTTCTCTGATGACCTTTTTGGCCCAAAGTAGTCGGGAGAAAATGACAACCTTTGGGTTGTCATCCAGCCTCAAAATGCATAATGACAACCCTCTGACCACCCCCAAATTGTCATAGGATTGTCACAAGGTCATCACACGGCATCAATAGCCTGAAATGAGCCCTGCTCTGCCCCCAAAAGTCACCTATGACAACCCAAAAGTGACCTATGACAACCCTCTGACAACTTTAAAGTGGCTCTCTGATGACTTTGTGTTTTCAGTGGGTGGTAGCGTGTAGGCCGATCTCCCATGTTCTATTCCCTTAAGTTAGTGTTGGTCTGAACCTGTGTTTCCGGTCGTTATGTCCCCATTTATTGTACGCCCTAGTTCATCCCTCCAATCTACCCCTATTCTTGTCGTGGTCGAATCCTGGTTAGCAAGGAGGTGTGAACGCAATGAGTACCAAAATGGGACTGTTTATTTTCGTGAAATCACTCTCTTATATAGCCACAATCCGGCTGCTGATTGGTTTAACAACATCACATGGTCACTTTGACCTCTTGCCGGGGTCACTTCCGGTCATTAAAATCTCATGCATTACAGACTTCATGCATTTCGTGCTTCGTGACTCTTGTGTAACTCGTACATGCATTTTTGTGTAACTCGTACAACTCATGACACATGATCTCATGTAGTACGTGTAACTCTTTATCATGCACTAACAATTAACTTTAACTATAGTTTCTCATAACAACATTTACTCGGTTTTAACCTATAAACTGTACGAATTCGTGTCAAAACATTGAATTGACTACTATAATTCATCACACTATTTAGAAGGTGGACTGAACTTTCAACATGTCATTCTACTCATGGTGATGTGCAACGTTACCCCAATGCAAGCAAAATATTATATTAACAATACACTGGTCCCACCTCTCCTGTTCTGCTCCACTCCAGTAGACGTTAGGATCCATAAAGTGCAGGGACAGCCTGATAATTTCAACCAACTGATTGGTTGAGTGGCTGCATGTAAGGTCAAATTTGTCAAAATCAGACGAACTAATTACAAGTTGTGCATAGCTCGTACCTGCGGGCTAATGGCATATCTCTGCCTTGTTTTATCCAATAGGCCTATATGACTGATGTACGATTATGTTTGAGAATGTATTACATTAAAATAACTCCTTAGTAAATGATTTATCAATTAACTAAAGGTGTCATAATTATGTGATATGAATCCTGAAAATAACTGATTTAGGCCTTTATACTTTTTTAATACTAATCATTTCCTTTAACTCCGGTGGTTTTTGTGGTGTCTTTAACTGCCAATTGCTTACATGGCCTCATTAGTTATGTGCAGGCTTAAGATGGGAGAATGGTAAAGATTATGTACCTACAAAATCGACCTCCAAACTCCATGGCCAAAGGGTTATGAGGTAGTCCTATGCCGTGTATCATCTGCAAGGACAGATTTAGAGGGGGTGAGGGGGGCCTCATGCGCCCCCCCCCCCTTAATTTCCAAATACTATCTTTTTAAATGTGATATTCTAGGCCCTGGATGGGGCGCCTTAATTTTCATATAAGGGCGAACCCCTTTTTGAAATTTCTCGATTCGTCCCTGATCTGCAGTCTATGAAATGCCAGGATGATGTGACAATACATCTATAAAAAACATTAGATTAATCAAAATATGAATATTGTGGAGTATTTATTGCACTTTCCATCGTCATCTTAAATCAAGCATCACTGAAATGTGTCCATCGTCAATGTCGAGCGTTTAGAGTCATCTGAAGTTCTCTATGTGAGATCGTAGAATCGAAACCCAAAGATCCCTGAGTTGTCGACAAGGTAGGAGAACCCCTCTGAAACCAGGAATATAAAACTTTATTGCTGATAAAAGGGTTATAGAAAAATATTTTGTTATAATGTTATGCTGGAATAGGCTGAATGTCTGAATTTTAAAAGGAGATAGGGCTAGTAAAAATAATTTCATGGTATTATAGTATCTCCTTTCAATAAAGTATTGCATGTAAATCAACAGATGGGACACGTTTATTACTTCCTCTCCAAACAAAGGTTATGGTCAAGAATACATTAATCGTTTTCTGCTGAAGGATAATGATTAACAAGGTCAAACCCACTCTCTCTTACAGACATAAAACTGTATAATAATTATATCCGACACAATATGTTTTCCTTGCCGCGTATGAAGTAGATGTGGATAATTCTGGAAAATATCTTTGGAAATAGATGATTGTCGTTTGGGAATTTCATTCAAGGTGCGATGAAACTATAAACCCTAGTGAAAAGAGTCAATGAACTGAATTTGAAATATTCCGTCATTTCCTACGGCGTATGAGTATGATTCTGAAAGAGAAATGTAAAATTAAAAAGACTCAGTAATAATATTTTATCTGCAACACCCATAGCCTAGAGTAAATCGAATAATCCTTTTGATATAATGGGCAAAATGTGTAATAATTCATCTTGATGAAATCTATATAACATCAGTAGTACATCATAATCTTTCAGCTGTGAACATTCTATAGGGAATGTGGCACATTTATAAAATAACTATTATCCAACATAAAATTTCATAGTTACAAATTTGGAAACATTATTAAGACTTGCTACATGAAAAAGGTTATGATCAAGCATTAAACAAATTAATTAAACACCACTATATTACATGTACCATATAACACTATAATCTGTTTCGAATTATAGGACGTGTATAATTTTCTGAATGATTTAAAGTCCTGACATGATTCAGATGTTTTATGTTCGTTGAATATGTATTACCATGAAGATGAAGATTGACTGAACTATACACATTGGACTTACATCCACTTATGGAAAAGGCTTATGCGATTTAATAGCCGATATCCATTAGATTATGTAAATGATAAAGCATAGATGTCCATGAGAAACCTTATTACACACGTACATAAAGAGACAAAATTCTCATTAACTACATAAATCAATCCCTTAAACCAGAAGTATAACACTTAACGTCTTTCGTACACTAAGATTATTTGGGAAAGGATTCCAGCTTTCACATCCAATGTTAGGGCATACAATTGTTATAAAAGAATTGAAATATTATGCAAGTGTGATAGAAAGCTGTGATAATAATAGTATGCCTAGAGATTTAATCACAAGCTTCTCTACCATCACATCAGCTGCGAATACGATGTGGCGACTCATAAGGTCACGTCAGAATGAGAGGAACAAAATCGGCAATACATGTATACAGGGAATAGTATCACATCATATAGATTCATTGTCTTTTCTCATCAGAAACTGAAGGCAGGTTTTGTTGGAAAAAACTATTTATGTGTCAGATGAACCACAGGCGATCCTCTTTCGATGTTACCTCATTACTGAACGCTTACAGAGCTCTAATAATCTTTATGCGATTCTATACTTTATAGAAACGTGACTCTTTTTAACTCTTTTTTCCCCCTGAAATGTAGCATATATAAACCCATTCGTGCACTCACCGTGTTTGTCCCCATACGGATGTTGATAACCATTGCCATAATCGCCAGCGCTACTGTAGCCATGTCCATAATAACCACCTATACCTATAGCAGGGTAGGCCTCACACGAAGACAAAAGACAAGCTCCCAAGACAAAAGAGAAGAAGAAGATCCTTGTTGATATTGAGCCTGCCATAGTTGGACAAAGGCTAGGAAAAGTGAAGCTGGAGGTGGAGATATTACCAGTTTGGCATGGTCATTCAGTTAAGTAAGATGCTGAGGTCCTATCCTGGAGTGTACCACATACAGTGTGTCGGGTATGAGGTCTTAGGTTCAGGGCCATGAATATTTTACCTTGAGGTACTTAATGCTAATGCCCACCTGTACTCTATTGTCATGAGGGACGTCGGCGCAGTTAAGTATTGATTTTAAGCAGTCCTGTCTTGATTTAATAGATATTATTCAGATAACCTCCATCATTAATACGGCAGTTTCAATAACTATTGGCTTTAGGCACGTGCCTTGAGATAATGAGACAAAGAAAGATCTTAAAAGCTTTTTCTTTCTTCTATAATCTTTCATATTTTAAATAGACCCGATTCATGACACAATAACTATTACACAAGAATCGGGTGTAAATGAAAAGGATATCAGTCGTGTTATGCCAATTATGCATAGCAATGATCGCCTTATTATAGCAAGCTTAGGCTGTGTAAGTGAATTTTAAATTTTGTCACATTCACAGGCCCGATGATATTTCAAAATCTGAATAAAACATTGTTAAATAGTGCTATGAACATTCCCATGAATAGAACTTTCATGATATTATCGATTGCAAAAATATCTGTTGTTAAACAAATAACAATGGGCAAAGGTGTACCATTGTTTGAACCCAACTCTGAATGAGGGCAAAACACCATCTGCATGCAATAAATCTCAGCGTTCTATAAATTCAGTATTCACATCGATCGCGATGCATCCTTGGGCAATATCATACACAGCCTGCTCAATTTCCATTGAAACACGAAATGTGGAGCCCTGGAAATATAATGCACAGCCATAGGAGGCATATGGACCATGGAGATAAACAATGGTCTCAGCTACCCAGAAATAAAGAATGCCTTTTCTTTGACATTACATATAACTATATACTCTAAGATACAAAAAAAAACATCTTCTCAAGGACAATAACCCGAGCTAGACCGAGTAAATGTCTTCTTTAGGTTTTAATGGACAGAAATATATTGTGACCAGTGCTCCTGTTGTTATAATTGATTATGACTGTTAGGGAAATTACGCTCATGGAAGCATCTTCGAAAGGAGTAAAACATTCCACTTACATTCCACATTCCACTTACCAAAATGAATGAATATTAATTTTGTGATTGTGCAAATAAAAAGTCGTTAAGGTTCTCTTTTGGAATGAGCGTTTGTAACATGGCATGAGAGTAATGGAACATGCACGAGATTAGAATTATTGGGTACAAGAATTATATGGAAATGATATCACTGGGTATCACAATGATCATGTGACCTGTTTGATAACCAATCAGCACCAGTTTCAGGGTTAGAAAAGCCTGAGGTTGTTATGGAATAAAGAGATCCTTCTGGGTTCTCAGAGTGTCAACACCGTCATAGTATGTTCTCGTGTCCAACTCTTTTAAGGGGTTTAGGAATGAAGAAATAGGTAGCTATAGTCATGGAGAACAACACAGCATGCCTCAATAGTTAGTTAGGCCATTTAGATCATTATCAGACAAAAAAGACAAGAAATAAAGTTGTAATCATAAGCTTAAGCCAGCGCTCAACATGGCGGCCATGGGAATGAGGCATCAGGTATTAGGCCAACACGCTACCACTTTATCATTCTGGGCAGTAATAGTGAAATCTTTGTAATTTTTGGGCATGGCCATCAGGACAACAGCTGATCTTTCCTCCTTTGATCAGTTCATGACACCGAATCTTAGGAAATGCTACTTTTGTCAACACATTTAATATGAAGTTGTCTGCTGTATGCCCATATCCTCTGTAACGTAATGCCACTTTGTGGACATGATTGAGGAGAAGATGATATCATATAAATTGTTCATACAATGTACATTTCATTCGATTCATAAAGTTACTCATGCATATATATATATATATGGGGAATTCATTCTCTTTCAATATCTCCTCAACCGTCCCCCAACCACTGTCTTAGTTCAGGACAACAGCGAATAATTCTCAGACTTTTGTAATTGTATTACGAGGAAAATTTTTTTAACGCTTTGGACTCACGTCGTTGTTTCACACCCTGGTGGTGTAGTTGGTTCGCACATTTTAACCTAGACGTTCACTGATTATCGTTCATATTTATAAATTTATATTTATATATCTACCCCAGATATACCAGAGACAATGGACAAGACTTTCCACTATTATCGTTACTTTTCAAAATAACCAAAAAAACAAAAACTTTTTGACTTGTAGAATCTACCGCGTAATTACCACCCTGTTAATTCACAGGGTGAATTCCACACTGTCAATCTACACTGTTAATTATTGATATACCAGACCGATTTAGAGGTATAATTCCAATCCTGATGAAGGCCGTGAAAAGCCGAAACTAGTTGATTCGCCAATTTTAACACGTCTGATTAATAAAACCAAGTCATCAACACTCTTGTGTCGGGTTCGGTGTAGCTTCCAACATTTTAATATATATATATATATATATTCAAGTTAGAACCCCCTCCACCCTAACCATTTAAAACTCTAGAGAATAAATTTTGAAATATAGTTGGTAATTACAACACAAGTGACTTACAATTTGACTCATTTATGAGTATGAAGGTATACCAAGGTTAGGTACCATTATTTGACACCAGATGGCATTGCAGTACCACAGACAACAATCTATCACACCGGTACTGTTGCATAGTTATATGGTCGACCTTAAAAGGTCCTTTACACAGTATTCATTTTGTTATTTTGTGACACACGGACACGTGATTGACACACGATTCACGGTGATTCGTTAATGAATCACTGGCGATTGCATGTTAAATTTTAACATGTCAAATATTTTCCTCGTAATTCCTTAATATTTTGTCTAACTCTTACCTTATCTTCTAATGATTTTCAGCTCTGAACTCGTGAAAAAGAGAGTTTTCATATGATGTAGCTCATAAATAAGTGCTATGATTATTTCTATAAAAATGTCATCATGAGTACTAACATTGCAAGTGTGCAAATGCAAGTGCGCAAGTGAAGATAATATAAGTAATTATATTCTGTTAGGAAATTCCTCTGAATGGGCAGATCTCAAACAAAACGGTCTTTTACTAAGAATGCGTGACGGGCGCTGCAGGCCAATATACAGAATTGTAGACTGTATTTATAAGTATATTCAAGTATGCTCAAATATTCTAATAGAACACGTGAAGGAGTCAAAAGGAACCATGGTCAGTTATCTACTTCAATTTCAAAGAAAGAAACCATTTTTTTAAATTGCAAAATTATAAGTGGAAATTGAACTATAGTTGGAGGCAAACCCCCATCATTTAATGTGAAATTTGAAGTAGAACAAAAAATTTGCCTCTGGGTATTTTCTTACCTATACTGGATCGTTATACTATTAAGGCAACAGTAAAGTTACATAATAACAGTTATGATCCCAATCACCAAAACCATTATGCTCACATGCTGCAGCATCAGGTATATAATATAATGTCTATTTGCAAAAAACTACATGACATTGTGTCAATAAAACATCCATATCATATCATGGCATAGTTATTTAGTGAACAAAGCTTCCAGAATTATACCTCAGGCTTGAAAGATGAATACATTGGCTTTGTATTTTTTCACTTGGTATGTCCTACTGGAGCATTTGGTAGTACTATCTCTTATTCTAACTATAAAAAATGACATTGTAAGAACCTACAGAATATGCTATTCCTTGGTTCGATATAACGAATGTTTTGAGCAAAAAATGAATCCATGAATATACATATGTGTCACTCACAACGGAATTCTGCCATAGCTGACCAAGCTATCACCTTACGGGCTATCAATGTAAGTAATTCCACAATGAAGTAATGGATTTTTTTAATTCAAATTAGTCTGCAAAACAATGTATAAGCAATCGTACTGTGCTTAAAACATTATATCACAAGTTGCCTCACGGAAAGAAAGACCTCTTGATTCATTACCTTGATATCATCAACTTGACTGCACTATGGCAGGTGTGACGGCTTTCGCTGCTTTTCTTCTTCTTTTGGTTGCCTTCCTGTATTTTGATTGTGCTGTGGGAAATCCCATACCAAGTTATTATGGATATGGAGGATCTGATGTGGTTGACATTGAGAGTGACGGAGATATCTACTTCAGTTATGGTGGTGGTATGTATCACTAGAAACAGGAAAACTCTCTACCCTCGATTGTTCATGGATAAAATACAAGGTGAGTATACCTTTCTTGAATTCGTGGTTGTTTGGAGAGAATCTGAAAGAGATGGCACATTGTTTGTGGTACTTCTGAAATATATGATACAATAATTGGATGGGTTCTGAAACAGCTGAAACTTTGTTTGGGTGGCTTCTGAAACATCTGGCACTCTGTTTGGGTGGCTTCTGAAACATCTGCCACTATGTTTGGGTGGTTTCTGAAACATCTAGCACTATGTTTGGGTGGTTTCTGAAACAACTGACACTATGTTTGTGTGGTTTCTGAAACATCTGGCACTATGTTTGGGTGGCCTCTGAAACATCTGACACTATGTTTGGGTGGTTTCTGAAACATCTAGCACTATGTTTGGGTAGCTTCTGAAACATCTGACACTATGTTTGGGTGGTTTCTGAAACATCTGACTCTATGTTTGGGTGGCTTCTGAAACATCTAACTCTATATTTGGGTGGTTTCTGAAACATCTGACACTGTGTTTGGGTAGTTTCTGAAATATCTGACAATAATTATGGACGGGCACTTCTGAAACATCTGACTCTATGAACACGGTATTCAATGTCGAGGGCGTTATCAGCTGGGTATGATTTAAATGAAAATCATGTTCAAGGAAATATTCTAGGATCCTTACCCAAAATGATCTATAATGACAATACCTAGTATAATCACTACAATCTTCTATACTATGAGCGGGATGACAAGACAACGTAATCTTTCATGGGTTGCGAGGGGGAACTGAAAGTTCAGAACGCCAAGGTGTTCATGATCCTTTGCTTATGAATGAAATCATATTACCGTGTAATTCATAGGAGACGTACTTGCAAAACTAGCTGTTTTACCTCATAACTCATTAGCCACTAGCAGGAAATGGTTTTGAAATTAGTCAATCAGTACATTTGTACACAAAGTAAACAATAACTAATTTAAATATATCCATTGCAGAACATCCTGTTATATCTTATTGGTTATATCTTATTGTTATTACAACTTTACTTTGGCTTTCCATTATAAGTACATAAGCACATTTCCAGAAAATTCACCCCCCCATTTAGGGTTGAATTAGGTTTATATAGAAACGTACACACATGCAGACGTATTTTATGAGAGGCCCCTAAGGACTTATGCAACAGTGTAATTAGATTTTAATGTGTATTTCTGGAGGGTCATGGAACAGTTATGCCTCCCCGCCAAGAGGCAGCATCCTGCCTTTTGGCATACATGGATCCTGCAAATATTCTAACTTTCAATCGAATTGTATAAATTGAACCACTTCCAATCAAAATGTGAATAAATAAACCTTGAGGTGTGTAATTTAACACGGAATTCCGTCGAAGTTACCCATATCATTAGTCTTCAACTCATCAATATGAGTAATTCCTAACCCATCAAAACGGTCAAAAGTGAATTTATAAATTTTCCTGAATTTCAATAAGACAGTGAAACGACGTAAAAGCGCAGATGTAGAGGTTGAAAAATTATACCAGCACTTCTCTGAAGGAGGGAAAGACCTTGCTATAATTATCACATGAACAATCCTTTTCAGAAAACAACAGCATGGCAAGTCTCACAGTTATCTCTGCTATAGTGTTATTGTTGGTAGCATGTTTATATTTTCAATGTACAGACGCTGCCCCCAGACCACAACACGGATATTATGACTATGGATCATATGGTGACAAGGTTCATATTGAGGAAGACGGAGATATCTATTTTAGCTATGGAGCTGCCGCCATATATAACTAGAAAGAAGACCCTTATTTAGGTAAGCATATATAATTTATTTTATCTTAGTACATGTATGTGGTAATCAGATGGTAATGGAAATGATGGAAGATTGAAGGGAAGAGTAAATGCAGATCATATTGTGCAACGTTTAAAAGCTAAGTACGAAAATCTTCTGGTAATATAATTATAGAGTGATTTTCATGAGCACTTCTTGGACATGAATATCTCAGTTACTCTCAGTAAAGCCTTGAAATTTGAAACGAGTATTCTTGGGTTACATTCTGAGGGTTGCGTATCTCAATATCTAGATATATTAGTTCCTAGTTCCTCTAGAAAATAGTATATGGGGAAATAACAAAAGGTTTTCCTTTTTTGCCATAGAATGAATAGGCCTACAGGATGGTAATCAATATTTTTAGACAAGCCTCACTTGGAGGGTACATTAGGAATATGTGTCTACAAATTTTAGTTCAATGTCTAAAATTGTGATAGTGATATTGATGTTGAAGAAATAAAACTAAACAATTACTATAATTCTTGTCTGATATTTTTCAAACTAGTATGATCAGAAAGATAAAAATAGGACCTTTCATATTGCGTATGATATGTTTATCTAATTGCGATGGTTGTTTTTTTGCATATTACTTCATGCAGCCGACGTCACCCCTTATCAATCCTTATTAGGAATTTGAATCTTATCTTCAAATAAAAAAACTGGTACTTAGGGGTCCTGATGGCAGGCTTGTGTAGATAATTGTAGAATCTAGCCAATATGCTGCCCCAGCCCTACCCTTCCCAATCCTTTCATGATCATGGGCCAGACACTACCATCAACACATTCATGAATAACATAGTTCAAGTGTCAAAATTTAATGATTTGATGATTTATTTTTTCCACCTTTCAGAAGTAATCTGAAGTCTCGAATCTTGCGGATGTCTCCTCTCCAGCATAAAAACTAGAACGCCATTTTATATTTATATAACATACAGTATCGTTGCAATAAAATTATTTCAATCAGTTTGTATCATGATCCTTGATTTAGGTGGCTGGAATGAACAAGAGTCTTATTTTCAAGGCTGCTGGGTACCAGCCATATGTTATCAGTGTGCACACTGGAAACTTTCTTTTCCTCTGGTTCACTGGTTTATAAGTTTACACAAAGATTCTATTAGAACACTCAGAGGAGTCAAAAGGAACCCTGGTCAGTTATCTATTTCAATTCTAAATATAAGAAAGATGTACAGCTAACTGTTTTTAAAATTGTAAAATTATAAGTGGAAATTGAACTATAGTTAAAAGCAATACCCTATCATTAATGTGCATTTTGAAGTAGAACAAATAATTTTCTGCTGAGTATTTTCTCACCTATATTGGATCACTATACTATAAAGGCAACAGTAAATTTACATACCAACAGTTATGATCACAATCATCAAAAAACATTATGCTCACATACTGCAGGATCAGGTATACTTAATGTTTATTTGTAACAATCTACATTTCATTGTGTAGATATCATATCTGTATCATGACATAGTTATTCGATGAAAGAAACTTCAAGAGGTATACCTCAGGCTTGAAAGATGAATACTTTGGCTTTGTATTTTTCTCACTTGGTAATTCTACAGGAGCATTTAAATTTGGTAGTACTGTCCCTTATTCTAACTATAAAAAATGACATTATAAGAATCTACTGCACGTGCCATTCTTGTTTAGCTAATGGATGTTTTGAGCAAAAAATGAATCCATGAATAAACATATGAATTACTCTAAACAGAATTCTGCCATAGATGCCCAAGCTTTTACCTTATGGGCTTTCATTGTAAGTAATTCCATAATATAATTATGATTTTTTTTTATTCAAATTAGTCTGCAAAACAATGTATAAGCAATTGTATTGTGCTTAAAACATTATACCACAAGTTGCCTCACGGAAAGGAAGACATCTGATTCATTACCTCGGTAACATCTTTATACTTGACTGCACTATGGCAGGTGTGATGGCTATCGCTGCTTTTCTTCTTCTTTTGATGGCCTTTCTGTATTTTGATTGTACTGTGGCAAATCCCATACCAAGTTATTATGGATATGGAGAATCTGATATGGTTCACATTGAGAATGACGGAGATCTCTACTTCAGTTATGGTGGTGGTATGTATCACTAGAAACAAGAAAACCCTCTGCCCCCGATCATTAATGGATACAAAACAAGGTGAGTATACCTTCTTTGAATTCTCTGCTTTGCAATTATTTAGGTAGTGAAATTAAATGTCTCACACTATTTTTGTGTAACTTCTGAAACATCTAACACAATAATCAGAACCCATCCAATTATTGAGTTAGATGTTCCATAAGCTACACAAACATAGTGTGAGAAAAAGTTTCCCATTTTTGTGCTAAAATGAAGAATCTATGAAGTAATTGTAGTATCTAGCTCATATGCTGCCCCAACCCTACCCTTCCCAATCCTTCCATGATCATGGGCCAGACACTTTCATCAACACATTCATAAATAACATAGTTCAAGTGTCAAAATTCAATAATTTAAAGATTTATTTTTTCCATCTTTCAGAAGTAAGCTGAAGTCTCGAATCATGTGGATGACTCCGGTCCAGCATAAAATCTAGAACGCCATTCTTAATATTTAGATAACATACAGTACTATTGCAATAAAATATATTCTAAGCAGTTTGTATCATGATCCTTAATTTAGGCAGCTGGAATGAACAAGAGTAATTTTTCAAGGCTGATGGGTACCAGCCATAGGTTATCAGTGCACACACTGGAAACTTTCTTTTCCACTAGTTCCTGGCATGGAACACTATAAAGCTGAGTCCCCACGTGGCGACTAAACCTCGGAGAATAGTTGTGTATGATGGCCCAAATACCAAATCCATCCTATCACCAGCAAGTAGTGCCCCATAGAGCAATTGTTGCTGGGTAATGCATGGACTTGGTACTTTGGGCCACTATACAAAACTTATTGCCGAGGTTTAGTCGCCACATGGTGACCCGGCTTTAGCCTATGACTGGTACTTATAGTGGCCTAAAAATGTATTTCACGCTGTATAGAGACTCATTATAAGACGACTCATGTGATTAAATCAACTATATCTTGATCACATCAATTTAAACTTTATTGTCATGATTTACGTTTTTTTTCACACATCTTCATACATTTTTGTCTGCATTGAAATGTTACTATGAGTGTCCAGTGGGTGCCTGTGAAAAGAACAGGGAGCCTTACAAAATGGTTGATTAATGCTAGAAATACAAATGGTTTAATTCATACAGGAGACTGAGGACTCTCTGGGACGCCAAAGGGTATCCGCCATGGGCGCCATTACAGTATTCAAATATGCTTTTTTGATTTATGCAATCTTAGGAGGGCTCCCCCAGGCAAAATATTTACTGGTTCACCGAACAGCTAGAATGATTGATAGGTGTCATGAATTCAATAATAATATTCACTCCATCTGATCATTCACTTACAGTATAAGGAAGGTTCCTCTATTTCAAAGGTTGGAATTTGTGGGCGTTATACCACTTCTATACGATATTTATGATGCATTATTAATTGATCAAAGGCCTGAGGCTAAGGATATGGAAAAATGTATATTTATTTCGGATGACTGTCACATATTGTAAACAATGTCGCAAAACTATGTACATTTATACAGGACTACAGGGAATATATAAGGATTCCTCACATAATCATAAATATCTTACATACAGTATATAATAGCATAATGGACGTTTTATACGTGTGGCTAGAGGTACTTGAGAAAACTGGCCATTCACAGTGGCATTGAGGAACCAGGTCTGATATTTAAGAGTTTATGATAAAAGAGTATTTACAATGACTATGGATTCCATTAAAGAAAATCAAATTTCATTTAAGATGGGAAGATACGTCAACATGATAGAAGTCAAGAATTTTAATGATTCCAACTTAACCATAAGAATGATGAAAGTATTTTCCTTACCAAGGGAAATCTAATTTGTAATTGTCATTTACGAAATTGATCACTATGCCTTTCTCCAGCAACATACTCTACATGTATATGACGTGTGTGATTGCTTCAGGTTTCTGGATCCCAGTTCCACAGGTAAATTTGTATCTCAAAACATAAACTGCAGTTTATCAAAATGTATTGTGGCTTGAATATCTCATCTTATATCTTTGTTGGAACCATTATTTAACTTCCCAAAGATATTTGATTTTTCTGACAAATAGATCGTAGTAAGACAAATATTTATTTGAGACGATATCTAGGTCTAAGCCTAATCGCAGTATTTACAAGAAGCCTAACAAAACAACATGGCAAGATCGAGGTCGGACTTTTGTGTCACCCCTGTTCATTGTATGCGACCTTTCTTTTTACTATATAAGGAAGAATGATTTAAGACTTTGATTATACCTCATAGTCAAGGGGTGGGGCGATGGCTATCTATAATGTTAAAATGGGACTTTGATAGAATATGGCAGAGGAAAATCATGCGACGACCCAATATGGGCTCCTATGTGATAAGAACGTTAGGATATTAGTCTACCAAGTGTTAATTCCTAAATGTTTTGAATCTAATTGGAAACTGAATTGGAAATAATAAATGGGAAGGCCTGAAGAAGTAGGCTCATGTCTCAATATGCTATTTCATTTGTGGACAATTATTGTGACGTTTTCTAGGCTGGACAATGAGGAAAATGTCGAATTCTAATTGGAATATGTGTGGATATAGGTACTGAAAAAAATCTTCATTTTCTTAACTTATATTTCATGAAAATGATAATTTTATTAACATATTTCTGGATCTACTCTAAAAATATTTACCATATGTATCAAACAAGTGACCCTCTCGTACAAAACAAAAACAAACATGAGAAGCGTATATACAAATGATAACAAGACATTTCTTCCTGACGCTATAGTAGTAGAAAAAGATACGCATGATTGATCAGCAGAATTATAAATTTGTACAAATCGACCAGACACGCTCTAACATACATAAATTATACTCTATACTTTCATTAACAACTTGGTTTCACTGCCTGACGACGACCGCTCACAGTCGGGGTAAAAATTGTTTTTGGATGACAAATGATGAGTCTCGAGGTCATGCATCATTGGTTTGTGAGGACATGGCGGAGGCCGCAGGTTGCTGTGGTAATGATATTCCTCCATATACTGGTTCTGTCTTTTCAGCACGTATATGGCAAAAATTATGATAGCCAGGAGCACACATGCGCCGGCTACTGGGACCCCTATATAGAGGGGGTTGATTGTCTTTGCCCTGTTGGACGCTGTCTGTTGGTATTGAGACTTGCCGCCATTTTGTGTGGTCGCCTGTCGGTCTCGCGCATGCGCGATGGGGTCGTCCATGGGTTCCAAGTCGGAGCTGTGTTCTTGGTTCTGCAGGACGTTCAGGTTGGGCTTGGCCTCCTTAATTGGGTTGTCTGTTGTAAGAAAATAAAAGATGTGTAAGATAAAATTATGTGGAACTTGTATTTGGGGGAATTTGGGGACGGATGAAATGCATGTTTGAAGTGTCCATGCACATAAACATGCAAATTGAAAAAGACAACCATGGTGACATATTGGTTGACCAAGAACCTTCAGAACAAGAAAATAACGAAAGGCTTTCATATAATCTTACTGAATTTGTCCTTAGGGACGTTGTCCATACTTGCTATATTGTATCACTGTTTATCTGTCAATAAATGTTCTTTACACACATTGCGTTTACATCCAATGGGGAAACGACTAAACCAGTGCAAAATGAAGTGAACCAGGGGGATAGGCAAAGAAGAAAACGTTCAGTATCATAATATGTAACATGATGTCAAACCATACCAATGCACATTATGCATGTTGTGCTCTTATAATATTATGTATTAAACTGTATCTGTATAAGTTATTAACTGACCTGTCTGTCAGAATGATTCAAATTGTCAATAAACATGTTAACATTTATATTTTGTTGGTAAAGGAAAATCAGGGGTAAACAATGAAGAAAACAGTGGCGCATCCAGGATTTTGAAAGGGGAGGGGGCGCTTTTTGAAAAATCTTCCTTAATGGCTTTTTGGCAGAATTTTACATTAAAAAAGTCTAAAATTGGCAAAAAAAAAAAAAAAAAAAAGGGGGGGGGGGGCGTGCTATCCTCAGTGGAAAATATTAAACATACCATTGCCAGCAGACAGCCATGTGGGATCCGTCGGCAGGATGTCCTTATTACACAGCCTCTCCCTGCAGCAATGTAGTACTGGCCAGGACCCCGTGTAGGCCTGGGGGCGGCGGTTCTCACACAACAGCGGGGTGCGGTCGTCTATGCACCCCCTCACCACCAGCACCTCCTCCTGGGCGGACACTGGAGACATGTACTGCACGTAACACACGTGCGCCGCCTCGCACGTGGTGCGCTGCTCGTACTGACACTCGGCCGTCGTGCACACGCATTCCACCGGCCCAGCACCTGGAGGAGAGGAAAAGAGGAAAACATATTAGTTTTCTTTTAATATTTACTCTGATTTTTTTGGATAATTTTTTATCAAATTGATAAAATTGTGTCGTCTTCAAAATTGTCTAATTTCCAGATATTACAGGGTTTTCAATAATTTCTCTTAATAATTTGGCTTTTTCAAATTACCATTTTGTAGGTTTAAAGATGGTATGATATAAGCAATTGTTTTATGAAAGTAAAGTGTCAAGGAGACCAAAAGCAATGTAGTTGTAAAAAGGTGAGAACATTTTGCAGAGACAATTATTACTTTTTCAGATGCCTCATTCCTTGAGGCACCTTCATGCTATAGGCATGCAGTCATCATTTCCATAAAAGCTTAGTATTCAAAAAGTATAAACGGTTAGGTTACTGTATCTAGACGCTGAAATCATGCATATTATGGTATATGGCTATCTATCAATAAAACTATTGAATGACAATTTCATTGTGCTATAAAGGGCGTCTTTTGGGGCCTATTACTATAATTATAAGTAAATTGCCCGATTTTCATTTCAAGTCTAGGGAACTTTCTTTCTCAGCGTTAAGATAAACACTCAGTCAATTATTGAGTTAATCACAACCTTTCAAATATTTAACCTATTCATTGAAAGTAGAAATATCCCAATAGATTTCTAAGGTATCAACTTGCTGTGTGAGCAACTCGGGCCAACTCGCATTGTCAGCTTCTAAGTCACTCAACGAGATACAACGTGCAAGACGAGAAGGAGGCAAAAAAAAGGTGCGATAGGAAATGGTGATAATATCATCTCAGTGTCTTGTAGAGTGACATAGTTGGGGTGAGATGTGGACCAAGATCTCTTTCACATCCACGATCAACCTGTCAACATCCAGGAAATGTTTCTGTTGACATTTGGGCATAGCTTTTGAATTCTTCGGGAGCTCAGACAAGAAAAAAACGGTAAATTGAACCTTTGGTTATCAGTGTGAACGACTTGTGCTAGAAAAGAGCACAGACAAATGTAGGGTTACCCCAAACTCTCTAACTCTCAACTCCCTGGACCACTCTTTCCCTTAGAAAAACCTAAATATCTACGAAAACATATAAAGGATATGATCATAGTAATAAAAACGTCATTCAATAATAAAACAAGTATTCACAAGCAAATCATAGGGTAATTATATAAAAAGATGAGATGAAATGGGAAAGTATCTTGTTATCATGGATAGAGTTTGCAGGATTGACCCCCTGGGATGAAATTTAAAAAAAAGGAGAAATGTAAACTGTTCTGAAGTCCTGATTAGTTAGAGATATGGTAATAAAACCGCCATCCAATAAAAAGATACATTGATACACGCAGATCATAGAGTAATAACAAAAAATGGTGAGATGAAATAGGGAGGTATGTTTAATCTCAGATGCCGTTTGAAGGATCAAACCCCTGGGATGAATATAAAAAGAAAAAGAAAGAGAAAATGTGAACTGTTGTGAAGCTCTGATAAGTTAGAGATAAGCAGGTGCCAATGGCGGGGAGTCGCACCCCATCCCTCAGCCCTGCTATCACCTGGAGGTGCAGAGTCTGAGGTAAGGAGAAGCTGCTCTTATCAGGAGGCTGTCCTCAGAGACCAGCAGCTGGTAATGAACTGCTCGCCGCCTTATCTGCCCCTCACGCCGAGCTGCTCGCAAAGAAACAAACTCAGCGGATGGGAGTCCAGGGGGTGGGGGATTGGGGCCGGGGCACTCCACCTCTATGGGTTTCGGTACCCACTTGAAAACGTATTGCGGGAATTATCGTAAAGGCAGTTACAGTGGTAACACTGTAAAAAGTTATTTTTGCAAATATCTTGTAATCTTAGTCACAAATGTACTGTAAATTCAATATATATTTCAGACATTTGCTGTAAATTTACAGTAAGTGAAGTTGGTAAAATTACAGAAAACTTTTAGAGTGAATGATAACATTTATTGGCAGAACATAAAAAGTCTATAGTTGATATATAGTATTATGGTAACAGGGGTTCTGTCAATGACCACTTGATTTCCAGAAGGGGGTGGCAGGAAATACGGCTACTGCCATTTTGGGGGCCATTGTGGTTTGTTTGTCCGGTCTTGGGAAAGATAATTATTATTAATGGATCCATTTCAGATTGTTAAATTTGCATTAATAATATTGATCTATATAACAAGAATATTTGGAGAACAATGCTTATAGCTTTATTTGAGTTGCAGTGGGTTTTCCGGGGAACGGCTATACGCGCGACAGTCGCGCACGCGGATGTAGCGTATATAGAATTTCTTACATACGCGGGCACAACTCCGCGCATATGTATCTGCTTACATACGCGGGCGTAAAGTAAAGTGGCGTATATTGTATTTTTGAGATTCCTAAATGTGGAGAAATTAGATACAACATAGAAATAAGAAAAGAAAAAGGGGGTTCGGGGGCTTAGCCCCCGATTTACATATGACATAATGATAAACAAAGGATCCATAATGGATCTACGTCCGCGTATATTACTGTACTTGTATACGCGGTCACAACGTCCGCGTATGTAAGCAGCTTTGTTTTCGCGGACGTGACGTCCGCGTATACAAATAATTCCATATGCGCGGCCATCTACTCCTATGTCCGCGTGTATAACTCCAGCCGGTTTTCCGTTGACATTGATGGACTGTAATTTAGTGTAAAGAGGAATAAGGAAGTAACAATGAGTCAGTAGTACCCCCCTTCTCCCTCTCAGGGGATTTAGAGCTACTCACTTAGAAGTTTAGAGTCAGACTTGCACTCTCCTAACATATATCTATTTATGCATGGCCTTCTGAATAAATCAAAACAATGCAAAATGGTGCTTGGAGAGTTGGCAGACTGAGAGTGGACTTCCACCATTATCTTAACCTCTGACTCGCACGTGGCACACAAACGTTAGTTTGGCTTGACAACGGTCGGCAGGTGTTGCTAGGGAGACCAGACCCCACCTGGTGAATTGCTTATAAACTAAAGTGTAAAGTGTCTTTTTCCACTCTTGCCCCAACAGCCCTCAGCCAATGTTTGCGAGTTAAGGCCGAACTAATTGCAATAGAAATGAATTAAATGGCATTAAACATAATGTCATGCGTGTTTAATTCCATTAGAAATAGACCAATTTTCTTCCAACTGATCGTTTTCTCATGAAACATGCCATTGTGTTTGATTCCATTTAATTCTACTGCAATTGGAAGATAAACATTGACTAAGCTCTTGATATACAAATATTTACTGAAGCTAGGAAAGTCTACAGTGCATGACATTGTAGCATTTGAGAAAAGAAAAACGAGACGACATGCATGAATATTGCATTTCCTCGATGAATAGAAGTATGCAGAGAACATGCAACTGAAAAGGGGAAACTTGGGCTATTCCTATGGTATAAAATATAGCCAGCATGTCGTGCAGTGACATTTAGCATGTTTGGGCATAATTCAGGAGAAGCACATATATAGGCATAAAGGAAAAAAATACTCTGATGGAGTCATTACATCCCTCGTCACATTAAAACAAACACGAGGTGGGTGTGTGTATCTTGTTAATCACCGGGATATCACAGGCCCGGAAGTGAGTAAATCACGTGATCAACCCGTCAACATGGCCGTTATCACGCGAGAAAAGACGAGGTCTAACGTGAGCAAACGTCATTACCACGCTGATTGGCACTCTGGTCCTGAAGGCAGCGGTGATGTTTTTCTACAAGCACATCTTAAACCCACTGGTGCTACATGCTATTTACATTTTTTGTAAGATGTTAATGAGTGGACCTGTAGATGTGTATCTACAATCATGATACTAATCGGCTTCTGACTGAGTGTATGTTTTGCGCTCGTAAATGTCAGGTTTGTGTTTTTTAGAGAAAAAAGTCCGTTGATTTGTCAGGTGATAAACACTAAATGGGGGTCTACTGAGGGGATGGTTTCTGTAATTTACGGTTGGTTTTTGCCAGGTTGTGGTGATCAAGAATGCAGATTTTGTACTGATTGATGACTAGTGAACAAAATAAGTAAGAAAGGAACCGTTCACCAATGTTTAAAGTGGCAGGTTATAAACAGGGAGGATAGCCTAGGCCAGGAAGACACAGGCATGTATGCAGTGCTATTGATTATGTCATTTTGACACAATGCTACCATGCTATTAGTTTAATGTGTTAACATTAACATGAGAATAATTGTACTAAAAAATCAGGGGGTGAAACCAAAGAATGATCTATGTGCTGTAGAAGGCAAGTGTAGGCCTATAGGCATATTGTCTCTTGCAGGATATGGGTCTAAAAGGGGGCCTTAAGGGATAAGACCCCTCACCATACCCCATCACTATTCTTTTACTAATAAATGCCTCACTTTCAACCACAAACACTTTCCAACTTTCTGTCCCCCAATCACCCCTATAACATGCGACATTCCCGTTAGCAACAGTCGCCTGGCGCCAGCATAGTAACCATGTCGCGTGCATGGCGTCGTCATAGAAACAGCCTCATGACGACTGGCGCCATCTAACGTCAACTTTACGTGTGACGTTTACCATTGGCTTATCTAGACTATTGATGGGACTAAAACATGGCAGTGCTTCTTGCTCAGAGTAACCATTGCATGTTATATCCGAGGTGCACAGTGAAAACCATTACTATGATAAAGGGCAATGTGAATGTTTATAGGATTTCCATGTTCTTTAATGACTATATTTTGGCAGTGGCAGATCCGACAAGCCCTAACCATATATTTGTGGTAATTGAAACTTTATAAATAGTTGTGAATACCATACAAGACTGTATCTAAGCTCCCCTCGTTGGTTAAAAACTAGGCCTATTAGGCCTATACAAGCAAAGTAGCAATTTAGGTAAAACTTTATGCTCAAGTTACATTGCAATAAGCAGATCAAGGAAGGTTAGCCTTTGACAAAAAAGGGACCCATGTAATGCTCTACTTGCGGTCATAATTACGCCAAGCTGTAGATGACATGCACAAAGCGTCTTGCCTGAAACCAGGTGCTGCCACCTACGTCTGTGGACCGAATCAAAGGCAAACAAACAGCCTCCTTTTGACGTATAATGGACACTAATGATGCCCTCAGGCAACAGGGGGCACCACAACACCCTATGGCATTGACCCTGAGCAAGAGAGGCCCTTCGGGACATCCCCAGTGTAGAAAGTTAATTTCACTATTTGTCTTGACTGACACTGGCTCCCTGCCAGTCTCAACAATCAATCTATTGTATTTTTCTTAATGACAGAAAACACACGTTTTTGTCAGTTCTAACCGCTAGTGAAGTACTACTAGAGTAGCGAGATTGAGATTGCTAATTATGACCTAGTTAGCAAAAGATGTAAGGGAACATCGGGCTATGTAGCCTACTTTCCTTGGCAATGAACATAATTACACTGTAGACGCTTTCAGCTTTAATAATTATATAGATGGTTAGATATCTACTAGTACTACATTATAGATTCACTGGACTTATGACAATCACAAAGCTAACCTCTTTAGCAATTGTGATCAGGCCTATGGTTGACATGCCTTTTCAAAGCAATTGCAAAGGAGGGGGAGGTGAAGAAGAAAACAATCATAATAGAACAGTTTAGACTGGCATTTATCGCTCTCTTTCTCAAATTCGGAATCATTTTCGGTGCTGTATGTACAAACACAATGGGGAGAGCTCCTGGGGGCTTAACCGACAACATACTTAAGTAAACAATACACTGAGAACAGAACAATGTTGAGATTAACCTGCTAAACCTTAACAGGTTCTGCCCGATAGTACTAAGGGACCCTGCTCTGTGTTCCTCTCCCACGTCTGTTGTGTATTTCTGGTCAAAGCGATCTGTGTTAGTGAACAACAAGCCATAGCGCACACATTCCCCAGCCGGGGCTGCTAGGCCCGCCCGCCAACTGTTTGTGATAGAGGAGATAGCCCCAGGTCACCGCCCAACCCCCTCTCTATCCTTAAGGTCCTATTGCACTAGCTGATCTTTACTCGTAATTTTTCGCAAGCTGCCTGTTAGAATATTCTTGGACATACGCATGTTTTATATTATTAGAAAGGAAGTAAAATTCTTTTTTAAATGATATGTAATATGTACAGGCTCTTCTCATACTCTTAAGGGAAGTTTAGAAACTTTCAAATTTCAAGTGCACAGAATCAGCTAGTGGAAACAGGCTTTTCTCCCTCCCCTGTCCCCCTCTTTTGGGGTGGCCACGAATTGAGAAACTACAGCCCCCCCCCCCCTCGTTTTCGCTATGATATCTCAGGATTTATGATCTTGGAGTTGACACCCCCTGTTTTATTGGTGAACCACGGTCATCCTTCTAAAACAGTACTTTTCATGGAAGATTTCCTAGTAAAAATGAAAAATCTGGTATTAAAAATCTGTTCTACTAAAATAGCTTATGGAGGTTTACAAAGACAACTCGCTTTTGATTGATATGTAGGATCTATAAGCTTTAATATTTTGGCAGGGATTTGATAATTTCACTAGGTCCCTTTGTTTAGGCAAGTTGGCATCATTTGTAATAACTATAGCACCTACAGAGGTGCAGTCAATACCCCTTTTCATATTGAGTAATCCTCTAGTCTCAGACGTCTCCCCTCTTCCTGAAACTCTTCCGAAATCTCTTGGTCACCGATCCTCCATTCAGAATTCCTCAAGATGTGTTGCCAAGTTATAAATGGAAGAATACTGAATACGCAATATTTGCAATAATATTTGGGCTACTTCAAAGAAAGAGGCGATTTTGTTTTCAAGTGATAAATGCCTGGGGAATGATCTGATAGCAAATTTGGTGCATGTGAACTAGTAGTCAAAAGTCCGGGAGATTCAGAAGGGGGGGGGGGGGTTGTTTAGGGGCCGGTATGGGAGACCTGTCAAAGATAAGCCTGGCAGTGGCGACGCTGTGGGCCGCCAGGATGAGTAGGGGCCCAGTCAGCTCTGAAGTGTCCCCGGAGCCACCAGGACGTCCGCTCCTCGTCCTCCAGGGCCGGCCGGGAGGAAAAATCCGCTGCACCGGAACTCCGTTCCTGGGACGCGTACACACGGAGGCACCTGGCGGCGGGATTTCGAACCCGGCAGGTCAAGTGGAAGGGTCCCGGCGGGCCTGGCCCCCAGTGTTGCGTGGTTGGCGGAGGTAAAACAAACCAGCAGAGCACCAGCGAAAGCCAATCTGGGCACTTGACTGAGGGATGAGGGGAAGGGTGAAAAAATGGCGGGGGGAGGGGTGGGAATAGCGTCTTCCAGCGGGAAAAAAGAGCATGATATTTGTAACAGTAGATGCAGGAGATACTGCGCCCCAGGGGGTATAGGCCTACTGGGCAGACCAGCCAGTCGATGGAGGAATCTTCAGACAAAGACAGGAGGAGGAGGGGTGAGACTGAGAGAGAAAAAAACTGATTGGACTCAAGACTAGGTCTCTGAGTGCATCTTCACCATCACCATTTGAAGGGTCTACATTATCCTACCATTAGGACACACTAGAGTCTACTTTAGCCCCAGCTGCTTCTCTAGACCTGGCCAGATGCTGATGTATGTAGGGTGGTCGTCTTACTGGAGCATTGAGTCAGGTGGCAGACTAGAAGCAGAACCAGGGCAAGCTTTTAACAGGAGGAAAGGGCTGCATACTTGCCTAACTTCCCTCTTAAGAGATATGTGGATGAGTTTTTGTTGCAAAACTCATTTGCAATATTTCTTTTCAACTACATACAAATGGCACCATGGGCAAATATTAAAAGGACAATCCAATATCATAAACTCAGTGCATATAGGTAAAATATTATAAGGTATTTGGTTATAGGGTTGAAAAAAGGGATGTTTCACTCATACAAAGTCAAAACATGCCACATTTGATTATGCAATTATTAATAGACAAGAATTTAATCAAACATCATCATAATCTGCTTCACTAAAGTACTTCACTTCACCCTTCCTGCAACACCCATGTAACAATACTATCTATATACCTATTATTTATCATAAGACTAGCCCAAAATGATGTACCTGTGCACTCACTGTGCAGCCTTTACACCTGGTGGGAAACACAGGTGTTCTGCATAGGCTCACGTTTAGGGGCACCTGGCTGCCTGGAGCAAGAGGAAAAAAGCGGAGAAATCCGCCGAGATGAAGGTCGGGTTGCATCCTATTTCGCTGTGGACACACTGTGAACGATGGACGTGACACTAACTGACTTTGTGAGAGACATTCTGCTGTACCATTACCTCCCAAAAGGTGCCCTGGATAAAGGGACTAGATAGACTTTCCTTTATAGAGATAGGAGTGGTACAAAGGATGAGTGACTGGATAATTTAATAGATATCTTACCTGTATGACAAAATGCCTGATTTAAGAGTCATTAAAAGGTGTAAATCTATTTGTGTAACACATTCACTCGTAGTCATACATGTCTATGTAAAGTTGTATGTACGGGTATGTGTATATGTGCTTGTTTTGATCTATATGCCTTTACCTTGTTAAAGCAATAAGTCTTACATGAGATCCTGAACATTTGAATTCCATATCCACACATATATACATTTGAATTAATATCATAAGTACAGAAGTATGTATTGACTAAATAAGCACACACCGCATCAGAAAAATATATATATACCCAAACGTCGCTGGCAAATCCAATACTTGCATCAGAGAGGATAGAGCTGTCTTTAGTACCGTTTGTATGTACGGGCAGTTACATGGCATGATCTCCTCCCTTTAGATGTACTGACAGTAACAGTGTGCTTACTGACCAACCATGGCGCCACTGAGGAGCCCAAAAAGTGCCCTTTCAATGACTTTCTGACACGCGACCGTGGGTGAACGCAGCCAAAGGGCATCGGTACTCGTCCGACACAGTCCAGCGCCAGTGTCAACACAGCCACGACCCCTCAAAGATAGAGCAGCAATTGAAAGCTAAATATTTATCAGAGAGAGAACACACTGAAACCGGAGCACCTAAATGTTGTACTTGTCTTCATCGATCACGGCGGCAAAAGTAAGGGAATAAGGGAAGGTGGACACAGGCTAGGGCAGAGCATTTTGTCTGTGTCACTGGGATTCAGCTTGACTTGTTTTCACTGCCAATCAGGCAAGGGCTTAGCGTTGTCAGCTTGCCTCGTTTCTGGCAGATCCCATGACCTAAAGGCTTGGACAAACAAGGCTAAAAGTTCCATTTATTTTCACTTAACTGACATTGGAGGTGGCATAGGGGCTTGGGCCGAATTTGCATCTACAGTGCAGCCACTCGCAGTGGAAATAGAGTTGGGAAGCTGAAAGCTGCACCATTTCCAACTTCTGTAGTTCTGTCTACTTTTAACGAAGCATTCCACATTCTAGGATCACACTGAAGTGCAGTTGATGTTATCAGTAAAGCGTCTTAATTACTATCATTGGTACATAATATCAGATTCTTTCGACATCAGAAACAATTTGAAATGACTAAAAATCTGTTACTTGCAGTTAGTTCCTAAATGCTAAAACCAATTTATTTCAGGTTCCATAAACCAAACCAAACTCCCTGATTCAATGCAGGTGTATGCCCTCTGCACTTTGGTCACAACATTCTGTGATTCACTTCCATTTAACATCAACGTCAACCCATGAAATAAAATGAGGTGAAATATCAGAGCATATTCTCCGCCTTTAGATAAGGCAGGCCTCCAGGCCGTCAGCAGCTAGTAGGCGGCCCAAATGTTTTAGACCGAAACCCTACCCTCAAACCATTTCTTTCCCCCTCTACATATGAAGGGGTTCGTTGCCAAACCACAGCGTCAAACACTAGGGAATGACCTTTTAGAATGGGCCGTGTGAGTCATTGATGAAAGTGATAGCTAAAGGCGGGAATGTGGGGCTTTGTTTGGTCACATATTAGATTAAAAGTCACATCAGTAGCGGCAGGACTGTGCTGATAACGTGTTGCAATCTCCAAATAGAAATAATAAATCTTGGCAAAACAGCTGGGTTTAACTATAGAGGTGTCAAGGTTTAGTACATGTAAACACTCCTACTTTGATGGCTAATTGAATACGCGTGATTCTATGACTCTTTATATATTTGAAAGCTTATAATGAGATACTGTTTTTGTCATCGGTGTGACAATGTTTTAATGAAAACTCATTCTCGGGATCATAGTTTGTAATCATGATAATTTGAAATACACTATTTTTCCGACACGTATGTGTTAATCGGCTATTGTTCTAGACACGTGTATATCGTGTACACGTGTAAATCAAATGCATGGGGCTACATGTACTTTAATGTACAAACGATGCACACTGCATTAACAGTATTCTACATGTGTCCAATAATATTTTCGAAGTAATTTTTTCATATTGTACCAAGGACATCCTTTGCTGTGAGTGAACCGTTTGCACATTTATACATCAAAATTGAAATATTATAGTCCACAAAATTTAGAATGAAACAACCACAATGGTCCTCAACAGCAACTGTAAACTGTTTATCAACACGTCGTTTAGGCACGGCATGCACAAACCAAACTTCCATTCAAAGGGCTTTCTGGATAACGTTTCCCAGAGCACAGAGGGCTTCCACCAGTGACACATTGGACCGAAAGCACTTAAGCCCTCTGCCACCAAAGTAGACCTTATTCAAACAGAAAAAAAATCCAACAACACCGGCGTCCATGGAAATAATAATACAGCGGCCGCTTCACACGTGCTTTTGGTTTATCCCCTGTGCCCCTAAGTCAAGCGCAACTGATGGCTTTTCAATGACCTACAAAATAACTTGGTCTGCTCGCAGCAAACCAATTACTCTGCCCCCTCCTCCATTAGGCTGTGTTCTCCAGGCGCTGACCAAGGTTGATCTGGAGGAACGCGTGGAGGAACGCGTGGAGGAAACTAGGGGAGAATGGGCTGTAAACTTGTATAGTAACGCTCAGGGTTATAGGGAAGGAACGAGGCATCTGAAAATGTTTTTGAATCACGAGTATAGTTATCTAAAAGCGTGAGCGGTTCTGTTGGGCAGATTCAGAGAATGCTTTAAGAAATGACTTTCGTGACACAGGGGCATGATATAAAGTTAATCTCTATTTAGTTTCCTGGCCTTTTCCGTTTGCTGCCAACTATCAAAGGATTGTTCGTTCAGAGCCTTTCAGTTGGGTATTGCACCGTTGAAATACAATGGCCACTGGGGCAGTCACCTGTTTTTAAATCTATTGGAGTATTTCATTATTTACAAACATAATAATATATAGCCTATAATATCACTAAGGGTGGAGGGATTGGGGATGTGGAGCGCGCGTACTTAATGGAGGGCCTCTCTATATTTCCAATGTAGCAATTTCTTTTGTGTCTATCTATACATGTTATGAAGATAACCGTATCAACCTTCAATCCTGACGAAGGTCGAAACAAGTTGAGTGTAGCCACATTTATTCACTCCAAATAAACAACCTATTGGTTGTTTATTTGGAATGAATAAATGTGGCTACACTCAACACTCTACACTCAAGCAATGTCCACCAACATTTGGGCGTTGAGTTTGGATACAGTTTAAACCTATTTTATTTTATGAATATGTACACGAGGATTTGCTACAGACCCCTCATGACAAAAAAAGTAAGTCCCCATGCCATACCCAAGACTACACTTGCGTTATCTTCCCTGTTCTTTTGAACGTGGCCGCCATAGTCAAAACGCTTACCGGAGCTGCTCAGAGCTGCTCTAATCTGCTCGTAGTCTTTAGTGAGTAGCTCGGCGGCCATGATAAGGCCGGTTTGAGTTACTCAGGACCCATATATCACCGTGGCCAACACCCGCACCCCAAAACAGATCAGTTACCCCTACCGGTCAGTAAACCACCACTGTGACGGCGGGGGTCAAGTTAGGACCTACCCTACCATCAGTCTAACTTATATGATGGGGAAACTTTAAAATCTGGATCGGTTATACTTAGGTCTAAATCACTCTTAGTTCAAGATCGAGCTATTGGTTAGATGTCCGTATTTATTCTAAAATGTATCCTGATATCTGTCGTTTGGGCCGTCCATATTATAGGTAACATCGATTCGGTTCCCATCAGAAATTTGTACATAGTTTTTCATATTGAAAACATGTTATTACTTTCATATTCAGAAGTCTGGTGAGGTTTCAGCATAGACATCTTTAAGGTTTCTGACAGTCATAAACGTCCCTGAAATATGCATCCATAATAATGGGAGCGGCTGTAAAATAAAACAGTCATGTAAACTTGACTGCAACGGCCCGGTAATGGTAGGCCTATTTGCAAAACCATTATCGAATCAAGCTAGCCACACTAGAGGCCCGTGAAGTGGGCACTGTAAGAGTTGGACTCAGCCAAGCTCACACTTTGTGCCCCCGCTCAGCCTGGCGCAATAATCGCATCATTCGTACCGTCTGCTCCCTCCCGGTCGTCGACGCCACGAGCACGCATGCGCCAAACTATGCCACTTCCGGGGGCAGTTGCCAATGCCTTTTTCAAGATGGCGGCGTTGGTGGAGGTCTGTCCCATGGGTATGTGTGTAGGGGGGAGTGGAGAGGGGTTACTCTATAAAGTACTGCACATTGTGGTCAAATTAAGTTTAAAATATGTTAAATGTCCGATCCCAAATCTTCAATGGATATGGGCTACTTTACATATTTACTGAATTACTACAAAAATGTTGAACCATCAGATAAGCAAGTTGCTCTCAACAGCAATGTCGACTTCAGAATGGTTTAACAGGAACTGTACGGCCGTCACAAAATGAGAGGGAAAGACAAAATCATAGCCGGTTGTATATATAGGGTTGGTTATATCATGAATATAATATTATTTTTGAGTTAAATATTCCATTTGCCCTTTTCAAGACAATCTACCAGCTTTAATTGTGGCTTGAAATCCAGTCGTTCAGTGACGGTAGTCAAACAGCGAAGCCGGCTACATGCATAAGCAGGACAAGGGGGGAAACACTGAAGTACACCCCCCCCCCCCAACCCCTCTCCCCCTCCAGTTGATGTCTCCTTCTCCAGGAGTTGGGTGAATGGTGATAGGCCTAAAGATGTGGAAGGGCCAGTAAACCTGGCGCTGAGCATATTGTCTGCACGCCGGTGGGCATGACTGGGGTGGCTGGGTCGTGAAATATGGCAAAACAACGTTTTCATAACCTTAAGGTTGTCATTATGGCAACGATACGAAGCGTGGCAGTCGACGCCAACATGTCTATCAGGTTGCCATGCCATCCATGTAAACTAAATTTGCACTGGTGATTCGTGCTAAAAAGGGTGGGATCAGTAAAGCAAAAACGTGTGAACTTTTGGAATTTGATTCCCATTTGATATGACATCTATGTGACCTTTCTATTTTTGCCACTTAGGAAGTTCGGAGCATTTAACATAGCCTTAGACCCCATCGTTTTAGTTTAAAAATATTATTCAGCGATTATTTGAAGGGGGGAACCCATTGAGCGACTAAACTGAATTCTGGTCGGTTCAACTAGTTATGGTTGCTTTATTTTGGTCAAAAACCACCAGATCTGGTCAAATCGCTCAATAGGAAACACACTTTCTGGCCGTTTTTGACATGTTCTGGTCGTTTTCAACCAGAATTTAGCGACCAGAACTAGTTGAGACGACTAGAAAATAGTCGCTCAATGGGTTCCCCCCTTAACTCATTGGACACAAGAGACCATTCGGAATTACGTTTCAGTCTTTTCATCCTGGAGTACCGACGCCCCCCTCCCCCACCCTGGAGGGGGGCATTTCGCGGTAGGCTGGGGGGAGCCATGGGTCTTACTGACCTTCTTCAGGTCCCATGACTTCTGGTAGAGTGTGATAGGAATCCCGGCGCCATGCCCCCATCTTGCCAGTTGGTCTCTTCTCCAAAAGATTGAACTCCATCAAGATCGGAGCCAGAGGTCTTAGTCTGAGAAACTGGGTGGCCCGAAAGAGAATGATTTCTGTATCCTCCTTTCATTTCCAAAATAATTTATATGTAAATTGAATGAAATATCGTTAGATATCTTGCTTTGAACCCACTTGTATTTACGTATGGAAGTTGTATTTTGAGTCATTTTGTTTTCAAGACTGGCTATATATCCCTGGAGCAAGTGGAATTAGGGAAGGAGAATCAACAGATTTCATATTTGGTCTAAATTAAGCGGGGTGGGGTGGGGCGGGATGGGGGGATTTAGTCAGCCCTGCCTCATTTAGTTTCGGATCCACTTTAGACAGTTAGAAGGAAGTATATTCATTCCCTGGTTCAAAATAAGCCGTTACTATCAGTTAGCATCAGTGATAGCTCTATTGTAGCGTTTCATGTAATACGAATAAGACTTGCATTTTAACCAATTATTTTCTAATGCATTATGAGGTAATTCCACGTAGTGAAATAAACTAACATAGAATAATTATAGGTATAGTAGGCCCTAAAGCTAGACGCGCATTATTGGGTTACTCCAGCAACGTGTTAAAATCTTTTATGTCTTTATTTTTGAATTACCGGGTCCAATTATGACAAGAACATGTACCTTTGAGGCTCAACCATTAACGATGAATAATCCACCAACAATCCTCATCCCCACAGACTCCTATAGACCCTTGGGCAGACCTAACCCTCGGCCGAATCGTTCCTCGTAAGACGAGCTAGATGTATCGGCACATCAGAATGGAACCTGTTTTCATTGAAACCGAGACTGTTTGCATTCAAACTCGCCAAAGCCGGCGGGTGTGTAGGGAGTGAAAACATTTTGGCAACCACCTCGGCGGGCCCACATTCCCCCTGCCCCGCGATGTGTTCTCCAGGGCAGGGCCCCTTCCACCTCACAGGAGGGGCGCGAGTAGGGGTAGTTATCTATTATGAAGCCCCACATGTACAAAGAAATGATATGATTTTTGTTATTTGTTTAGTTTTCCAGGTGGGAATTCGTGGTTGAGATAGATAAGAGTTAACGAGCTTTGATTTAATAGGTCTAGTCATTAAGAAATTTGAGATGAAACCCTTCTTAATTCTGCCTGATTATCTTTTTTTAAAAAACGTTCTTATCATTTTGTGGTCACGACTAATGGGGGTCTCTGGCCATAGCATAGGGGCCATGTGCATCTTGAATTATACATCAAGGTTAATTTAATGAGGGATTTTGTTGTTGTTCATAACCAAAGTCCAACACTTTGGGCTTGAGACATTGGGCCGATAATGGGAAAGAACATTGTGATCGATATTCTCAAGTACGTAGAATACTTCATACTTTGCCTCTGGCATCTGACAGAAGCAATTTCATAAATTGCAGGAAGTGAGGATCAAATTGTTCCTTTGACTCTAGCTTTGCCTCTTAGAAAATATTTATTGCAATTTCCTTTTCTTGAAATGAAGGTTACACTTGGCACCTCATACCGATTGTTTTGAGGGTCTGCCACGATACCTACCGAGGCATTCTGTGTAGAAACGAGTGGGATGAGGCCAGAGGAGTTTGGGCAGGGGCGGCTTGGGCAGGGGAACCGAGGGCACAGACTTGGTGATCTTTGGTCTGCTGGACCTGTGCCTACTAAGACCGTAGGCGAGTGATCCCACTTTAAAGGTTCAGAGCAGTTGAGGCATTTCTGGAATCTCATGACTTCAGCAATTGCCCTTCTGTCTCATTTAGTAATGGCATTCATGCCTCACTTCATAATTCCATCACCTTTAGACTAACAATAATTCAAAGAATGTTCAGTCCACATACCATAGCTTATGAGGTGGTAGCATGTAGGACTATATATGCTGACACTTCAGATGCTAAGTACCGGATAATCATAGAATTTGCAATACTTATATTATTTCAAATAGGACGAGTATGTATGTCATAGTGGACTTGAACAACAATATAGAAAATCTATTCGCAAATAAATTATAAAAACCCCACCAAAATATCACTGACAGATAAGGTAGATTAATTCAGTGCCTTAATCATTCCTTAGGCATTAATCACGTAACTATGACCTTACATCAAACAAAACTGGCTCATTTCAGACTTAAACTGAAACCAATCCTTTCACTTGTTAGCAAACAAAAAAACCCTTCTAGATAGAAAACATTCATCCAGATTTCCTCTCAAAAGGAAGTGCTAACTTGATGGTCACGTGCCGGGAGATGGCACCACCAGTCTTGACCCCAGGGGTTCCCGGCATGCACTGCATCTGCCGGGGACAGCCACTAGGGGGCACTGCGAGTCAGGTTAGATTAACGTCAACAGTAATGATGGCAGAAATGCTGAGAAAATAAGCCTTTTTTTCTACAGAGATGCCAAGAACAATGACACTTATGAAGTTACATTTCCTGGGGTTGACGTATGAGAGGAGTTTTATGTCCTGGCAGAAATCGATTAGTTGGTAACCATGCAGTGGCAATAGCAGATGGCATTGCATTCATAAACAGATAAACCTGTGGTGAAATATACTTCAGGACCTTGTTAGGGGGATATTACCTTCAGATGAATGAAAAAGAAGAATGTCCAGAAGCTTTATTTCTACAGACGAAACAGAAGATACACAAAAGTTTGACACTAAGCTAAGGCCCTCATATCTACAATCAATACACTTGAAGTTTGTGAAATGTTACTTGTTCTCAGTGATCAATGTTAACGTTTCTCAGTTGATTTGCACAGAACCGTTGGCTTACTGAATGAAATACCCATAGTTATTGACACTCTCATAAAACTATACTTAGACCAACCATTTATCCAACATACATCTTCATTTCAGCGATAGGAAACCTCCCAGTGACATCACCCTTCATCAATTCCCGATGTGGACACGCATGCGTCTGCACATGCGCCCTGCGCCTTTCCGGTGACGTCGCGCTGTGCATTGTGGGTCCACGCTCATGCCAGAAACGTATCGGGTTCAGCCCCGAGTTGGCATGTTTGCACTTTTTACAACCCCAAGTAATGTATCTCTGTCAAAATTCACCATTAATCACTGTCTGGTAAGGCCAATATCGAAGGGGCAGGCATGGCAGTGGAAATAGGGGTGGGGGGTAAATGTTCTTTAATGCTACGAGTGCATGTAGACAGCTTTGCCACAACAAATATTGGCATTCATTGTCATCCCCCTTGTTGATAGAGTCATTCAGCCAAGTTGAGGAGGGTTGAACTGACGCGCCTGGAAAATGATATTCGTGTTGGGGGAAATGACATTCATGCGATTTGTCTTATTCAGGTTTGGGTGTCTTTACAAGTGCAACCTTATGTAAGTGCACTGTTTGCACTGTTTCATAGCGGGACAAATTAAGAGGCTTGCCGTCACCAGATAAGTGGAAATTAGCTTATTCATCACTCAACATCACTCAATCTGGGTGTCTTAGAGTCCAACTTATGGATTGTCTCCACCACAGACATGGTGCATATAATGTTTAAGAGCATGAGGCACCAAATTGCATGGATACATTCAGTTATAGTTTTTGATAAGCACCAAAGCAAAACTGGGCATTCACATTTCCATATTTTACATGGTCCATATGGCAATCTGTTTCTGGTGCCAACTCGAGATTGAGAACCACTGTCTACTGTATGTATTGGATAGCAATATTTTCTTTTTGTATCAAGACTAATCACAAGCTAATCCTTTCTGTCCTTTCTACCGTTCATCTATAGAATAATATCAATCCCCTTTGTCTGCCATTCTCTCGGTTGGCGTCAGAAAAGCTTTGCCACTAAGTACATAGAGTCTTCAATTTGACCCTGTACGTCCTCACAGTCATGTGTCTCCAAAAACCCCAATGGCAGATGTCACCTCACTCTCCAAGCACAGATCCCACAGTGGACACCACAATAATATTACCGTTCCCCCTATACATCTGTGTGGAGAGTGATGTCCCTAACAGGCTCTGTCGCCTTCTAATGTCAAGGGGGACAAGCAGGGGGCGCCACATGATCGCAGCGCCCCTGGTGGCAAGCGCCCGCCCGTCTGATCTCCGCCATCACTGCTGACAGTATGTGTCACATTATTTTGATTAAATACTAATGCGGCCTTTGGTGGCTCTGTCACTCCAACCGTACAAAGGGCAGCGGCTATGTGGTCTCTGATAACTTGGCAAAGAGTATGATGTCAGGTAGCATCTCATTAGGGGAGTCTGTTATTGGGATATCTCACATTCATAAGGAGTATAACTGTATTGGTAAGGACGAACGGTAAATGAACATCTTACCATGGTATGTTGTATGGTTTGTAAAACAACAGCCAGAGCTGTGGGAACCACGACGGTCAAAGCAGAACATAATAATTCTGGTTTTATGTTTGTCTGTTTATTATTTGAAAAGAAAAGGCATATAACCTTATTAAAGTATTTAGGGATCACCATTACCAAAGTGTTTGATATAGACCCTGGCAATAATTAGCAATTGAAGTTTAGAAACACATGAAAATTTTGCCACGTACCATGAATCGAAAACATTGGAATGACAATGACTATGAAATATGCTCTCATAACCTTGTTTTAGAAGACCTTTTGTGGGAGAAGTGATAATGTTCCCCTACTTGCTATGTGTCAAAAAATTGAAATGGTAATTGTGCGTATACACAGTTCAATTTAGACTCTTTTAAAATAACCAAACATGCGTATTGCCTCCAGAGCTCTGCTATGATTTAACCTTAAAGGTCATGTTTGCTATGTTGTTTACATGTAGCAATCATGGGCAGCTGCTATTGGTAAACATTCTTTTCCAATGTTATTGTTTTAGCAGTACTTTACATATAACTCATTGCCTAACCAACATGTTGTGTCCACTAATATGTGAAATTCGGCCATGGATTAGTCTTTAAATCCATGACTAGTTGTTCTTTTTTCTTTGATGAAAAAGTTCACGTCCTCACTCCCCATACCTGACGTGCTGATTGTACATACAGGGAATTGCATGGTTTTAGGGTGCAGTGAGTGCAAAACAGGGTAGGGGTATAGTTTAGGGATGAAGGAAGGCAAGTCCTGGAGTCAAAAGGACTTCTTTCAGTTTTCTCACGCCTGGGTGTTTGGGAGAAGGGGTCCAGGGATGTGACATAGGATCACCAGGCAGCTAAGGATGGCAGAGGCGGAGAACGGACACCCCCGGTTGTTGTGTTTGATATGGAGATGAGTTGGAACATAGAGTTAGATGGCTGTAAGTCCCTACCTGACCCTACACCTCCAAAAGGTTAAGGTTTCACCTCAACGAACCCTGTGGTCCTCGGCACACCAACATTCCTGTTGTGTTTTATACGTACCTGGAAAATAGAAAAGAAAAAACTGGTCAGACATGTGAAGCTTTAAGTTAATTGATACACATAAAACAGTGTGATTTCAATAAGATTAACTGTAGATTTAAGGTGTTATATCCATTTGATACTCCCAGTCTGGCCGATGGTGCTTATGGGGGTGGGGAGTAAATAACTGTAATAAAAAAGGGTAAGGTTGCACACAAAGGAACAAACAAAGGTGGGGAAAAAGCGGAGGGCCTAGGAAAACTTCCGTTTGAGATGCAAGTGGGTGTAAGGCTTACATGGTGCAGGCCCCACGACCAGGTACAGTGTAAGATAAGACAGAATCTGATTATGCAGAACACCTCGGGGTCCCAGTAACGTGAAACTCCCGCCGTCGCAGCTGACGTCTCCGTTTCAAACGTATGACTTGAATATTCTAAAAAAAAATTAAAATAAAAAGACCATTCCCCGCCAAATAACACCTACTGCATCTACAAGTCATATACTCCACACGAAAACCAAATTGTCCAATGAAGTTTTTCCCATCAAGAACCACATAGTTGTTTTTATTTCCAAAGGACATTTTGTACATTCTAAAGCGAATGGAGTCCATGGTTTATTGTATGTGTAAATATACACCACCCACACACACTAGAAAGTCAAAAGATGAATTCGCCTTACAAATCAACCAATGACAATTAACTTTGAAGAGCTATGTTATTTTTTTTCCGAATCTATCTTTATAATTCTCATAGTAGTTGGGTGAACAGCCCATTCCTTCTTATTGTAAATGGGCAGTTTGACTTGTGGTTAGCAAAACATACGATTGGAGAATAGTTGTCACCACACCGAGGCCAACAATGGCGCCCCCTAGTGAGCGATGAGGTGCCCCCTGGTGGACGTATTTGTTATCAGATTGTCACGGCCGATCACTACCCATCTTTAAGGTGACTGACAGTCACAAAGAAGGGTATATTATACACTAATCCCATAAAAAAGAAATTGCATTATCTGCCTTAATAGCCCTTCACTTATCAACCAGCAACAAAAAAGGCATGGACATGGACATAAAAATGAATGATAAAGCACATGCAAAAGCACCATATTCTTACCATAGACATACATCTTATGGTTCTCTATGGTTCTTACCATTTTCTATGTGTCTGAATTTATGACTTCTCAAAGATCTAGATTTTATAATACACTACGGGATTTTCAATCCTAACTCCGTGTTCTTTAATTACGGTGAGCCACAACTCTGGTTCAGAAGCAATTTATGCATAGCAGGACTAAATTTGTGTAGTCCGACGATGAATGGAAATGAACCCAAAAACAGGTATGAAAATGTCACATATTTACAAAATAGAATAAACACATGCAATGTAAAAGTGCCACTTGCAAATCGAGTTTACACTGGGGCGACAAGGCAAAGGATAAAGGGGGTAGTTATTAGAGTCATTGGAGCATGACGCCACCTGTGTCGACAGGTTACTGTGTAGGAGAGGTGGGACGTGGTAGATTTTTTTTTTTTTTTTTTTTTTTTTGGGGGGGGGGGGGGGTGGGGGGGGGGGGAGGAATCTCAGGCAATAGGATGATTATCATTTCTACCAAGGGCCCACATTTTCATAACTAACTAAACTAATCAGTCGCTAATCAGTGTTTCATGATTTGTTTCCCTCGGTAGAATTAGTGACATTATTGCAAACTAACATCTACTTAAGAGGGAGTGAGTGAAGTTGAAGTGTGATTACTGTATCTAAACAACTATTTTATCTTTATGTCGTGTACTTCAGCAAAAACAGTCTTTATGTTTCAACACAGGTCATAATATCATTTGAACACACTGTTCAGGTGATTATTCGAGACAAATTTCGTATTTTGATCTATTCCTCTAATCTCATATTCTCTATAACAATAAGGAATTAACATCAGGTAATTCAAGGAAATATTGGTTGCCTATACAATGCAGTCATTTCTTTCTGAACATCCTTGTAGTAGACTCATTACCCTTACGGACCAACCCCCAATTTATTCTGCTTGATGAATGATCACATTCGAGCTTAAAGGTCCTATCTGATTGCCCTTATCTCAAATGACGGTTTGCCCTGGTGGCCTTCGCGAGACATCACGGTTGATTGCCCATAATGAAAAATAGATTCAGGTCCAAATGTCCTAAGAAAGATAATAACATATTGGCAGATGCCTCACCTCGGTCTACTATATCTGATCATGTGAAAGACAAAAGACCGGGAATAATTCTTTTCTGAGACAGGTTCCCCTATTCCAATCAAGTATGTAGTAGATATATCACATCCACATTGACATTGCTACTGTAAAAGCAGTGATTTAAACCTCTATGCCATCAGATAAATAACAGGCCAACCAAACAGCAATTTGACGAATTCGATTTAAGAATCCAAAAAATTAAGGAAAAAATCCTAAAAAAAACAACAAAAATGCAACTCATTTGATTCATTTCAGCAGTTTACTATGATGTATCCCCGCGAGCCAACTTTATGTTCCAATCTGGCAAAGACGGGCGCCTTTTCTCCCACGAGTTCTTCTATAGGTGGTTTATGGCTTGCTCATTATACCACATTAGTCTTTTTCTGACTTCCTTCCTACCCTCCCATATCAGAGATGAGTATCTCCAAAGCCATTTCAGGCTGTCATACCTACTGCCAGAACGTTGCCCTTCTCGTGTGCATTGTCCGAGGAGATAGCATCAGCACGTAATGGAGTGTACTTTGCTGAGGAGCCTGGTCGTTTGTGGACATCAACAAAGATGGCAGCTCCGATAGAGACTCCTGCTTTAACAATGCCTGTTCTAAAGATGAAGGCGCCAGTGTGGCTTAGGCCACGCTTGCGAAATCTATGCTTCTGTTTATTTTCCATCCTAATTTTTGTTGATGACAATAGATGCTCATTTATTCTAAATGAGTTATTTTGTTAAGCTCTGGGATATTTTGATAATCAATTCCATGAATCAGCTGAAATATGCATATTTGTTTGTATATGTATTAATCTTTTTTTATCCGTTCACTGCTTTATCATTTTCCACTGCATGTACAAATATGTACTTTAATATTCGTTTTTCCAATGCCACAAAATGGAGTGCACTTTAAAAGCTTTGAAGAGAAATCCAATTCAATATCCTATTGCACCGCCCCCCCCCCCAAAAAAAAAAAAAAAAAAAAAAAAAAAAAGAAAAGAAAAGAAAAGTTCATTACCTGAAACTTGTCTCCTTGACCAAAACTACTTTGGTTGGCCTTAAAGCAATTAGCCGGAGCTAGGGTCCTACCCCCATTGTACGCCTGAGGGGGTCTGGTCAGAGTGTAAGACACCTGATGGGCCAGGTATAGCAAGGTGGGGAGACCTCCATCTTGATAAAGGTGAGTGGCATGCTGATTACCTGGGCAGGTAAAGACCCTCACCTGTCAGGCCACACTATTAGCCGATCAGGTAAAGTGGCGCTTGAAACGACAAGTAAAGCCTAAATCAAGAGGAAATTGCCTCTCAAATATAATGCCTCTTCTGTGTATTTCCCCTGTTGTCTTTCATGGCGCCAGAATATCAGGCACAAGCATCTAGACTTGCACCACTGCATTCGCGTATCTAAGGAAAATCAGGGGTAGGGTGGCTATTATTCTTTTTCAGATTTGCCTTACAATACTGCCTCTGATTCGTAAAGCAAGCATCAGTTATTGCTTCCAAGTACAAAAATAATCTACGTCGTGCGCAAGAAATATCAGTTTCACAAAGCCAACGCTTATATAATCTAAAAGGCACATTACTTCTGCCTTGAACTGAGTGGAATTGTGTAAAATGATAGATGTTATGTTACCTCAACTTATCCAATAATATATATAATAGTGAGGTGTGCAGTTTATAAATCAATAAGTGTACATGTCGTTGGCTGAGTAATAAATGGTCGTATCTCAAAAAAATCAATTTTATTTTTATTTTTGAATATGTTTCCCTTGCCCCTAAGGTATCTAGAAATTTTGGAATTTTTTTAATTTTCCTAATCTTTGGAATGTTATTACCCAGTAAACAAAGGTCGTATCTACAAAATTTCACTTTTTGTTGAGTAATAAAAGGTCGTATCTGAAAAGGATCATTTGATTTTCTTTGTGAAAAATGATTATTAATGCAAAATTAATATATCTTATGATTCTTTATTTTTTTATAACTATCACATGAACCTTACTGTAAAATATTATGGATAGATTTTAGAAAATCAATAGCAGACATAGGAAAATAATTGCAAAATGTTGGATACAACCTTTGTTTACTGAAGTTCTGGTGTTTGTGTTGAGTAATAAAAGGTCGTATCTGGGTTGCAATTGAATCTGATCCTTTTAATATCACATAAATCTTTACTATTTCAGAGTAATCAAATGAATTTAATACTAGCATATTGGTTCAAGTCCAGAAATGTCATTTTGTGTAATTTATATTAGTTGAACCGATTTAGTTAGTATTTATTTAAAAATTAGATATGTCAGATACGACCTTTTGATATTCACTGGTTTCCTTAAAAATGAGTAATAAAAGGTCGTATCTGGAAAAAATCATGTATATGTTGCGATAGTAACATCCCAATAATCCAAATATATTCATAATTGTGGCTAAAGTGTTGGAGCATATCATTCTTCTTGGTAATAGGATATTATGAGGATTGAGCAGATATTTAGGATCATACAGAGCTTTAAGATATGTCATATTTCTTTAATGGGCAATTACTCAGAATGAGCATTTTTCAGATACGACCTTTTATTACTCAGCCAACGATGTGCGAATAACTTTTACATACAAGTACAAATAATATTTGATACCAACTTTGCACAAACTTTGAAAGCATTGTTTAACACTTATATCTAACATGTGTAGGATAGATATGATTCGCAAAAAAAATATATGGGTTGAATTAATTCTAATGTCATTTGCCATTATACACAACAGCTCTTTGTATGCGAAACACATGACATATGTCATGTCCTCTAGCGACCTGACATTCCTGAAGCTATAATAATATGTTTAATTTATTGCCAGCACCCTGATCGTAAAACAAGATTATGAAGCTATAGATTCTAGAGTTCTAAGAACTATTGAACATCTCCATTACTTATTTTTCATCACAACCTGATTGGAAAATCATTCTTGCACATAGAAACACCACACTGTCTTGTGTTATCCTTGTTGTCTCACTTGTAGCCTTTGCTGAATTTTCCTATTATATATAGACACTACACTTCATTATGTATGCTGTACGATGAGTGTAGTGACCTCCTCCAGCAATGGGGCAGTTTGGGTCGTAATTATCACATTCCCAGGTCGGGATATGAATGCATACATATGGGTTATCCATCGTCAACACAAAAAGCATGAGGAGTATATAAAGGTGGCAATATCAGGTGTTACCATCACTTGCTTTGATCACTTGTAGTTGAACAGCTCCTTCACACACCACACCACAATGTCTCGTGTTATCCTCATCGTCTTGCTGGTGGCCTGTGCTGCCATGATGGCTCAGGCCTCAGGTGGCTTTGGTGGTGGAGGCTATGGAGGAGGCTATGGTGGAGGATACGGGAAAGGATATGGTGGAGGCTATGGAGGAGGCTATGGAGGAGGCTATGGAGGCCATGGAGGATATGGCAAGGGAGGATATGGCCAGGGAGGATATGGCCAGGGAGGGTATGGAGGTGGCTATGGAGGAGGCTATGGAGGTGGCTATGGAGGTGGCTACTAGATTTTTCAATGGAAGGTCTTCCCACTATGTATTTCAGGTAAGGAAAAACACTTTGCCTGTAATTCAAATTATTCAATTTTGTGTGCGCGTCCTTCAGTCTATGTTTCATATTGTGTTGCTTAACCTTTCCTAATCAAAGACCTACAAAGGTTAATGTTTTGAACCAATTATTTTTTTGACAGGAAATAATAAGGTTATATCACATCTAAAGTTGTTACTTTTTCTTGTGCCATTCCAGTTTCAAGCAATGTTTCCAGCTGTCTGCATTGTCTACCACCATCTACACGTTGCTAGGGAATACAATTCACCTCAAGGAAAAAAATAAACATATAAAACAATACTCCATTATGTGCTTATTGCTTTCATTGACTAAACCTTCATGTTTCTATTGGAGTAATTAAGATAATTATGAGAAAGGTTATGATAAAGTCTATGGCAGAGGATAAGGAAGAGGATATGTGAGAGGATAAAGCAGTGTTAGTGACAATGTTTGCTACAGTTGATAGACTTGGTGTAGAAACATCTATAAGTAATATAGTACAGATTAGAGATCTGTTTTTCACTGATGTAATTTTTCATAGTTATGTGACAACATTTTCGTATCTTCTTACTATAACCCATCGGGAGGGGGGGGGGGGGGTAATCATTGATTGAAATTTGTGTTTGAAATCTTTCTCTTCTTGAATTGTTTAAGATTGGTTGTTTTGATCATTTTTCAAAAATATGACGCCATCTTCACAATATTTAATAATACAAGAATTTCAAATCCAGAAAGTGAGATAGTTACACCCTTTGCCGACGTTGGGAAAAGTAGAAGTTCCTGGTGGCGGACGAAAGTGTCAGAAGCACTTGGGGTCTGGGATGAGGATGGGACTGGAGGAGGTGGGTCGGGGGATGGGGTGAGGAATGGGGATCCGGCCCTGGAGGAGATAGCAACACGACAGGCCCCTCCCACAGGACACCATCACCTCCAGCGTTATCAGGGCGGACGGCGCCGGCGCCTCCCCGCCTATCTGACGCCGGCATCGGCGTCGCCCTCCCGGCGGCGAGATATACCGCCTAGGCGTGTTCCACCATTTTAGTTTTTAACATTTTATCAACACTTTTTTTCTAAAACTAATTTTCCTGCTATTTCAAATCTCTTGGGTAAGGAGAAATAAAGTTATTTTAAAAATGAAATATGGAGTAATTTCTACAAAATAAAAGTTTCATTGAGCGATTTTCCATCTATTTCCGGTCAGAAACAATCTGGTTCCTTTTTCTAAAACGAATTTTCCTGCTATTTTAATCTCTTCGGTTAGGAGAAAAAAAGTTATTTTGAAATGAAATTTCTACAAAATAAAAGTTTCATTGAGCGATTTTCCATCTAGTTCCGGTCAGAAACAATCTGGTTCCGTTGTGGCTGATTGGCCAAATCGAGGGGCTCATAAGGGGGGGCCAGACGGACTTCGCCGCCGCCTCCCGCCCCAAGCTTCCTTGATTCTTCATTCCCCTGTCAGACTTGGCAAAGCCCATCTCAGTCCGTATGTGTGATTTATTGCCCACCATTGGTGCCCGGCCGCTGGAATGGGCCCTGGCTTTGCCTATAGATCTTTGGAGAGATAACTTGGGCAAACATCATCATAAACGCCGAGCTATCATTAATAATGTGGGGGCCCTGCAGCGACAGGTTGTGAATTTAGTGATGCTATCGGACAGGGCAGACGTTTTATCTAAACGACGTTTATTATAAGGGTGGATATTACTGTTAAGAATGGTGGCAGACTGTAATATTTCCAGTTGGTTTTTTGTCATATTTTAGAGTTGCAAAAGTGGTTGTTGCGTCTGTTCCCCCTCATGTTCAGGAGCCGATTTGTCGGGAATATTCGTGAGAATATCAGATGAACAGTTTCATGTAGACGATTTATAGCCCAGTATAAACTGAAATGCACCAAGCTGTATACACTAAAGCCCCCATGGACGCCACAAGCGCGTGAGACCTCGCCAGATCACGCGAGATCGCACGAGACTTCGTCTGAGCCAGTGCTCCTATTTCGCCTTTATCATTGTATCAGAATGGCGGGAATCTGAAAGAACCACAGAGATGCGAGAATGCGCTTTTCTCTCAGCACAATGGCTCCATCGCCCTGGCCATCATAAACATACTGTGCACGTCGTTTACACTAACCTTGAGAGGTGGTTGGGACGCTGTTTATATCAGCGCGGGAACGCCAAAAGTCGTCTGCTGTCGACTTCGCCGGTTCGTAGGCGTTTCACATAGGCGAGAAACCACAGAAAAGCTAGCGTCCATCTTACCATAGAGATATATAAGATGTTAAGATGAAATCAGTGGCGGATCCAGGGGGGGGGGGGGGGGGGGGGCAAAAGGGGCAGTTGCCCCCCTAGACCCAGGGGACAAAAGATCTGTGTAAATCTGGTGTTTTTATTTTCCATTTTTATAAGGGGGGTCAGGATTTGCCCCCCCGAGCACTGGCTCTGGATCCGCCGCTGGTTATGTATGTATATGATCGTACCAAGCGAATATATCCGATCTTGCATGGGCTTGGTTAAGAATAACATTTTTCATTTCTATCAAAAGAGTCAGGTAGGGCAGTGGATTAAGAGGAGGGAAATCGAGGACTTAACATTGGTTTTCTTTATATCATAGAACTTCACCGCCCCAAAATAACAATCGGTGTGCTGGCCAGTGGGCGTGGAGTTCTAAAGAATCCAAGTTTACCTTTCTAATCCCTCCCCCTTTCTGTTCAAAAACCAGACGTGTCAGCTGTTGAAACGCAGGTCCAAACAGGAACGCCGTATCAATAAACACCAACTAACTTCTTAGACGAAGAATGCAAACTCGTCCCGAGGACGGGACATGATCTGGGGCCCGGGTAGGGGGCACCACCGGCGACCGCCGAGTCCGTGTCGCGTGCGTTTGTTTTCTTTGTCTCAAAAAGCCCAGAGCACCGGAAACAGATCATGACATCCTGTCGCACTGCATGCTGGGTTACGCAGCATTTTTAAAACAAACTCACTGTATGTATGTATGTCTGTATGGTTGTATGTACAGTACGGACTTATCGGGGCAGTATGGCTTGTTAATTGATTAGACTATGTGTATAATGCAAAAGTTGTCCTCAGGTGACTTTGATTGCAATGGAATTTACAAAAAAGAAGTCATTATGTCTGGAGGTTATAAAGAACGCATGTACTAAATCTAGTATGCCATCCTGTTTAATCTAGCGTCATTATACAATGATATCAAACTATATATCACAAAAATAATAAAGTATTAAGGGGTCGAATGCCAAATACAGAGAGCAATACCTAAACTGGTTGTATTACAATTGATTCTTAATGTCATAGAGGGCCCAGGGACATAAACCTTGTTTGAATTATCACATTTAATATCACATCATGTTTTAATGTTTACATGTGAAAACTTAATATGACTTTCATTAAGGCGCGAGCCTTATCCGAGCAAAACCAAACCACACATTATACAAACCCATAATGGATGCTTATCTCTATCAAATAGTACTGCCCATACATATCGGTCTCACACCAGGTCCTTCCTGACCGTCATTGTGTACGTACACCACTAAGCTAATAATCTAACATTGACTTTACGATACAGGTTGATCGGTGTGGATTAGAGTCGCCAGACTAGGTCGAATAACTGACCTCAGGTCTGGAAATCTCCTGAAATTTGCCGGATACTAACTATATAAATTAGATCATCCCACAGAGATTAATTAGATTATTAATAATACCTGATTGGAAAAAATTGAAATTATCTTTAATAGGTCCAATGACATAGTAATGACAATAAGTGCAAGTAATAGCTTGGAAAAGCAAAAAGAAAACTATAGAATGGTCCGTTCTCCGTTCATAACGTGGTGAGATAATGGAGATAAGAGGTATCATCCTGCTCTATGACATTGTGCTAATCTTGTCATGGTAGTGGTCAAATGCTGAGGACGCTGGATACACAGGTTAGCAGGCAGCTGAGGAGATTAGATACCAGTTAATCCCTCTATAGAAGCCCACTTGACCCCCATTGGGGTTCTGTTCTTTTGGTATCGGAGTTTTGGTGGATATGATGCCGGTTCTCTGGTTGTTATATGCCTAGACACGCAGGAAAGATTGCTATTAAAATTCTGGCCTGATCAGAGAGTTGATCCTAAAATAAATCTACTTACATGAATATATACTTTAGTCTGAAATATTGAAGGGACCAAGAAAACTAGAATTAGATGATGGCATATATATATGATTATCCAACAAGGCAAAACATACAAGCAGTAGCGTGTATTTAGACATTCATACAACTTTAATTCTTCCCTGGCTATATAATATGCACTCTTCTGTAGTGTTTCCTATATAATATAAAGCATAAAAACCATAAATATGCCTTTTACAAGACAATAATAAATGGGTTTCGTGTCTTAACTGAGGAGAACCAGAAACAGTAGAAGGAAGACATTCATTCCTAGTTGTTACTGGCCTTCAACCTACAAGAAACAACATGAACTGACATAAAATGAGCGTTCTCACGTGGCGAAACACTATATCTTTTCTGACCCCCTCGTGATGTACGTTTGACGGTGGCTCCCCTGGTGGGCTGGAGGGCAGGCCATGTGGGCGTGGTTTATTGGATTGACATGGGGAAGGGTAGGTTGGTTGGGGGAAATAGGTAGGGGTGTTTTTGGTAGAGGCACTTGCGGGGTAACTAGCAGCGTAACTGCATGGCAAAGCAACTAGTAAAGTAGCTGTCAGGGTAACTCAAACAGGTTTACCATGGAGTGTGGAAAGACCTATTTATTTTCAATGTGTACTCTGCAAACTCATTAGTAGTATAATGGAGTCGCTGGCGCGCATAGTCAATGCTACTAATTAGGTCACTAGGTCAGTACGAGTGAGCATCGGGCATAAATAGGTTCATAGACTAATAGAGACTTTGAATAATTAGGTCATTACGACCTACTTTCGTGACCTACTTTTAAAAATACGTTTAAGGAACGTATGTGTTATTTCGTTATTTTTTCATTTTTTTTATATATACTTTCTACGTATATTTTAACGGATAATTTTACCGGATGTTCTATTATTTTCGTTATTTTTACATTTTTTTTGTATATAGTTTGTATAAGCTTATGGCATTATTATTCATTACATATAATAAATAAAACAAAACAACATTTTTTTAGTTATTTTTTATTAAAAATCGTAAAAAGCGGATTATAATTCATATATACATTGCTTTTCTTTCAGATTTTTAAAAAAATTGTTAAATATTTTATGTTTTTTCATATATTTTATACTTTTTTTGGTTTTTCATACATTTCCTATATAGTGAAAATGTTTCAGTTTTTTTAGCTATAGTTCATTGTCCTTGGGCAGTCATTTTTCAGCTTTTTATCTATAATTCATTGTCCTTGGTCAGTTATTTTCTTAAAGGGCGAAGGAATTGTTGGAGCATGAGAAACCACAGCCTCTAGATTGCGCTGAACGTTCTGTGAGTTCTTCCAACTTACTTTGCAAGTTGGTAACGGCGAAGAGGAGTCGGTCAACATTAGACGACAGGGCCTCCACACAGTCAATGGTGTTCTCCAGATCACGTTGCATGCGACCTAGTGATATGGGACGTCTCTTAGGCATGTCCAGTATTACATCTTCTTCTTCTGATGACTCTCCTTTTTCCGCTGTATCTGTAGATAACCACATTTCTAGCGTTTCAACATCTGGTGTTTCCGTCTTCTCCATTTCCACCGGTTTAAGTTCATGTAAGAAAGAACTGTCTTGTCCGTTAGATTTGTCATGGCTGGGGTACCTAGCGCTGACAGTGCGACGTAGGGGTTGAGAGTGCGACATGTTTCTATGAGAAAACGAACACAGTGCGCTCCGCAGGTGGTGGTTGTGAGTGCTTGTAGTTGTTGTCGGTTATACTCCCAGATACCGTATGACGAACGTTGGCAGAACGAGATGTGTTTTATAGCTATTGGTGGTAACCCGAATGAGTCAAAATAGAAAGTTTTCCCTTGTGGTGATACCCAAAATGCTACCCAATGTTCCCCTGGTTTATTGTGAGGATCTGTGTTGCTAATGAAACAAGTGAAGGGTTGTGGTTTTTTTGGTATTCTATCAGAGGGAAAAGTTCCAAGGAAATATCTATTTGTGTGGGGATGGTTGCGTAGAATTTTGTTCAATTCTGAGGTTTTGAGAACCATCTTCAGTTCTACACCATGGCGTAGTCAGTGACCGGCAATCGGTCGGCTGTGAGCTGGATCAAGCTGTCATAAGTGCTCAGCATAATTACTGAAACCGCGTGACCCAGCGCTTCAGCAAACTTCAGGGACACCGACAGCTTTCCCTGTCGCAGCAGGTTGATTCGGGCGTCCTCCGGAGTTCGGTCGGGGGTCAGGTCGAAAGCAAAGAACGTGTACCCGTTCTTAAAATGATGTAACTGAATACCGCAGTCGTGACCCGAAGCTAATAGTCCAGTCTCCTTGAAGAGTTGACTGTAGGCTCTGCTAACGTTTCCGTTGACAAAGTCTGTCTTCACGTGGAACTTCTGATCGTCGAACTGCAAGGCTACTTCTGTTACGTCGTAGTGCTTGAAGTTGAACGGATTCTCCGTCTTGCTCCCTGAGCTGGCCGACTCTTTGACGAAGCCAATAATCACCCCCGTGGGGATCTGCGTTGTGTCGGGGACGGTCCACGTGTACTCCGATGAACCTTGCGTGAGGGTGTGCTTTGTGACCTTGCTCCTGGTGATCGGGTAGTTGAATGGTCCCATCTTGGGGTCGCGTACACTTTTATTGTGTACCTCCACCACCTCGTCCCTGACGTGAACTTGGCGCATGGTCATTTCGGCCTTCTTGATGACGACTTTGTAACTCTCGTTAGCGGCCATCTGCATGTAGAAGCTGGCGGGCTGACGTTCGAAGACGAGTTTGATCTCGCAGTGAGAGGGTAGGAGTTTACACTGAGTAAACAAATCGAGGTGTGGTCTTGCTACCATAGACTTAACACCTCCAACATGGACTGTTCGTCGTGAGTTCCAACCTGCGTTGGCTGCACCTCTGGTGTCCATTTTTTCCGGGGTGTCCATGAACCAGTTCTGGCAACCTTGGAGGCGACACTTTCTGGCCCCCTCCTCCGTCGTCAGGAGGTCGATGAGATAGGACTTGTAGGAGTACTCTTCATTGTTCGAAGTTACCTTCTCCCCGTTGACGAGAAGCTGCACGCTGCTGAAAAGTGAATGAATTAAGTTGTTGACTGGAGCTGCATCGTGTGCCACGGTTAAGGCAGCTTCGTCGTTTGCTTGAACTACATACTCTAGGTAGAGTTCAGCTTCGCTGAGGTCTGTGTAAAGATTGCTCGGTTCGAAGGTGAAGTCAAAACAAGTTGTGGTGTCAGTGAGAGCGTTGTTTGTTGTTTTCTTGACGAATTGACTTCGGAGAATATCTTTCTGTGATATAGGTAGTGCGTGTAAATCCAATTCACCTACGGCACATGTTGCCGCACAGGGGTGAATGAGACTCATGATGAACCCTTTAGAAAAGGGTAGACTTACGTCTACCTACACTCTTCTTCTTCCCGTTACCACGTCTTGCACCTTGCGTTGCTCGGCGTCGTTTGGCTGGAGGGCCATCGTCGTCAGTGTTTAAGTACCTTCTGGCTGCACTGAATGCTGTGTCCATTAAGGAACTTCCTGCACTCTTTGACCTTTTTACGAGGCTCTTCTTAAAGTTTTTTCCAGCCACGACATCGTCAAAAACACCTTTTCCTGTTTTGACGATGGTGGGGACGGCTGCTTTAAATGCTGACGCACCGAGCTTCTTTATCATCGGAAGAGCCGATCTCATTATACTTCCGAATATTCCGTGGCCACGTTGTCTTTTAGCTCCACCGAAAGCAGGTAATTGTCCACTTCCAAATTGTGAACGCTTATAATATTGGCCATATTCACCTCTTGGTGATGAATACAAGGGTGGCACGTTCATATAGTAACTCACCATTTTCCAATGTCTTCCTTCTTATACTAATGTACTATAGGGATGAGAGAGAGCTCTAAAGGTCAGTACTACCGACACTTCCCCGTGCTCAAATGGTATAGGTTCGCCTGCACTGTCTCTTAAGTACACTCCGATCTCTTTGAAATGTGTTATTCGTAGAGGATGGAAAATCAAATTGGGAAAGTTTATTGTGTCCATTGTTTTTTGAGAGTAGTTGTTTACAGCCATACATCGAAGAAGTGGCGCTTCAGTATCTCCTACTACCCCGTTGTGAATAATGTCAGAGTAGACATAGACTGTATGGTTTCTGTAGTTGACATCTGTTATTTGTTTTGCTCGTGTGCGCCTACCCATGTATATTTTTCCTTCGAAACCAAGTTGATAAGAAAGGTTTTCTGGTATGACGAGCATTGTGTTGGAAGGCAGTGCAATAAGTGTTTTCATTGTGAATTCGTTATAAGAGAAAATTTCATCTGGACCATTTCCTTTATTTTTTCGCTTTTCTTCTTTCATTTTCTTGATGACTTTTGGTATATTTTTCTTCATTATTTTATTCAGGAGTTTGATCAGATCTTTGTTGGTTTCCACTCGCCCGCTTTCCATTGAGAAACGAGCGTAAGACCGTTTTCCTGGAAAGTGCTTCCTTGCTAATGAATCGATGTAACTCAATGTGGGAGGCAGCTTTTTTGGTTCATCAGCATCAGCTTCTTCGAATACTTCTGTGGGCTCTGGTTGGTCGTCATCGTCATCGTTTTCTTCTTTTTCAATTCCCTCCATTTCAACTTCTAGTTTTCTTTTCGGGGGTGTTTCATGCATGTGTGTTACCAAATCAGTATCAAACATGTCTGTTAGGAACGGTTCTCTGTCACGTTTTTTCCTACTGCTCTCTATTTCACGCTTTAGTCGAGTGATAGCTTCAACGGACCTTGTCGGAGGTGTTTGTAATGGAGTAACTCCTTCTCTAGGTTTTTTAGGAGGTGTAGGTCCGTCGGAAGTGTGAGAACTTGGTGTCGGAGGAGCTATACTCTCACTAACTGTTCTTACAGCTGACACTGCATCTGAAATAAACGCTCCAGAAGACTCTTCATGATCAGGGTCTGGTACTGTCGGTGTTTCAATTGAACCAGCTGCAGTTCCAGGTGTAGTTGTGGAAGTAGCAGGAGATTCAGAAGAAGGCTGTTCATCAGAACCGCGGGAAGTTCTTGCCCTAGTTGGTGCGGTGTTATGTTTCTTCTTTTCTGACGGTGCTTCTGCGCTGAGAAGGTAGAAAGTTGATTTTCGCACATTGTACCATTTTACTGGAAGCGTTATTTCAGATAACGCACAGTCTGTGTCAGCTGGTAGTACCATATACTTTTGTAAAAGAACTCTGTAAGTGCTCAGAGTGTTGTCTGGAAAGGTCTTAGTAGATGAGTTACTGGGTAGGGTGCAGGTTACATCCATTTTTGTATGTTCTTGACTGGTTCCCAACTGTTGAATTTGTCTCCGTATCCTTTCCACTTAATGAGTGCTTCTCTTTTAGCACCTTTTCCTCTATATTTAAGGATGCTCTCGACAGTGTACTGCTTCCTCGGAGTAACTTTTACCTTCTGAACCTCTTGAGGATAAAACCACCCCTTTATTCTTTCTTGAAGGGTATCTTCGATTTCATACCCCTTAATATAGTCTGGGTTCTTTACAGTGAATATTTCTTCACTCCAATTTGGTTCATATCCACGATTAAAGGTTTTCTTTTTTCTTAGAATTCGTGCTCTATCACCACTTTTCATTAAAGGTTTTCTTTTCGTCTTTAAATCTTTAGCTCTCACTCTTTCATACAAATGATAGAACAATCGATCGGCGTTATCTTTATTAACGTCTACCGGTCGACCTCCTATGGTAGAATGAAAGGTGTGGTTGTAAGAATGCACTAGATCTTGAAGTACATCTATGTATGTGTAGGTTTTCATGTGAGTGAAGTATCGCCACATTTTCTGTTGTAAGGTCCCGTTGAACCTTTCTGCTATAGAACATTTTATGTCATCATTTTCTCCAGTGAAAAAAGATACACCTGTCTCTTTCAAGTAATCCTGAAAAGTTTTGTTCAGGAACTCTTTACCTTTATCTGTTTGAAGGTATTTAGGACATCTTTTAACTGTCATAACTTTGAAAGCTTCCGTAACATCTGTGGCTTTTTTACTTTTTATAGCTTGTGCAAATCCAAATCTGGAGAAGACATCTATGGCAACCATTATATATGAATAGCCTTTGTTATACTTTTTGAACTGTTGCATATCTATCAAGTCCATTTGCCATTGTTTATCTATTCCAAAAGTCTGTGTTTTACGTCTAGGAAACCGCCTCTTGAATGGTTTATGTTTAGTATAAGCATCAACAGATTCAAGTGCATCTTCAATATGCTTTATGTCAGTGTTTTTGAAATAGTGTTTCTTTATTTTGGATGCACTTGTGAAGCTTGCTGGCTGTTTAGGATCAGTGAAGTGTTTAACCACATCTTTCTTCAGAGCCTTGTAGACCATTTTACAAATGGTGTTACTGTAAAGTGTCGATGTCTCTTACTTCGGCCGTGACCTTCTTGTTGAGGAGACTTCTCTTTCCGCCTAGGTGTTTCCACCTCTTCATGTTCCTCTTCACTGTCGGAACCCTTCATGTTGTAGTTCCTTATATATTTCATTTTCGGATTTAACTTCTTAACAATCTGGACGAATTGTTTCTGCCCCGGTAAGCTGGCTCGCTTCTTAGTAGTCGGTCGCACTGCACTCGAAAGAAGATTCATTAAATGTGTTTCATCTATAGGTGTGTCTCCTAGAATGAGCCGACCGTCCTTTGTGAACTGTTTTCGTGATTTGGCCAAGGTCTTGTAGAGATTACGCACAGAGTTATGGTAAGAACCCGGAACTTTTTCTAGTGCTTTTTCCATCTTATGTGGTAGTACCTTCGGCATAAGTAGGCCTCTCGGTTTTGTAGAAACTCTTTTAGGTTTCATGATAGTCGGAGAAGGTGGTGGAGATGGTGAAGGAGAACGTGAAAGGTGCGATGTTGAAAACAACATACTTTTAGCTTTAGAGGAAAGGATGGAGGACCTGTTCATGAGATCATTGTATGTGGCTAGTTTCTCCTCTCTGCTCATCGTTGGATCGTTCAATACACGACTCATTTCTTTTTGTAAACGAGCTAACACCTCCACGGTAGGCGCTGTAGGTTCAAGTTTTTCTTTTACCATTGACCTTTCGAAAAAGGAATCCCTGTCACTTTCTTTGGCAGGAGGTGGAGAATCAACTTTGCCAGAAACAGTTGAACTCTCCATTTCCACTTTGTTAGAACTTTGCAACACATCTGGATGAACGAGCAGCATTCGTTTATAGCTTGTCATTTTCTCCTAATGATGTCTTGTAAGGCCTCCAATAAGACTGGATATGAGTGGAACAGCTAATCCCAATAGAGTACCAATAAAACCACCTTCTTGTTCAAGAATCTTACGTTTGTGTCCTACTGTAGTTGAAGGCTTGGTAAGACCCTTGAGTTGTGTCTTGTACCTCGATAGACGACCGACTGCTTGTTTATTGGAGATGTGCAAGTTTTTATTCATAATATTCACACCTATTTGCGCTATCAACCTTATCACCTCATTAGACATTCCCATCATTATATGTTTACACTCCTTACCAGTGCATTTAGACAGATGTCTCAATAGAGGAAGATGTTTCTTTATGAGAGCGAGTTGTTTAGCCTTCATTGTTTCCGTGTAGTAGGAATGAATACAGTTGTCTTGAGAGGTGTAGTCACGCTGTTACGCACCCTTAGTGTATTGGGTGTAGTCTGCTTGAAGTCTAGCACTAGATATGAGTGTCTCGCCGATGTTTCTTCGTTATATACGTTGGTAAGAAAACGTGGATGAGTTGGAAACACTTGACGTGATAAAGCGTGAATTTGACTCATATCTCTTGGATTTTTGAAAATTATCATGTAATGAGAATTCAAACTAAGTGTTCTGAAATCCTTATTAGGCAGAAATAAATTTTGAGTTATGAATATAACACTCATATTTCTATGGTGAGAACCTTTTATGAATAGATCTCTTATAAGAGGTGCATCTTCTTTATCTAACAGATCATCTATTATAAGTAGAGAATGTTGAGATAAATCCTTTTTCTTATGTAAAAGTTCTTCTCTTGAAAGTAGACCTTCGTTGAATTTCACTTTTCCCTGATACTTCTTGAAAACGTCTTGCCATTGTCCATAGCAATATATAATCTCATCGACTGGTGGGTTTATTACAGTTTTCGCCTTTTCTATAATTTCAAACACTAATTGTGTTTTACCACATCCTGAAGGTCCAGCGATAAGACATGTGAAAGGTCCTTGTAGTCTTGGGTCAAATGCGATTTCCTTTACACTTTCCATTTTTTTTCTATTTAAGTTATAACACGTCTTACCCGGTCGAAGGTTAATGTACTGAATGACACTTTAATGAAAAAACAATCCTTTTTGTTTGGTTTCTATAACATAAGGGTGTTTTTCCTGTAACGAAATAAAATAATGACAAATGAAAAGAGATGTGGTCATAACAACATTTTATGAGGATCAAAATAAAATAACGTCAAATTAAAAGAGATGGCATCATAACAATCTTTTATGCGGAACGAAACAAAAGAATACCAAATTAAAAGTGTAAACTGTGATAACATGGGTTTTTCTCTTTCACAAAACAAAAGAATAACAAATTAATGAAACCGAACCATAAACGCTCTCCATACGTTTTGTTTTTTATTTGATCAGTCTTTGTTATGGGACAGCCCCTGGATGTCGGGTGCAAAACGCACCCTCCCACCCAAAATGCACCGACCGCCGAACCGCGCCCGCCACGCGGATCACCCGCGAGCGGAGCGGCGCGCATTTTGTTTTCTTGAAAAGAGAAAAGGGGTGAGCTTTATGCACCCCCTTTTCTCTTTTCAAGAAAAGCGTTGAACGCCGTTTGAGGCGTTTGTGTTTTTATTTTGATTAAGTGGTTATAACCGTTAACGTGTGGTTAGAGTTACAAGCTTGATAGTATCAACTTTATTATCAGCTCGTATGTCGCAGGAGATAAACCTAACCAGCGTCTAATTCATCACTACATAAACGTTTTGTTTCAATGGCAACATAAATAATGGCATGATTTATAGATCTGTATAGTAAATAAACGGACGTCTTTACGTTATAAGTGTGAAAATAAAAGAGATTGGTTGAAGGGTGGTTTTCTACCTTTTGGTAGAAAACCGAATAGTCTGGAGGAGCATAAGAGGATCTTTGTTTTCTTTTTAATATTCGATAGTAGGAGTAGGAGTAAATCTAGGAATAGAATAAGCCGTCACGAGACTTGATTCTTTACCATTCCTTCCGACAACCCTCACAATATGGTCACAACCCTCCTGACCATGTCCGATTTCTGTATCGAACTCTTTTTCATAGAAGAATTTGTTGTTGTCAAGGGTGTTCACTATTTTGTCAGGATATCGGATGGTTGCGTTGATAAGGGGAATAACAATATCAGCGTGCAGAAATATAGAGGGTTTTCCATCAGGATCTGCTTCTGATTTACGCCAAAAACGTCTCTGCACTGTTTCCTTGACAGAGTGTCGCGCAAAAATGTGGCTCAAGATACCTTGTGTTGTCGGTAAACCGACAACACAAGGTTTCTTGGTTATCATATCTTTGAGCGTTAGATGAGATTGTTGGGTTAGCCGAATGTTTTTCAGAAGTTTGCAATTTTGAAATAAAATGTTTGGATGAATTTCACCCTCAATTTGATACATTCCATCTCTCGGACAGATGTATTTCACCCAATGATGCTCTCCACAGATACCTGATGCTCGCGCAAAAGGCACGTTGACCAGCGCATTTCGAAAATGAGATGGTCTTCCAATGAGCGGTGCCAGCGGTACACGGTGCTGAACCGAGGGTTGTGCGTTCATGTACATGATGAGACTGGTGCGATTGGTGACAAATCTAGAAATGAATCTCAGAGGGTCTCTGAGAGCGTATATTATCATTTTTGTTAACGACCACAATACGTATCTCCAATGAAACTGATACATGTAAATTTTGAATATTTTGTTATGGAGTGCACGTGTCAGACTCTCGCGTCGCGTCACTAATGGAACCATGTACTCAGTGATATCTGCTTATCGGTAACAAAACAAAATACGAATAAAATAACGGACGACGCTCATGAAAAACTTTGTGAAAATGGAAAAACCGTCCTACGTTTAATCGACGTTGATAGTAAACTTTTGTATAAAAGACTCATGGGCTGGAGTCTTCTCAACACTCTCATGATGGGACGTAGAAGTTTGACTGCTCGTGGAAAGACCTCAACATCTTCCTCCGCTCAGGAGGGACTTCCGAAGCAGCCCCCTCCTGGAAATTCGGTCATTGATGAATACTTTGATCAATACCGAGTGTTTCCATCGAGAGAAGACGCCGGTTACGTTCCTGTTGCAGTTGGGGGTTATGCGACAGATTCGTCCATGGACACTCAATCTGGCTATATTACAGATGTAGGCGAAGGTACGTCCATCACCGTCAACGCTGTTGATGCCAGTCTATACAACGATATTTCTGATCTGTGGAATCCCGAGCCACCTGCATCTTTGACTGACGCTGTCACTGCCACAATCGCCACCACCGCCGCCGCTGCCGCCGCCGCCGCTACCCTCCAAGACGACTCCAACAAAGAAAACGTGCCACCACCGAAAGACGGCGAAGCTCTTTCGGTACCGATCACCATCGAAGAAGAGTCGGAGGGAGAACCAACAGACAAGAAAAAGGCACCGCCGAGAAAACGGAAGCCTGCTGGTGAACGGAAACCTCGTGCAAAGAAAGGTAAAGTAGTTCCACTGGACGTTGCACTAGCGCAGCAGTATGCTGATGCGGTCTTGAAGGAGCTAGAGGCACAGCAGAGTAAAGCCGCCCCTCTCTCGCCTATATTGGACCTGACCGGATTGTTCTGGCCACTGGAATTGGACGTCGAGTACAAGGACGGTTACATCACGCAAGCTAAGAAGGTGTATTTCCTCAACAGTGACGCCTTCAAGAACACCTGCATCCACGTGTATGGGCCACCTGATCCTGTAGGGGTAAGTACGATTTTAAATTATAGAATCATTATTTTTATTTCAGGTAACATGTACTTCGTTTATAGTTAACTTTCATTGTAATTATTTAATGTGAAATAGAAGTAAAGAATACATAATAGTTTAAATAGAAATAGAATGAGAGAGAGAGAGAGAGCCCCAAATTTATACATATAACTCAAAACAAAATTATGCTTATATTTTTCAGGTCGCCATAATTCAGTACCCTCAGCGAGCCTACGAACGCCGGATCAACTTGAGTAAGACAGGTTTCCAGAACCTTCTCGACGCCGCAAGAACGATCATCCAGCAGTACGAACGGGCCTCAGGTGAAGCAGAACAGGGCATCCCGACTATTAAGCCTTACGTCCAGGAGGTCAACAAGACGCACAACATCTGGGTCATCGTGACCACCTACCAGGGGAAGGCCAAGATCCATATCGGGTCCCGCTACTACGTGGAGCAGCTGGAGAAACGGGTCAACTCGGGCGGGGTGCACGACGCACCTCCGAAAGACCAGGGACACACCGTGCCATCCGCACTGTTCTTCGACTTGGTCAGCACGCTGGGACCAAAGATCCTGAATGACTTAAAGCAGTCCGAATAGATCACAGAAACATGATGTAATCACCAAGGGCAGGTAGGTGTGGTCTTAAAACATATCAGTAACTATACATGGTGTGGTGTGGTTGCCTATATACTTATATACACAGAAAACATTTAATCATGCTGTAGATATTATATTAGCTAGCTTCAAAGAAAGTATTTAGTCAGCTTTATATATTCACCTAGCGCATAGTTAGTGTAGCACATAGTTAGCTTCAAACAAAAATATTTAGTCAGCTTTTTAAATAACTAGCTAGAACATAAGTGTATATTTATATAGTTATTAAGTCGAAAAATAAGAAAATGAATCAGAATATAAATTGTCCGATGTGTAACGTGCCACGTCGTCCTCGCAATTTTTCTTTACATTCTGGAAAGGTGATCTGTTCTTCACCTACATGCGTAAGAGAACAGTATGATATAGAAACAACAGTAATGCCATCAACTATAGGTAGTTATTGGTGGTATCACGACACTTATGTTAAAAACTTTAAGTCAATAGCAAACGGTTTAGTTCTCCTAGGAAGTGTTCAATCAATTTTCAATGTCAGACTCTCAACTCTGAACATGAAAGAAGCAGTTGAAGAGATAATAGAGGCTATTAACAAAATACATCAGAACCAAGTTTTCGAATATAGACTAGCTATATCTTTAGGTGCATTACTTGAAAGACTTAATGGAGGAACAACAGAAACTGCTGAAGAAAAGATTTATACAGAAGATCGAGAAGTTATGTATTACCATCCTTCAGTGAATAACTCCTCTTTATTTTGGTTAGAGCACGAACAGCAAAGCAATTACAGACATATTAAAAATGATTCTGACTTGCAAGATGTAATAAGTTTTTTACGCGATAAAGAATGGAGTGTCAATAGAGCTGACACAAGTTGGAGACTAGTGGGTAATGTAAACGCAAACATTTACATAGTAAGGGTTCAAGGTAGAGAGGATGGTCTAATAGGAAGATTGGATACAATTCCGAATTTCCTACGTAGACGGGGTTTACAACATTTTCATCGTAATCCAAAGAGCAAACGGGTGTACAAAGACTACCTGTGTTTTTTTAGGTGTCTGTCATATTTTCTTTTCAAAAACACATCCCACTGTGAAAGACTACTTCAAGAATGTTTTCCTGATGAAACTAAAGTATCATTCAGAGGCATTTCAATTAAGGCATTGACCCAGATAGAAACCAAATACAACATTATGATAAGAGTCTTTTCACTCATTCCTAAGAAGAGTACTACTTCCAAGAAAAAGAAATTTAAAAGGGGGACACCTTGTACATTAAAATGTATAAAGGGAAATTTAATGAGTGTTGAGGATGAGTCTAAAGTTATGACACTAAATCTATACGACCATCACTTCAGTCTAGTAAACGATCTAAATAAATATTCACAGTTCCACATGTGTCGTAAGTGTAGAAGACTCTTTGAAACAGAGTATAATCTTAAGCGACACACTAACATTAAAAGCGACTGTACGCAAGTTAAATTCATCTACAAAGGTGGTATTTACAAAAACAAACCATCTGTATTTGATAGACTGGAGGAGCTAGGTATAAAAGTACCATCTGAACTTCGAATATATCCATACAAAATTGTGTATGATTTCGAAAGTTATTTTTCTCACAAAACAAAAGGTGATGTTCAGACAACTAATACAGTAGTCGAATCACATCATGTACCGCTTTCATCTAGTGTAGCAAGTGACTTTCCAGAGTGGGAAAAACCAGTTTGTTTCATAAGAAAAAGTGATGGAGAAAATGATGAAATAGTTCACGACACTCTGGATTACATACAAAAGTTAGCTGAAAAAATAGGAGCTGTTGTAGAAACACGTTTCTCTGACATAATAAAAAAGCTTGAAAAGTATAAGAAAAACGAGATTGCCGAAGGAAAAAAAGTGCCTAAATCACTAATGAAGAGTATAGGAAAAAAGAGTAGCAATAAAACTTCGCACAGAATAGATAAAATCAAAATTCGTCTTATGAACTATATTTACAGAGTACCTGTCATAGGTTTCAATTCGGGTCGCTACGACTTAAATCTAATAAAGCGAGATTTCCATTCCTTCTATGCAAAGAAGCAAACAGCTGAGATGAAAACCATAAAAAGGAGTAATCAATACATAGCTGTCTACACAGAGAACTGTGTTTATTTAGACATGTTAAATTATCTAGCTCCCGGATACTCGTATGCTAGCTATTTAAAAGCTTTCCTACAAGATGAAAGTAAAGGGTTCTTTCCATATGAGTGGATGACATCAACTAGAAAACTAGGGAACTTAAAACTTCCACCTCGCTCAGCTTTCTATAGTTCACTTACGGGTACTTCTATATCAGCGGAAGACTATGCCAAGTGTAAGAAAGTGTGGAAAGATAATGGAATGACAACTTTCAGAGATTATCTAATATATTACAATAACAAAGATGTAGAACCTTTTGTCAAAGCTATAAACCAACACATGAAATTTTTCAGTGAAAGAGGAATAGATATGTTCAAAGATGGTCTGACTCTTCCAGGCCTTACACTAAAATTTCTATTTGATAACACATCATCAAACAGCCTTCCTTACATTATATTCTCAGAGGCAGACAAAGATGTACACAAATTAATTAGAAGCAATTTGGTAGGTGGTCCATCGATTATATTTCATAGACATCAAAAAGCAGGAGTGACACGAATACGGGGCAGATCATTCGGACCATTAAGTAAAGTGTGCCGTCATATCATAGGAGTAGATGCAAACAGTCTTTACCTTAAATGTATGGGTGAAGAACACTGTACGGGGTACTTTGTAGTCCGCAGAAGTAGTAACAATTACAAACCTGAACAATCTCAAAAAGTCAGTCGCGCTGCAACAGAATGGTTGCGGTTTCGAGAGATTACAGACAAAGTTAAAATACTACATGCTTATAACCATGGGGAAGTTAGTGTGGGTACAAAAAGAGTTCGAGTGGACGGCCTGGTTCCAGATACAAAAACCGTGTATCAATTTCATGGTTGCTACTGGCATGGGCACGCGTGTCACATGAATAAAAACACTCTCTCTACTGATAAAGGTCGTAAACTAATGTCAGAAAGATGTAGACAAACTCTTAAAACAACACTGTATCTAGAACTAATAGGTTATACTGTCATTGAGAAATACGAATGTGACTGGAACAAAGACAAGAATAACAACAACAGTGTTATAGCATGTAAATCACTGTGGAGCATACCGATTCCAAACACACACAATATCCTTTCTGAAATAGATATAATAAACGGTGTAAAAAATGGGACTATTTTTGGACTAGTATCGGTGGACATACACACACCTGAGCACCTTAAATTCAAATTTGAAGAAATGACGCCCATTTTCAAAAATACAATGGTGTCAAGAGATGATGTAGGAGAACACATGAAACAACATCTATTAAAGAACGATAGAGTCAAAAGGCCACAACGTCAATTAATCGGAAGTTATTTTGCAAAAAATATTTTATTAGGTTCACCACTACTTAAATGGTATTTAGAAAAAGGCTTAATCGTAACAAAAGTTCACTTACTAGTTGAATACATACCACAGAAATCGTTTCTCTCATTTGTTGATCAAGTAACAGAGGCACGAAGAAAGGGCGACAAAAACCCTGACTGTAAAATTCTCTCTGACCTCTACAAACTCCTAGGAAACAGTTCATATGGAAAAACGATTTGTAACAAACAAAACTTCACAAACACTCGATATATGACACCAGAAAAAGCCGCTAGAATAGCTCTTCACTGGACAGTACAAGATGTCCAAGACTTGTGTGAAGATACATGTGAAGTCTCATCACTCCCTACGTCAATAACATACGACCTTCCAGTTCAAATAGGTTTCATGGTATATCAATACGCAAAACTGAAAATGTTACAATTTTACTACGACTTCTTATCAAAGTACATCGAAGAATCTGACTTTGAACTCTGTGAAATGGATACAGATAGTCTGTATTTCGCCCTCAGCGCACAGACTTTAGATGAATTAATAATTCCAGAAAAAAGAGAAGCCTATTATAGAGAACGCCACTTATGGTTACCATCAGAATCTTGTGATAATGAACATCACAGGGAACAATATATAATAGCAAAAACAAATAATTTACCATGGTTTCCACAACCATGTTGTAAAGAAAGAGAAAAATATGATAAACGGACCCCAGGACTATTCAAAATTGAATGGGAAGGAGATGAAATGACTTCACTAAATTCAAAATGTTATATCGGTCATGGAAAAGAAAAGAAAACTAGCTGTAAAGGTGTCATACAGAAACAAAACATACTTGACATGGAATCTTTTAACACCGTACTCGAAACACAAATCACGATGGACGCCGTTAACACTGGTTTCAAAGTTGTAGATCATCATATAATAACATACAAACAGAAAAAGACAGGCTTAAGTTATCAATATATAAAAAGAAAAACTTGTGAAGACGGAGTGAGCACGATACCCTTAGATATCTAGGAATTCGGCAATCATGTTGTAAATATTCTTTAATTCTGAAAAAATAACAGACTTATAACTACAAAATATATCATTTATGAAGGAAATACTCCAACAAAAAAATATAAAAAATATAAAAAGAAAAAGAAAATTAAGCTTGTACATATCATTTATCAAAAGTTGAAATTAAAAAAATATTCAAAAGTTGAAATTAAAAAAAGAAATAATTGTTTAAAAAGAAAAAAAACTTTAAAATTATAATAAAAGTAAAAATAAATTATACAAAATCTCACATAGAGACAGAAAAAAATGCTTGAAATATAAATATTTGTCTAAGAAAATGAAAAAAAACTTTAAAAATTAGAAAAATATTAAAAAAAATAAAAAATTATACAATATCTCAGAGAAAACAAAAAAATGCATGGCTTTATGCATGGCTTTATCTAGGGTAGAACTCCCGGCAGCGAAAATCTCAGCGAATCACAGAGAAATTTAAGGTGTCTACCCACTACCAGTTATTTTCTTAGTACATACTAAATAGTAAATACTACAAAAATAACTGGCTACCCATATTTTATTCATCTAGTTGCTTAGTGTAGCCATAGTTTCCAGTATTATATTACAGCTTCAATATGAGCGACAGCAGCTATTCGGATTTTCTAATCGATTTGGCAAGCAATGATTCATCAACAAATGATAACGAGACCACACTTAGTTGGGGTCTCGATTTATCATTTCTCAATATTGCTGAGTCACGACCTGAATCTCCGGATAGTCCTCTCGACTCTAACTATCCATCAGCAGACATTAATTTTCAACTTATACCCAAAAATGATAAAGTGGCTGTACTTTGCGGATGTAGTGGATATTTCTTTTGGGAGATTATCCCCGCACAGTACAGCGACTTTTATCTGAAACCACACCATGTTAGTACTGTAGACCACACCACTGGTACGACGCGATCCTGTTCCACTTTTACAGAAGCTATGTGGGACGGGTATAGTTTCGCAACGAGCCAGCTTATCAACGGCGATAACCACAAGGACTACTGTTTGGCGGTGTATCAACATCATCAAGACTCATGTTTCAGAGTTACTACCAGATACACCGTCAACAGTGTAAAGTCACTTATGGTTTTCATTGAGCAACATAAAGTGACAGCCGTTTCACAGGCCTTTTGTAAATGTCGAATCCGTGATTCCGATGTCACTTTTGTTGGTCCTTTGTTCTGTTTTACATGTATACAACTACACTGTGAGCTGAAATCAATTTACATTCAGGCCATCGAAAATTTCTTTTCATACCAGGTGCAAATGAATCCTGTTTTCGGTCACAATGTGTTGGCGACTGAAGTAGACTGTAACTTTTTCAAAGCACAGTCTCTCTTTCACCATACCATTGCTAAATCCGTCAGAAATCCTCATCACACATATGTATACACTCACACATGGAACAAAGAGAAACTGAAACAGCCGAAGATAAGGACACTTGCCCGAAACTGTTCTCATTGTTTAATTTGTTTATTACCAGGCAACGGAAACAATGTTTTCTTATGCCAACAGTGTAAATGATTTTGTATTATATATTTTTCACTTTGTGAACAGTTTCAATGTAAATAAAAGATTACACCATGTATCTGTGACACTGTAAATATGTTTCTATATATGTTTCTAATGAATAAAACTTATAAACGAATTTTATATGTTGTGTTTTCTATACGCATATTATTTAATCAATATAAACACGAAAACTCTATATTCAGTTTCTATACGAATATTATTTAATGAATATGAAGACGAAACTTTATCAAAATCATATTAAATGAATACATACACATAAAGTAGATATAATCGAATCGAATAGTAATAGTATAAGTGATAAAATTGCAAAGGGGGCGGTGCGCGCAGCCCATGGGAGGGTTTGTTTTAGAAATGAGGTGGAGACCTCCGGCTGTGCCTCCGGTCTCCACCTCATTCCTAAAACAGCCCTCCCATGGAATGCCCGCACCGCCCCCTTTGCAATAAAAATATCAGAACATATGTAATATTTTAGCCGTAACTAGAATATAGGGTCCCTGAGAAAGCATGCCAGGGGAAGAGCGCGTTGAGGAACGACGTGCAGACCTCCGGCCTTACGGCCTCCGGTCTCCACGTCGTTCCACGCGCTCTTCCCCTGACATGTTTTCTCAGTGACCCTGTTTTCTAATATTTCTAACCTCTGACCTCTGACCTAATTACAAAAATAGCTTTTATAAGTAGGTCGTAATGACCTAATTATTCAAAGTCTCTATTAAGCTATGAACCTATTTTAGACCTAAACTCGGTCGTAGTGACCTACTGACCTACTTAGTAGCATTGACTATGCGCGCCAGCGACTCCATCATACTACTCTCATTAATTCGAAGAACTAGAATATGAAAGCCTCATGTGATTCGAAATAAAGAGAAACACTACCTCCCCTCACACACACACACACACACACACACACACACACACACACACACACACACACACACACACACACACACACACACACACACGAAGTAAACTACACTTAAAACAAAGTAAAGCAAACCACATATAAGAGGAAAAAATACTACATTTTTCTTATATTGAAAAGTCCTTCCAATACTATAAAGACATGTAAAGAACAGAAGTTATTTTCCTGAGGGCCATATTCTGTGCATTATTCCATATTTCACGACCAACATTCAGGGGTCAGCGCATTACACATAACCCTGGTATGTGTACCTGGTCAGACTCAACTTATCAGCGGCAGAGTGTCGGGGAGATTGAGTCGTAGCGGGCTGAGGCCACAGGTGGAGTGAGCTACTCACGAGTCGCTCTCTGAGCTGCTCGTGGGGGCTGCAAACAGCAGGTGAGCAGCTCAGTCTTACGGCCAGACGTGCTCACGACTCTATGCTTGTATGTTATACATGTACCCTGTAGTATAGACTGAGGCAGACTTGTTACTTTACTCTCTGGTATTTTAGAGGACCGTACGTGGATGTACTAAGGTGCATCCTTGTGTCTTTTCTTGATTTATTTCGAATGATTGTATAGTCTTGACATGGATAATCTATGGGTAAATTGAAGGGAGGGGGGTCTGTAGTTTTACTTGTGTGACGTGGTTAACAATGCTTTATGGATTGTTGCCTTGCCAATGGAAAACACTAACGTGTTCATCCTTACAAAGTAGCGCAAAATGTATAGAGGAAAATCATAATAGCCGTTTGAATTGTTGACCAATATTCTCTTAGATGTGATAGAAAAATATATTTCTTGGGAAAAATATTGCGACTGGTATGATGGCAAGACCATGTTAATTTACACTCGGTACTAAACGTAGGGGCGGCGTGATAATTCCTGGCGAGAATTGGCCCGGAAATTATGTCCCGCAGATTGAACGTTGAGCGAATGCCTTGGACGGACAGGAGCCTAGCTGGAGGTGCGATACCTGTCCGTTCTGCCAACCCTGGAGGGCCTGGGGCTTGTAAACCTAGGATAACTAAAGTTTGTTTACCCTGAGACCGTAGCATAAATGGTTTGTATGTATAGTACACGTAGTCCTGGGATACGATACAATACCTTTGGCTCGAACTCAAATGGTGGGGAGAATATATGTATCCTTTCTTTTTTATCCTTTGGTAATGTCTTGTCTTCAAATATAAAGCTTTTCTCTTTAAACAAATGGGACTATATGCACCTTTTAACCCTACTCTCGCTTGGTTCATTGGCAAGAATATACGTGTATAATACCCCAGTGTTGGTTTAGGCCTTGGACGACTTTGGTTGTACTTGGACTTTTTGGAAACACTAAAAGTGAGCATATTTGATGAAAGCTTTAGAAGATAAAGGAGCGAGTGAAAGTTTACCTTTCATTCATTTTCCAAACTGGTACACCATTTGAGTATGGGGATTACAGAGATAATGTGTTCTAATCAAGAAAAAAATCAAATAACTTGATTATCATCTTTTAGATTTGTAAAGTCTGCTGGAATAGATATATTCTCCATAAAGCACATACCATTACACAACTCTACTGGTAATTTTATGGTGAATAATGCCTTTCAGGAAAAAACTCAAATCTCCCGGCCCTCTCTGATTTTTCCTAATAGAGGGGGCACTTGGATCCTGAAAGGGTACCCACGTACTGTCCAAAGACAAATACAAACAAATACAGTCAACATCAAAATTGAGAGGTAGTTAGCCCTTTGTTGCATTTTATAGAACAATATAGGGGAAGTAACTTCAAGCTCAGCGTTGTTGACGTTGTCACTTTACTTCACAACAAAATATAAAAGAAATGTTATCGGAAGTTTACTAAGGAAGCTTTATGATGTTTGTCTATTTCATGCTTCGGGACACTCTGTTCTTTAGGGCGGTCGTCTGTATCCCCTTAAAACAAGGGGCAATCAACTAAAATTCAGGAACAGTTTGTAATGAAAAGTTGGGGCGGTGGCAGTGGGTACAGAAACCTTCAGAGAGTCAGTGCCCCCCATCCCACACACATTTCCCCGGCCCGGAGATATTCCTTCTTCTCCTTTTCTTTTTTCTCCATGGACATTATAGAAGAGGAGCCACGCTCAATCAGTCAAATCTGCTGGCTGCTTCCTAAACGACACCATGTAAGCCTGGCACGAATACAGCCCCGGCTCCCCATGATGGGTCGTCGATACATTCCGGATACGCCGCATTACAACCCGCGCGGAAACTCATTTAATTGTGCAGAATAAACACTATAAAAAGGCATCAATCACCAGCCAAAGCAGCCCAATTTCCCAGTATGTCAAACTAGGACTCATGCTGGAGCCGCCCGGAGGAGACTGCAGCCATTGCTGAACGTTAACGTTACTATAGTCGCGACACGGATGGTCGTCTTTTTTTCCCTCTACTCTTTTTTACTGTGTGTACAAAATGGGGCAAAATGGACGTAGTGTTTACAACATGCATCATCTGTGTTTGTGGGTTTTGGCAGGATTTATCAGCATCAATCATATGATCAGTCGCTTTATTACTGACAATTAGGGACATAAGCGAGGGACGGACGGAATGAATGTAGATTATGGATGAGTTCAGGATGGAAGAGGCTTAAGCAAAGAGCCCCATGGAAGATAATCACCCAGTATATTGGCCAACATTTAAATCATATAATTAGTTTTACTATGCATCACGTTTTTCAGATACTATTTAGAATAACCTTTTTCATAAATTTGGCCCTTGCCATTATTTCCTAAAAATTATTTTCATACAACTATTTAGAAAAATCCCCCAGATAATCATTTTTATTTAGATTTATGGATTTTGCAAGGTTGAGTTGCCGTTAAGCTATAATTCTTTGATTTCTATAGGATGATCAAGTATATCCTTAACTCCCTTTATTGTAGTTTTATCTTACCGTCATACCATTGCTCAAACACTTAAATGACTCTTCATCATCATCATAGCCCATAGCAGTCTCCTCCATAGAAACCTCTTTGAATCCCAAGAGTTTACTTTTCTCCCCAAAACACAGCCACTAAGGAGTCTTGAAATAATTACTTGGCCACCTCCAGGAGCAGAGGTCTCGCCAACCCCATCAATCCATTCAACTTCAAGGGGGAGCCGTATCAGTTTGCTCTCCAGCCGCCAAAGAAACAGTAATCAAATGCAGAAGAAGCTGAACAATGTCAAACTCCTCCTGTGGGGGAGGGAGACGCTGACGTGTTGTTTTCTCGGTCCGTATCGTTAATCACAACCTGCCCCCACTCGCCTGTCGTCACATTTTATGCCACCAGAGGGCGGCAGACGCAGCTGTCACGTGACGTGTGTGTGCACCTGTGACGTGTACACATGTCTACACAGGAATTGATGACGGAGACAGGTTCATGGGAGTTTTTTTGTTGGGGAAGACTTAGAGAGACCGGAACTGTTCAGGAAATTATGAGGGTAAATTTAGAGGGTGGTTGTTGGGGTTTTGTGTTGTAACACCATTTAAGGTCATAACATCTGTGTACTATCAGAATAAAGAATAGCAATGAGTTCAGACTCTTGGACGTGAGTAGATATGCATTCCTGGTCTCATGGTATGTGTAGTATCAATGATTCATGTTTAAAATGAATGGTACCAATTAATTTGGGAAACTACATTATTCTTTTGTACATCAGGGGTTGGGGTTACAATGATTATTGATCAATGCAACAATAGAGATGAGAGTTTTCCAAATATCCCCATGAGCCTTTAATCAAAGGAAAAAGGGGGGGAATTTCTGCCTGGGAACTAGGCATAGGGTGATGGGGCTTTGTGGGACCCCCAACCCAGCTATTTGAGTCTTTTTATCGTGTCTATCAGTGCGGGTTGTCAGTGGGGCATTCGGCCTGTTTCGCTGTAGTGCCTACACGAGGTGCCCTCTTGGCCTTCGGGTGCTTTGTACTCGAGTTGACAGCTGAACCCAAGACCTCTCCCCCAAGGTCTCCCCATTACCTCCCCCCTTTATATAGAACGCTATCTCAAAGTCCATCTCAAAGTCCCAGGCCCTACCTGTAGCGGTGGGACCAAAGGGCTATGTTACCTACAGCCAGGGCCTCCCGGTATATAAAAGCCTATACTATAATGCCCGGGCACTGGTGGAAACTAAGCCGACTGGGGAGGTTTTTGGGGCGCTGAAAACTGACACTCGGACACGATACGGCCATTTCGGGGCCCCCGACAATGGGCGGGTCGGCGCCGGGTCGTAGGTCGTCGGCACGCCGCCGGAAACCCCCTCGGGCCCCGCCGGGATGCCCTTTATCCCCCTTTGTCCAATGGGCGCCGACCCAATGAGATCAACCGGCAATACGGCACGGGTAGGAAGGGCCCCACAGGGAAATGTATACTTGACGATTCTGGTTACACATTGGGTTTGTTTGTTGTGGGGTTGACCCTTGTTTCTCCAAAACTAATATAGGTCTATATGTAGGGCTATTGGCTCGTGTTTTGATGATGTGAGTGATTGTCTGGAGTATGTTGCATGTACACACATGTACACACCAACTGCCCATAGGGCCTATATATATCGGTATATGAACATCATCAAGCTATAGTCTTGTGCCAGGTACACAAGAGGATATTGCACTATGCAAATTGATAAAGGGGACAAAAAATCTCCGATCAGTCAGTCACTACACGCAGACTTCAAACAGTTCCAACAGATGATTCAGACGGTCATGGTCATGGATGTCGTGAAACACAGCAATTATACTCTTTGTTTTTGCAATGCATAGTTAATTAACCAGGACCCTGGTTCATACTATTTGCATACTGACTCCGGACCCTCAGGGTGGGGGCACTCAGTCTGGAAACCAAAGGGTCCAACCTCATGTTTCTAAACTGTACATTTTGCTTTTTCATTAAGCGTTAGTTGCAAGTAATGTAAATTCACTTAACACCAATTGCTTGTTGCAATGATACAACAACAAATGCAATTGTGGCAGACAAATGATTTCATTTTGTGTAGGTCCGTGCATGAGGTTATAAAAGAAGGGAAAAAAAGAGAAATTGATTTGGGAGAAAAGTTGGGGGATCGTTTTTAATATATATTCATATTGTCCCCGATCAAGAAAAATGGATGTAAACACCCCTGCACAATCAGAATACAAAGAGAGTAGGGGTTGTCCATGTTGATGAATGCATGTCGTTCTTTTAACACAAGGCAAGTCGATAGTGATGGTTTCTTATGCGGTCGGGGCTTTACTCAGATGATAAAAGGTAACCAATGTTACTGAAAAAGTGAGTACCCCCCCCCCCCTCCCCAACCACCTTTTTCAACCCTCCTACCCCCGGGATCCTGACGACCAGCAGAGAGCGAGTTGGTCATGAGTCTCTTCGCTAATTCCACACTAACATGCGACACAAAATGAGCTGCTGGCTCATTGGACGGCAAGTGTGGCTCATTGACATAGCTCTATCAAAGAGCTTTGTTCGTGAGAGCTGGGATAATTACTGGGTGTGTGAGGAGGGCTGGGCCGCCCTGTCACAAGTCAGAGAATTGAGACATTACAATTATTACACACTGGTACCGTAGACCTCCATTTATTAGGTTCTGTCTCATGGTTCCTTGAGAGTTCATGGTAATATCAATGTAACATTAACATGGGTAAAGCTGGCAAAGTTGTCTTTTAAAGTGGCGTGTATTTTCAGAGCAATGTATGTGACCCTATATGGGAGGAAGTAAAGTTTTGCCTCTTACTTTTCTATGAAGACAGTTTCCTCCCTTAGAACCTCCCATCCAATTTCTGTGTAAAGACAGATATATTAATTATTTGAAGTAGTTTTTTTTAAAAAGAGAGTGCCAGAAGAGGTTACATTTGCTAGTGTTGGTTCTTAATTCTATTCTATTCAACTCCCATAGAGCAGCTTGTAGTCACAGCATAGCAAACATTACAGCAATGTTACCTTAATCGTATAATTTTTCCCTACGCCGCACAATAGGCCTCTTTATAAAATACGTTTTGAATTACCCAAACCAATCTCAAATAGGCGCTAGAGAAATAAAAAAGAGTTATTTCAGAATCCAATGAAGAAAGCTCGGCTTGTTTACCTTAGAAACAGATCCCGAGACTCATTCTTTCCCCCACTGATACAAGTCGCTATTCGAACGTCATGTAACCATATAATGCGTATTTGTGCAACTAATTCATCCCCCTAAAATCGTCCCTTTGAAAAGTTTGTTTCTGCAAGCCCGCCCCCTCTGTGCCCATAAGGATCTTGGTGGTGGGCAGAGGGTGTGTAAAACGTCACCCGATCGGCTGGGGCGTTTAGAGGCTGAAAGGAAAGGCAAAAAGGTGCGGGCAACCCGAGCAAGGCAACACGTCCCAGCGCGGCCGTTTATTTAGACGACCCTGTTGACTGTTCGCCTTATAATGCTTGACTTATGTGACGTGGGTTAAAATGCCTGACAGGTCAGGATGAATAAACGCAAGCGTTTGTCAGGCCCCACGCCATGTGAAAGATACATAGGGCTTGGACGGAAAAGTCAAAGTTAAGGGCATGGGGGGTTTAGTTTAGAAGGCGTGGAGGAATACATGCAGGGATGTGTGGGGCTTCATGCCTCGGGCAAGGTGGTTTGACTTTGGGTACTAAAAGGGATGGAGTGAGCTCGTGTAGGTGGGATATATACTGGAGTTTTCCTCCTGGTGATGTCGGTACAAGAAGGGGTAGGAGGCGAAAATAGGGGGAGATTCAGGTCTGAAATGTTAAAGGTGATAGAAAGAGAACACTGGATAAGGCTTACTTCTTCGTTGTTATATTCTTGATATGCAGCAAAAAAATTGTGCGAATTGCTTAATAATTCACAAAGTTATTGATATTTTCCTGACATGACTCTGCCCTCCGTGAGCAGTGAGACAGGTGGGGCTTATACCCGGCCTGATAAGCACTCTGAGGGGTATCTGTGACGTCACATGCGCCATGCTATACTCAGGATGCATGCATTACATGATAATATGTTGGGTTTATCAATTTTATGGCTACATGTGTGCATAAATTCAGAATTTTCTGTGTACAAAGAGACAGTATATAAATAGGAATTGATGCGTCCTTCCCTTAAAATAACCAGATATTACTTCAATCAGTATTTATAAGTGCTGTGAAAATGTTAGAACCTCACCATGTGCCCTGGGTGCATTAAAAAAAGTTTCTAAACAGTGCATAGGAACATTTGTGATTCATAGAGACATTGAAATATGCTAAAATAGCACATTCCCTTTACAATATGTTTCATTTAACTGAATGATGAGTGCACCATTGTCTGAGCTTTCGCACACACCTGTGTGTGAGGTACTAGTGAGTGTGGCACATATTACGTCACTAGATTTAACACCCTGCGCCGACTGGTGAGAAAGGATAAAAACATTTTGCAAGCTGGAAACTGAAGCTGAATGAGGGGCAAACAAGAATGAATAGCCTATTATTTTTTAGGGAAATTCTAAAATAGTTTATCCAATTCAAAAAACACATTTATTGAGGATTTGACTATTGTGAAAACCTATTCAAATTATTCTGTAGCGTTTCTCTTTCTATCACCTTTAAGGATTACGAAGGAGGTTGGATGGGACTGGCCCGTATGGCCATAGGGCGACGGGGAAACCTACTGTATACTCTATTGGAATTAGGAGCAATAAGAGCAACTCAATGTACAGTTCTGCCTCCTTTGCTTGCTCTTTATAGAGCCACTGTCGGGCCACTATATTAAAATTGGTCCACAGCTGAATAGCTGCTCATCTCGAATATGAATGTTTATATACATGCACTTTCTAGAAGAATAGGTGAAGGTTTGTCGTGTTTCGATCCCTTTTCTGTTCCATTTTGTAATCATAAATGCTTTATAATTCTTCATAGAATTCATAGAATCTGATGTTTACTGATAAACTATTTTGTCCATTTTACTTTTTGGAATACGAAAAAAAAACAACATTAGAGCTGTGTCCAATTCATTAAAACTCCCACAAGTACACGCACAGCAGCCCGGATCAACTTGTGAGGTAGAAAGCATACCTCCAGGGCGTCGGGTCGGCCGAGTCCCTCCAGGAGGAGCCGGCCACCACCTGGAGTCAGGGTGTGGAACCGTGGCCGTCCCCTCCCACTCCTCCAGGCGGGCCCTCCGTGGGGCGAGCAGCTCAGGTCTTCACATGTGCTCATTTACTGGGGCGCTACCCGTCGAGTCGCTCTATCCAGCCAATTTCGCCACATCCAAGCCAATCTGGCGACGGGGGCTGTGTTCTGGCGCCCCAGTCGCCAAGGTAATGAGCAGGCTTATTAGAAAGTCATGGCTGTGGGGTCTCTCCAAGGTGGTATGTGTTAGAGCGCGCACACAGCGTGGTACATTATTTGCTCCACAGGGGGTGTACAAATCATACTTGGGAGACTTTGCCTCAACAGTGTCTTCTGAACGATAACAAGAGGGGTCTAAGGGAGCAAGTCTTATTGGAGAAAGGCGAAATGTACGTGAAATATTCATGTATGTAAGTTCTCTGGTAGTCCTCCAATGTAAACTTGAGGCATGGCCCAGCCGCTGTCATCAAGATAATCTTGAGGAAAGAATATCCATATCACACCCTACATACATCATACAATTTTTGAGAGAAATACATCAGAAATCAAGATCTACACTGGTAATTGTGACCGTGATTTTAAGTCTACTATAGGTGCTTACAAAATTAATGCTTGTAGGATACATTGTTGGAACAATTGTTTCAGTGGCGTTGCCAAGGTGACTAGATTCGCCGCTTCAGTACATGATGTATGCCCCTCCATCTCCACCCCACATGCACACGTTCCTCCAGTCCCTCATCATTTCCTCCTGGGCGCCTGGCCCCTGACCTGCCCCCCTGTGCAGGGTAGGCCATCACGCCACTCCCTGCTACCCACCTCCAGGGTAGACACCGTGGAGGAACCAGGCTAAAACACTCTCGGCGCGGCTGGGGTTTCAAAACATGTCCGGCCCGAGGCTTTTAAAAGCGTTTTCTAATCGGCGCGGCTTGGCCCTGGGTCGGGGCTGAATGGGGTATGGAGAATGGCGGAGTCTGCCGTACAGGTGTAGAATGGAGACAGGTAATTGTGACGAGGACGGCCAGGTGAGAGGGGTTGAGGGTGCTGGAGTTACGAGCAGGGGAGCAAAGGGGGGATACTGAGAACCTTCTCCAGTCGTTTGATGTCTAATCAAGAACTTAGCATTCAGAGCATGGGATTTATTTTCAAGCTTGTGGCTGAATATTTTTCAGGTTTTACCCGCAGATATATACAATCATCACGACTGCGCATGCAACAAATCAGAATTATCAATATGTAGAAAGGTCGTAAGATATATCGTTGTACCTCTCAGATCTAGTTAACATATCTTGGTCTCTCAGAACGTGTAGGAGAGAGAGAGAGCATCAGAAGGTAGGACATTTATGTCATAATGCAAGATCCTATGTTGCTTGTATAATAATCATAATTTTGAAGTAGGTGTATGATTTCTTATGAAATATCAAAATTAAGAATCATACATATTTCTTGAGTGAATCTATTCAAAATGTTGGAGGTATCAGGGTTGTATTTAAAAAAACAGGTAAGGGCATATAATAACCAACGCACATGTAAACCGCCGTTCCCTGCGGATAGGGATGGAAATGTGTTTTCTGCTTGTGTTGAGTTGTGGAACTTCGACACCGTCTTGTGTTGTGACCCGAAGCGGGAGGTTTTTGTTTGCAGGTCTGCCTGTCATCTGTCATATTCCTGATCTACGGCGTTTGGCTGTCGAAATTGTGGCACCCCGTGAATGTGTTTCCCCTCAAAAGGCAGTGTGTATACCTTCAGCGTACGGCTCAATTTGAGATAAAGTTTCATGTTTGTGTTTGTTTAGACTATGGAGGCTATATGCTCTATGGTTAGACGTTCAATGGTCTCTTTGGAATTTATAAATTTCCTAAAACTATATTTCAACACATAATGTATCCATAACATCTTCTGTTATGATTTTGTTCTGTTAATAGCGTTTCCCCTTTACGATGCTTGCAGGAACATCCTACTTCTACCTATATTGATCTGAGCTTAGCCAAATGTATCTATATTCTTAAAGAACACGAATGAACTAAGAGTGTGGGTTCAGATGTAATTATCGAACATTCCGGGAAAATCACAACTAACAAAGGTAATCAATCTCAGGGCCGGGCGGCACGGCCGGAGATGACAGAAAAGGTTAGTTATATTTCTCTGCGGTGACCCCAAGTGCCTGTAGACAGGAGCCATTTCCTGCATGGCTCTGGAGCGCTGGGGGGCTGTGGGACCCCCCGTAGATGACTATCTACTTTCTCCTTGTCCGCGACGGGGGAGTCAAAGCATGCAGCCCGGGGCGACTGCCGCCCCCATCCCGCCGCCGCCGCGCCGACTATTACCGTGACGCACCCCGCGCCACTCACACCCCAGCCCCGACCAACTTCTCCCCAACTTCCCCACGGAAACTTAACTAGAAACACCGAGGGGGATATTATGAAAAGGCTCCGCGGACGGTTCTGAACTTGAGCTGGCGGCTTATTATCAAGCATGCTTAGTGGTGAGAAATGGAAACCAGGTTTGGTCAGGAATGGGCGGCACCGACGGGTGTCCTATCATCAGCCATGCAGGCTTATTGCATTGGCGGTGACCTCGGAAAGGGCAATGCCCTTTTGCTCTCTGGACTGCCCTCCGGTGCCCCCCTCCCCCCCTTCGTCTCCCGCTTCCCGGCAGACCTTATCAGTTAGGTCAGGGGGCATTATTGGTGCCAGGATAAGGTGCTGATAGTGACGTACCCATGGTATTTGTCTTTGGCCCCAAATCTTCCTAAATAGGTGAAAATATTACAATATTGAAACCTAATAAAATCTACTAGGTAGCCTTACTCATTTCAGACTTCTGCCGGGCTGAAATTACTATAGGACAAGGGAGCCACAGGAGTAGGGTGATGCATAGGACCAGGAGGAGATGCAGGGTTGCTGGAGGGGTGGTGAAAGCAGGGGTGGAGTGGAGGGGGTCGGGGGGTCGCCGTTGCTTGCTGTCAATGTTTCAGATAATGTAAGCACTGCCCCGTCGGGCCGGCGGGGCGGGGTGCGCTCCCGATACCCAGCACAAATAATCGTGGCTCCTCCGTCGGCTAAACAAGAGGCCCGGCGAGTCATCGGAAAGCTTTATGTACACGAGGATTTGCACGATACACGAGGTCAAATATCGACCTCGTGCACAAATTGGGCTCACTTTTACACGAGGTCGTTTTTCCTAAAACATATATACACGAGGTAGAAATCCTGTCTGCTGCATCCTCCCTCTGGCCCCTACCACCTCCCCCTGTCCCCTGCTGCCTCCCTATGCCCCCTGCCGCCTCCATCTGGACCCTGCCGCCTCCCCCTGGACCCTGTCGTCTCCCCCTAGCCCCTGCCGTTCCCCCTGGCCCCTGCTGCTTCCCTCTGGCCCCTGCCGCCTCCCCCTAGACCCTGTCGTCTCACCCTGGCCCCTGCCGCCTCCCGCTGGCCCCTGCCGGCTCCCCCTGGCCCCTGCCGCCTCCCCCTGGCCCCTGCCGCCTCCCCCTAGCCCCTGCCACCTCCCTATGCCCCCTGCCACCTCCACCTAGCCCCTGCCGCCTCCCCCTGGACCCTGTCGTCTCCCCCTGGCCCCTGCCGCCTCCCCCTGGCCCCTGCTGCCTCCCTCTGGCCCCTACTGCCTCCCTCTGGCCCCTACTGTCTCCCTCTGCCCCTTGCCGCCTCCACCTGGCCCCTGCCGCCTCCCCCTGACCCCTGCCACCTCCCCCTGCATCATACCAACTCCCCCTACATCATACCACTGACCCCTGCCTCATACCACCTCCCCCTGCATCATACGACCTCCCCCTGCCTCATACCACCCTCCCCCTGCATCATACCGCTGCATCATACCACCTCCCCCTGAATCATACCACCTCCCCCTGCATCATACCACCTCCCCCTGCATCATACCACCTCCCCCTGCCTCATATTGCCCTCCAGCTGCATCATACCACCTCCCCCTGCATCATACCAACTCCCCCTGCATCATACCACCTCCCTCTGCCTCATACCACAATACCCATACATCATACCACCTCCCCCTGCCTTATACTACCCTCCTGCTGCCTCAAACCATCTCCCCCTGCATCATACCACCTCCCCCTGCCTCATACCACCTCCCCCTGCCTCATACCAACCTCCCCCTGCATCATACCACCTCCCCTGCCTTATACTACCCTCCCGCTGCCTCATACCACCTCCCACTGCATCATACCACCTCCCCCTGCATCATACCACCTCCCCCTGCATCATACCACCTCCCCCTGCATCATAACACCTTCCCCTGCTTGAAACCACCTCATCCTGCCTCATACCCCCCTTTCTCTGCATCATACCACCTCCCCCTGCCTCATACAACCTCCCCCTGCCTCATACCAACCTCACCCTGCATCATACCACCTCCCCCTGCCTCATACTACCCTCCCGCTGCCTCATACCACCTCCCCGTGCATGATACCACCTCCCCCTGCATGATACCACCTCCCCCTGCCTCATACCACCTCCCCCTGCCTCATACCACCTCCCCCTGCTTCATACCACCTCTTCCTCTGCATCATACCACCTCCCCCTGCATCAAACCACCTCCCCCTGCCTCATACCACCTCCACCTGCATCATAACACCTTCCCCTGCCTGAAACCACCTCATCCTGCCTCATAACCCCCTTTCTCTGCATCATACCACCTCCCCCTGCCTCATACCACCTCCCCCTGCCTCATACCAACCTCACCCTGCATCATACCACCTCCCCTGCATCATACCACCTCCCCCTGCCTCATACCACCTCCACCTGCATCATAACACCTTCCCCTGCCTGAAACCACCTCATCCAGCCTCATACCCCCCTTTCTCTTTCCCCCCCTGCATCATACTGCCTCCCCCTGCATCATACCACCTCCCCCTGCATCATAGCGCCTCCCCCTGCATCATACCACCTCCCCCTGCATCATACCACCTCCCCCTGCCTCATGCCAAATCCCCCTGCCTCATACTACCCTCCCGCTGCCTCATACCACCTCCCCCTGCATCATACCGCTGCATCATACCACCTCCCCCTGCATCATACCACCTCCCCCTGAATCATACCACTTCCCCCTCAATCATACCACCCACCCCCTGCATCATACAACCTCCTCTGCATCATACAGCCTCCCCCCGCATCAAACCACCTCCCCCTGCGTCATACCACCTCCTCCTGCATCATACCACTCTCCCCCTATCTCATACTGCCTCCCCCTGTCTAATACTGCCTCCCCCTGCATCATACCACCATCCCCCTGCCTAATACCAAAATCCCCCTGCCTCATACCACCTCCTCCTTCATTATACCACCCTCCTGCTGCATCCTACCACCTCCCTCTGCCTCATACCACCTCCCCCTGTATCATTCCACCCACCCCCTTGCCTGATCCCCTTCTAACCCACTATGTGTCCACCTTCCCCCTTACCTGATCCCCTGCTAACCCCCTATGTGTCCACCTTCCCCCTTGCCTGATCCACTTTTAACTCCGTAAGTGGCCACCTTTCCACTTGCCTGATCACCCTCTAACCCTCTTTGTGCCCACCTTTCCCCTTACCTGATGCCCTTCTAACCCCCTATGTGTCCACCTTCCCCTTTGCCTGATCCCCTTCTAACCCCCTATGTGTCCACCTTCCTCCTTGCCTGATCTTCTTCTACCCCCCTATTTTCCCACCCTACCCCTTGCCTAATCCCCTTCTAACCTTCTATGTATCCACCTTTTCCCTTACCTGATCCCCTTCTAACCCCCTATGTGCCCACCTTCACCCTCACCTGATCCACTTCTAAGCCCCTATGTGATCACCTTCCCCCTCACCTGATCTTCTTCTAACCCCTTATGTGATCACCTTCCCATCATGGGAGAAGTGAGGAGGTGCATGGTTGGTCACAGGATAGGAGAAGTAAGGAGATAGTTGGTCACAGGGGGGGAACAAGTAGTGTGGTGCATGGTTGGTCACAAGGTGGGAGAAGTAGGGCGGTACATGGCTGATCATAGGGTGGGACGGTGAGGGAGGTACATGGTTGGTCACAGGGTGGGACAGTGAGGGAGGTACATGGTTGGTCACAGGGTGGGACAGTGAGGGAGGTAGTTGGTTGGTCACAGGGTTGGACAAGTTGGGGAGGTCACAGGGTGACAGGGGGAGATGAGGGCCAACAGAAAGATATGAGTTGACAAGGGTTGTTATGGGCCTGACAGGATTTGGTATGAGGCTGATATTGCAATCATGGCTAACAGGGTGAGATTAGGGCTGACAAAGGGAGATGAGAACCGACAGGAAAAGATGAGGTCCAACAAAGAGAGATAAATGCTGACACAAAGAGGTGAGAGCCAACACAGAGAGATGAGGGCCAACAGGAGTAGACAAGGGCTGACATGGGTAAGATGAGGGCTGACAGGGAGAAAATGACGGCCAATATTTACCTCTTTTGTTCCTTATCTCCCCCTGTTAGCCCTCATCTCCCCTTGTTGGCTCTCATCTACCCCTGACAGCCCTCATTTACCCCTGTCAGCCCTCATCTCCCCCCAGTCAGCTCTCATTTTCCCCTGTCAGCCCTCATTTACCCCTGTCAGCCCTCATCTTCCCCTGTCAGCCCTCATCTACCCCTGTCATCCCTCATCTATCCCTGTCAGCCCTCATCTTCCCCCCAGTCAGCCCTCATTTACCCCTGTCAACCCTCGTCTACCCCTGTCATCCCTCGTCTACCCCTGTCAGCCCTCGTCTACCCCTTTCAGCCGTCATTTAACCCTGTCAGCCCTCATCTTCCCCTGTCAGCCCTCATCTTCCCCATGTCAGCCCTGATCTTACCCATGTCAGCCCTCATCTTACCCTCTCTTGGCCCTCATCTCTTTGTGTCAGCATTCATCTCCTCTTGTCGGCCCTCACCTCCTCCGGTTAGCCTTTATCTCAACCTGTTGCCCCTTATCTCCCCTTGTTAAGCCACAAATCCCATGCTGTGACCAACCATGTACCTCCATCACTGTCCCACCCTGTGACCAACCATGTACCTCCCTCACTGTCCCAACCTGTGACCAATCATGTACCTCCCTCATTGTCCCACCCTGTGACCAACCATGTACCTCCGTCACTGTCCCACCCTGTGACCAACCATGGACCTCCCTCACTGTCCCACCCTGTGACCAACCATGGACCTCCCTCACTGTCCCATCCTGTGACCAACCATGTACCTCCATCACTGTCCCACCCTGTGACCAATCATGTACCTCCCTCACTGTCCCACCCTGTGACCAACCATGTACCTCCATCACTGTCCCACCCTGTGACCAATCATGTACCTCCCTCACTGTCCCACCCTGTGACCAACCATGGACCTCCCTCACTGTCCCACCCTGTGACCAACCATGTACCTCCCTCACTGTCCCACCCTGTGACCAACCATGTACCTCCCTCACCGTCCCACCCTATGACCAGCCATGTACCGCCCTATTTCTCCCACCTTGTGACCAACCATGCACTACACTACTTGTCCCCCCCTGTGACCAACCATGTATCTCCTTACTTCTCCTATCCTGTGACCAACCATGTACCTCCTCACTTCTCCCATGATGGGAAGGTGATCACATAACTGATTAGAAGATCAGGTGAGGGGGAAGGTGATCACATAAGGGCTTAGAAGTGGATCAGGTGAGGGTGAAGGTGGGCACATAGGGGGTTAGAAGGGGATCAGGTAAGGGGGAAGGTGGATACATAGAAGGTTAGAAGGGGATTAGGCAAGGGGTAGGGTGGGCAAATAGGGGGGTAGAAGAGGATCAGGCAAGGAGGAAGGTGGACACATAGGGGGTTAGAAGGGGATCAGTCAAGGGGGAAGGTGGACACATAGGGGGTTAGAAGGGCATCAGGTAAGGGGAAAGGTGGGCACGTAGGGGGTTAGAGGGGGATCAGGCAAGTGGAAAGGTGGACACTAACGGGGTTAAAAGTGGATCAGGCAAGGGGGAAGGTGGACACATAGGGGGTTAGCAGGGGATCAGGTAAGGGGGAAGGTGGACACATAGTGGGTTAGCAGGGGATCAGGTAAGGGGGAAGGTGGACACAAAGTGGGTTAGAAGGGGATCAGGTAAGGGGGAAGGTGGACACATAGGGGTTAGAAGGAGATCAGCCAAGGGGGAGGGTGGTATGATACAAGGGGAGGTGGTATGAGGCAGGGGGAGGTGGTATGATGCAGCAGGAGGCTGGTATAATGAAGGAGGAGGTGGTATGAGGCAGGGGGATTTTGGTATTAGGCAGGGGGAGGGTAGTATGATGCAGGGGGAGGCAGTATTAGACAGGGGGAGGCAGTATGAGTGGTATGATGCAGGAGGAGGTGGTATGCTGAGGGGGAGGTGGTTTGATGCAGGGGGAGGCTGTATGATGCAGAGGAGGTTGTATGATGCAGGGGGTGGGTGGTATGATTCAGGGGGAGGTGGTATGAGGCAGGAGGAGGTGGCATGATACAGGGGGAGGTGGTATGATGCAGAGGGAGGTGGTATGATGCAGCGGGAGGGTAGTATGAGGCAGGGGGAGGCGGTATAATGCAGGGGGAGGATGGTATGAGGCAGGGGGAGGTGGTATGAGGCAGGGGGAGGTGGTATGATGCAGAGAAAGGGGGGTATGAGGCAGGATGAGGTGGTATGAGGCAGGGGAAGGTGGCATGATGCAGGGGGAGGGTGGTATGAGGCAGGGGGAGGTGGTATGATGCAGAGAAAGGGGGGTATGAGGCAGGATGAGGTGGTATGAGGCAGCGGGAGGGTAGTATGAGGCAGGGGGAGGTGGTATGATGCAGGGGGAGGGTGGTATGAGGCAGGGGAAGGTGGTATGATGCAGGGGGAGGGTGGTATGAGGCAGTGGGAGGGTAGTATGAGGCAGATGGAGGTGGTATGATGCAGGGGGAGGTTGGTATGAGGCAGGGGGAGGTGGTATGAGGCAGGGGGAGGTGGTATGATGCAGGGGGAGGGTGGTATGAGGCAGGGGGAGGTGGTTTGGAACGGGGGGAGGTGGTACAACGCAGGGGGAGGTGGTATGATGCAGGGGGAGGGTGGTATGAGGCAGGAGGAGGTGGTATGATGCAGGGGAGGCGGCATGATGCAGGGGGAGGTAGTATGATGCAGGGGGAGGTGGTATGAGGCAGCGGGAGGGTAGTATGATGCAGGGGGAGGTGGTATGATGCAGGGGGAGGGTGGTATGAGGCAGGGGGAGGTCGTATGATGCAGGGGGAGGTGGTATGATGCAGGGGGAGGGTGGCATGAGGCAGGGGGAGGTGGTATGAGGCAGGGGGAGGTGGTATGATGCAGAGAAAGGGGGGTATGAGGCAGGATGAGGTGGTTTCAGGCAGGGGCAGGTGCTATGATGCAGGGGGAGGTGGTATGATGCAGGGGGAGGGTGGCATGAGGCAGGGGGAGGTGGTATGAGGCAGGGGGAGGTGGCTTGATGCAGGGGGAGGTGGTATGATGCAGGGGGAGGTGGTTTAGGCAGAGGAAGAGGTGGTATGATGCAGGGGGAGGTGGTATGAGGCAGGGGGAGGTGGGTTGAGGCAGGGGGAGGTGGTATGATGCAGGGGGAGGTGGTATGATGCAGGGGGAGGTGGTATGATGCAGGGGGAGGGTGGTATGAGGCAGGGGAAGGTTTTATGAGGCAGAGGGAGGTGGTATGATGCAGGGGGAGACGGTTTGAGGCAGGAGGAGGGTAGTATAAGGCAGGGGGAGGTTGTATGATGTATGGGGAGGGTGGTATGAGGCAGAGGGAGGTGGTATGATGCAGGGGGAGTTGGTATGATGCAGGGGGAGGTGGTATGATGCAGGGGGAGGGTGGTATGAGGCAGCTGGAGGGCAATATGAGGCAGGGGGAGGCGGTATGATGCAGGGGGAGGGTGGTATGAGGCAGGGGGAGGTTGTACGATGTAGGGGGAGTTGGTATGATGCAGGGGGAGGTGGTATGAGGCAGGGGGAGGTTGTATGATGCAGGGGAAGGTGGTATGAGGCAGCAGGAGGGTAGTATGAGGCAGGGGGAGGTGGTATGATGCAGGGGGAGGGTGGTATGAGGCAGGGGGAGGTCGTATGATGCAGGGGGAGGTGGTATGAGGCAGGGGGAGGTGGTATGAGGCAGGGGGAGGTGGTATGATGCAGGGGGAGGTGGTATGAGGCAGGGGGAGGTGGTATGATGCAGGGGGTGGTGGTATGAGGCAGGGGGAGGGGGGAAGAGTGACCTCGTGTATATAAATCTGCTGACATATCTCCAGACCTTGATACACGAGGTTGTTATCTGGAAACAAGTCTACACGAGGATAGATATCAACCTCGTGTAAAAGTTGACTGTAAAATGATGCACGAGGTCGATTCCACCTCGTGTACATACACGGTAGCGAGTCATCAAACAACAAAAACACCCCTCCACCCGACACCCCTCACGCCGTCGTCCCTATGTAAACGCGGACGCAACTCGGCCATTGAAGCGCCCATATCATTATACACGCGATTCCCAACTCGCTGTGACCTATCAAAAAGGAAAACAAACAGAAGGGCTGCGGCCGCCTCACCACTACACCGGCCCGGTGGTACTGGAGGCACCACGGGCCGAGGCCGAGGTGGCAGGAGGAGGAAGAGTGCATGGGGAGGATGGGTGGTGTGTCGGGTTTGGTGGGGGTGGGGGGTGTCTCAGGGTCTGTAGGCTCAAGACCCCGTGTATGCAGCTTCTGTGACTTGGCCGACTTTTGCACCTGGGAGGGCAAGCCAAAGTTGACTCTATTCATCACCCATACTCTCCTCCGTTTGCTTACGGATTTAGCGAGTCTCAGTGCGACTTAAAGAAGTGTCTGTGAGGTGGGTGGGGAGGGGGGTTAGGGATAGCACCTAGGTTAGGGATGAGGCGATGAGGGAAAGCATTAAAGGCATCCCTGTCATTGTAGCACGCCCGCTTAGGGGCGAATAATCGAGCAAATGGCCGTTACCGCGTCTGAATGAACTGCCTCTCAATGGTCAAAAGTAAATATTACTCTAGCGACATAAAGGCCTGAAAGCCACCTCGGTTTGAAGTGACCTAGTCCTTTCAGCAGGACGCAGCCAGGCGTGAAGAGCCACATTTTCAGGTGAGGAGAGAATGGGGAGGGTGTGAGGAGGGGGAGGAATAGGGATGGCTGTCTGTGTATGTAAGGGTCTGGTAGGTAGGTAGATGGTTGGACGGATGGGTGGGCATACATACAGGCAGACAGAGGAGAGAATAAGACCAACAACAACCCTACTCGACCTAGGTCAACAGCAGCTACAAGAACGCCTAATATGCACATAGATACATACACATGTAGGCTTAAAGCACCACAGGTGTATCAAAGCCTACAAAACCACCAATGGCAACAAACAACTCACCTTTACACGTGCGGAGATAGAGCAGAGTCTGTAGAAACGTCAACAGAAGCGGTAACCATCGCCCCATGCTGACTGGCGCTCTCACCAGAGAGGAGAGAGCAATGTAGAAAACTTAGGCCTTCCCAGCTGACAGGAGCTCTTAAAGTAGGCTTCTCCAGGTGTTAATATAATGACCAATGCCCTCCAACAGTCACACCCACAAGGCTGAGTCCGTGTCTACCTGCTGTTACTCGCACTCCTCCACGGTACCATTGCAGTAGCCACACTGGCCGCCCGGACCAGTGGAGTCCGCCTCATGTAGTTGGTAGTAGTACTCGAGGTAGTAGTAGTGGTGGTGTGGTGGGGGACCAGTCCTGCCCTTAGTTCTCTCCCCTGCCGCTGTACCTCTCTCCCATTGGCTGACGCCCTCCAAGCCAGGCGCCACAAGGCTGGGCGCCGCAGGTCCGTAGACACCACAGGCACGAGGGGGGCGGGCGTGGGGTGGCGCCGAACTCTCCAGGGTTAAGCTACATGATCACCGACTGTCACAGCACTCCATATCCCTTATGGTTACCAGATACATACTGATTAGATATTGAGAGTCCTTATCAGGTGATGCATGTTTATCATTGGTCTATAGCCCGTTTACACATACATGTATATATATTGTATATGTGATACCTGTAGCCTTAGAATGCGTTTTCAATTAGAATTTTATCAAATTACAATCGATTGACTTTGTAGCCGACCTCTTATGAATTAAGGCACAGACGTAATAAGGCATAATATCGGGATGTGGGAATACATCATTACTTTGGTCTCCTATCACACCCAATAATTTCCATGATTATATCAACCACCATATAAGTCACAATACACAACCCTAATCAAATATAGAGTATCAATTATTGCAAAAAAAAAAAAATACTTGTAATCGGATTACAACTTTGCCAGATCCATACAATATTATTATATTTGGTTATCTTTCAGTCGGCTCTTAGTGTCTGAGCCCATCTCTGAACATGCAGTTTTACCTATGGGCTACCAGTGTTACCTATTGGCTACCTATGGGCTACACACACGAAGCCATTATCTGGTTAATCCCCATGGTTACCGGCCCAGACCAGGTAATCTGCCTCCCGACTCCCCATCTTCCGGCCTGGAGGGATTAAAGGGCGCCGAAACCGGTCTGGAGGAGAGGGCAGACCCTGGAGGAGGCAGGGGGGTCTCCATGTATCCGAGTTTTGGCGCCACATGAAAAGCCACGGATAGTCATACCACGTCGTGGGTGGGAGGTGGAATGTCGGGGCTGTGTTCACGGAATTAACCACATTAGAAGTCTGAACTCAGCATAATTATTGTGTGACGTTTGTATTCCACATACCGATTTGTGGCAGTTTTGTATTTGTCTATACATTTTCTGAGAATATGGCATGAAAATCATAACCCTATATACAATTTGAAAGAGAATCCGTGAGTTTGACAGAAAATTTAAGCTGAGGTGATGAACGCCGTAGCTGCAGATTCTATTGATATTGTCGCTTCATGTATTTTGTAAAAAAAAAAAATCAAAAATCAAAAATCAATCAATGATAAAAATTTAATATTTATTGAGTAATTCACTTCAGGTTTGCCCCTGGTTTTCTGTGATATTACATTAAGTATAGATTATAGAACATAAACATTTTAAATAAATAAGTAAGTTCTATAAATTGTTGTAGGGAAACTTCTGTGAAAGGAACCTAGAGTGGCTCGTATATGCCTGCTTCCGGTGGATCATTATACCGCTCACGATATATAAGTCGAACGTTGAAATTACTTCCATATCAACAGTCGTTCCTATAGTGTCACTTCAAATTAATGGATGAACACCTGTTTATCCTCTGTCAATACAGTTATATAACGATTTGTGACGATTAAATGTGACAACTTAGTTATTTATTTTCAAACCAAATTACACCCCTTCTTAAGGAAATTAATGATACAAGTTATGGAGCATTAATTTTGTTGGCAATAAACCATGGTCCTTAAAGGTTGAGCGTTTATAACATAGGCCTTTTTGAGGACAATATTAAGAAAACGGTCTTATCACATTAAAAAAACAAAGAAAAACTATTCATCACCATACCATGACAACCGAGAATAAAATCAGTGCTATTTCATTTATGTGCATAGTCTTTGAACCTTTTATTTCACAAAAGTAAGTTTCATTAATTAGTCGTCTGGCTTTCGGCATGCAGGTGGTTAAACTGCGGTTAATTATAACTATTATATTCACTCATGTGAAGGGAAATATATAAGGGCATTTAGAATTAGCGGGTGATTATAAATTTTGATACCACATTCCAAAGACCTGACAATCTATTATCATTAGAAAAGATAATTAATCAGCAATGTTACTTGTCAGGTTCTAAGTCTCTGTACGTTCATATACACGGTGGTTCATATGTAGAAAATCACGATGGTCCCATTCCCCTCTTCAGAAATTGGTAAGGGATGAAATTGATTGAGGTAGCTATGATCAGAGATTTTTCGGTTTTCAGGATGCAGCTTTATTGCACGTGGGATATGATGGAATGTTTGAAAGATTATTGCATTATTTGATATTACGAATTGTAAACAACCTTCTATTGACCAACCAAGAAAAGCAAAGGTTCTAACGAACACAATCAGTGTGAGTCTAATCTTAATTATACACATCTTATTAAGCATGCTTGGCGTTATTACTCAGACCTTCCACACTCTCCCACATGCATACCATGAACCACAACCGGATCCCTAATCACTAATAACAAGACAAGGTACAGTACTAATTCAAATCAAAGCCGATTTGGAAATAATCACATGAGATAAAGCACCATTTTTTATAGGTTCAGAAATGGACTGTATGGTGGTATCATTAGTTGTGTGAATGCTGTGTAATGGTTGATCATCAATGAATCCATAGCCATTAATAGTGTATAACCATGCAAAAACTTGTATACAAGGATTTCAGTAAACAGATATATACCATAGAAACCGCTATCGTTGCATGTCTAGGAATGCTGTAATACTCAGTGTATCTAAAATATATGGGACCTATAGCTAATCCCCTGTTTCCCTTTAGGACAAATCAATATCATTCTTTTGATGAGATAAATATTTCTTTGTTTTGACAAGAAAACATTTGTAATGCTTACTATAAACAAGCTTGAGGAATGGCAGCAGTTACACGAACTTGCACAGACCTACATTTAATTTTATCATTGTAGCACTCCGAGGGAAGCTACACACACCAATTCAAATACAAACTTAATCTTGATATAACAAAATATATTGTTTTCGAAATTAATTTGAAAAGAGATCTGTGCCAGGGAAAGGGAAGAATAGGCCTACCAAGGCGCAGACAGCACATCGATATAAATTCTATAGCCCGGTTTCCACCAGCCGATTTTACTCCGATTTGTTGATATTTAATTATTTTTAACTAGCAAATATAACAAAAAGAATATATATCTTACATATCATTTGAAAGAGAATTAAAACCCCTTTCTAGTAGTATATAAAATGTTTATGATTAACTGATATTTCCACTGCCGATTTTTGAAATCGGTTGTAAAATCGGTTCGTGGAAACAGGCTTATCCGAACGCACTAGCAGACGACATTTCGCCATATTTCTTGGCGCCATCCCACCTCAAAACAGTTGCAGTTCGCGCCTCTCGATGCCACATTGAATCGGGGAAGACATTAAACACCAACACCCCACATCCCAACAGTCGGGCAGCTGTCAACGTTGGTTACATCACTGCTCCCCTACTCCATGGTGGGCGGCCCCCTCACGATAAAGGCACGATCACATTGGGTCACAGTCGTCACTACTTCATTCTTGGCTGCTTTTACTATTAGCATGGGATACTATTCCTGCAATTTAAGATGGTAGGAATGATCATTGTTATGATACATTCGTCTTTCATTCATTTTTTGGGTGTACCTTGTGTGTGTGTGTTACTACATAATTTTGTGTGTGTGTTACTACATAATTGTGTGTGTGTGTGTGTGTGTGTGTGTGTGTGTGTGTGTGTGATTGTATGTATTTGTATGTGTGTTTGTGCTTCTACACAATAGTATGTGTATACCGGGGATTTCCACGATAGTTTTATTCCAGTGTATGACCTAAACATTAATTAAAGTGCATTCTTCTGCAAATTAAATGTATTCAGTATAGGCATGATAACATTAATGTTTGTTTCTTATCTCTAATACGGCATGTGTGGCGGTGCGGTGATGTCGTTGGCTCAGGCTTCTGATTTTCGATACAGAACAGGATCCGAATTAGCTTAGGCTGAGAATGCCATGCAAATATAAAGATAAAAAGTAGTACAGTTAAATGATTATAACACAAACACTTTATATGTAAACAATATTGTATATGAATTGTTGATGCATGGTGCCTGAAGGAATGTCAATATCGAACACATTTTGAATTATAGTGGTTCCTCACACAGGGCATACATACATGAAGGCACATGCATGCTAGTTCACCATTCCGCCGAGTGAGGTCGCGCCGATCGGCGGTACCCACGTGGCCAGCACCGCAGGCCCCCTGGTGGCCGGGTTTAAACAAACATATTTGTTTTAGTCTTGCTCCTGACATGTTGTCTGCTGACATGGGGACGGGCGGAGACAGCTTGTCAGATTAGCGTACGAGCATGGTGTCCCCTATAGCTGTGACCATGTGGATGTCATCTACTTGTGCATGTGTTGCGTCGTTTTGTATAATTTATTATTCATTATCCACTATTAGAAAGCCCGTGGTGGACTGACAATTACCGGGTTGTCAAAATGATGTTTTGACAATATGGTTATTTTTTATTATTACTATACCATTATAATCGTAACCTCTGGAATAATGCAAGGGATTCTGTAATGATATTTTTAAGTACATACATTGAACTATTGTTAATGTTTGATTTAAGACTGCGTAAGATTCGTGTATATCCAAGTCTTCGTGAGTTGCTTTCCAGAATGCCTGAGTAATTCAGACCGCGTTTAAAGTTTGTCCATTCACTTCCCAATAGTTCAAAAGAAATGAACGATGAGGGAGCTTCTTAATATGAAAGGGTTTTTATTCAATAAACATCTCATCCCGAGTCAAAGCCACCATGTATAAGTCTTCATCAGTCCACCTCCCATCTCCTATCAGCAATCAACCACATTTAGAACACGAGTTGCTCCAACGCCTTCTAGACCATTCTAGTATTCAGCTCTAACACAATCCTATGTCCGAGGTAGTGGATATTGGTAAACTCCAGTCTGTTACACGGAGTCGATGTACTTACTCCAGGTATAACTCCTTGGTTAAACATATTTAGCTGATGTTCTCACTAAACTAAGTGACTACTAACTTCTAACCAACTAACTCACTAACTGCTCGCTCCCTACCTTGCAGCGCCTTTTATACTGGTTAACAGGTGGCGCTAGGAGCGTAAGATATTTCTCCTAGAAGTAGACTAGAAGTAGACTTGCTAAGCCTGATCCTTGTTGGATTATATATTATGACAATGTATTAAAAGTACTAAGCCATTAGTACATTCGACGGCGGTCAGGTGTTTGAGTTTAAGGAGGTGGACGACATAGCTCAAACCAAATGAATATAATGAACTCCCAATTTTGATGATTGGATATGGTTGTTAAACCATGGTGAGGTGGCCTTGACTCTCGTGGTACATTCAGCACAAGGTGGTGATAATCAAGTTCTTTTGTTCATTTGAAGATTGTAAACAAAGATACATTCAGTTTTACTTAATACATAAGTACATTTCCAGTAGTCTATGTTAAGACTTGAGATCAGTGAAAATGTTCATGAACATGAAGGTTTTAGGAAGAGTTCCTATCATTGTCTGCTCATATTAAGGCTTAAGAGTTGTGTCACCCGTGCATAAGGTGACCAGATAAAGTAATGATGATCAGCCCAGATTAAGGCCCAAGGATAGTGACACCGTGCATAAGGTGACAAGGTAAGTGTTAATGAACCATGATCATTTTATGGTAGGTAAATGATGACATAATCAGGTTGACAAACAGGCGTACTCAGTTTTAGAGGATGACGATTTATGACACTCGTGCTTAAAAATGATAGAGTTGGGTTTTTCCTTAGTACATACATGTACAGATTCTGACATTTGTAATTTGTAACACAAGTCAACAGAACTCAACATATATACAGTGTAAAGTTGTCTTAACCTTTTAAGAGTAACAAGTACACATCAAATCTAATTTCAGAACAAGTTTAACACAACAGAAATCAATGCGGAGAATTCGGACATTTTGAACGAACAAATTTCATCGTACAATGCGTGTCAAATTTCAATCAAACTTCAATCATAACAACATTATTTACAATAAATACAAGGTCTCTGTATCAGGTTTAGTAATACCGAGCAGTTGGAACCAGAAAATACCACCATTCCTGTCACGCGTCCGCCAGCTATACTTAGTACACGTGTACTTAGCGGGACGCTTGACTGGAGTTCCCCCCCAAGGCTTGACCTCGATTTGGATCCTTCAGGCGCGAAGCGCCCGGATGGCAAATTTCTGTTTCGAACAAATCTGCAAGTTTGATGGTTCGACCTGATATTTTGGGCCGATATGAATTAATTCTGGCGCTTGATTATGTTGGTTGGGGACCTAAACTTTAGTTTAGCACAGATTTTATAAGAAACTATACGATGCTTTGATCATGCTAGCCGATTTCAGAATTTGGATCCTTTGGATCAAAAAGGGGTTTTCCAAATTAGCCTCGTTTTGACGTCATTTTAATCAGTGTCGCTCATCTTTTTGGTCGGAGAGGACGTATTGGTTTTCACTCTCTTTTAACAATGGCCCGCGTCGCAGTTTTCTGTAGTCAAAGGGAGAGCGGGATCGAGGGGTACAACGACCTGATCGTCGGGGATACAGCCCACAGTTTGACCGTGGTGGAGTGTGCAGACGCCGGGACTGCCGATTTAGCCGGGGCGGCTTTCGCGCACCATTGCGTGTGGCCCGACGACCTGTTAGTGATCGTGGTCAACCTTCTGGACATTTTACGATGGGACGCGGAGCTGGAGTTATACATTCCCCTCTTCTCTTCCACTACGGCCGCGGTGACCTTTTACGGGGAAACGCTCAACAGGGCTTTTCTTAACCTACGCAGTCACCCAGCCCCCGCCACCGTGATGTTCACCACTGTGACGGGCATCAACACGGAGTCTTGGGAGTTGACGTGCGAGGACGCGTATTTTCAACGATGGATGAACCACCTGGTGCCCCGGGTCAACCGGGAGGTTCGCCATGCGAACCGCTGGTTTGGCGTTCCAACAGCCGACCTGGGTCACCGCCTCCACATCACGCGTCAGACTGCAGACGGGGCCTTCACCGTCCACGACTACCGAGAGTTCGTGGACGGTTTCATGCCGACCCATCGACAGCTTCGACGGTGGGCTCGCGCCCTGGGCCGGCTCCTTCGCCAGCTCCCAATAGCTCCCCTCTAGTCCAACCCCTTCCCCCCTGTACATTCTGATTGCCTGCGGTGATTGGTGGGCCTTAATTCCCGGCTAGTGATTGAGTCATAAACATTACTTGACAATCAACAAGTGTTCATCGGATCCAATTCCCGGCCAGTGATCGGACCACCAAGGACTAGATGTTTTTTCTTTGTGGCTGTTTGCCGGACTGTTCCTATGGGATGCAACGGACACTTTCACCACCGCCCTGCTGGCTTGTCGTCGGACACCGCCCTCCTCGTAGAGACGGCCCCTCGCCCAGCCCGCTCCGAGACTTGGTGAGTACAGCCTTCTTTCTATTGTTCTTTGCATGTTAGGCAGGCTACTAACCCGTAGGATTTAAGGAGATTGTTGGCCAAATTCTTCTTGGTGGTTCTCGGCTCGCCCTCACGTGGTTGTATTCCGGAAGCTGATGTCACTCCCGGAACCAGAAACTGTGTTTCGCTGGTAATTTTAGTAACGGGTAGCGTGGGCGGCCACCTAGTGTTTACTTTTGGTTCCAAGATGGTGGGCGCGGGCCGAGAGTCAGGATCTTTCGTACTAAACTTATTATCTTTTCCAGGTCCTGCGGTATGTTAGGGTGATGTAAATGAAGCAATGTGACACGGTGGGCACTGAAAAGCGTCAGGCTATATAATTTTAGTGGGCGGATTGTTTAGGCTAATATGATCAAGCATTTTACCTCGCGCGTGGTTGGGCGATATTAGGGGGTTTTCTGACTAGCGGTTTGTTGACATTACCGATCTAAGTAGGTTTTCTGGAGTGTGGGTAATTCGTATCGTATTGTTATTTTTTTGATACTATTAACTGTTGGGGACTGACACTGCACATGATAATCAGGTATGGGTGGCCAGAGATTCCGGTCTGAGTTGTACAACACAAGATTTGCTGTAACAGGATTCTTTGTTTAGTCGTTATACGTACAGGGCATTAGTGTAAATGTCTTCATTGGAAACAATTCACATGGGGTGCCCTAGGTAACAAGCGCTTCCCAGGGTGTTCACCCTGGTAAGTTTAAGTGACAGTAGGTGACCAAGTATTTTGGTCCAGACTTCCCAGCATTAGATTGGCTGTGACAGAATTCTTTGATGAGTAGTTTCCCCTTACAGGTTACAGGAAATATTGACGTGTCGGCCACGTGAGGCGACACCATAGGTGGAGCCGTCCAACGAGTTGTTGGCGACTCCTGGTAAGTTTGAGATGTAGTGGCGAAGGCCACAGATACCCATCCCATGTTTTAGTCTAACAGCAAGACTTCGTCAGTGTCATCGTGTTAGAATAAGTGTTAGAGTGAGTATTATTGTCCAGAGTCGTCTCGAAGAGGAAAAAATACTACTGTGAGGAGACCGAGATGAAGTTTCTAAGACACTGAATGAATTTTCAGATGAAGATTCTGTATGTGTCCTTGTGAAAGAAGGAATGGTATCCTTATTAAGAGCTAGAAAGGCACCAACACCACAAAGATTATCAAGCGTCTCAAGCAGAGATACACATGTGAACTCTGCGGCAGCTCGTGCGTTCATAGATCGGGCCCAAGTGGGCACCGTTCCACTGAACACAGAACCACGCCTATCAGCACCTGAGATTTCCAAACACCTCAGATAGTGATATCTTTGCGATGAATGCGTGAAAGCCTGTACCCACAGGTTGGAGTTGAGCCATCACAAGAACATCCACCTATAAAGGTTTCATGAGTGCCCGAGAGGTGATGCAAAACTGTCCCGCTCAGATTCCCTAACCGACCTCATGGGGAGATAAGAATAATGATAGGAATTGGATCCCTGGTGATTTACCTTAAGGGGTCACAAGGGTCAATACTCTTGATAACACTCTTTCTGTACAGCGGTTAGAATAATTACCCAATACACTTCAAGGATTTGTACGTAAACAAGTTAACACCCCCTTCAAGGGTGACAACTGTTCTAACATATTTGACTCCATTTTGTGAAGCCTCCGCTTTAAAACCACAGTTTGTTCTTATTGAATGATTATGCCACGACAAAATTCCTTCTCTTTCTGCTAGTTACAGGTGGTAGCTCGGTGTTCACCCCCTACATTCAGCCTGGGGTTTGAAGACCGAGTTCCACTTTATCTTGGGTAGCGGCGCCCTTCTGACAATGCAAACAGGTGCGCCACTAACTCCAAACGGTTCACTGAATAGATATTATACCTATGTTAACAGTAACATCTCACTGTCTACCCCATACTCTACATCACATGGGAAAAACCAACATGACAAGCGGTGGGGGTAGCGTTTTCATTCCGTGAGGTATAAATGTCATTAAAGGACATTAAGTATTAACTGTACAAAGGAGGTTGAGATTATTCGTTCCTCGTTAGTTATCACTAGAGGATCGGGTCTCAGACTCAGGTTCATTTCTGATCTGATTCCCGGTCCTCATTAGTTACACGTGGTTTGTCGGTACTCTCCCATTCATAGGACCAGAATGGGTAGCACCGAGTTTCCATTGTTATAATTGGGAGCAGACTGCATATATATTTTTTTTTTTTTTTTTAATATGCAGCCTACACCCCCTTTAAATTATAGAGATGTGTAAATGCATCTCCTTAGATCACTTACTTCCAGACAGCACCTAGTAAGTCGGGCCTTTACCGAAGTACAGTACAAGGTTAAACCCGTTTTCTTGTTCAGGTCTATGCCCGTTTCTCTTGTGGAGAGTCAAGACTACTCCTGAAAAGACTCCGCCCCCAGCTTATCCTAACTATGCGCATGCCGGGCAGGGATAGGTAGTGCTAAAGACAGAGTTAGAGTTTTTTTTATCTCCTTTCTAATAGATCGGGTAAACTTATTAGCTCTGGGTGTCAACCAAGTTTATTGTAGCTTGTTCATCAGGGAATCAGTAGTCCATGTCCCCCCCTCTTCAGCTCAACTGTTGAGCGGAGACCTGGATACTTTTAGCGCCACGACGGCGGTCAAGACTAATTTTCATTCATTTATTTTATTTTATTTTCCTCGACGGCGGTCAGCTCTGAAGCCGCTCATTTTCTTTATTAATTTTATTTATTTTTAATTTTTACCCGGGTTCTCCACCAAATGAACTATTGTTAATGTTTGATTTAAGACTGCGTAAGATTCGTGTATATCCAAGTCTTCGTGAGTTGCTTTCCAGAATGCCTGAGTAATTCAGACCGCGTTTAAAGTTTGTCCATTCACTTCCCAATAGTTCAAAAGAAATGAACGATGAGGGAGCTTCTTAATATGAAAGGGTTTTTATTCAATAAACATCTCATCCCGAGTCAAAGCCACCATGTATAAGTCTTCATCAGTCCACCTCCCATCTCCTATCAGCAATCAACCACATTTAGAACACGAGTTGCTCCAACGCCTTCTAGACCATTCTAGTATTCAGCTCTAACACAATCCTATGTCCGAGGTAGTGGATATTGGTAAACTCCAGTCTGTTACACGGAGTCGATGTACTTACTCCAGGTATAACTCCTTGGTTAAACATATTTAGCTGATGTTCTCACTAAACTAAGTGACTACTAACTTCTAACCAACTAACTCACTAACTGCTCGCTCCCTACCTTGCAGCGCCTTTTATACTGGTTAACAGGTGGCGCTAGGAGCGTAAGATATTTCTCCTAGAAGTAGACTAGAAGTAGACTTGCTAAGCCTGATCCTTGTTGGATTATATATTATGACAATGTATTAAAAGTACTAAGCCATTAGTACAACATAATCTGGCTATGTTGATCCCATACATTCTTAATCAATCTATAATATATAAAGAAGGGGAGAGCATTCATGAAGGAAACTTTTTAAATTCTTATATCAATTTCATGCACAATTTACATGCAGTGAAATAGAGATTAGGGGTATCATTATAATATATAAGTGGAAAAAGTCGTTGACATCTCACTAGATTAGTAAATAGGATAAAGATATCAATTCATTTCCCATGCTCCCTCAGTTTCTTAGCTTGCTGTTTGGCGTGCAAAATATAGGACCACGTTGATAATGTATCTAGCATATCTGAAGTCCTCAGCATAAGGTAAAGTGCCAAAGGCTGTTCGTATACTTACCAGACAATAACCGCTAGTATGTTTTATGCATAATGAACAAATACGGACTTCTAAATCTGTCAATCAATTTTAATTACGATTGCATTTGTGTACAGCTTTCGTGCCATAGTTCAATTACTGTCGAACCTCTCGCGGTGTCTCTCTTTTCATCTCTCAATAATTTATGTCAAGTGTCAATAGAGGAATCTACCTATCCAAATAATGACACGACCTTGTCTAATTTCCACGGGTTCTGCGCAGATACTCCTCACGATACATGCAGTCTTTAAAAACGTGTCCCCTTAGTTCACCCCCTCCTCACCCAACCACTCACCTCCGCAACACTCCACCCAAACACGCACCCTACACCTTTCCCATATTGCCCCTACCCCCTGGTTGACCGGGGAAGGGGGGGGGGGGGGCACTCATCTTTTCAATCAATGTAGGGGCCAACTGCAAAACCCTCCATGTTCCTCTTTGTATGGTCATTATATATTCTGACAGTGACAGCCTCCCTTTTTCAGGAAAGGTAATGGACAGCCCAACAATATTGACATCTCTCATTAAAGGTAGTCTGATCAGTTGACAGCTCCACCCCCACATTAAAAAGAATCATTTTCAAAAGCCATCTTCCAGATTTAGAATGTAATTAGGGGCCTACATAGCTTTCTCATAATAGTAGTGTATCACAATTCTTATATATAACATAGACAGTTATCACTTCTTATGTGCACTATTTTCACCCTTCAAGTAGAAAACAAAACAAATGAAAGCCCCTTTAGCTACAGCTCCTCCAGGGTTCAATAATTGAACTTAATATGCTTTTTCAGATCGAGTACCTCCCCTACTCCCCCACCCCCGATACCCGGACCCCAGGGCCCGGTGACATCCTGTGCCGCCGTCCGTCGCCGCCGTCGCCGCTCGTCGTCGGGCCTCTCCCAACGACGACCGACGACCCCCCTGAGGCCATGGTCGCCAGGTATTTGTCAGCAGTGAGGCTACCATACAAAGGGCTCTACGTCGACGTCTCTCCGGGGACTTAAGGGGACGGCTGCGGCTGCGGCAATGTCCTTAAAGGTGGGGGGGGGGGGGGGTTGGACCACGATCAAAAAGCCTGGCTCGAACTCAAAGATTTCATTTCGGATATTTAGGAAGGTTTTTAGACTTTTAATTCATATGTCATAGACGGTTCTAGGACATATACCCCCCGGACACATACCCCCTGGACACTTACCCCCCGGACACTTACCCCCTGGACACTTACCCCCTAGGACACTTACCCCCAAGGACACTTACCCCCCAACCTTGGTTTATAATGTAAAGGTAATTATATGGTAAGAACTTAGTCTTTCTAATGGAAAGCAAACTGAATAAATATCCCTCTCTTCTAAAAGATGTCTAGGATTCATACCTAACTCGTCCCTATTCCTTGTCACTATTTTCCACAGTTTTTGATGATGGGGAGTAAACTAGATATATATCTCTCTCTTCTGATAGTTCTTTAGGATTCATACCTAAAAGGCTAACTCGTCCCTATTCCTAGTCACTATTTTCCACAGTGTTTGATGATGGGGAGTAAACTAGATATATATCCCTCTCTTCTGATAGTTCTTTAGGTTTCATACCTAAAAGGCTAACTCGTCCCTATTCCTAGTCACTAGACTGCAGGTCCCATAGCCTAAAGTAAACATGAGAGGATTAATGGACGTCTATTTGAAGACACCCCTTCAAAACATCATTCGAGCGTGTTCTCCAAGGTTGGGGGGTAAGTGTCCTAGGGGGTAAGTGTCCTAGGGGGTAAGTGTCCTAGGGGGTAAGTGTCCTAGGAGGTAAGTGTCCTAGGGGGTAAGTGTCCTAGGGGGTAAGTGTCCAGGGGGTAAGTGTCCGGGGGGTAAGTGTCCAGGGGGTATGTGTCTGGGGGGTATATATTATGTCCTAGAACCGTCTATGACATATGAATTAAAAGTCTAAAAACCTTCCTAAATATCCGAAATGAAATCTTTCTTTCAAGTGGTCTGATCATACCCAACTAATTGATTTGTGCAATCCGTCAACTTAATTTTGCCCAAATAGACTGGGCGTGTTCAAGAACCTAAATTGACATCACTAAAATGTAAGTGCAAACTACGCCACTGCAATGTCATTCAGCAGTTGAAGTATGTCGGACGCAGGAATCGTTCAGCGTGAACTAGGCTTCATAATACCTGTATCTGAAGCCCTTCCCATTCTGACTGCCGCCTCTCCCCCACCTCTTTCGCCTAGTTTTCTCTCAGCCCTGAACCCCTCCAGGCATCCAGGCACAATAGGACCTTCTACTCATAACGCCGGGTTAAAAAGGTTCTCCACCCTTTTTACATTGCAGGGGGCGTGAGGCAATGACGCTGTAATGACCTACTGTTACTGTGAATATCTATAAATCTTTATTATTATTAATATTCCTAAAGAATAATACAAGCTTAAGATCACCCGTTCACCTTGGAGACCTTTACATACATAATTCAAACATGTACTTTTTCTGTCAATCAGTTTATGTGGGAAAATGATAGTTTTTCTTGTTTTACAAAGTGACAAAAATAATGGGTCCCATCCTTTTTGAGCCCGGTTGGAACATGCGCAGTGGGGCGCATACGGGGTCCCAGGTTCTCGACGACCATACAGGCAGGTAGTGTATCCCCACCACAGTGATGGTCACTGAGATAACACCTACCCACCTCATGGTCCACATTCCCCAAATGTTCACTTAAACATACTTACATACTATTTAACATAATGTTTACCCCATGGAAATGTTTGTTTATTCATCTGAAAAAGACTCACAGAACAGGGAACTTGAGAAAGACCTCACATTGAGCTTTCCCCTTGGAACAAGGACTTTATAGTCTTTAGAGATTATGTTTGGGTATAGATGAATAGTTCCTTTTCATTCTTACAGAACACTGATAATAATTCATAAAAAAATAAACAAGTGCTGTTGATAAGAATCAAAGAAGACAGATGTTTATTTAATTATCTAGCCTGAAGGGAAATCGGCGAAAAAGATAAATAGGAACTGTCTTAAGTTGACGTAAATGAATATGAATACGTTGCGTTGCGAAACAAAATATTGTTTTTTGCATCATGTTGACTACAGTGGCATTGTCCTATCGCCCCCTCCCGGCCATAGCAAAGAGACCTCGCCTTCAAGCATGCCCCCTCTAAGTTTAAAGATTGTAAGAAAAGTAAATAGAGCTTTTAGTTCTCGGTTTCAGCCGTGACAGAGTTCTTCAATTTGACGTCTTATCTCTACGGTTTGGGAAAATATCCAGAGGCAAGAACTTCAACACTGTACCACCATGTACACAGCAGTATAGGGCTGTGGCATTTACTACAATATCAGACCACCTGTTGATGAATTGCAGAGACGACAGAATACACCCAAAGGACATGTCAACGAACAAGACATCTTTAATTAATATGTCTTATTTCTGTGGGAACTGAAATACTATCATCGCATCTCAGTTTGGGTACAACTGCTAAATTATTTGAATTGTTATTAGAATCTTCTTTGGTTGTAAAATCATCAGTATTTACTTTCCATTAAAGATTTTTTTTATTTTTTTTTATAATTATGATAATGTGTGTTTGTTGTTCAAACTAATATATATCAACTTACATAAACATACAGATGATATTAAAATTATCTGCGTCATCAATATTTCTACGTAAAGATTGAACATGACTGTATACTACCATAAAGTCACGTTAAAAATATTTTCAACATTTTATAGGTTATTGATGAAATGTCAGGAGTTTACGTCCTAGTTAGCCTCTACTAAATTTAGTACTCTGCACTACAAGTGTCCCTTACATATACCATTTTATCATTTCCAACCGATCCACACCAGTCATGCAAAATTCCCCCAGGTAGCCGAAGCGTTTAGGTGCCTCCCTCCCCATATAAGTCAGACACCGGCCTCCCCCGATGTGAAAAGTCACCACCGGACACGCCCACTGCGCATGCGTCAGGTGATACAGTTGTTAGAAAGGTGTCATTTATCAAAAGCCAAAAGCCACCCTCTTCAGCCCAGGCCCCCATTCTGCCCACCCCTGACCCTTATTATGCAGGCAAGAAAACATAGCTTTAACCTCTCCCCTCCTCCCCATTGTATTGTGCGTGCCACCCTCCTGCTGAGTTGGGGGCGGTTTGTTAACATTGCTTCCAATGGTAAAGCTTGTAGCCATAGGAAGGCAATTGAAATATGGTGAAAAGTTGGAGAGGAAGCAGACTTTTACTCCTGCATGGGTTCTGTGTGCAACCTGTTGTAATGCAGATCTATTATCAACAAAGAGTAACATAAAATTATTGCAAAAGGCTACGACGAATTGAGTTGAGTGGTTGGAAAATTCAGAGATAAATAACCTGTGACAACCACTCTTAAATGGATATCCCTCAAACTGATGTACATCCTACATTATAATTATATTGGTTAACCATAATTCACATTTCTTACAGATAAATGTAATAATATTAATCATACTGTCCTTTTGTATAAATCATTTCAACCATTAGTTCACCAACATTCTGCATGCTCTTGAAGGCTATTTTAACAGAAAGTTTGCAATAGGCATCTGGATACATTTAGCACTTTATATCAAGTAGTAAGCTAAAAATACCCACCAACGCAAACACACAAAGAGTTTTGTGTGTAATCATACACACATGATCAGTCAAACAGAGAAAACAGACAAAAGAGAAGTAAAAGAAGTAAAATAAAAATGAAATAAACGAGGTCGACGAATCTCGACAACCATCACACTCCAGGAAAATTTATGACTCTTGGGCCTAGGATTGAATTCCCCCAGCCTATTCTCCACAGAGATCTAATCTGTGTATGTTTAGGGGGCCCCGTTTTAGGTGAGGCTAGGCGGGGCTTCAGGTTTCTACAGGCCCATCAGATAGTAGGGATCCTATCTCAGTGATTTATAGATGGTCTACGTTTCGGTGCTATCTATTATCAGTATAGGGACAACAGTCAGGATCTTTGCTTGGTTGATGGGAACGCTTGTCCAAGTTGTTTTGTACTGTAATCGTGGTTTTGGTGGTTTATGCTGATTTAAAACAGCCTTTTTATTCAATTCCCCATTGCGAAATCGGTATTTTAATGTCTACTTCAGTAACTGCATCTATAATGGTGGAATATTGACGCTAGGAAGCACAGTCATTATCAGATAAAAGTTAAGCCATTCTGTAAAATGTAAGACCCTAAACTCATAACAATTCTTTTGGTACAAATTGTAGATTATTGATAGAAAAATCAGTCAAATTCGCCACATTATGATACCACCTGCTCCTGTTGTATGAATACAGTCTTGCATAGCTGTAATCATAAAACACATTTTTAGTTCATACATTTCACCAGGCACTTAATGTTCAACGTCATAAGCTGGTCTCCCACATTATCCTTGGGTTATTACTTGCTGGGTTGGGAATGAGAAACTGATCACCATTATTTCTTAAGCTGGTCTCAAACATTATCATAGGTGAGTATACAACCATCCATTGCTGGGTTGAGAATGAGAAACCATTATTTCATAAGCTGGTCTCAAACATTATGACCACCTATTGCTGGGTTGAGAATGAGCGACCATTATTTCATTTATAAGCTGGTTTCCCACATAATTCTGGTTCATACACAACCATAATTATATTGCTGGGATGAGACTGAGAGATTATTATTGAAGGCATTGTGCATCCACAAACCAAAAACGCCGCTGGCTTGCCATGATAGAGACTGCACAGCCTCTGCCGTGACCAGGATTCGAACCTGGGTTGTCTCGGCCACAACGAGAAGTACTAACCACTATACGATCACGGCTGTTTGCCAGCTGCTTCCCCTTGCAGCGTTTCATTGAAATCATTTTGCCTGCTGGGCTAATAAAATGTTATTGCGTCACTTCATAGAAACTTCCTTGAAAAGATATATGATAGCAGTATTTCCTAACCCATTTAATTAGTTTTCAGTTCTACTAGAATTAACTGCTGTCATCTGCAAATGCCTTTGTTTGGTCTAGCTTTCTGATTCAAAATCAATCTTGAATTCTGTTTAAACCAAATATAAAGAACACGGTGAAATGGATAAAGCATAATCAATTTATTTTATCCCTATTTTGATGAATCCAAGAGGTTCAGAACACCAGAGAAAGATCCACCCCTCCCTCCCATTCAGTACCTTTTTATTTTAGGATAGAATGAGTAGTCTTAATTATCCATAATCACTTTTGGCCTGCAACATGCGAAGAAACAAACTAATGTCTTTACGTTTCTCTTTTTAAATTCTGACGTCAGGACAGGGGGGTGAATGCGGGACAGAGTGCTGGGTTACTGTCAGGTGGTGGCTTTGTTTTTGTTTGTCGTTGTTTGTTTTGTTGCGTTTTTACTGTTTTCTGCCAGGTCGAAATGATCTGCAGGTGTTTCGAGGCTGGACATAAATCTCAAGCGGTAAGGAAATTAAACGATAATGGGTAGATGTATGAAGTTAAAAACGGAATTAGAAAATTACCTTATTTAGAACCACGTGTCTAATGGAGACACACACCTGTATGTCTCTTTAGGTGCCACCTGAATGTTTACTTATAACAATTAACTTTTCCCAGTCTTCATATGCAGATTTATAGCCTAAAATTGATTATGTCTAACAACATTTTCCTTCAGGCAATTAGGCCTACGTACATTTTGACGTAATGGGTCGTGCATTAAGTCGTGCAAGGCGTTGGATTGGCTGGGGGAAATAGGGTCAAGTGATTTGGTACATTTGTAATGTTTAATACATTCTAAATGCTGACAGGGCAGCATGGAAATTAAGTCAAAATGATTACCTTATTCATGGAGATCCCCTTATGTGAAAAGGGTATCGGTGTGTAGTTAATCTATCATCTTGAGAGTACCTTGAGTCTTATTTTACATAGACCCTTGTAAACACAAGGTATTTCACAATGTCATTATATTTCTATGTCACCTCTAACAACCCTCATATCAATGTCGCATGTCAACTCTAAGAATTGGTCAATGTAATGTCCCCCTTTTCCCATCATGTCGGTTCTCTCCGTGCCAATCTAACGTAAATCGTGTCAATCTAACATCAAGCAGATTAATGACAGCAAATACATACCGAGGAGTATAAGATTTTACATTCCGTTGGCAGAAAAGGGATCAAAGAGGCTAAATGCTGCACCATAAGTTTACATCTTTCACTGATACATATATGGCTTGTTGATTCTATAAGGGGGGTGTAGATGGAGGGTTCCCATGTCGCATGTCGAATTTAAGAAATGGCCATGTCGCATGTCATTATATTTTAAAATCCTCTGTCCTTGTCAATAGGCTCCCTGTCCCTTGTCGATTTTAAGAAATGGCAATGTCTCAGTGTTGAATTTAAGAAATGCCCATGTCACATGTCACTAAACTGAAAATGGGCTGTGTTGCCGAGTCTAGAACAGATGTTTTATATGACACCACAATTGATACAAAGTTGAAGGTGGCACGAATGCAATCACCCTGACAGTAAAAAAAAAAGTTTGGTTGGGAATAACCCCCAACTTTGAATGGTGCCTGAGAGTCTTGATTACCTATCATTATTGTCATTATCCCCTTATTTACCTGTGGAAAGTAGTTGAATAGATTAATCTATCCGCCAGAAACTGGTGTTCTTAGCTGGGCTTTATTAATTGACCCTAGTGACAGACCAGAGGACTTAATTGGTGGCAGATCACTTTAAACCCCTCTCATCTCATCCATTATCGTCCATGTCAGGCTCCCGATAATTATCTGAGGTAAATATCTAATTAGATCGATGCCCTTCCCCTTCAACTTTTGTGTGGTAATGTACTCTACAAACAGGACCAGAATCTTTCTACAGGTACCCTAGAATATTTTGAACTATAGAGGTTTAATATCCGTTAGGGTGCTATTTATATCATGTATTGTTTGTTCCAATAGATATAAACTAGCTCCATCTGCAGTCTATCTCAGACCAGACTGTGACAGTGAGTCCAATCCATAACGTAGTTCCGTATTATGAAGGACATAACACTCGCGTGAAAGGAATAAGTTTATTGATATTCTATGTGTTAATACCAGTGGCAACAATGAACAAATCCAAAGGGCAACGTCCACTCAACCACACCCAGCAAACGCTCCTGCCTGACTATCAGTCTATCAGCTTCAATTTCAATTCCAGAACTGAGTTTCTAGTGGTGATCTTTCCAGGATGTTTAACCAATGACAGTTAGCAACGCTCTGCTGAATACTGCGCCTGCTTTGCTTTACATATGTTTGCCTTTGCTTGCCTAATTCTGCCCTTACATGCTCTCCTCTGTAGCACCAAGAGTTACACTCTTAGCCCTGAGTCTTGGTTCCACACAGGAACAGCTAAGCTAAAGTCTAGACTGACCATCTGCATCAGTACAATTTGTTACTATGCTTTCAAAACATGCATAGGCCTATAGTTGATAATGTATAGTTTTTCTTCTCAGATTTCAGACTTGAGCTATTAATGGTATATTTTGAACACATCCTCTTTACCTTCGATGTTGAAGTACAGTTTACCTTAGTACTGATAATTCACTATACACAGAGGTAATTTAATAAACACCCCAAAACTGAAATAATTGGAATTGGTAAAGCTAATGTTCTAGCATAATGATTTTTTCCACAATTCATCATTCAAACATTCTATATGATGTCATAGAGATACATGCATATGCTACTCTTGAATATGGAGTTGCAAAAGATCAATGCATAACCCTAGGCTCTATGTATTTTTATAAATAAAATGATCTCCAATTGCCATATCCATTGTGAAGAGCCCCATTTGAAACTTCACTTATATTTTATCAAACTTGTAAACGATACTTGGACATAAACGTAGCTATGAATTATAGAAAGTTACAAAGACATAATAGATGTGTGTGTGGTTGGATGGCCAGCAGTCTTTGGTTCCCAACCCAAACAAACACTCACTGATCGATTGCTCCGCCTATTGACCAAACGAGTGTCGGTCGCGTTCTGATCGACGCCCTACGCAATCATCGGTGACGTGTCAAATTACGTGGTCACGTGAACAACAAGATGGATGATGACGTATGTGAAGGAGGTTCACATTTTTCTGTTTGGTAGGAGAGACCGCTAGTGTCTACAGTTTTATGGAGTGGTCCTAATAGACCTAGTTTACACTGACTACTCTTTGAATAGGTCGCCTTTGTAACAATGGGCAGCTTTTCCAAATTCATATTTATTCCTGAAAAATCTTGGGTGACCAGTTTTTCTTTAGCTTCTTTTAAAAGTAGGATTAGGGCCTAACTAGGATTACCTTTAATACAATTGTTTGAATAGAGTCTTTTCCAGACCCTGCCGTCACGGTCCAGTGGCATTGTTTGTCTGGGTGTCGCTATGGTGACCACCGGGCAGTGGGGGTCAACACCCGTTATGTAATGCTGATAAGCACTGGTTCTGGGCACCTGATTGGCTAGAAACGTTTATTATTGTAAAATCATTTTAAAGGCATTTTAAAATATATACCATCCATGCACACAGATGACACATATATCAGAAAAAAGACAAAGATTGGGGCTATAAGTACATATAAACAGAATTATGCAATTTTGTATACATAAAAAGTTATGGGTGGTGAAAAATCAGCAATTTACAAAGGCTCAAAGGGGAAATAACCCCAAGCTTGTCTGGGTAGCAGTTCTGGGCCTATGTCCCACACTAGGTGGCGTGGTCTGGAAAATCATTTGTTTGCATGTGTCGTCCAAAATATGCAACTCACAGCTCATAATTGTCGTCTTTAAATATCGGCCTTGCCTGATTCCCTAAGGGGCCTTAAAACAAATTTGCAACTTCCAGAAAAATGGTCTTGGAAGAAAGTCCATTAAACCCCCCTTTTTTGCATGACCAACATGGAAGGAGACACACTCACGTGTTCTCAATTCGACAACCCAAGCGTTTCCCTTCTCACGTTCTGTACTTTTCACAGCCTACAGGTTTGGAAACCTTAACCTAACCCATTAAGGGTGGGCATTCATTGGCTGATGATATTAGAGCCGACAGCCCTGTGTGAGTTACTCACCCTGAGCAGGTCCCGAGCAGCTCTCAATACCTAGGCCCATACGTCTTCATAGAGCAACTCGTAATCAGCAACACATTCCTGCTCTCCAAGCACAGTTTGCGTGTCATGATACTATGCTAAAGTGTTACTATTATGTAGGCCCTTAAAATACAGTCCTACGGTAGCATTATTTAACCATGGTGGCATTATAGTGATGGTTAAGTTTCACAGTTAAGGTTTTATGTAGATCTAATGGGACTGTAGGTGGGTTGAAGTTCAAGTGCAATTTTGAAAGCCCAGGCCCGTAGCCGGGGGGGGGGGGGGGGTCGTGGGGTACAAACCTTGGACAAACCCCCTCCAGAAAATCCGAGCCCCCTCCTCATAGGATTGGGAGAATGTGTTATTATGATATGAAATATATGCCCCCCTACCCATCAACAAGAATCCTATTACACAAAAAACGAACCCTCCTCTGGAAAAAGCTGGCTATGGGCCTGAACCTTCACTTCCTGAGTATCTCTAATACACCTAAACTTCAATGGTGTAATTATGAGAAAACTGACACAGTTGCAAACACTTCAGAGTACCCTCAGCTATGAAATGCTCACGCTTGGAGAGTGGTTTTGGAGGATCAGGTTTGCCAAGAGGCGCGCAAGGTTCATGATTAACTACGTTCTGAAATAGTAGATGGCGCCAGTGATTTGATGAGCGTTCTGGCTGCAAATTAAATGTGACGTGAACGTCGTTTTGAGGGTGTTGAAGCCTGAGAAAGGTCGGTGGTCCTGGAAATGTGCAGTTCCTTTGATGACAGACACCTGAAGATGTGGCAAAGCATTGGGAATTTATTTTTGGGAAAATAACTCATCCGGTCCCTTTGATCGTTTGGTTATAGGATTATGAATTAAATAATGCCAACAAAAAGAAGGAAACTTTTTATAATGGAATGAATTCTTTTTAAGTTATCCATCATCGCCTACCTAACTTCAAACCGAAGACATTGGTCTTACTATGCATTTTGGACTAGGATAATAGGTTATATGAACTCGGGCCTATACCAGGGGCAGGCCTAAAAGCAGGTATCACGGAGTGTAATTTCTTTTGGAATCTTAGAATTTAGTGATAGGTGGTAATCTGGTGGTTTTTTTCTCATTCTGAAAGGGGGTTGGGGTTTGGTGACTCTGGATCCGCCCCTGCACATTCTTTTAACACGGTACAGCTCAGGCCTGCCAACTGTCCTGATTTGGTAAGGACAGTCCTGATTTTTAGCCTCTGTCCTTACTGTCCTGATTGGATACAAAAATGTCCTGATCATGACAGATTTCAAGCTAATCTGCCTATTGTCAATTTTATTAGAAAAATGCCTCACCTAGATTTTTGATACGGAAATATTTTCAGGCACCATTAATATATATATATACCAATTCTAGCTCCTGCTCCAGGAGACTCATACTCTAGATATACTCTAGATTGAATATATTGAATTTTTCAATGTAAAAATGGAAATCAGTACTTATCGGGGGTGCCAACCAAAAAAAGTCCATGATAACTCACCCCCACAATGCAATAAAATAGCCACGTTCACAAAAATTGTGATCGTGGGTCTACGAAATTGCATAAATGATTATTCTTATTTTTTTCAACTTTTTTTTTGTTCCAGAGTCATCCAAATACACATTAGAATGTAGTTTTTTTTATGTTAAATCAGATACAGTGTGAATGATTTTATCATGATTTATCACATAATTCATGTCCAAAATGTATCGTGGATTTTTTCTGGGCAGGTTTTTTTTTTATCGTGGGCCTTAAAAGGCCCCCCACAATAAATGTTTGTGTATCATAGAGTTTTTTTAGTTGGCACCCCAGGTATGCATAATCTAATCAATAGTGTAAATCACAGTTTAATAGTCTAATTAGGCACAATTGTCCTGATTTTTTAAGCAAATGTCCTGATTTATTGGGTCATTTTGGAGCTTTGTCCTGGTCAGCACTGTTGAAATGTTGGCAGGCCTGATGTCAGCTATGTTCAGCTATTTGAAACTCTACGAAAAACCTACTATATTAGTCTACAAGATACAACATGGGAATTGCGGGGCCTTAAAAAAACGGGAGATTTGTATTTACAATGAGCATGGACAGGGCAGGGATGGATTCAGGAACTTTTAACTGGGGGGGGGGGGGGGGATGAGAATGGGAGAGCATTAAAATGAGAATGGGAGAGCATTAAAAGGGAAGGGTACGAATGGGGTATTCCCTACAATTGGGGACTTGGGGTGCCACCCCCAGAAAAAAATGAAAATTTAACCTCTCATTCCTGCAATCTGAAGTGTTCTGGGGCACTTAGGTGACCTTGAGTGATATTGTTTTTCTATCATTTTTCCTCCAAGAAATGAGAGGGAATGTGGGAGTGTATTTGAAGGGGAGGATTGGAAGGGGTACCTCCTCCAATTAGGGGATATGGGGGGGCCACCCCCAGAAATTTCTTTAAAAGATAACCATGCATTTATACAATCTGAGGCATTCTGAGGGACCTTGGTGACGTTTTAAGAACAGAACTACCAGATATGACTTTGCCACCTGTGATATTGGACAGGGCTTGACAAATCGTGTGTCCAGATGCCTGGAACAATGAGAAAAAGGTCATGGTTGCCCAGTGGGCAACCAAGGTTCAGGGTATCCACTAACCAACAAAAGACGGAAAATTGTACAGAAGTCTCTTGTCAGAGAAAACGCAGGGAATTTTGTTTCACAACGTTCTGAATTTCTGCTTCTCAATATTGTAAGAATTTGAATATTTGTCAAAGTATATTCAAAACTTCAATATTGAAATTCAGGGTTCGCAATTACCGTCGGCCCGTAAGCCCCAGGCTGATAGTTTTGAGTCAGGGCTGACAAATTTTGAGAAAATTACATTAAAATCAACCCGGATTTTTCTCACTTGCAATGGGCTTTACGATGCCCGGGCTGACAGCCTGAAAAGTTAATTTCGAACCCTGATAAATAGTTATTATTAAAACAAATATATCGGGGAACCTCTATAAACTACAGGGCAACTAGGCCTACACTTGAGGCAGCATTTGCATAGCGGGCAACCAAGTCACAGGGATGTAAGTTGGGGCTGATGAAAAAATCTGAATTAGCCAATCAGCTGTCAACATTTATTTACTTCCCTAAGCCCTTTCAGATATTGGTGAAAATCTGAATTTTGTCTGAATAATATCTGAACAGTTTTCCCATTTTACACTACAGTGTCATCTAACCAATGTTTAGCTTCATGTTGGTAATGATTATGCAGGTCCCGAGTTTCTATTAGCCTCAGACTATATATATATATAAACACTAAGGTTAGAAGCTGACTAACAAAGTAAACAAACACACTAGTTGGCTGATGCCGGCGTCAGTAGACCGCCCTTATAAAGAAAAAATTGTATTACTTGATTGATAATAATCCAGTCGTTCACAAACATGAGAACAGTAAGACAGGTCAGTGCATGGTGGTGGTTCAAATATTATGGAGGGAGTTACCCCCAGCAACCAAGAAACACACAGGTGGTTACTCTCTGTTATCCCAGGTGGCACCACCAACAGCACTGCCCAAGAGTTGATATGAACATTGACATTATTATCAATATTATCACATAAACACTAAGGTTAGAAGCTGACTAACAAAGTAAACAAACACACTAGTTGGCTGATGCCGGCGTCAGTAGACCGCCAAGCTGCCAAAAAAAAGTAAGAGTCAAGAAATAAAGTTAATTAGCTGTTTAAAGCAGCTGAGACCTTGGTCTGAATGTCAAACTTGCGATCAGAAGGAGTGGCCAAGTACGAGAGGACTGACATGCTCTTCCAGTCACCTATGGACATTATATCCTCCAGGGGAATGCCAATGTGGTGCATGAAGGCCGCACCACTACGTCGCAATGAGTGACAACCCACTTTGTTGGGGTCAATACCCACGGAGGATGCGCAAGACTTGACGAAAGCAAGAGTCTCTGAATACTGTACAGGTTTGACCCCTGATGGAGTTCTAATCAGAAACAAAGGGGAAGATGCAGGCGCTGGATAGTCCCGAAGGTGCGCCGATATTGCCGAAGCTGCACAAAAAGCAGGATTGTTAACAAACAAGATCGGCAGGTCCAATGTGTACTGGGCGTGACGCAACGTCTTAGTGGAGCCAATGTGTAACATAACTCCCCACGGACAGAGTTCAACATCTCCTCGCTTCAGGTAGTGTTCATCACCCCGGTTACCGTCGGGAACCAGATTAGATTTCCGCAACAATGAGCGGAACGATGTAATGATGACGGTCCATAGTACTCGATTAGAGTCTTTTGTCATGTCCAGAGCTTGAAACATACATTGAATGTTGGAAGTAGAAAACGGGAGCTTCTGATGCACCACATCCCCAAGCACGTTCTTGATACCACGCAAGACAAGTTTAATAAGAAAAACCTGTCGAAAATCAATGTCATGGCCGTAGAATCTATGGAGAGCTATAATAGCTGAGAGATAATTGTTGACCGTGGTGAACTTGGACGAGTTCGACTGCCAAACTAGAAATCGTGCTACAGTATTAGGGGATGCTGGTAACGGGATAAGTCCCCTATCCTGGCAGAACGTAATAAACCTGGACCATTGTGAATTCCTGGTACTATGAGTGTTCTTGGACCAAGCAGCTCCCACCATACGCGATAGCTGAAGATCAATCTCCGATAGATCCGCTGCAACATAAACCAGAAAACAACAGGTCATTAGCTCTTGAAGAATCGGAGAGGCGGGAGAGCAAGTCAGGAACAATGTTATCCATGCCGGGTATATGACGAGCTGTGAGATAAATGTTATCAAATGCACAGAGCCAGAAAATCATGCGAAGTAATACCATGCATGTTTTGCTATCACTGATACCCTTATTAATCATTGATACAACCTGTGTATTGTCAGTGAAAATGAGGATGTGTTCATCACACCAAGAGTGCTGGTAACGCAGTAATGCCTGATAGATCGGTACTAGTTCAAGGTAATTGATGCTTTCACCCTGAGGTACAGAAACATTGTACTAATAGCTTAGTACTTTTAATATATTATCATATTGTATAATCTAGTTAGGATTAGGCCTAGCAAGTCTACTTCTAAGAAGAGGTATTTTGCGCTCCTAGCGCCACCTGTTAACCAGTATAAAAGGTGTTGCAAAGTAGGGAGCGGAGTTAGTTTAGAGTTTAGTCTGGAGTTAGTAACTATTAGGAAGTAAGCAGCGTTAGCTGAGCTGCTTGGAGCTATACCTACCAGCTCCTGCGGAGTATACTGGAGTTTACCGATACCAACTACCTCGCACAAAGGATTGTGATAGAGCTAAGCGCTAGGGTGGTCTAGGATGTGCTGGAACAACTTGTATTCTAAATGTGGTTGATTGCTGAGTAGGAGATGGGAAGGTGGACTGATGGAGACTTATTCACTGTGGCTTTGACTCGGGATGAGATGTTTACTTCAATAAAAACCCTTTCATATTAAGAGCTTCCTCATCGTCCATTTCTTTTGAACTATTGGGGAATGGATGGATTAACTTAGAGCGCAGTCTGATGTGCGCAATAACTTGGATGAACGACTCATGGATAACTTAAATACATACATCACGCAGTCTGAAATCGAACACTAACAATAGTTCATTTGGTGGAGATTACCCGAAACATGACTTTTGTTGTTTTGCTCATCCTTGATGTCAGCCACCGGTGACTTTGAGGCTTCTTCTGACGCCCAGCCTCAATCTTTGCGGCCCGCAGGACACGATGTGTCAACATCATATACAGGAAATGTGGAAAACCGCCACCAGGTAGGTGATCCCTTAGACGGGGAGGCACAGAGACAGGAGGTATCAGCCAGACCCAAGCAGCTCTGCCCCGAAGGTATTCATGATTACCAGACCCGTGGCAGAGGTAAACCATTTTCCTGGCACCTAGGGTCCAAAGATAAGCCGGTTCTTGACGAAGGACTTGAAACCCTAACACATTCGGGACGAGTTGAAGGGCGGAACCGTCTCAAAGACTACCAGCAATATTGGAATCCAGGGTATGTACCACCTACGGGCCACGAACCTGGTGCTAGCTCTCATTCTACTTGTGAACCCGATGTGAACAATCCGTGGTGTAGTCAAGGAGTTCCCTATCGTTTACTACCTGCAGTAGGAAGTGAAAGTGAACAAGAAACTTTCGATGAGGATTACTTATTTCCCTTGGGGAACAAGAAAGACCGACAAAACATCGCGGATAACTCCAGCGCATCAGGGAGGAGACGCCCCACAAATCCGGTAATTCCACCTGATGGGAGCTCTCTCACCTACCCACCTCTCCAACGACTTGAGTCTATCAGTCACCCGCTGGTAACACCGACTCACCCCAACCCGGGGGTGTCCATTCCTTATCCCACTGTAGTTAAAGGAAAGACAGTAGGTAGGGACAGGGGAGTGGAAAGGGAAACAGAGAGAGACAGCGATAAAGTAGGCAACTTACAACCCTATCGGTTAACCTTTGATATTGGGGAGAGCTTAGATGACGCTGATGAAGGAGCAGAAGCTCAAGCTCTGAATCTGGAGTTGGATGGGAACGGTTCTAACCCAGCAGAGCTAATAAAGAAGTTAGCGGAGTCAGGTACCGAAGAGCGTGAGGAGTTTGACAGGTTAAGCGATCAGGATAAAGCAGAAAATTACCAAAGGGATCAAGCGGAAGCGCTAGAGACCCAAGGTAATAGGGAAGGTGAAGATAGAGATGAGGAAGGTAGTACGGTAAAGAAAGCCTATCACGTAGGGGAAAGGGACATTACAGTCCGTGAGCCGTATGATAAATACGAAAGCGAAAACGAGGAAGAAGACAGTGAAACAGAACAAGCTGCCGCAAATGTCAGAGAGGGCAATCCTAATAGAAAATTAGCTAGAGGCGAGAAATCACTCTCGTCATCACTCGAACTTATTACCGAGGATGTTTTAGGCACAGGTAAGAAAGACAACCCGGTAAGTGAGGACGAAATTAGTGAGGAGGAAGTCCCTGTGAAAGAACAGTGGGACAATAACGACATACAAAACCGCCACGAAGATAATATGGCGGAGGGAGGTGAACCATTGGTGGTTCTGTTGGGAGACGAGCGTGACCAAAACCAACTTCAACAACCCGGTGAAGGGGAAGCTAGGGGTGTAGATCCAGGGATATTGCAACCTAATCGTGGGATAAACCCTGGGGGACTTCAGCAAAATGATGGGGGTGGCCAACCGGGCCAACAACCCGGCCGAGCCGCGCTAGCAGGAATAGAGCACAATATGTTGTACCCTTTCCTATTGCAGGCGATGGCGATAGGAGCCAATCTTAACGCAGGCCAAGGAGGTGCAGGTAACCAACAGGGTCAGCAAGCTCCGGCAGGCCAGAATAATCAGGCGAATCCACCAGAACCCAATAACCCTCCTCCAAACCAGCCCAACAATCCTTTTCTAAACCAACCTAATAACCCTCTTCCAAACCAACTTAATAACCCTCTTCCAAACCAACTTAATAACCCTCCTCTGAACCAGCCCAACAACCCTCTTCTGAACCAACCTAATCAACCAAACCCGCCAGGACCGCCAGGTCCACCCAACCCTCCAAATCCGCCGGGCCCACCAGGACAGAACAACCCTCCAAATCCGCCAGGCCCACCAGGACAGAACAACCCTCCAAACCCTCCCAATCCTCCAAATCCGCCGAACCCGCCAAATCAACCGAATATCTGGAATATCCTACCGCAGCTAGGTATGGCGCTAGGCCAAGTGCCATCGCCAGTGCGGGAAACGTCCCACAATGGTCACCAAAGAGGACCAAATATTAGGTTACCGTGGTTTAGTGGAAAGGAAGATGAGCAGATAGAAAAGTATTTCAGGGAATTGAGGCGACTGAAAGCTATCTATGACTGGTCGAACGCCCATCTCCTGAATATGGCGCTGTTAGGCCTAAAGGGAAGGGCAGACGACTGGGCAGGAGCCTTGGCTGAAAGCGAGAAAGATACTTTTGAGAAACTAGAAGCCCAGATGACAAAGATCTTCGGTGACCGAAGAGCTAAGTGGCAGAAACACGCAGAGTTCTGTGCCCTTAAACAGGGAAAGGACCAAAGCGTGATCGAATTTGCAGGTGTCTTGAAACAAAAACAGGTTAAGGCCGAAGCAAGCGAAAGCATGATGTTAGCCGTGTTTTTAGAGGGATTAAAGCAGGGCGTAAGCCAGACAAGTAGCTATACTGGACCCTAAGTCGTTCACCGAAGCGGTGGATTGTGCAACGAGACTAGAATCGTTGGACAAAGGCAAGGGGGGAACCAAGATATCTAATGCAGTGAGCGAGCTGGCTGGAGGCCAAGAATCAGAGGAGACCGCGGCCCTGAACTCCATCTCTGAGCGGTTTGGTGTGGTGCTGGCCCGATTGGAGACCGCCCCATGGTTTCAGAAACCCAAACCAGGGCAAAGTGGATCTCCCCAGAACAGTGGTGGTTATAAACAGCAAGGTTATGAAAGAAAAGATAGGTATGAAAGTCAGAAAGGCGAAAGGAACTTAGACCAGAAGGCCAAAACCAATAACACCCCAAGCAGAGAAGTAGACAAAGGAAAGAATGTGCAAACTCAGCAGAAAGGGGAGAGGCCTAGACTACCGTTCGATGAAAGTAAGTTCTGTATCATTCACCAACAGCATGGCCACTCTACTGAGGCGTGCTTGTGGTTGAAGAATAGATTGAGAGAAAAACCACCGCGAATGTATAAAGATGGGAAGTCTAGTGGTACTGAGCAAAAGAGCCAGGGAAACTAGAGGAAGGGTCCGTTCATTCCACGATAGAATTATGCGCAGTGGACGGACCGGCTAGAAGAGAGATAGGAGACGAAGCATTTTTCTTAACACTAAGATTTAATGATCAAAAGGAGGTTAAATCTTTGGTAGACACAGGGGCGAGCGATTGTTTCATGTCTACCTTTTGTAAGCAACAGATCCCTAAACAATGTATTTTGGACGAGTGGGAGTAACGAAAGGAAACATCAGTTTAGCAGATAATTCATCCCAAGTGATACTGGAACAAATCCGGTGTAAGTTTTCAATCCAGGGATCAGTGGTTTGCTATGATTTCAACATAGTGGACGATCTATGCCACTCGATAGTAATAGGCAGAAACTTACTGACCGTGCTTCGTTCAGATCTATCTCTACCAGGCGCAAAGATAGAGGTGTTTTGTGGAAACCCTATAGTCAGCAAAGAAACAGTGAAAATCCCGCCGGGAAATGAGTGTATCATACCGGTTACCACCCGAGAGCCGCTGGGGATAGACTCACCAGTAGCTTACTGCTCACCGGCAGTAACCGCACCTGTCCTAGTGGAGGGGTGCGTCAATACGGTGGGAAGTCAGTGGTGGATTAAAGTCATGAATCCGCTAGATGAAACACAAATAATCACGCCATATGAAGTGTTAGCTTTTGCAGAAGAATGCGCAGTGCCTGAGGTGCATCAAGATCAGATAGAAGAGTTCCTAGACTTGTGTTATTTAACTAAAACAGAGACCCCAATGTCCATCTGTAGGATTTCTGTAGAGGTAATGAAAGACGCAGTGCGAATGGAAGGTAAATCCTCCGAGGAGAAACCCCGAGGAGAGATGGACGAAAATGTAAGCAAAATAGACCTAACCGAATCATGCTTAGATGAAGAACAAAAGGTAAGGTTTAGACAAATGCTTAATGATAACAGAAATGCACTAGCGTTCTCAATGGAAGAGTTAGGGCACTGTGAAATAGCGCCGATGAGAATTATTGTGGATGAGTCGCAGGGAGTAATAAGTTCTCGACCGTACCGATACTCTCCACAGAAAATGGATATTATCGATGAACAAGTTAGGCAACTCATAGATATAGGTGTCATAGAACCCAGCGAGTCGGCTTGGCGAAGCCCGCTGGTGGTAGTGCAGAAGAAAGACGGCAAACCTAGGCTCTGTACAGACTTTCGCATGCTTAATCAAGTCACTTTCAAAGATAAATTTCCAATGCCCACAGCTCGATCACTTTTCTTATATATGGCTTACAAGAAACCCACTATGTGGACAGCTCTAGATCTGTTGAGCGGCTATCACCAATGTGTAATCGAAGAAGACAGCAGAAAATATACTGCCTTCGAAACCTCAATGGGTGTATATCAGTATAAGCGTGTACCTTTCGGCTTAGTTGGCGCGCCTTGGCAGTTTACCAAGGTGATGGCCATTGCGCTAAAAGGCTTGATTCCTAGAACATGCTTAGCATATTTAGACGACATGATCGTCTACGACACCACCTTTGACGAGCACCTGGCGAGTGTTGAGGTGGTTCTCCAAGCGTTAGCGAAAGCCAATCTCAAACTGAAACCGTCTAAGTGTGCGTGGTGTCGTAGTGAGATAAATTTCCTTGGCCACGTAGTAAACGCAGAAGGGGTGGCTACACAGAAGGTTACCACAGAAAAGATCACAGCCTTTAACCGCCCGCATAATGTGAAAACTATAAAATCCTTTCTGGGGCTATGTAACTACTATCGGCCGTTTGTCCCTAATTTCGCTGATTTAGCAAAGCCTTTAAACCGGCTGCTAAAGAAAGAAGTCTCTTTTGAATGGACAGAGGCCTGCGAGGAGGCGTTTCAACAGCTAAAGAAACTGCTGACCTCACCGCCCTTACTAATCCATCCAGATATAGGAGGGCATTTTTATTTATTAACGGATTACCAAGAGGGATGAGCTCCTCAACGGGTAGTCCGTAACAGGCGGCAGTGGGCTCGCAAGGGTCCGGGGACACGTTAAAACTAATAATATAGTGCAGGGGAGAGAAGTACTGAAGGCCCCCGTGTCTAGCGAAGGATGAATCAACATCCTACTGTGGTACCGTCTAGTCGGCGCACATATCGGGCTGCCGGTGGTTTCGCCATCCCCCCACCTGTAAGTGGTATGTGCGTGGTACGGGGTCGACAGACCTCACCTAGCTCCTGACAGTAGTTCCATCACTCAGGAGTGAACAGGCAAGGCCAGTGAAAACGGTCAAAGTTCAGTGTGGGTTTGCACGATTCACCTGGATCAGACCGTCGGTGACCACCCAGGGTGACTTGGGACCGGTAATCGCTATCGACTGGGTCACTGGCCGGTCGTCTCTGTCAGACTGGTAGAGTTTATTGCAACCTATCGGCGTCGGAGAGGGCTCAATGTACAGTCAGGCCATAGTAAAGCTAAACCTGCCTATTCAAGACCTCATTTCTTGAATTAGTGTAGGTTATGGTTGAGCCATGCTCTCTGTGATCAGAAAACATCAGGTTTGAAAAGAACATTCTGGGAAGCAGAGAGAGCCTTATGGCTGGAAAGGATCCCAGCTCAGGTTGCAATCCACTATGTCTAATGACATAAGGGAAAACCGAAGGGATCAAGCGGCATCAGACGCCGCGTGCGGTGCAGCGGTTTGTCACAAACTAGATGAAATCTATCGTCCGGTTGCTTTCTGGGGATGTACCCTCCGTGACGCCGAATTAAATTACTCGGTGACGGAAAAGGAGGCTCTCGCAGTGATTAAAGGTATTAAGAACTATGAGGACATGTGGCAGGGAGCTAAAATCACAATAGTGACCGATCACAAACCGTTGATTCCCCTGCTACAGAGTGCCTACAAAGCCCCGTCAGCCCGGCTGAGACGGTGGGCTTTGGCGCTGTCAGACTTTGACTTTGAGATCATTTATGAGCCAGGAGCGACTCATTTTCTGCCGGACTATTTGTCTAGAGTACATCATGAACATGTCCCGGGTGAGGAATATGAGCCCGCCGTGGGATATGAATTGTTTGAGGCCGAAATTCAAGATGAAGAACTTTCTGTGGCCACGGTAATAAACGCGCAACTCCAAGATGCAGAGTGCGCGCAACTGATAGATTACCTTCAGGACGGAGACCTACCGCCAGATCCCCTTGAAGCTAGGCGAATAATGGACCAAGCTGATTTTGTGGGAATGGTAGCACCTGGAGTGCTTTGTAGGTTCAACGTCAAAAGGTATAATAAACACCAAGACCAACTGGTAAGGTTAAAACCTCGCATGATAGTTCCAGGAAAGTTAATTCCCAAAGTCCTGAGGCTGTTACATAATGACATTTTAGCTGGGGGACATGTGGGAATTAGTAGCCTAACTACCAAAATCTCTGAGAGATTCTACTGGCGGAACATGAACGCCGATATAGTAGACTATGTGAAAGCTTGTGAGACCTGCTCTCTGAGGAGACGGGCCCCACATTTCAAGGCCTTAGCCAAGTCTTGGGAGAGACCAACCCGACCTTTTGAGGTGGTCCAGTGTGATTTTGTTGGGCCACTAAAGAGAGCTAGGGATGGGTCAAAATATATCATGACTTTCATAGACTTATTAACCTGATGGCCAGAGGCTTTCACCACGAAAGATTCAACCGCGCAGACCGCGGCCAACTGTTTCCTAACCGGAATAGTGTGTCGGTATGGACGGGTAAATCGCCTGCACACTGACCGGGGAGCAGCCTTCATTTCGGGGCTATTCCGGGAAATTACCACACGACTAGCGTGCAAGCAAACGTTCACCACCGGGCGAATGCCGACAGGCAACGCTCGAGTGGAAAGGTTACACAAAACAATTGAGAACCTGATCGCATATTATATTCCTGATGATCACTGTAACTGGATCGATCTGCTTCCCATAGCGTTGTGGACGGTTCGATCCACAATCAGTGTACGGTCGGGATACAGCCCTCACACCCTACTGTTTGGCAGAGATCCAATCAGTATGGGAATGCCTGAGCAGGGAACCATCCCTGAAACGCTGAATGACTGTGAGTTCTTCATGCAAACAAAGGACAACATTGCTATGTTTAGGAATATGGCAGAACGGGTAGTTCAAAACTATGAAAAAGATTCAAGAGTAAGAATTGATGAGCGGGCGCGGCCTACTCAGATGTATGAAGGTGATATGGTATACATGTACGACCCTTTAGCTAGTGAAAATAAAGCGTCTAAGTTCTCAAACAGGTACACTGGGCCCTACCGGGTGATTGAAACTAAGGGGGATCATCTCGTTAGACTAATGTCGCTGAAAACTGGGAAACAAATACCACATTTAGTAAATATTTCGAAGCTTAAACCTGCACATGGACCTTGGTCCCCAGCTGTCCCTCATATCATTCCCAAACTGGTGAGAGAAGCAATAAGCACTAACTCAAAAGGGGCAGATCCTGACCGAAACCCTGAATTGCATCACACCCCGACGGGTGAAATTGCTGAGAAAGGAGGCAAAACAAGGGGTGCTGAGACTGAAAACTCATTGGGAACGGCCGGTTCCCGTGAGCATGATGCAATTCCAATGGCCGGGGAGGTACCTACACAAAAACCTGGTCCAAGTCCCACTGATTTAGCAGAGTCAGATGGGCAATTCACTGATGGTCAGGACGCCAGTGCGGACACCGCACTGTTACCAAACTTATCCTTTGTTCCTAACAAAGCCGCCTGTGAACGGGGAACAGCCGGCGCTAATGGACAGAGGAAGCGCAAACGAGCTAAGAGAAGGGGCAAAAGCCAGCCGTTGGTGGGGAGATCCCCTCCAGGCAACAACAAGCCCATAAAACTGCCATGCGGTGATGCACCGATCTTGGATACATCGGTGCTGAGCCCGGGAAAAACAGATGAGGGCCATGTCCCGATGAAAGGTAGCTATAACCTGCGTCGAAACCGTCGGCCTAACTACGCCGCTCTGTTCAACGACGGGGAAAGCGACGACATGGATGATTAATGCAGGAAACCATGCCGCCCTGTGAAAATAAAAGCTTGGCGGAGCGGCACCGTTAGCAGCAACGCTAATGGAACAGGTGGCCTGCCTCAATGCCACCCTGCCACGCCCAGGGGCGTGGCAGAGGGGGGGATGCGCAAACCGGGGGAGATGCCAGTGGTTGGCGTCATCTCCTGGGACCGGACGCAAGCGTTCCCCACCTGAAACAAAATACGGCTCCAAATATGGAGACGACACGAGCAGGCGGATCAGTTATAATTTCGTGGGATCCGCGCCGATCTAGCAGTCGGCCCGCAACTCTGCTCCAGTACGGTCACCATTACTTCAGGTGATTGCTTTGCCTAGCCCAACCACTGGAGGAAACGGAGATAGACATTGACGCTATCTCCGGACGAAAGTTGGAGATAGACAGTTTTCGGTTTTCAACTTCTCCTAGGGCAGACAGGCGAAACTTCAAGCCGGAATACAAATCCCTCCGACTCATGGGGAACTGCCTGGCCCTCCGGCCCCACAGTAATCCAAAGGGAACTACAACTTTCCCTGAGGATCCGGAGGGGAGGATCATAGTCCCTCTGAGGAGGAAGCGAGTGAGCCGCCCTTACCAGCGGGCGGTGCCCGCTAGAGGAATGTTTGTGGGACCTTTCTTCTAACGCACACCAGATGAAAGAAAAGGCAACTGAGAAGGAAGGTACCAAGAAGCGTCCACCCCAGAATCTTAGGCGGTGGAGCTGGCCAGGTCACCGGAGGAGCTAAGAAATCTACCGGAACAACAGCCGCCAAAAAGAAGACGGTGAACAAAGACTTTTACTGTCTATCTGAGGTGAGTGACTCGGAGCCCGAGCCAAAGTTGACTGTAGTGGCAAGGCCGGCCCAAAAGGGGGACATTACCGCCAGACCTGTACAAATCCAGGCCGGGTGGTTTTGGGACCTAACCCTACCACTGTTCCAACTATTTGACACTGTTGACGAAATAAGGAGGACAGTGGGGCTGGACGTGCCTAAAGTGGATAAACAGTTAGCTGAGGTTAAGGCCCAGGTTGCTCCCTTTGTGCAAAATCCCAGCCAAACTCCTAAATGCGTCGGGGAAGACGCCGGGCAGCGGGCAACACGAAGCGGTCGACCTCTGCCCATACCGGAAAGGCAAGCGGGGCGAGAACAACTGGCCGCCGTCGCCCCGGGTGCAAAGGTGGAGGCGGTGCGCGAACAACACGCACCAACCCCACCAGTGGGGGCCGAGCCGGCAACGACTCCCCTCCTCCACCACTTGCAGCCCGCGGACCCCGCCTATTTGGACTTGAGCAGCTTGACTCCGAACTGCAGCGCAAATCAGTCACCACTGCTATGGAATCAGCAGCAATGGGCACCAACCAACCCACCGGGGGGACCCTGTGGCCGAATCAGCTCCAATCAACAAACCCCCCACAGGTGCCGCAGCTGTTTCCACTGAATCCGCCATCGTACGAACCGACGGGAGGCGCCCAGGACTGGAGCCTGCTGGCCCCAAACCCCTCAGAGCAATGCGCCCCTCGTCCTGCGAACGTATGAGGAATCTAAGGATTATGGTTACCAAGGATGAGGACGGTACCATCAGGCGCGTTGTAAGTAAGAACGGACGGAGTCTCTATGAACATGTCCCGAACTAAGAGGATTAAAAGGCCTACAAGGGAGGCGTACTTTGGCGCGTGGCTAATAATTGTGCGAAAAAGAACAGTGGCGACGTAATTGTGGTAGTGTTCCTGGGCGAGTTACAAACTTTGGCCTCATCGGAAAGTATACTATAAACAGTGACAATGAAGGTGTTAATACTATACGCCCTGGTCATCGTGGGAGCCATTGGGGGGCTACGAAATGACTCCAGCCCAACTGACGGGCTAGCCCCTAATGCTGAAGTTATAGCCTTAGAACGATATGGGGTGGTGCTAAAACCTGGAAAGCTAATGTCCACTGCGGATATCACCCATGTCCGACAAGGCTTTCTGATAACCATTCCCCAAAAACGCTCCTTCATCAAGGCTACCTTTGGCCAAGTCTGTCATAGATACCCAGAGGGAGGAGATGCTCTTGACCGGGCCTGTTACCGTGTCAGGTCGCTAGTGAATTGGATGGATCAGACATCGCAGGCGCTCAGAGGTCGGTATAGGGAAATTCTCAATGAAACCTTAAGCTCCCTAATTAAGAACACCCGGCAGAAGCCTCAGGCCCAAGGGCCAGAACCTGGTTCGGGCGGAAGGGTTAAAAGGATGAAGAAGCTACCCCTCATGATAGACGATCCGGGATGGCCATCCTTCCCAATTCCAACCTCGTGGAACAGGGGGCTCTCTGCTGATGTAAAGTACAATAGGGAACTAATTAGGGTGTTACAGGAGTCCTCTGACCAGATGATCGAAGACCTGGCGCTAATGAACGATAAGCATGACGAGGCAATAGAAAAGGTTAACCACGTCGTGATAGGTCTATTGGATAATCTGAAGGCGCTAAATAAGGCACATAATGGAACTCGCCGAAGAATGAGGCTCGTCCAACATAAGGTGGACTGGATGGAGTTATACCTGAACATGATACCTGTAGCTCTGGAAGACAAACTGGGGGAGATGGTTTATCTCCAATCGTTAATAGAGCAAACACGCGTGTTCAGGAAAGGTGTGCAACATCTGACACGGGGTCAGCTGACCATGGATTTGGTACCTCGGCAATATATGGTGGGAGCGGTCTTGGAAGTCAACAGGTATCTAAAGGGAATCCACCCCAGATTCCATGTGGCGTTCAAGGACCCCTCTTTCTATTATGAAAACAGCCAGCCTTCATTTAAATTTGATGAAACTACCCAAGAACTAATAGTGTATGTACGGGTGCCAGTTGTGGCCGACGAACACTTATTTAGGGTCTATGAGGTACTGACCTTCCCTGTGCCGGTACCGGTTAGGGGACGACAAAAGAAGGACGCTCTCCAAATTGTTAATCTGCCTAAAAGTGTGGCTATGTCTATGTCCCGCCAATACTATGTACCGCTGGCTAGCGGCAGTTGGTCGGGCTGTTATGGGCAAACCATCACGCTTTGCAAGGACCTGCCCTACATGAAAAAGATCACGGATAATACATGCACTGCCGCACTGCTGAGACGAGATGACGCAGCTATACAGGAAAAATGTAAACTGGACTATCTTTTGGAAGCGGATTTTGGGGAAATGGCTGTGTATCTGGATGATGGGGACATGTTAGTGGTCAGTGCTGATACTCGGGGTCAAATGATCTGCAGGAATCAGCCCGCCGTGGAAGTGAACATAGAGAACTATGCGCGTGTCCAGGTGGAATGTGACTGTGCCTTTCAGACGCAGGGGTCCTGGATCCCATATAGTCTGAGAAACTGTGACCGACACACCAGGATCACGACGGTCGTGTACCCTCATAACGACCTACTGGAAGCGGCGCGTCATGTGAAGGGATGGGACACGAACTTTACCAGGTCCGAGCATGAACCTACTATGCTAGAGTCAGACCCTATCCCTGAAAAGATTAGAAAGGAACTGTTAGAGATCGAGGAGAATCTGAAGGTCAGGATACCTGTGCCCTCTCTGGCGAAGCGAATCCAGAAGCACCGGAAGGACTTGGCTAAGGGTATTAAGAAGGCTACTGACCGGTATGAAGTGAACAAGGAAGCCCCATGGTTCTCCATAGGGAACTTTGGAGGCGGTTTCGGTCTTCTCACGATCTTCTGCATAGTAGTGGCAGTAACAATAATTGGGTGTATCCTCTGGAAGTGCTGGAGGAGACACCAAGGTAAAGCTGCTCTCGCTGGACTGGCAATGACTCTGCCACGGGCTATGGCCCTAGAGACAGCCGATCCAAAAGAGTTGTTGACCCAGGAAAGAACACTCACTGGATGCCCGGACACTACAGCCAATCCAACTGCGGTGGCAGTACTAGCTATACTGTTGGCTGTACTGGTCATCGCCATAGTGGTCCTCGTGTGGCGCAAATGGAGGCACATCAGGCGGAAAACCGTGGATGGGTTGTATGTGCAGTTTGTCAACCCACATCTTATGGAGACAATCTTTCTGGGAGAACTGGCCATGCCTTCCGATCACACATACACCGAAGGCTATGTGCTTATCAGGGACGTGTTGGTCAACCAGTTGTGCCTGAAATACACCCTTACTGTTACCTGGGGAGCGCAGCTAATGGGAGCGGCGACCAGACCGGGACAGCGACCATCTAATGTGCCGTTACCAGACACCTTGAGAGTGTCCAAGAAGTTGGCTCGCCTGATGATGAGTAACTTAAAATACAACACTAGGGCCCGACTCTTGAGGTATTCATCTGGCTTAGCCACTCCAGTGCCTATGGGAGTGCCACGCCTCGTCGACGCTGGCTGGTCCGATATCGGAGCGGACTGGCCCCAACAAGTGCTGAGACATAGTGCGGTTCCAAACGCCCCTCCTAGATCGACCCCGTCTACCTCCACTACAACCGGACCAGGCGCTGCTCAGAAGACTGCAAGACCTGGAACTTCTGAGAAGGACTCAGGGGCAGTCTATGAAGTTATTATATAAACAATGTAACAAAGGTTAACGCGGATCTAATGTCTGTAAGAGTGATAACAGGTAGATCTAAGGAACAACGGTATAAACACTGAGCTGGGTTATATCAAGGAGCTCGAAGGAGTCCTGTCAGCCTGAATAGGCAGGACCTCTTCGATTAACTCATTCAATAATGAGCCGTTAATCAGGGAAACCTGGGTCGGGTAGGCTGGTCCAACCATCTTCTATGGACCCATGGGTTATCTAAATTTCTCTCAGGTTGAGTGTCCCATGCCCGGTAGCCTAGCTCAATACTCTTATTACTACTTCGGCAACTCTCTTAAAGTAGGGATCCATTCGGAAACGATCCTAGTAACTCAAAATTTTAGCATAAAAGAAAAACACAAAATTCTATAAAATACCTATGTGCGCTCAACGGGACCAACGCTTCCAACGAGCGATGTGGATTTCCCCAGGTAAGTACCATCCATACTTGGCCCCTGTGCTGTTGTCACCGCTAGGATCGGGCTGCGGTGCAGGAGTCACTTGGGGAATGCCACAACCTATCCTTTTAATATATATATGTACTCTCCTCAAAGATGGAAGGGCCGCGCAAATGGCAGGAGCCCGCCCACATGCCTGGTGTCGGTGGTGCCTGGCAAGAGGCAGGTCGCGTGGGGCTACGCGCCACCGACGCTCTGGGAGGCACTGGGGTCGACGCTCGAACATGGCAGTCACTATGCCCCGGGTTGGACGGCTCCTGACAGCGGTTCTCTCATCACAAAAAAAAAATAATATCAAAAAGTTTAGAAAGAAACTTACACAAAAACTAATATATAAAGCAGCCCAATATTTATTTAACTAAGAGCCCTTCCTCAGGGAATCCTGGGCAAGTTGTAGTAAGAACATAAGAACGCAGCATATGTAGTAACATTCACAGGTGGAACGCTCCGTGACAGCGCACGAGAGTACACTATACGTGGCTCGTTTGCTTCTGATACAGACATGCTATGATGAGCAGTGACGTGTACCACTCCTGCCCGAGGCATGTTACACTCAGAAAGTATAACGGAGGTCACAAGGAAAAGGGGTTACGGGACAGATGCGGTGAACTGGCGACATTCACAGGGTGCTAACTCCCTTCTTCATAAAGGTGACTTCTCCCTGTGGGGGGGAGCTGTAGCTAAAACCCACAGGATGGTGGGACGAGGCGCTGTACAAAATGTGTAGTCCCATCATCTTGGTTATGTGTAATGGTCGCCGGGTCACAACATCTCCCAGTCGTGGGATCCTTTGATTTTACTGTAAATCAGGATCCAGCGAAAAATGAAAGATGGAAAACAACTGCCCAAAGGTACGAGACTAAACTATTTTAGGCAATGTTTAGACCAGATTTAACCGGGACTGAGGCAAAACAACAAGAAGTCAAGTTTCGACCCGGGTAAATTAGTAATAACAAAATTAATAAAAGAGACGTGCGGCTTCAGAGTTGACCGCCGTCGAGAAAAAAAAAAAAAAAAAAAAAAAAAAAAGAAACATTAGTCTCGACCGCCGTCGTGGCGCCAAAAGCATCCGGGTCTCCGCTCAACAGTTGAGCTGAGGAGGGGGGACACGGACTACTAATTCCCTAACGAACGGCTGCAAAAACTTGGTTAATAACCCTTAGCAGATAGTCTACCCATCCTATTAGGAAACAATCAAAATTGTAAAATTGTCTATAGCACTAAAATATTCCTGCCCCTCGTGCGCATAATTAAGGTAGGCTGGGGGCGGAGTCCTTTCAGGAGTAGTCTCGGCTCTCCACAAGAAAAAAAAAAGACGGGCAAAGACCTTGACAGAAGACGGGTTTAACCTTGTACTACACTTCGTTAAAAGAAGGCCCGCCTTAACAGGTGCTGTCTGGAAGTGATCTGGAGAAGTGCATTTACACATCTCTTGGTTGTAAAAAGGGGTAGAATGCATATTAAAGAAAGTGTGCATGCTGCTCCTGATTATAACAATGGGTGACTCGGTGCCCGCCCATCTGGCTCCACAGAATGGGGGGTACCGACGACCCACGTATAGCTGATGAGGTTCGGTGTTCAGACCAGGTATGAACCTGAGTCTGAGCCACGATCCTCTCAAGTAATAAAATAAGTAACGAATAATCAACATACTCCTTGTATAGTTAATACCCAATGCCAGTTAACGGCATGTAGACTTGCGGAGTGAAAACCCACAGTATTGTACAAATGTTACCTGTTTGAAGAGGTGGGGGCGTCAACTACCCAGTGTAAATGGTGGAGTTTGGCGCTCAACCCCAGAACAGAGTTAGGAGGGTGAACGCCAAGCTACCACACAGTAACTCAATAATATGCACCTAATAATATTTACAAAATTACATATAAGACACACCGTTCAAGCAATGGCTCTTAGAAAACCAAAAGTAGTCTCTCTAAAAGAAAACATAACAATAGACCAGTCCTAACCATTATTTCTCCCCCTCCCCTCTGGGCGACACTGCACGATAACATTGTCTATAAACCTTATTCTAACACAATGGCAGTGACGGTCTTGGTACCACACCAAAGACTGAACTGGTGTTTGTAGCCTTTTGCTACGTCCTTTCAACTTACCTTGGAGTCGCCGACGGCCAGTCGGACGACTCTACCTGTGGTGATGCTTCATGTGGTCACCAAGAGAGTGTTTCCATTACCCTGTAAGGGGGACAACTAATCAAAGAATTCTGCCACAGCCAATCTAATGCTACGCAGTCCAGACCAGAGTACTTGGTCACATGCCATTCCTAAACTTACCAGGGGTAACCCCATGAAGCGCCTCACACCTTATGGCGCCGCCAAGTGGATTGTTTCCATTGTCTTGTACGGGAAACGTCGAAACAAAGAATTATGTCACAGCAAATCCAGTGCTGTGCAGTCCAGACCAGAATGCTTGGTCACACATACAATTCCATTGGTGCAGTGTCAGTCAACTAGTAGACAATAATCATAAAATAATACTACAAGGCCAATACGGCACACCCCACCCACACGCTGAGAGCCTGCTTGAATCGGTAATGTCAACAAACCACTAGTCAAGAAAACCCTCTATTATCGCCCAACCTGCGCGCGAGATAAACAACGCTTGATCATGTTCGCCTAACAAACCCTCCCACTAAAATATTTAGCCTGACGTCACTCAGTGCCCAACGCCGTCATCTTACACCATTCACATTATCATAACCAACCACAGGACCTGGAAGAAACAATAAGTTAGTACACGAGGTCCTAAGTTTCCGGCCCGCATCCACCATCTTGTAACCAAAGTAAACACTAGGTGGCCCCACCGGGAGACCCGTTACAAAATTAGCATGGTAAAAACCAGCGAAAATTCACCTCCGGTTCCGGGAGTGACGTCAGTTTCCGGAGCCACACCATGTGAAAGCGGACCGAAGACTTCTAAAGAATCGGACTAAAACAGTCTCCTTAAAAATCTAAAGGGTTAGTAAACCTGCCTAAACATGCCAAGGAAACTGGAAAAGACTATACTCACCAAGGCTGAAGTGACGAACGAAGGAGGGAGACCCCCAGGAAACGGACGAGTTCCAGAAGGAGTCCGAGCAAGAGTAGTAGAACAGTCCGTTGATCTGTCACTGGGTTCGCGCTGTGCCCCTTTTTAAAGTTGCCAAATTGGCGAATTTATGACTATTTGGATTAGCCAAATATTATGATGATTAGCAAACTTTTCTGCCTTAGAAATTTTTTTAAAATACATGTTGATTTTTGACTGGAAATGGGGTACAATTTGCCTTGATTATGAGCACATTTTGACCAAAATAATTCGCCAAATCTTTTTAATTTGGCTAATATATCATGAAATCAACTCGCCAGATTGATTCTGCACTCGCCATCGGCGATTTGGCGAGCGGTTAGCGCGATCCCAGTGTCAGTCCCATGTGAACAATCCGGCAGCTAAGGGCCTCTGGAGTAAATGCTTCTTATCCGGGGTACTAAAGGAATCAGTGGCCTGGGCCCCAACCAGGAATTGAATCTGGAGAGTTACTTATAAAAAAAAAATTACTGTAAAATCACTATGTACAAGAACAAAGGAGCCGAGTGCCGACGGCCTAGCGTACCACCAAAGGCAGGCGGGTAATCAGTCGCCCAAGTACCCGAGCCCAGCGTCGGACCAGTCGATCTGAGGGCCGATATCCATCCTCGAGCTCTCTGAAATCGTTGACGACCATATTTCCGTCGGCTACCGTCTTAACAACGTGAAGCACCCGCCCAGTATCTGCGGTAGGCACCCCGAACCACTCGTTAGCACGACGGACCTCCCGGCTAACTTTGGGCACCAGCCGGTTGACCCATTTCTGGAGCGACCCGTCGCTGTCCGTCAGGGCCCATCGACGAACGTCAAATCCCGAGGGGGTGGCCATGACCAAAGTAGAAGGTGCTGGGTGAGACTTGATATTAAGGAAGGCTCGGTTCAGGGTCTCCGCGTAGAATTTGGCAGCTGCGTCCGAGCTGGTGTACAAAGGGATATAAAGTTCCAGTTCCTGGTCCCACGTTAAAACGTCTAACAAGTTGCACATTACTATTAACACATCGTCCGGCCACATGGCGTGGTGCGCGAAGGCGTAACCCGAAAGTTCTGCAGTAGTGGCATCTTCACAGGAGAAAACGATGCACGAGTGATCTGTTCCTGCCTGTAAAATGTCGGGATATTCCTCGATCCCTCCCTCGCGATCCGAGCAGAAAACTGCAATCCGAGACATGGTGGTAGGAAGGAAGAAAATCTAAAAGGTCACAAAAGTAAAAAATACGTCCGAGTACTACAAAATGACCGCCGGCACTGATTAAAATGACGTCATATCGAGGCTAATTTGGGAAAACCCCTTTTTGATCCGAGGGATCCAAATTCTGAAATTGGCTAGCATGATCAAACCATCGTATGATTTCTTTCAAAATCTACGCTAAACTAAAGTTTAGGTCCCCAATCAACATAATCAGGCGATAAAATCCAGTTATCACTGCACAATAATTCATATCGAGCGCGCGAACTCGTTAAATTCATTCGAAACAGAAATTGCCATCTGGGCACTTAACGCCTGGAGGAACCCAGACCGAGGTCGGGCCCTGGATGGGAATTCCAGTCAAGCGTCCTGCTAAGTACACATGTACTAAGGGTGACTGATGGGCGTGCGCTGGGAATGGTGGTTTATAGGTGTCAAACTGTTTAATATTAATCGGTCTACTGCATGGATCCTGTATTCACTGTAAATAATGTCATTTTAGTTGAAAATTGGTCGAAAATCAACCTACATTGTATGATGAAACCCGATCATTCAAGATGTCCGACTTCTCCGAAGTCACTTATTATTGTGTTAACTCGTTCTAGAATTGAATTTGCTGAGCATTTGTTAATTTTAAAGGATTAAGACAACTTCACACTGTATATATGTTGAATTTTGTTGACTTTTGTTCCAACCGCATAGATTAAGAATCTGTACAGGTATGTACTAAGTTAATACTGGAAATGAGATTGACTCGGAACAGTGAGTGCTGCTACAGTTTGCAGGACAATCTCCTTAATCTCAATAATCATTTCACAATCCTCTGGACTTTCTTTGTCAGAGTTTGCATGACAATTTCTTTCACCTTACGGATCATTTCACGGTCCTCTGAACTTACCTTGTTACTTTATGAACAGGTTCCGCTGACCTTAAGCCTCAGCACGAGGCTAACAATACAATGAACTTACCTTGTTACTTTATGAACGGTTTCCGCTGACCTTGAGCCTCAGCACGGGACTGATGGCAAAATGTACTTATGTATTGAATAATTCTGTTCATGAAGTTGTATCTTTTGGTTACATCTCCGAAGGACCAGAAATGGAAACTACAAATATATTGACACTGTGCTATATGTACCACGAGAGTCAAAGCCACCCAACACCAATTTACTTTCATATTAAAAAAAAAGAAATAATATGTCCAATAATCCAAATTGGAACATAATCACATCTGACTGAATAATCCTTATCCGGTTTGAGCTACGTCGTCCACCTCCTCAATCTCAAACATCTGACCGCCGTCGAATGTACTAATAGCTTAGTACTTTTAATATATTATCATATTGTATAATCTAGTTAGGATTAGGCCTAGCAAGTCTACTTCTAAGAAGAGGTATTTTGCGCTCCTAGCGCCACCTGTTAACCAGTATAAAAGGTGTTGCAAAGTAGGGAGCAGAGTTAGTTTAGAGTTTAGTCTGGAGTTAGTAACTATTAGGAAGTAAGCAGCGTTAGCTGAGCTGCTCGGAGCTATACCTACCAGCTCCTGCGGAGTATACTGGAGTTTACCGATACCAACTACCTCGGACAAAGGATTGTGATAGAGCTAAGCGCTAGGGTGGTCTAGGATGTGCTGGAACAACTTGTATTCTAAATGTGGTTGATTGCTGACTAGGAGATGGGAAGGTGGACTGATGGAGACTTATTCACTGTGGCTTTGACTCGGGATGAGATGTTTACTTCAATAAAAACCCTTTCATATTAAGAGCTTCCTCATCGTCCATTTCTTTTGAACTATTGGGGAATGGCTGGATTAACTTAGAGCGCAGTCTGATGTGCGCAATAACTTGGATGAACGACTCATGGATAACTTAAATACATACATCACGCAGTCTGAAATCGAACACTAACAATAGTTCAACATCAACCCAGTGACAGTGCTCTGGAAGCAGGTTACATGGTAGAGAAGGTTGGCCCTTCGAGTAGAAGAATCCAGCTTGCCAATCCGATTCACTTTGTAGACCATAACCCGTCAAACTGGAATCCGTGTGAAGTATAGGTCCATCACCAAAGTTTGGAAAAATCAAATGTTTTTTCCCATTAAAAAACTTTGCGAATTCCAGCCACCACTCAATGTCAAGTTTGAACTCGGATGAAAGTCTAATCCTGGGATTACCTTCATCTGGTAGACCTTTTAAAAGATCTATAACTCGTCTAGAAAAAGTTCGACCACCACGTACCACTTTAGAACAGTGGGACAAAATACCACAAAGTCTTTGGAGCTGACGTTTGGAAGCTCTAGTGCGTTTCTCAAAGAACTTTAACTCAGTATTGAGCTTACGGAGTTTGTCCTGTGGTAGACTTAGTGACATATCAACGGAATCAAACATTATACCCAGATATCGAGTTCTGGTCGAAGGGGAGGTACACTTTCTCCAGGACACTCTAAACCCTAATTGACCCAAAAGAGTTATCAATGTGGTTTGGGCCTGTTGGCAACTCTTAAATGAATCACCATAGATCATGAAGTCATCAAGGTAGTTCACAATACGTATATAACCAAGACGAGTCATCGTACGTGCAATGAAGTCACTAACCATGGTAAAAATGTAAGGAGCACATCTAAGGCCAAAGCACAAGTGCGTATCCAGGATGTACTCTTGGGCGTCCTCAAATTGCCATGAAACACCTTGAAATGTCCACTGATCGGGATTTACTGGGATCGACCGATACGCAGAAGAAATGTCCACTGTAGCCATGTAACAACCAGGCGTGATAAATTCAGTAGCGTAATCCACAGTGTTATAGGTAAACTCATGAAAAGTATTATCCATATAATTGTTGATCGAGTCATTAAGCGGACGTTTGCAGTCAGTGATTATTCTGTAAGAACCATCAGGTTTTGGTACAACTCCTAAGGCATGAACACAGTGTGGAACAAAATCACAACGTACATATTTATCATCATCCAACTCTTTGGCAATCTGAATGTTGACATAATCAAAAGCCTCCGCAGAAAAAACAGAGTTATAATTCAAACATCTATAAGACGGAATGTCCACATCTCTATCCACAATATCAAAACCTTGTTCAATGCCATGTAGCAGATAGTCACGCAACGTATCATTATCTTCAAACTGTAAGTAATAACGCCAACAATCCAAATTCATTTGTGACCTTATAGAACCTATGTAATGACAATTGTTGAGTCGTGTGTGTATATCACATAGACTTATAGGAGGTTGTACCCAGTCGTATGGACCATCAAAACAACAGTGACTAGAAACAACACTCACATGTGAATCGTTGACGAACGCACCATCTATATCACAAGAGAAAACAGGTGAATTAGAACCACAATAACTATGACCGCTGGCCAACTGACTCTCACACAAGCTCGTACTAGCAATAGAACAATCGTCATCGAATTTACAACCGCTGGCTGAAGAATTGACAATATCGAAAGTAGGTATCAAACCGCTGGCAGACACTGTTTCGGTAGGTACATGTACAGCTGAGAAATGGTTACAACGTTCACTAGTTTCATAGCACATTGAGTCTGTTGAATCAGTTATGTTCAGATATAACACTCACATAGTTCCAATCTGGTGGTGGCGAAATTACAGTTGAATCCGCTGAATCAATGACCGTGTGGTCAGAACGCTCCTGAGCCTGTCCCGGTGCCGGCGTCGATGGCAATGCCGGCGTCGGGGCAAGAGTTACTTTTTTGGATCAGATTTCCCGGGACATGACATGGCCTTGTGATCCTTTTTGCATAGACGACAAACGTGTTGCTTTGAACATCTGCCGGAACAAGAACGGTAATTAAAACCGTAGCAGATATCCTCGGGAAAGCCTTCGGGAACCTTCGCCTCATGATCGGAGAAAGCCGAACGCCTGCCGCGGCCCCGACCCCGTCCCGACGGTTTACGGTCTTGCATGAAGTTCCCGGCATGGAAGTGGGTGGATACCCCCAGAGTATCTCCCGCCACAAACTTCTTAGCCCCAGATCTGACGACTTTGTCCACGATGAATCTATCATAATTCACAAACGCGGCATCCACAAAATTGTGATGAGCTGCTTGGTTAGTTAGAAAAATGAAATGATCCAAATAGCCAGCTGCGTCACCCCCAACTGAACACAAGTGATGTAATACACGGCTCATTCCACTGACTAACTCTCGGTATGACAATTTAGTGTGATCCAGTGATTTGATGGGTGTACCAGAATCGACATGTTGAATGTAGTATTCAGGGCGAAACATTATACCTTTGGAAGAAGTGGCGACTGTAGGCTCAATCGCCTGTGACAGCTGATTGAGGGCTGAAGTGAGAGGCGCCGTGAGAACTTCTGCCGGGACCGTGTGGTCATGAAGCCCTGTTGTCGGTGGTTGAGGCGGGTGACCGCCGAAGCCCTCCTTGGGACCGAGGGCAGTCGTGCCCAAAGTTCCCGCACCAAGGGCCGTCGCGCCCGAAGCTACGGAGCCCAGGGTTGTAGAGCCTCCGATGCCCAGAGGACCTGTAGGGAATCCCGACCACGGTAAGGTGGATCCGCTGGCTGCAGGGTGATAAGTAGTAGAACCTGGCCACCATGGGTTAGAGGGAGCTGAAGTTGGTGAAAAGGGATTATTCCTGTCGATTTCCAACTTCTCCAGCCGTTTCATGATGTCCGACATAGCCAACAACTCTGAGTGGCGCGGCCCAGCTGAATGTAGCTCATCCTCTTTTGAAAGCACTAAATCCTCGAGGTAGGCAATATAGTCTTTCTCTTCTTTAGACTGTCCTAAACTTCTGGATGGAACCCGAGACATATTGATAATAATCCAGTCATTCACAAACATGAGAACAGTAAGACAGGTCAGTGCATGGTGGTGGTTCAAATATTATGGAGGGAGTTACCCCCAGCAACCAAGAAACACACAGGTGGTTACTCTCTGTTATCCCAGGTGGCACCACCAACAGCACTGCCCAAGAGTTGATATGAACATTGACATTATTATCAATATTATCACATATATATACTGTTTGGCAACAATTTTACAGCCATTTTTTAATTCAATATAGTTGCTGATGGAAAATCTGAAAACTAACAACCCTGAAGTCAAAAAGCGATTTGTCAAGCCGTGTATTGACCACCAAAATTGTGTAGAAATATGGGAGAAATCATTCTAGATACGGGAGACCCATCTAAAATTACCTAAAAAACGGGAGATCTCCCGTAGCTGCGGGAGATTTAGCACCTCTGTAATATATGCCTGGTTTAGATACTTGTTTGCAACAAAGGCAGGTTTGAAGAAGTATAGCTCAGTCCCGCCACCTACTAATCTTATTTACAAGTCTTAAAGCTCCCAAAGAACTAAATGTGGCGCCATCTGTAGTGTCATAAACAATTCGGAACCAGAGTTTGGCTGCTTAGCTCTCATAGATAGGAAATATTAGGGAATTTAGGAAAAATGAATGGAAAATTGCAGGGGTTCTACATGTATTTGTGAACTGATTTACATAGATAAATTCATGTTGTTCACTAGTAAATACACGTATGATAAGGGTAAAATGTTATTGGTTTATTACTAAAACATTCACACGATATCCCATCCATTACACATGTGCATAATTTTCCCAGGGTTGGAAGTAAGCAGCTAGTATACTAGTAAATATAAATTAATTAATAACAGAAAACATGATTATCATGCTTTCATTAATAGTTAATGATCCATGGAAACCCTTTATCAGCACAAGTTTAGTACAATTACAAAATTGCTAAATTTATATAGTACAAAAGGCGTTTACATCTAAATAGATCATTAGCCATTTTATTTTCGTTTTCCGAGTCCCACCCGTACGATCCATATCCTTTTCAACCTGACGTTCATATTGCATATGACCATATAATTATTTGCAGTGAAAATAGAATACAATTGTTCCGTCCAAAGCACCATATATATGTATGACTGTCCGGGCAAGAGCATATCGCATTCCACCAGAGTTACATTACACCTACTCTTATCAGCTTATTGTTGCGCTTGCTGCATAATTAAAATTAACCAGCGTTATCGAATACCCATTTGTTTCCGTTGTTCATCACCGTTAGCAGTTATCACATTTTATAAGCACGACTTCATTATAGCTAATCCGTCAAATATTCATTTTTAGTATTTTGGAGAAGTCATTTACAGTCCATACGAATAAGCCATTTGCATCCTCTGATTTGCAACTTTCCTTACTGTCTCCAAATAATTTTTCAATCTCAGTTTGCATGATCATCCCTGTCCATGGTCCCACTTTATAAATAATTTTACTTCTTCTGGAGGGATGCTGGTATGGGTTTATCCCTGGCCATCTGGTCAATGAGCAGGTCCGAGAGCCACTCAGGTAACCAGGTGAGGGGCATCCACAGCAGTTTGGCATCGGTACCAATGACGTAACGACCCCGTGGGAACATGGCCGTCAGCGCATGCGTGTAGCCATCGACAACAGGGCTGATGTCCTCAGCAATAACCCCCGACACAAAGTTCTTGAGTATCTGTTCAATGGCTGGATAAGGAAAAACAATTTTATTTGATTTAATTGAGTTGTTGTATGATTAACGTACAGCCGCAAGTATATTATATGTGGTAGAATAAAATTTCTGCATCAAAATATTAAAACCGTTTTTCCTACTACGACAATTATAATTAGTGACATCACGATTCCAAAATCAATATTGGTCACCTATAAAAGAGAGGTTGATAAGTGATTGAATATATGTTATATTACAATGTTTAAGAAGTAAGCTTTATTAGGGGCTGATCTAATATCATACACAAAAGGGGAGGGGCAGATATAATTATGTTAATATATAATAATTCTAGTATTTTTATATGTTCTAACCTTACACAAATAAAATTCCGGTGAAATGTACGTAATATGATCACCAGTATTCAATTATTTGGTGCCATTAATTATTGATCCAGATCTGTCATAATAAACTTACATTTCTCAACATACTGCCTGCCGTACTCCTCCTTGTAATGCTGGGGCAGTTTATCCCAAGTGGCTTCAAGAGCTGTCTTTAGGCCATCTACAGCGGTCATGTTAGTTTTATGGAAGCCTGGCTCTATGATGTGGACAGACACCTTAAATACACGCATTTCCCTCCTGGAAGTAAGAACGGGGTATTGTTAACTGAGAATCACAGAATTAGAAAATTTCACAGAATTTTTTAAGTGTCACCGGGGGGGGGGGGGGGGGGGGGTAAAAATAGATAGAAAGGTATTTAACAACAGGAAATAAAACAAGTAAGGGCTAAAGGTTCCTTGTTTTCAAATGTATGTCATATAACGAGTCGAATTTCTATATATTGGTTACAATATAGGGGGACACGGTTCCTTTTATATTTTCCCCACATAAAATAGCCTACAAATATGAAAAAATAACATTATAGTTTATACAAACACACACACACACACACACGCACACGCACGCACCCCCCCCCCCCCCCCCCCATACACACACGATAATTACAGCTCAGCATACATATTCCCAGCTTGATAAACCTATATTTACCTTAGGGCATCTGAGAAGGCCTCCACGCCATACTTAGAGATGCAGTAAGGGGCTGACCCTATCAGGGAGAAGCGGCCGAACACGCTGGCAGTGTTGACCACCCTGCCCTTAGCCAGCTTCAGTAAGGGCAGGAAGGTGGTGGTCATGTCAATGAGGCCATGGAGGTTGACATCAAACACCTGCTCGTAGTCAGCCTTAGTGAGCCACTCACTCGGCCCGATCTTACCCGCCACGCCCGCGTTGTTAATCAGGCCCCACAGACCTGCAAATATTAACAGATATTCTAATCTAAGTTGTACAATCCTATTACATAAAAATGTATGATATCTGAGGTGTTCTCGGTAAAAGAAATAGCTATATAATACACTGAATACAAAAAAATCTTATTTTATTAAAAAACTGTTTAAAATATCTAAAAACAAATTATCATTTATGCTAATATCGTTGACATATAGTAGGAAGAAAGTGAACAGGAGTGAAGCAGTTGGAAAGACAATGGATATCGTTCAGAGACTAGATGCGCCTACCAATGAGTGAAATTTGACCCTAAATGACCTTATTTCCCAACAGAAGTCGTTAAGGTTAATTAAATCAATGGACGCTGTGCAGATGACGTCACATATCCCAAAATAGACTGGTCGCCATATTGGTGATCAATTCAAAATCATAATTAGCCACTTTTCAGAATCACACAAAACTTGCCATAGTCATGCCATATCTGTTTTAAGTAAGCTTCCTACATCACAATTTTCATTATTCAGAATTAACAAATTTAACTTTTCTCTAATATAGCCATGTCATTGTTGCTAGGATAAGCACATGGTGATCACCAAGAACTGGTCACATGACCACATCTGCACAAGGTCTAGAGGTTATCTATAATCTTCCTAAAGTACAGATGAAAAAAACACAATTTTGAACAAAAATGACATGTCCAATGATATTGATGAATTTAGATAATTAATTTGGTATCAGTAACTATAAAGATAATAAATTATATGTCATTCAATAAAAAGATCTAGTGATATTTAGGATCACATAACATCATGCCTACCCTTGCCAGCTGGCAATTTGGCCTTGACAGTGTCAAAGGCCTTCAGGATGCTGTCATGGTTGGTGACGTCCAGTCGGACAGGTACCAGTCGGTCAGAGCAGGCCTTGGTCAGTTCGACCTCCCCCTTCTCAGTCAGACAGCCAGCAAACACATGACAGCCCAGTCGGTCAAGTTTCCTGCAACGAACAGCAAAGTAAATCAACTAAAGCCTATATTCCACATGTCGATTATGCTATTTTAAATATTGGCAGTGGAAAATTAAGGAGGACATAAGTATATCATATTAAGGAAGTTCTCTTCCGAATGGTAAATAGGGTGTATGGTTTCATTCCATATTCTCAAAGAAAATCAAACCAACACGAACCCACAGCATCAAAATCGGTATGTGCAATATAGGCTTTAGGTCAGTTGCACAAACTGTGTTTCCATTCAAACTGACTGCTTCCACTGTAAAAACTGTTACTTAGAATTAAATTTCATTGAGTACATTAACAATGAGACAACATTAATGAAAACTTATAATTATGCAGGGGCCGAATAACAACAGTAGGATACAGACAAAGTTATATAGTACACCACCAGGCCCGTACTCAGGGCCTGCTGTCGGGGGGGGGGCGGGGGGGGGGGGGGTGATTTAAACCTAAAAGGGGGGGTGGCGAGGTTCCCAAAGTGGAACTTTTCAATACTTTAGGGGATTTATAGTGATTTCTTAAGGGAAAGGTGGAATTTTTTCACAAATTTCCTTTGTGGGTGGGTGGGGGTGGGGTGGGGTGGGGGTTGTCACTCCACCCCTGCCAACCCCCCTAGTTATGGGCCTGGGTACAGAGGGAGTTTACTGCAAATAATTGTAATGGTGATGGTTCCAATTTACATTGTCAGGTGAGACAAAATGTATCCTTGGGAGAACGTAATTCTGAAAACATTCAATTGAACCTTGTAACAATGAGTAGAGGGACTCACTTGGCTGTGGCACACCCAAAGCCACTATCACAGCCTGTTATAAAGATGTAGCGGGAGTCGAACTTGCCCACCCTGGGCAACCGGACCAGGCGGTCCAACAGGCGGTAGGCAATGTAGATAAACACCAAGGTCACAATGATCGAGTCCATGCTGAAGAACAAAGATTATGCATTTATAGATTTTAAATAACAATTAAGGACAACGTATGGAGGTTGAACAGATGTGTTTCGTTAAAAAACAAAAACACAAAGAAAACACTTCTGTAAATTTCCCAGAACCCCCCTAAATTTCACAAAAGCTCCATAATCTTGTAACTTGACCCAAAACTCGATTAAAAAAAATCATTATGAAACAGGCTGCTGCCAGCACTAATCAACTATTTTCAGTTGTCACAAATCTATCTACATCTACCTATAAATGTGTAAGTGATACAGACATGAAACATACGAGATAGTGACAAATACGAGATAGTTATTGAGATCCACAAAGATATAAACAAGTTGCATGTAGGAGCATATATATAATCATATCCATCTATTTGGATACGACGAGGCTAAAGAGCTTGCAAGAAGGATGCCTGAAAAAAAAGGAAAAATCCATCTATTTGTCTTCACTCAAGGCCAAATGGTGAAATATGAGAAGTATGACTATATTTATCTACTGAACTGGAAAAACTGTTTTTTTCTCATAGAAATACCTCTTATTATGGTAAAAGATACATAAATGAATGATGTTGCCGTGAATAACAACAATCAATCTGCTGTCCAGACCTCACGATTAAAAATAACTGAATGAGGTCAACTGGTCAAGTCACTTGAGTTATCTCGAGCCATGCCTATTTGCCCAGTGCATATAGTTTGCAATAAAGTGTTATCTGATTATATACTATTATACATGAACTGATAAGTCCGAACATAGAGGTAGTCTGAAAAACATATCATGGTAACAGAACAAAAAAAAAGCAGGTTGGGGGGGGGGGGGGGGGGGGAGAGTTGCCCCCAATTTTTGGGACCAACATTAGTTTATTTACAGTCAATATTAAATTCTCGACTACGGAAGGCCCCCTGAGAATTAAGCTGGCCCCCCTTCGTTTGAAAAAGTCTCTGGAGCCGGCCATGTGAATAATAAACAATACATAATAGACCGTGGGTCACAAGTACATATTCACCAGTACATATTGTCATAAAACAGCTGTAAAAAGCGCAGAAATTAATGGAAAACATATTTTATAAAAACCTTACTAGATAAGGTTTGGGTTCAAAACATGTTAAAGTAAGTACGCCTACACATGTATAAGAGAGTTTCTATGAAATACAATAATTCTTAAACGTACATTTTGATGCGGATTCAGTGTCATATGATACTGGAACAGTTTGACTCCCTCCGGTGTGTTATTTTTTTTTTTACATTTTTTTCAGTTCTGCATACATGTCTGTTTAATCTAACTTCATGGCCGAGAAACGTTTGCCTGAAGGCCATTGGATATTTTCTAACGGTATAATAAATATTCTATTAATTAGTGTTATGATAATAGGAGAGTCGACTAAACCTACCTGCCGCCGCCACAGACCCAGGGCCGAGAGACTGTTTTCAGTCAACCTGGTTATGACCGGCGACCACTGATAAGGGTGTCAAAGTATAAGATGTACACTATGACCCGTATGGAGGAACTAAACAACACATTACAATGTGTGTCATTCATGGCCATGGATCTTATCATGCTAAGTGCATGAACACTTAAGGCCGGCGTACATATACACCAACACTATTCCCTGTCTGTGACTGAGCATCGGGAACAAAACAGTGGCAGATTTAGAGGGGGAGGGGGCGCACATGCCCTCTCTTTTTGTGGCCAAATTTAGATTTGTTAAATGCAAAATTATGGAAAGTAAGATGTGGGACCCCCCCCCCCCCCCACTTTCTATGAGCACGCCCCCATGCATCTTATCATAAATGTGAATCAGCCACTGAACAATCTGAGAATTTATGGTTTTCCCGTGCTCAATGAATTTACAAACTCAGGGTCGGCGATCAAATCAATATGATACAAAGCACATAACAGTGATATCAATGGTTTCAATAAATCCATTTCTATCACAATGCGCCCCACACTGCTTATCAGACGTTTCAATAATTCAAATCATTTTACACTTAATTTCTTCTCAAGTTGTTTTGTAAATCTAGTATTTAAAAGCCGGTCAAAAATTTCTTTCTGGTTGAATGATTTTCAGGTTTTGATATAATTTCGACCAGCTTAGCGAGATTAAAGCTGATCGATCGGAATTAAAGCTGGTCGACAATGAGTGTAAGGGCCTTGAGAAAAATACTGCACTTTACTGTCTAAAAATATTTTTCCTCCAAAAAACTTACATATATGCAACCTAGATCGTGAATCCAATTGCCCCTAAAAGATTCGAAAATTGAGATAAAATCAAAATTAAATCAGCTGAAATAAGACATGTGCATTCAGAGGCAGATCCAAGATTTCGAAAAGGAGGGGGTCAGCATATAGGCTAAGTACTAAAAATGCATGTATTCACACACATACGTGCAACATTTCCCCCTCTTTCCCTATAGTTTACGGGGCCACCAAAAGGAGGGGGTCAGGGCCCCATGGACCCCACCTCTGGATCCGCCCCTGGCATTGGTCTGTCGAAAATGACACTTTCCCAGCACACTGTAGATGTAGATTGCACTGTTTATCATTCGAGTACCCGAAAGTGCCCACTGAGTTTTGGGGTAAACAAGCTATGTCCGTGGCTTACTCTAGTCTCAGTGAAACGACTCTTCTTGTCTAGACGTATCCCTGGTATTCTTCATTGACTGGGCGTTACACTGAAGTTACACTAAACAACAACACACCTGCAATCACAATTCAATTGGCTGCATTGATAGTGAACATGTCTATACATGTATAAGTCCTTCTGCCCATATGACTGCTTGTGTGGACCTACAGTAACAGTGCAATTTTCATATAATCGTATTCCTTTCAGTAACCACTTAGGATATAGCTACATGTAGGTAAGCTATGGTTCACATGCAGATGAATGTGCAGACCGAATACCTACCTATTATGATGTATGGTCGGTGAGAGTATAATGAGTTCCTCCAGGGTCCGAAATTCAAAACATTGCTAATAGGAGAATGAGAAATAGCTTCCCTGCCTGGAGGAAATCAGCTGGTGGAACAGACTCACCGCAACCTATACTGACTGTGGCAGAACCAAGAAGCTGACCTACATTGGGCATAAATATGGGTCAAAAGTTTGCCCTGAAGTGGTCCAGGTTCCTATAGACCATTTCTGTAACCATACAGCGTGCCTGGTTGCTTTTCCACTGTAAAGCATACATCACTGACTATGCAAATAAAATTGGGCAAAACAGGTCATGAAGGCAAAGGAGTGAGCTGGATCAATTCAAGATGGTATGTTGACTGTAGTGTATAGAAGCTTAAATACCTGTCACAACATGGTTATCATTTCAACAAAATTGACAGATTTTCAATTTTATATACATGAATTTCATTGAATGGGCGACTGGAAAGTAACATTAAACAACCATGAAAACTCCTTATGCGTGGGAGTTCTAATTCCAAAAAATGTCCATAAAAGTGAAATAATTATTTTCATAAACGTGCAGAAAACGCATATAATAGGTACCTTTAAGCAATGCATAAATGCAAAATCAAAATGTGGTTTCAACTTTTAAGGTTTATGGCGGATTTAGAGGGGGTGGCGAAATTTATAGACCCCCCTTTAAAAATCCTGGATCCGCCATTGGATTTGCAGCATCTGAATGTGACATAAGGGTTCGATACAATTGATTGCAACATGGGGCCCCATCCACGCCCCCTATAAGATCGAATCCGATCCAACGGCGGATCCAACACTGTAGGCCCGTATATGGGGGGTGGGGGGAGGGTGGCGCCCCCCACCCACCCACCCACAACACTCCACATAAACTTTTCCAAAATAGTGACGGATTTACAGATGGGCGCAGGGGGCACGCGTCCCCCCTATTTTTGGCAAAAATATTGATGTTTTAATGTAAAATTCTCGACCTCAGGGGTCCGCCGGAAAAGTGTACATTAGGGCGCCCCCCCCCCCCCCCCAACACCACCTTGAAAAGTTCTGGACCCGGCCTGGAAAAGTTCCACCTTTACTTAAAAAAATGTAAAAACCCTAAAAACAGTAAAACAAAAGACTGAAAAATGTTAATGCTAGCCACACCCCTTTTTAGGGTGAATTTATTGGAAATGGCTGCAAAAGTTCCTCGCCACCGCCCCCCGTCCTCTTTGGGGCCTTCCATCAAGTACGCCTACGAAGGGGACCAAGGGGGGAGGGGGTCCGAGATTTTTTTAAAATGTGCGTGCGTTCCAGTACAAATCCAATGGCAATGCACATCTTTTAACAAGGGAGGGGGGGGGGGGTCTGAGATATTTAGAAAATGTGCGTACATAGTATACTAAATGGTACGCCTTTGCCCTTTCCCCATAACGCTAAACCCTACCCTGCGACCCGTAGGGAAATTGTCTTGGTATTATGGGTGTAGACCCCTAAAATCGACAGGGCGACATGGGCTATTTTGAGCCTAGTGACATGCGACATGGACCTATTCTTAAATTCGACAGGGCGACAGGGCGACTCAGGAACCCGCCACCTACACCCCGGTATTGGCTTTGGAAGATAACGTTAATCACATCGAAACCTGTCACCATAACAATAAATATGAAAACACACTAACCTTAGATGGTGGATCCACTCTTCACTATTGTCATAGCCACATATCTTATGTATCCTGAAACGGGGAAGACGCTGAGATCTCTCCCGTCGTCTGGTTTTACATCGCCCGCTTCACCAAGATCTATTTGAAATTTTCTATGAAAACAATACGTCAACGACGGCCCTCAACGACGGCGTCGACGACGGCGTCCCTCGACTTCGCGTCGATTTCAGCGCGGGAAAATTGCAAATTGTCGTCTGCTCTGGAGGGGGTATAGACGGCGGGGTCCCGTTTCGTGTGTCGAATCTAAAAAACGGCCGTGTCGCCTGTCTCTATATATCAGAGATTAGACCGACGTCGCGTGTCGAATTTAAGAAATGGCCCTGTCGCATGTCCATATCTTTTTTAAGCCCCTGTCACCTGTCGAATTTAAGAAAAGGACAGTGTCATTTGTCACTAAATTGCCATGTCGCCTGTCGAATTTAAAAAAACGGCCATGTCGCCGTGTCGAATTTAAGGGTCTACACCCCCAATTGTCGTCTGCTCTGGAACTTCCGGTTGGACGCGGGACGCCAGCATCTTCGCGCGGAAGGAGGAAAGACGCTCGGGACGTACTTCAAAATAGGTTTTCGGCGGTATTTACCGATATTCAGGTGAGTTGAGAATCACATAAACTGCCAATAATTACTATTATTCTGTGAAGTTCTAAGATAAGTTCTTAGTGCGGAACGTAAAGCGGTACGCTAAGATTTTGTTTGCAGTCGCGGATTTAGATGGGGGGGGGGGGGGGGGGGGGGGGCGGGCGCCCGACCCCCCCTTTTTTTTGGCAAAATTTTAGAGTTTTTTAATGTAAAATGATCCTGTCAAGTGGACGTGGTCGGATAATGCCAAAACTAATAATAAGCCCCACTGTACTGGATACTAAGGAGGGATGTACGACTTGACGACCTGGGCACGACGGCTCGAAGTAGTCTTAATTAGATCTAGATCTAGATCTAGATCTATGTCGAACGTACTTAATTAAGTTAGGTAGTTAGTGCTAATCATAATTAGCAGAAACGGCTCGTAACTACCCCAAAAACATATGAAACAAACAATTTCATTGGTCTTACCTTAATCACATCCCCCTTAATTTGGGCTTAATCATGATTAGCGACCAAATATTTAATCTAACTAGATCTAGATAGGTAAATTAAGGTGGTCATTAGGGAGATTCAGTAATCATAAAAAGACTGTTCTAATTTTTTTTTTTTTTTAATTCTTTATTTACGTGGTAAACATCGGTACAGATTAACCGGTTTTCTTGTCAATCCACAGTTATGTAAATAACGGTGAGTACAATCATATACTAATACATCAATATTTTTGTTTCAAAAAGGTCAAACATGTGTGAACAGTTATAAAATAGGGATAATGATGGTGAGGGCGATGCACCGTATATTCAAGAAGAGAACTCAGATTTACGGGCAAGATATAGTAGACACTCCACACTACATATATACATCAGTTGGATACCAGGTCACAGAAGTTGCAAGCAATCTCAATTGTAAAGTACAATTAAATGCAATATTTGAGGGGTAAAACATATTTATACATAATTACTAGACCCTAAGAAGGGCCCTACGTTTCTGAGATTTTTTAAAGTCATCAAATTCCGTATGTTAACATCTAGCTGATTCCAAAGGACAGGACCAATATAATAAACATTTCGTTTATATTTTTCACAATTCGGTTTGGTAGTTAAAAATACAGGAGCATCGTGAAGCCTAGTAGGTATCTCACGAGTATTTAATAAGATTGGGTTATGAGTTTGTTTATACATGAAATTCACCAGATGTGTCTCTCTTCTTACAGATAGTAGTGGGAGTTGTGAGGATTGGTGTAAAACATGTATAGGGATGTTAAAACCATTTCTAAAACAGATCTTGAGGGCTCTATTTTGCAATGATTGTAATTTTTGTAAGAGTTTCTGATCAGCATTGTAAATAAAAATATCTCCATAATCTATGTATGGTAGTATCATCGATTTATAAATACAAATAGCAGCTGATTCAGTTATGTAGCATCGTATTTTTTGCAATAAAAAGATTTTATGAGAAACTATCTTAATTGTATTTGTCATATGTCTATTAAAAGACAAGAAATTGTCCAAGGTTATACCAAGATATTTGTAGTGGGTTACATATTCTAGATCACAGCCAGAAATTTTTAGCTTTAAGAGATTTCTATTACGCTTCACTCTGCATCTAGAGCCAAAGATCATAGTTTTAGTTTTTTTAATGTTGATTGTTAACTTATTCCCTTTGCACCAGTTGGTTACATTATCCAAATCATGTTGTAATAAGCGATGCATACAAAGAATATTCACATTATTAGCAACCAACACAGTGTCATCCGCATAGAGATAACAACAGGTATGATTAAGAATATTGCACATATCATTAATATACACCAGGAACAGGAGAGGTCCTAATACGGAACCCTGAGGGACACCACACAGGGGCGGACCCAGGAATTTGTAGAGGGGGGGGGCCCAAAAACATGAATGTACGGGGGGGTGGGCCCCCCATCAAACATGATTTAACAGGGGAGGGGGGGGGGGGGCCAAGGCCCGTCCGGCCCCCCCCCCTGGATCCGCCCCTGCCACATGATATTAATTCAGAGTTGGATGAGACATTATTTAAAATTGTCCTTTGATATCGATTTGTTAAGTAATTTCTAATAATACTCAGGTTGCCATTTTTAATACCCAGTGCTTCCAACTTTTTAAAAAGAATATGATGATTAACTGTATCGAATGCCTTTGAGAAATCAATAAAGATAGCTATGGATAGTTCTTTGTTGTTAATTGCATTATAGAGATTATCAGTAAACTTTGCCACGGTAGATGAGGTAGAGTAATTTTTCCTGAAACCACCTTGATTTTCATTTAATAGATTGTTATTGTTAAGATAAGTATATAGTCTTTTATGAATAAGCTTTTCAAGAATTTTACCCGGTAGAGGTAACAATGAAATTGGTCTATAATTTGTACATTTACACAAATCTCCCTCTTTAGGTAATGGGGTAACTGTTGCAGTCTTCCATGCATCAGGAAAGATACTTTTCCTTATACATAGATTTAGTATATATGTAAATTCATCACAGAGTGTAATTAAGGCTATTTTCAAGATCTTGGTAGGTAATCCATCAATAGCTGAGGATTTACACAATTTAATCTCCTTACACAACTCAAAGACTTCGTCCCTATTAACTTCAAAGGCATCCATAACACTGTTTACTGGATTGCCAGCATACAACCACGGTGTATTAAAATTTTCAGCCAATTTCGGCCCAATAGAGACAAAGAAATCATTCATCATATTAGCAGCAGTCTTACCATCAGTTACAAATTGATCTGCATCTGTTTTAAGATTTATATGACAAATATGCGATTTTTTATTTGGGATGATTTCATATATGTTGTTCCAGAATTTTTTAGAATCGGATTTATGATTTTCTAAATGTTCTTTAATAAAATCACATTTGGCCATACGAACTACATTTTTTACTCTGTTCTTCTCTGTACGTGACAATTTCCAGATATTCAGATCATTGCTCCTTTTTGCCTCAGAGCGTAATCACCCCATGGACTTACGAGACGTCGGGCAGAGAGGCAGAGGTGCACTATAAATTATGTCATTGATTGTTTCACACACCCCCTATTCTTGGCCAATCGTTAAATTTTTTAAAGCGATCCGCGGCGAAGCCGCAACGGAGCATAGCAACGTGATCGCTTTACCCCCTGTCCAAAATTCATGGTCAAGCCAAATCTTCAGGTCTCACTTAACTGAATATGAGTCTGTGCATCCGAGAAAGAGAGGATGTTTCACTGCTACTCCCGAAGACATTATTTTCAACTCATTATAATTTTAGAATATAGTTGAATCTTGGAATTATTTTTATAGTCATTTTCAGAGTCAATTATAATTCTTTTATAACCAACTTTAAGGTCTCACAGGACATCGTTGTGACGATGGCCTCGTTGTGGTGTCATATTCACAACGAGGCGGCCGTCATGGCCGCGGAGATGACGGCCGTGTTGCCAAGTTGTTGAACGGTAAAATCATGGACCCTTCATAGTCTATGCCCCGAAATATCCAGGCAAAACACTGAAAGATTTTTGATTTTCAAATAGAGATAACTTAAGCAAAAATTTTGACGTCACTGTTTCCGTAGCGACGTCGTCGTAGCGACGTCGTCGTAGCGACGTCGTCGTAGCGACGTCGTCATGCGCGGATCGCTTTTTTCAGGCGGACACTATACGCATTTCTTGTTCAATGTAAAATCCTCGGCACTTGTATTTCATAACATGATAAATTGCCAATAGATTTCCCAAAAATATTCCCTAATGTGTTTTATTAGCTAGTATTACGATGTCTGCTTGTGTAACTCACAGTGGCACAAGGCTCAACTATAACTGTACTTTAGTACAATTTTATCTTTTTTCACATACCTTTTCAGAACTTTAGTGAGGAGGAAAAATATTGGCCAAGATGGACGTGCCACAGCCTGCCGTCGAACGGATGAAGCAGGGCCTTATGCAGTGGGAGGGGTCACAGAGCTGGCTCGACTTCCGAGTGGGGTACCATCCACAGAGAGGGCGGTGCCTCATTGCCAAGAGATTCTTCTCAGCGGGTGAGTATAAATTCAGAGGTGCCACATTTCCTACTTTTGCTTTAGGTTTTATGGCTTTGCACAAAGGTAGAGATTAACTCATTTACTTTGCGCATGATAATTGAAATAGTGTAGGTAAAGGTCACCAGTTGAATACAAGAGGATACTAAGAATTCTTCCAAATTACTTAGCTTATGATAATACATAGTATAAATATGGCAGGTGCCGCTGGTAGGTGTAAATATACCTGATGGCAATGCTCAGCAGGGTACACCTCCCAACAGGCGTCGATGCCTGGGATAAAAATCAATACCAGATTGCTATAAGAAGCGGGAACGCAGTGTAAGGGCAGAGAGAAATCATTTCCTTATATGGAAATCTTCAAAATATTTTACTAGCATTATTCCAGTTTATCATAATTTATATTCTGCTAATTTATTTTTTGCAAAGCTTAGTTTTATGTATAAATACATAACAATACATAGGCCTATGTTGTTTGACAGACAAATGAAATCTGTCTTTCTTTCTCTGTTTCTTTCTCTGTTTCTTTCTCTCGTTCTCTCTTTCTCTCTTTCTTTCTTTTTTTCTTTCTTCCTTTTTTTACAACAGGGATGATTCGAAGTTTATGCACCCTGACGACTCTATGTTTTCAGTGTTGGGGTCCCACCTCTGTCAGGGCATCAGTGGATATAAGGGCTGTCAGGTAGGGGCCAGACCTTTGACAGGGCATGGGAGGGGATAAGGGCCGTCATGTGAGCATCATAGATCTGTTGGGGCATGGGAATTCACTCAGATTGCTCCAGATTTCATATTTGAGGAGTTAATTTTTCAAAATTGTCCTGTGGGTGGCCCCCATACCCCACCAGTCGGAGGGTTCACCCCTCCCACACCCTCCCCTGGGACGGCTCTGCCATCCCTATTTATTCTCCGTTTTCGTTCAGTGGATAACGTCGATAGTCCGATATATCGGAGTCATAGGTTGTCCCAAACAGCTGAAACCAGCGAAAATCTGGGTAGAGAGTGACCAGCGATCGCTGGTAACCAGCGGAGGGGGGGGACACTGTGCGTATTGGTGGTATTGTGAACCTGGTCGGAGAGTGATGATTTTCTCATAGGAAATGCCTTGAGAGTGTAGAAATAAGCATAAAAAAGTCATTACCTGGAGAGTGACGAGATGATGTCATAATAATATTCTAAAAATAGAATGAAATTAGGTCGGGAATGCCCCCATCACCCACTGGGGGCAGCCATATTGAAAATATGCTGGTTTCCTGTTTCTCCGGCCTCGCTGTCGGGGCCATCGTCTCCGGTCAAGCCCGGAGTGTTGTCTTGGTCATTTAGGCGGGAAACGCCATTGAATGATACCAGCACCAGTGGAAACAAGATCGCAAATTTCAACCTGCTTCCGGTCGTAATGCTGTGCCTATGGAAAGTCTATACCAGAAATTGACCATTGACAAAGCATTTGCCGAGATCGAGATGGAGATTGACAGCGGTCAACCTGTATGATATCGATGCCTCAGCATTCAAAGGCCCATAGCGTTCGGGATGTGCCGTGTAGTGTTGAATAAATTATGTTAAGTAGGGTGAAGACAGCGAGCATGGCGGCCCCCAGTGTTCCCGCCCGTAAGTCGGTCGGGTTTGCTCGCCTATTCCGTCTATTTCGCGCATGTTTCAGTTGACTTAACGCGCCATAGAGGTTCATGTCGATCTTTTATTGATGATGCCGCTGTGTTGTAAGAGTTTAGATCGACATAAACCCAGAAAATCGCGTTTCTGACCGGACTATGTTTCATGCGCAATTCCTTCGGGGACGAAGCGCGACTCGCGCAGTCAGACTTGTCAAACCACAGCGCCTTGCATCAGACGCCAAAGATGGCGACCCGGTGAGGACACGTGTCTACCTGTCCTCCGCGAGTGATCCCCTTTTACGCCTTAAATCGGCATCGTCAAGCCTTATGGAGTACATATTATGGAGTACTAATTTCAGGAGCTCCTCCAGGTCGATATAAGATGTAAAATCATGTCGATATGTCATTGAAGAAGAGGTTAGTGTCCCCCACCCCCCCCCCCCCCCCCCCCCGCGTGTAGGTGGACGATAATGGAGGAAGATGGCGTCGGGCTCGCATGTACATCTTTTTGTTTAAAATCAATTGATAATTCGCTCGATAATTCGTCCTCGTAGTCGCATATTTCATCAACAATCACTTTCATATATAGAAAAAGAAGACGAATAAGCCGGAGTTCTTTCAGTTTTCTAACCATAATTCCACCTGTGACCTTGTTCTCCGTTTTCATCCAGTCGATAACGTCGATAGTCCGATACATTGGAGTCTGAGGTCGTTGAGAAGTGGTCAGAGATGGGTCAGGAGGGGTTCAGGAGGGGTTCAGGAAGCGTTCAGGAGTGGTTCAGGAGGGATTGTGAAGGTGTCAGGAAGGGTTCAGAAGGGTTTCAGGAAAGGTTCAGAAGGGGTTCAGGTTCGGGGAATGCTAAACTTCAAGTACATTTCATTTCGTTTTATAAACCAAAGAATGGATAAGACGGAGATTTTGGTTTACTAAACCACATCAAGAATCTATAAAGTCGATCAAGCCAGAACTTGTTTTTGTATATACTATTCACAATTTCAAAATCTTGCCCCTCCCCCTCAACAAATCCTGGATCCGCCCCTGTATAGTATGTGTTGTGTTTATTGTTGAAATTCGGTTTTCCTACTTTTTATGACGACTCATTCTCAGTATCAGATAGGGGATGTCCACGTAAAATGACCTCACATGTTCCCGCCCCGGGGTTCCCGCCTGTTTCATCTACCTTAATATTAGATTTTTGGCAATGATACTCTCGCTTCATATTAAATAAGAACATCTCATCTACATTTCCCTATATATTTGTGAAAGGATATAAAGTGAATTTTTTTTTTATCAATAGCCATATATATGGATCAACGCCTCATTGGTAGCGTTAGTTATACCCATAACATGTATCACGCTACCATTCTAACTTGTTATCAGCGCAGAGTGGCATCCATGCATATGGTTTTTTTGGGATGTAGGTTTAAGTATTTTTAATTGGCTCAAGTATTACATACGTGATACTTTTAAGTAAACATACTTTAATTGGATAGACGTTTTTTTTTCTATTTTTCTCTCTCTATTTCACTTCAGCACAGGTTGCTGATAATAACCCGAGAAATAATTTGCTGGGATTACGTTTGATATATTTACGACAAAATTCAGGACAACTTTCTATATTCATGGATGTTGACTCATGTCCCTTGGATGTATTACCAGGCTAATTTGTACACGGTAACATCATCAGTATAGATCCCATGCCTCATGTCATTTCACATCAAAATAATCAGGTCTTCCTATAATAAGGAGTGACGGAAAATTGTGTCTGCACTGCCTCAGCACTACCACACCAAGTGACAGTTGTCACTTGAAAGTTGCCAACAGTGACCTGCTTGACAACCACTGGTTGTGTAGCAACCAGGGATGTGACATCATCAAAAAGTGATGTGACTCAGGTGAACATGTGTACTCAAGGGAAAAGATGAGTTATGTATCCAAGGTGACTCATTTAAGCAGAGTCAAAGAAATAAATGAAATTTGTTGTTGGTATGTCGTGGTTTCACCTTAAACGGATCATCAGGTGCGAACTTGGTAATAATTATTTCACTATAAATATGAGAATAATTTTACCGAATGTTTTGGTTAAAAATTTATAAAATGTTTTATTATAGCGTAGCAGGCCCATTCCAATTTTTAGGAATATTGGTTAATTTTCCACGGGTAACTCAAAATGATATTCAAGGAAAAATGGGGTTGGTCAACGTGGTAGGACTATGTCCAATCACCACAAGATGGTGAAAAGTGTCAAGTGCCATCGCGGTATTGTGTTCCTATAATAAGCTACGACATCAAGAATCTCTGAATTCGGACAAAGTATAACCTTTTCAGCAAAAGGTTTCAGAAAAAGTTGGGATGCGACAACATGGCACTTGTCATTGAATTGAATGTGAGAGTTTATCCAAAAATCACTTCATTTTTGTACATTCCTGTACAAATACAATTTCCATGAGTGCACTGTCCGTAACTTAAATGTACCATTTTATATCTAAATACACCAAGGGCGCATGGCGTGGTCCTAATTAACATGTTCACGGAATGCTTGTTGCACACCTAAGTTTCGGCATCTAAATTGATTAAACTTCAAAGAACCAAAGTTTATTTTTATCAGGACAGGAAAGTCTATGTGCCCACATTTCCCCGTCGAAAATTTATGAATTTAAAAAAAAAGAATCTTGTGTTTATGACAAAAGGTAGTAGCGCTATTTACTCCCCAACCACCGATGTCTATCCTTAAACATTGTTCTCCACAGGCGAATTCGTGCTTGAATACGAAGGGCAGTTTATCTCCGCGGAAGAGTGCCTGCGCCGTGAGAAGATCTATAGGGAAGAAAACATCGGCTGTTTTGTGGTGAGCGCCACCTGGCAGGGACGCCCTGTGTGCATTGACGGCACTCTGAACTTCGGGTCCATGGGCCGGCTGGTCAATCACGCCAGAGGGGGAAATGTTAAGCCGTTTCGTCTTCTACAGGTAAGAAATGATTTACAGGGATGTAAACTTTCAAGTTTGTTCGTAACAAAAACCTCTAGAGTGTGAAGAAATGCAGTATTGCGGCAATTTTTCAAGGACTTTCCAGACATAGGAATGTATGTTTGGAACAGATATTCTCCAGAAAAATATTCTACTTGGTGTATTCTTGAGTTCAAAATAATACAAAGAGATTTACATTGATTGATTGCTTGAAAAAATCACTGCTGTTGTAAGCAACTTTAGACCAAAAAGAAGTCGTGTTCAGGGTAAATTAGGGTAAGTAAAAAATTAGGGTATATACACACCCACCTAACGACCACTTCACTAATGAGAGCACCCCACTTAAGCCCCATACCCACTAGGCGATTTTACCGGCGACTGGCGATGGGCAACAGCAGAATCAGTGGTACAATCGTTACCAATTCAGATCACATGTCAGTATTTAACATTTCAATGTTACATATTAACATGTGATCTGAATTGGTAACGATTTTACCACTATTCTATCAGTTGCCCGTCTCCAGGTGCCGGTAAAATCGCCTAGTGGGTATAGGGCTGTAAAGACCACTTTTTGGTCAGAACAGAATATTTTCCTCTATTTCATGTTTGTTTTAGCTTCACTATTCAGACCGGTCTCTGGGTGAGGGCCTCACTAAAAGACCACCTAATTCCCAGTCCCAAAGAACAATTGACCCCCATAATGCGACCACTTCATAGCAATTCAACTGCTGTGGGTAACCCAACTATAGCCCACTACATCAAAATCAATCAACAAGTGTCATTTTGTCTTGTACCGCAAACAGAGATGTCACTTTTCCATCTAAATACGGATTTCTGTATTTTTTGTTTGACAAGAAGTTTTAAAAAGCACCAAAGTTTGTATTCAATATAAGGTAACAAAAACTTAAGAATATATCACATTACATGTACATATATGATTTAATTCAGTCTCAAAGGCTAAATACAGAAGAAATGACTTCTTTCTGAGGGATTTTCAGGAGAGGAGGGCGGGAAAGGTGAGACAAAAGAGCACCTTGTGAGCGAATACATAGCCCAAGATTACTAAGAGGGTGGGAGACAAGAGGGGGGGGGGAGGGGGGGGGGGGGGCAAGGTGAGAAAATGCAACACCTCCTGAGCGAATATGGGACACCTAACCCAACCAATTGGGGTAGGTGGGTATATTCACTCAAGGGGGAGCACTGGTCTGTCTGGCTATCAAACCCCAGAGGGAGCCAGCTACTATTACTTGGCAAGCTGCCACAGTGAATTCTCCCTATTTGCACGTGCTCCCCAGCCCGAGTTACACGTTACTCATGTTGCTGCTACGACTTTGCCTTCTCGCAGCCTTATACAGGGCCAGTTTGCCTATTGTTTCCTATGAATCTACGAAACTGAACCTTACAGACATTCTGACGGACTTTGTGAATTATACAGTTCGTACAACGGACATTATGTCTTTGAGTGGCGCGGGGGGAGACGAAGACGGTAAATACTCGTCAGTGGCCGCCGGTGGGGCCAAATTGAAACTCACGCACAAAGCAGAGCCTTCCAGTTCCGAAGAAGACGGGGATTTGGATGCTATTAGAGATGACATTCACAATCTCAACATGCGGATGGAGAAGATGGAGGGGCTGTTACAGCAACTGGTTGACGCCAAGGACGGGGAGAAGAGCAAAAAGTCGTCCGACCGGGACTCGTCTACAGGCAGCCGGTCCAGTCGTAGGCGGAGCAGGACCTGGCATAAGGAGAGGCACAGAGAATCAAGTTCGTCGTCGGCCGCTAGTACTAAGCGCTCAAAATCCAGACGTCGCCATTCGAAGGACAAGGCTCGTGAGTTCAGAATTAAGAAATATTTATCTAGAGATGACCGTGACAAACCCATGTCTGTTGAAAACGTGATTTTTGGTAATGCAAATTTAGCATTGGATCAGTTAGACAAAGGTCGAAATGTCAAAGGTGTGGTATCACATATTAAACTCTTGGCAGAGAAAGCCGCCACCAAGGCTTACACTAACCAAGGTTTAGTTAAATATGATGAAGCCGTTCGTGCTAAGGCCGGTAAGAAAGGTTTGTCTGCATTCTCTGATGGGGATATGGAATTAGCTACTAGATTCCTTGGTGCGGACGCAACTAGAGAGGTGGCAAAACAAAAGTCGATGGCAGCTTATAAGTCAAAATCTAGGTTCAGGAGAAATTCAAAAGAATCAAATGTACGATTTTGCTACAACTTTAATGGGGATGGTTGCCATGATAGCCAATGTCGTTATGCCCATGTCTGTAGTTTTTGCCGCAGCTCTAAGCATTCGCAACATGATTGTGCTGACAAAAAATCCGCAAAACACAGTAAATAGGGGTATGGTAGCCCAGGACAAATAGTCATATATGACCAGAGTGTTGGGGAACAAAATGCTTTCCTGGGTAATGCCGATTTCCACTCTGACTGTATTATTGACAACAGAATTGTCCATCACAGTGTTGAAAGTATTTCTCAAAATGATATGTCCACTACTGACATTAACGTTGATCCATTTGTTCAACAAAATAATACTGACACTGCTTGTGAATTCGATGTAGGCCTATCAGTCACTGATGTTGTTGATGAACCATTTGTTCAATTTGCAGATGAAATGCACAACCACGTGAATCCGGACACTGATGTTTTGGATTTCAGATTTGATAGTCACGACTTGAATGTGAATACATGTAGTAGCATCATTCATCCTCATGAGTCCGGGGCTGATGTTCACGTCTTTTTCCCGACTGAGCGTGATCCATCTTTTCTTCCAGAATTTGTTGAAATTAAATTCGGATGTAGTGACTGTGATTGCAATAATACTGAAAATTTACTCAGTAAATGTTGTATTGAAGTTGCACCAAACGTTCACATTCCTATTTTTCGCGAATGTAGGTTGAATATTTGTACATGCAATTACTTCATTAATGATGAGGAAATTCAATTGAAGCCTTGTAGATTTGCTTCTGCAGTTCTGGAGATGTCAACTTTTTCTGACGAAGACATGTTTGTTTTGACAGGTGTGTGCAGGGGCTTTCGCCTTGTTGATTCCGATGATATTGATCCTTATGTATGTTGTAACTACAATTCTATTACAGGATCGGAATATTATGCTGTAATGTCAGAAAATATTAAAGCAGAATTAGCTTGTGGGAAGGTCTCCAAGGTTGATTACAATCCGAAATGTATACATGCTCTGGGTGCTATACCCAAGAAAGGAGGGGGGTTCAGACCCATCACTGACTGCAAACGTCCATTGTATTGTAGTATTAACTCCTTTATGGATACAACAGCTAAATCTTTCACTTTTCCCAAAGTTGATAATGTAGTTGAACTTGTTGATCCGAGTGGTTTCGGAGCAGTCGTTGATATAACAGCTGCTTATAGAGCAGTACATGTATACCCTGCACATAGAACTTGTCAAGGATTTGTATGGGATTTTCATGACGGCCAAGGTGAACAAGTATTTGTCGACAATCGGTTATGTTTTGGCCTGAAATGCGCCCCTTATATCGTTGCCTTAGAATTAAAAGGTGCTAACTCCACTTTCCCCAGTGAGACCACAATTTGAGAGAGAGCCCTTAGAATGAAAACTACATGTTTCTGTTGGTCCCTCTAAAACTATTCAAGACTATGTCTTTATATTTGGTATATGTTCATATATTAGTAGTAGAAACATGATAGATGTAGTTTCAAATAAAAAAATCGAATGCATTTAAAGAAAATTGACTTAGCACCTATTGACGGTCTAAATCTTAAGTGTAATAAAGCACTAATGTGCCTTAGTGCCTTATAAGGATTGAACATTCTGGGACCATTGAGCAGAATGCACCGTGTAAGAAGGTACTAAACCTGCTTAGCACCTTATAACGCAAAAAACTAAAGAAATAAATATTGTTATACTTTGTATTGTAAGGCACTAACTGCAGTTAGCACCTTTTAAAACTAAATAATTGAGGCGTCTATGAAGAAGCATACTGTGTAAAAAGGTGCAAACTCCTACTTGGGAGCTTATAGCATGTAAGACTAAAGGTACAAATGTGATAATATTTGGTATTATAATGCTCTAACTTCTGTTAGCACCTCATGAAGTGAACATTTAAGTACTGTATTGCTATACACGTTCATGGGAAAAGGTTCCAACTGTGCGTAATACCCTAAATTGCCTATTAATATACACCTTTATCCCTTTCCTGACACAAGGCATACTTATGAATTGTGCTTTTTGGTGCCATTTCTGCCTGAAAGATTTCCCTACAGGCCTTGAGGGGCAATTATCTTATCCATATTTGCGCAATGTGTTCCTGACAAAAGAATAAATCCTGATCAAAATAAACTAAAACATAAAGCAAATCCCAATGTGAATGGTTTTATACACACAAAACAACAAATCTGTGTAACTTACAAATTATTTGGATTTTATGGGAATTTTAGGGTTTTATGTGAATTTTAAAGAATGTTGCAGTTGATGCATTAACCCTTTAGACCCCAATCCTGCCATGGCCACCCGAGGGTGTATTCTCCAATTCGGCCGTAGCCGCCCAGAAAAAACAGCTCTTTTTCCGTAATTTTTCCTTGTTTTTGCATGTAGAACACTGTGACATGACATTGTATTTAACATACATAGGCGTCTAATATATTGTTTAAAAGGTGATGAAATTTCCTAATCAATGCTATAGACAAGATTTTTATAACATTAGTTAGTAGGGGTCGGCCATACTTTGAACTTCATAAATGGTAAGGAAAATAGGGAATTCCAAGAGGAAATCCATAGGAATCCTGGAGAAATCTGGCATTTAATGAATATAGTCTCTGGGGTCTAAAGGCTTAATCCACCTGGCATCTTTACTGTGGTGATGCATGAATGCATCTAGCATCCATGCATCCATCTGTTTCATGATAGTTCGAACCAAAGACATGCTATTATACTCTCACAATTACACATGATTGGTCACTTACAAAGAAAACTTTATTGTTCAGGAGAAATTCAGTTTAGAATATATCCAGGGTGCTCCATACAAGTGGGCAAAACAAATAATCTAATCAAACATGTTCCTGTTTAACCCCTTAAACCCTATTGTGAAAATTTTCTGAATTATCAGGCGAAATATGTGAAATAACTTGAAATATCTAAACACTTGAGAAGTGACCTGAAAATGGTTGACATTGAGTATCTCAAAGTGTTAGGTTGCCTCATACAACAACAGAACACTGTGCCTTTGTGGATGGCCACTGACAAAGATGCCACATTTTTGTCTAAATACAGATTTCTATATATTTTGCTTGAATACCATTTTTTTTAAATCCCCTTAATTTGAGAAGAAAATTGTATTTGTATCAGGTATTACCAAGTATTTATGTACAATATTTCATATACATATGATTTGTTTTGGTATCAGAGCTTTAATACTGAAGTATAGGCTATCTTAGTTGTTACTGCAATAACATATGGAAATGTTGTTTCAATAAACTTCATATTTTTCATGCTTGAAGAGTGGCCTCTCTGATCAAGCAGCAAGAATACATGCATATGGTGGAAGAAGTTAGACTGTTGGCTGATAATAAAATCAGTGGAGGTAGACTAACTTAAATATACAAACATGTGCAAATTGGGGCTGGATGTGGGAGGTGCCAGAATTAATCACTGACTAGTGGTGGAGCTAAGGAAAGATGGCTGCTAGACAAGCTGATGAAGTTATGACACCAGGTGACCAGTAGTTGTCTGGCTTCTCTTGGGGTTCAGGTGGAGGCAGCTTGACAGCATAGGAGCGACCATGGGTGGAGTGTTGAGTCTTTACCTTGAAACTTAGAGCATGTGCAGCAGACCTTTAGAATGTCTTGGTTCACAGGCCTTCCATCCAAAACATGTGCTGATATGAGGAGGACCAGGTGGTACCTTACACTGTCGGAATAGGGGCTGGAAAAGGCAATAGTAGGGCAGCACCCTTGGTGGTGGGGTATAGCATTATACTATCACCACATTGTGAAATCTGACTGACTTTCAGCTGGCCCCAATCAAGCTGTAGGGGTGAGGGAGATAAAGGTCTATAAAAAAAAATCCCTCCTGGAGATGAACTAAACATGATCCCTATCATCAAAGCTGTGTACATCGAAAGCACTCTACTCTTAGATAATGATGAAGAATCAAAACAAATGTGACCAAAATATTAAAAATGTAACAAGGCACATTAACAAGGTAAATAGAGGATCTAAGAAGATGTGTTTGTGTGTATGGAGTAAAGAGGCCTGGTCCAGCAGTACAGCTGGCTATTGGAAGAAGCATACGGAAAAGACGCACACTGTCATAGTTGTGAGTCCCTTTCTACCAGTGTGTACTGAGGGTTCCCTCTCAGTTGGCAGGGAATGCCTGTGGGCTAGGCCTTTATGTTGGGATGCAAATCCAGATTAGTCATCCAAGGGACTGGTAGAGAAGGCAACCCTAAAGGATGAACTGAGATAGGCTGTATTTGTTCTCAGACAGAATGAGCAAGAGGGACCACTCATGAGGTGGCCGTGTTTTCCAAGTGAAGCAATCCAGTAATAGTAATTAGTTACCAAAAAGTATGGCAGGTCATTTGTTTTGGAAAAATGGAAGGACCAGCCAACCTGGAGGATGGGTAGTGTAGAGCTGGGGGCCAAGCAATGGGGGCAAGGTTAGAGACTCTTGTCCCAACCTTATTGCAGTCGGGTTACCCTGAGGACAGACGCCTGTGATCACCCTTATCCATTTGAATGCAGGGCCAAAAACTCTGAGGTTCAAGCCTATCATGTGTCCATGTTAGTGGTGGCAGGTCTGGCCCTGAATCTGGAGGTAGTGGGCAAGGTTTGATCAATTTTCAGGTTGTCCTGACACCATTCCTCTGTCTTCATGAGTCACCCTGCTGACAGCGGCTTGCCTAGAGGAACAGAAACCATGGAAGATATGGTACCATATTCTGCCACCTTGAGGGGATACCAAGGGAACAGATATCAGCAGAATGTCCATGGTTGAGGGTGCTACTATCTCAGACGAAGGATAGATGGACTGTGACCAATACTGATCAACCCAACAACTGTCAGGTCAAGATGCAGGTTGAGAGCAAGGCAGAGCTAATCTTGAGTGAATCATGCTCTTTGTAGGGCATACCAGGAATTACCTAAACAGCATCTCTGGAGCCAGGAATCCCTTTTAAAGCTTTAGCTACTTGTGTGACTCCAGTGACCTGTCCATTAATTGCTTCTGTAGTAAAGACAACCCCAATGGAGTCTGTACCGCTGATTGTTACTGGGCCATAACAAGCCACTCATGGACACAGCAATACTTCTCTAGGAAGATGGTTTAGTCTTGTGTCCAGGGTTTTTCTATTTCTCCTTTCATGACTTCCTATGTGGTTACATGATGGGATGAGGTCCCTCCTTGTACCCTGGACAATTGACTGGCCAAGCACCCTGGTTATTTCATCACAGGCATAGTGCCCCCTGTGGAGAGGGATTCAGGCAGGAAATTGTAGAACTATCAAGACAGTGATTAGGCCAAGTCTAGGAGCATTGAGTGGGTGCACACCAGCGTAACAGTGTTATTGACCTTGCAAGATATGGGGTGGAGGCACCCTGAGATGTACACCATACCTTCTCTAGGATTATACACCCTCTGGGAAGATGGAACCACTGCTACACTGAGTGATAAGTGAGACCAACTCACAGGGTAAGGATTTCCCCCACCCTCTATTGTTGTTCATTGAGGCTGACAATCCCACCATGACTGACAACTAACTTCCAGTGGGCTAGTGGAGATCTGTGTTTCCAGAGTATGTATTCTCCATCTTCTTTAGCAGCCATTCCAAATCTGATGTTGACATCACCACCTTAGCAGACTAGATGTCAGATTGTCATTTTCAGGAAAAAGCTGTGTCCAATTCTAGATCAGGTTGAAATTTCCAGAAGGGGCAGGACCACAGCCCATGGCAGCCTTGAGGGTAGTTATTATCAGGAATTGGCACTCTTAGAGTTCCCAAAGATCACCCTGTGGGGGACCGGGGTGGGGCCCCTTTTGGAGCTCCCTGTGAAGAATGTTTCTCCAGTATCCCCTGCTTGTTGTAAGAGATGGCTAAAAGAGGCACCCTGTGTCCCCAATAGGGTTATCAAAGGCTGGATGTGTGGTGTCCTTTCTATGGGACATTAAAGACTCCTTGCCACTCTCCAAAAAGAGTAGGGTATTGAACCCAGTGGTGGGTTTCTCCTAAATCATATAGATTGAGTCACCATCTATGTGGTATAAAACTAGCTGCAAAGCTTTACCTTGTGCATTCTGGTAAGAGAACCCAGAAGGGTTGGCCAGATGTTAAACTAGCCCAACCATCAAATCCCTGAAGATGACCATGGACTACAATGCATTTATCAAATCTGGGACATGTCCACAGCCTGCAGTGATTCATTGCGCTATTAGAATCATTCTTGATTAATCAAACAAATTTTACTGGTCAATACCACAACCTATAGCACCCTTCTTGGAACGTACCCAGCAATAGAAGAAAACAAGTTAATCTACATTATGGAAGAGTCAAAATGGTACAAGTCAGCTTAATAATACCTATCAGCCTGCAGGGATTGCTGTCAGATGGAAGCAGGGTTCTCTTGGGTTCTCTGGGGAACACAGCCATCCAACTAGATATTTACAGATTAAAATCTATTTCAAGAGTGGTAGTTTACTCTAGCTGAGGGACTGCTGCTCTCAAGGTGTTGGCTTTGTTGTCCTTCATCTAGGATACAGCATGCTACTTTATACTTAGTAATATGATGTAGTATGGTGAAGTTATAGATACCAGGGACTCTTCTCTATCTTCCTGTGGAGAGCTATTCATTAGATTGTCAAACACTGTTAAATTTAAAGGTTATATATTTCAAAATCAGTAAGTTCTATGTCTACCTAAAACACACTATTACATTATGTTAAACCCTTTCTCTTAAAGAAGTGAAGGGTGTAATAATTCATACCTGAGGACAGATCTTGGACAAGACCTAAAGGTCTTAGGGGATTCAAGCACCCTTTGACCCAAATGTTTGACCCAAGTGGGCATTGAGGACTGCCCTGAAGTAGATGTAGTTCTCGGCCCCAAAACACAGTTACCTAATATTGAGTAACTTATGAAGCCACAGGGCATTTTTCAACACACACCTTATATCTTTTTGAACAGTTGACTTGAGCCCAAAATGTGAACACCCCAAAACCCCACAAAACCTAGGGTTGATCATGTCACGTGTGCTTAGAAAAGGTATAAAGTACACAAATATTTCAGCAGCAAGTGAAAAATGATAAAAAGAAAAAACTTAAAGAAAATATAACAAGAGTGCCACCTTCTATCCATATATTTACTGTATTAAGTGTAGTAATCAGTTATTTATCTATGGATGTGAAATATGCAAAAATTGTTTTTCCCATTAAACCCATGCAATGTTAGATAGTGAATTTTCCATTTATGATGATTTTAAAGATTTTCATTAATCCCCATGCAGTGATGGATTTAGAAGGGAATCAGGGAGATATGCATGCCCCCCTCCCTGATTTTTGCCAAAATGTTGCATTTTTGTATGTAAAATTCTTGAACCCGGAGGGTTTAGCTAAAATCTTTACTATATGGTGCCCCCCATTCAAAAATCTCTGGATCTGCCCCTGCCCTGCACCTGTCAAATGAACCTATGGGTTTCACAAATTTGCCATTTGAAGTGAATAAGAAATTAGACCAGACAACTGTGTTTAGCTTCAAGATGTAATTCTTATTTCTAAATTTAACTATTCAAGAGCCCCATCATTATGTTTATACCCTTTATGTTAACAAATGGAATTGTTAATTTCCATTATTTTTCCTTTTGTAAGGCTTTTTGGTGGATTAAAATGATTTGACACTAGATATGTCTCAGTCACTGGCTTCCTTTTGTATTGTTTAGAAGGACCTAATCCAGCTTTTATTATTGTTAAGTAATGACACTAATATATTTAAAGAATATGCTTCTAATAATAAGGGCCTAATTATACTTAGTACCTTATAACACTGAGCAATACTCCTAAACAGCTGGTCCTCACATTCTTTTAAAAGGGTCATATCTGGATAGGTTTCTTCTAATACTGAGTGGTTGTGGTTCTTTATATGGAAAGGAGTCTGTTTATATTACCAAACAGACTTAGCTCCTTATAACGCTAAACAATTATGGTTCTTTATAGGGAAAGGAGTCTGTTTATATGGTACCAAATGGACTTAGCTCCTTATAACACTAAACAATTATGGTTCTTTATAGGAAAAGGAGTCTGTTTATATGGTACCAAACGGACTTAGCTCCTTATAACACTAAACAATCATGGTTCTTTATAGGGAAAGGAGTCTGTTTATATGGTACCAAACGGACTTAGCTCCTTATAACACTAAACAATCATGGTTCTTTATAGGGAAAGGAGTCTGTTTATATGGTACCAAACGGACTTAGCTCCTTATAACACTAAACAATCATGGTTCTTTATAGGGAAAGGAGTCTGTTTATATGGTACCAAACAGACTTAGCTCCTTATAACACTAAACAATTATGGTTCTTTATAGGGAAAGGAGTCTGCTTATACGGAACCAAATAAAGTTAGATCCTTATTAGACTGAAGAAAAAGGTCTAAAAGGGGCAAATATTTTAGTGCTATATGGATTCATTCAAAATCTATCAAATATACATTTTGATGCTTCAATTAGGGGTACTTAAAAACATTTGTTTGGAATTATTTTTTAACAGAACATTAACCATCACCCTTAGATTTGATTTTGATCAAAATCTCATTTAGCACCTTATAACACCAAAACTGACTTAGTACCTTATAATTCTAAAGCAACGATATCTTTGATTCGATTTCTAACTTTGTTGTTAGATTGGCAAAATGTAAAGGGATTGATAAATGTGTAAGTTACCTGGATGATTTTCTCATTTGTTCAGATGCTTATGAAGTGTGTCGTGATAATCAACTACGATTAATCTCCCTTATGGGGAAACTAGGATTCCAAGTTAATTGGAAAAAAGTTATTTCTCCTACCAAACAATTCAAATATCTAGGTGTTGTATTTGATACTATGTTGATGGAGGTAAGATTGCCTGAGGAGAAGCTGCAGCGTGCATTGGATGAAGCTCTGGATGTAAAAGGTAGATCTTGGGTTTCTTATAAAAGATTCCAACAGCTTACAGGTTACTTAGCGCACTGCGCTTCAGTGGTAAAGGGAGGACGTACCTTTATGCGCCGCATGTTTGATACACTTAAATATGCAGCTGGCAAAAGAAGGGTGAAGATCACGAGTTTTTGCAGAGATGATCTAAATAGGTGGATCTCTTTCATTAGAGTATTCAATGGCAAAGTGCCTATAATTTACGATTCATCACCTGTTGTTGTGTATACTGATTCTTCTCTTTCAGGTTTTGGAGCTCACACGGAATCTGACTATTTGTATGGTTTTTGGGATGTTCAACAAGAACAAAATAGATGTTCCCATTATGCTTTTCCACCCCTGATTGATGATTTCCAAACACATATTAATGTCCTGGAATTGTGGCCTGTAATTCAGGCTGTTACTCGTTGGTTATCAATTTTCAAGGATAAATTGATATTCCTGTACACAGATAATACCCAGGTAAAATATATGTTAGCTTCAGGTGTAAGCCAAAATCAAACATGTATGAAATGGCTTAGAGAATTGTTCTGGATTTGTGCATTGCATAATATTCATATCAAGCCACTGTACATTGCTTCTTCTGACAATATTTTTGCTGATGGGTTGTCACGGTTGTCCAATGATAAATATTTTGAACTCTGCAGGAAAATAACATTATCTCAAACGAACTGTTGTATCTTTAGTAGAGCTCAAGGACCTTCGTTCAACATGCCTGGATCTCCAACACCAAGGTTGGTCAACTAGCACTTGGAAGGCAGCTAAATCCCGTTGGAAGAGATATCTGGATTTTTGTGACAACTATTCTTTAAAACCTCTACCTGCCACTATAGATACGGTGTGCCTCTATATAACATACCTTTCTAAAACGTTGAAGTATTCTACTATTTCTAACTATGTGTCAGCGGTGATGAACTTACATGACTTTTACGGTTTTGACCGCCCAGACATTGAATGTTTTGCATATAAAATGACAATGCGTGGTACTAGACGACTTCTGGGTGATGAGAAACTTCAGGCAGAGCCATTGCTTCCAGAACACCTCGTACAAATTTTTCAGGTGATGAACATTCGAGACCTGGGTGATCTGTCTATGTGGACAGCGATAACTCTGTCTTTCAGATGTCTATTACGTCAAGGACATATTACTGACTCTCCTCATTCGATATTGGTCAGATATATAAATTTCACTTCAGTGGGATTTGAACTGCGTATTCGGTCTTCCAAGACGTTGCAGTTCTCTGACAGGGAACTGATAATTCCAGTTGTCTCATGTCGATCATCTCCCTTGTGCCCCCTCAGATGGATAAAGAAACTGACTAAAAAACTGCATTTGCTTCCAGATGATCATATTGGATCTCGAGTGATTGGAGACAAAATAATCCCAATGACTTATTCATTCTACAATTTGAGACTAAAAGAGCTTTGTCGTGAGGCTGGCTTCTCAGGGAATTTCTCGACACATAGCTTGCGTAGAGGCTCTGCAACTTTCCTTTCACGGATAGGAATGCCCCTGCATGATATACGGACATATGGTGACTGGAAATCTTTGTCAGTTTTGTTGTATTTAGCTGATGACACCCATACCCGTACTACAAAGGACTACTCAGTGTCAGCAGCCCTAAAAAAATACTCCTTCAATCGACGTCAAGTCTCATTCAGGAAATGAACTGTGAACTTTTTTGGGTTGGGCCGGAGTATTGTTCTCCAGGTTATGTGCCCAACACATTTATGTATTGTTACATTGTTATTATTGTTTGTTAATATCCCACCGGTCCTAGAATATGGGACACCTAACCCAACCAATTGGGGTAGGTGGGTATATTCACTCAAGGGGGAGCACTGGTCTGTCTGGCTATCAAACCCCAGAGGGAGCCAGCTACTATTACTTGGCAAGCTGCCACAGTGAATTCTCCCTATTTGCACGTGCTCCCCAGCCCGAGTTATATAAAATTTCTTTTTTGTTATGTAATAAATAGGCCGGAGTATTGTTCTCCAGGTTATGTGCCCAACACATTTATGTATTGTTACATTGTTATTATTGTTTGTTAATATCCCACCGGTCCTAGAATATGTCATCTAAGACTACTAAAGGGGTGAGAGCCGGGAGGGGAAGGCCAAGGTGAGAAAATGCAACACCTCCTGAGCGAATATCTTTTAAAAATAGGTGTTTAAAGGAAAGCTTGTACATACATTTACAAAATGCCAATTCTTGTGGGTTTCACTTCACTTATGCATTCTAAAACTGTTTCAAATGATTAAATGGAAAAATACACAGACATTAAACAATTAATTTATACCGGGAGGAAAAATAAATTTCTAAGCTTATCACTCTCCCTTTTCTACGTCATTATGATAAGAATTCCCTTTCAGAACGGAATCCTAGGTTATAGAATGAATTTAGGTGACTATAATGTGTTCAAATCCATAGTCAAGAAAACAGTCTCATTTTATGTTTAGTTTTTAGGCCTTATGGTCGCAACTTGTGTTTTCCTTAACATTCTGGACCATAAAAAATTCCGAGATAATTGAGCCTTATTCTAAATTTCTAAATTCTAAAAGATAAAAAAGATATTCTAAAAAAACAATATGGGCCCTGGTAGAACGCAAAATATCTTGTGTATCAATGTAACATAACTGTATAACAATTAATTTGGTTCCAGCTGGAGCCAGACCAGCCCCCTCGATTGGCCCTATTCGCTGCCCGAGCCATCCACGCTGGGGAAGAACTCTTCTGGGACTATGGCATCCGGGCTGGTGATACCAACTGGGCTTCCTTCCGCTGCCCAGCCAACCCGACTTTCAAACAAGGCGACTCGGATACAGAGCATGAGACCGGGATTGAGGGGGACTTGGTCAGCGAGTTGAAAGATTTGACTACATGGAGTTACTTTTTCACCGAGGGGACACCTGACCTTCCAGAGAGTGATCAGACCATTGGTTCTGCTTGCGACCTGAAATCTGGCTGCGACAGGTAAGGTTTAGAACATATGGCCATTATTTGGTGTCCTCATAGAGATAGATAATCTCATAAATATCTATGGTGTACTTGAGTCTCGCAGTCGTCATTGATTAACAAATTAAACTAGTACACGACTCTCTTGAAAGTAACATTATGTTTTATTCTATTTAAAAATTGCTTTGTTAACTGATGTTGCCCATTTGATGTTCTCCGACTGAATTTTTATTGTACAAACAATTGTGTGTAGATAATTTCAATTTTGTTTCAAATTTTGTCAGGGAATTTTGAGATATACGGGCATGCACTGTATGTAATCCTTTCACAAAAAAAACAGCAATAATTTTTAACTCATCCGCCTGTATGTAGGGATGTCCAACACTTTCAGATTAATACTGAAATTGTGTTTATAGGGAACGAATATGCGTACTCACACCCAACCAGAAGTCGTCGTTTGAGTCGGACATCAATTTCTGTCCCGACTGTGGGTCCATCTTACCCCTACCAGGCGCAGAGGACTTCGTCAGGTGTTACACATGTCCCTACAGAATTGAAATAACCGGTAAGAAAATGTGATTTGCAGAACATGTTCCAATTACCAGTTTGTTGTGTTGTTTTGCCCCCTTTATTCTCCCAACCACGGATAGCCAATTTCTTTAGTTATACCTGCAGGTTAGCCTGAATCAGGATGCACGCTGGGTAATATGTCAACAAATCACAAGGCTTTAGCATAGAAATTTCCATTTATCTTATCAGTTCTTATTCCTAAACATGGTGAAAAACTAGTGACAATGATTATTTAAATTGATATACATAACCACTAAATATTTTCTAAGTTGTTTGTGATTTCATTCATTATACATGGATTTATAACAATTATTTGCTTATTTTCTATAGATTTTGCAGTGGTTTTGTCGACAAAATTAGTCCAAAATAGCCTGCAGGTGCTCTAAATACTGTAATTACTGTACTGCTATCCGTGGAAGGGTTTGCGAGATGTCAACTATGTTGAGCGATCCCTTGAGCCCACCTGACCCCCTAAGTTGATAAGGGGTCCTTCATGTCGCATGTAAAATATTATGAGAAATGCCTATGTCAACAGTCGTGTCTTTCCATGTCGGCTTTAGAAGTCTATTCCACGCCCCCTCCCACAAATAGTTATGTTAAGGCCTGTTTCCACCAAACGACATTCTGCTAACGACAGTGAACGACAGTGAACGATTTGCAAATCTTTTGTGATATTTAGTAAAATCGTTCAGTGGAAACACAAAATCGGTGGTAAAGACATTTGTAAATGACTACAAACGACAAAAGTGAAAGACTAAAGTGAACGATTCACCAACGACCAAATATCTAACCTGTTTAATATTTCTGGACGTCAAACGCCAACAATTTTTTCCAAGAGTAATTAAAAGCAATTAAATCTATTGTTCCCTGACTTTTCTAAGCTCTGTCCTTTGAAAAAGTCGTGCAGATTGTCTTAGAATCGTTCAGATCAGTATTTTAGTCGTTCAGTGGAAACAAGAAGTTGTGCTTTTCTGAACGACCAAAATGAGCAAAGAATTTTATTTTTTTACAGTAGTTCATGGTCTTTAGGAATTGTCCATGAAAGTCGTTCAGTGGAAACCCGGCTTTAAGTATGCCGTACTACCCTGAATTCTTGCCCCGACCCTAGATATTTTGAAAAGATGCCCAATCAAAATCATTGAACGGCAGCAGGAATGACAAAAAGAGGGGAAATTGTTAAATTTTGTATAAATTAAAAGCTTTAATTGAAACATAAATAGCTGGAAACAAAACTTATTTTGACGATATCCAGGATGCCCACGCAAGTCTTGAAAAGTCTTGAAAGGTTTTAAATTTGTCAAACTTAAGGTCTTAAAAGGGTCTTAAAGCAAACCACAACGCAAATCAGCTATATATTGTCAAATAAAATTTTCAGTGAACTTTGTTTGTTGACAAACCATGTATGATCATGCTTCATCTGATAACAGAATGGTATGCAAAATTCTATTCAAAAACAGATTTAGACTGTCATGAATACTCATTTTCTGACTTGTTTTGGTCTGTTGTGTGGCCCACACAAATACCTAGATTGTTTACCCAAAAACTGATGATGTCATCAAAATGTCATTTCCGGAATCCCCCCTGCATTTTCACTCTGCTAGCAGAGTCTCTAATGAGTATTATTTTTGGTGGAGAATGATGAGGGAAGTGAGAGGAGGCAAACATGGTTGAGCCTGGCTTAGTACAGAAAGGAAAGGGGAGGAATTGACCTATTGACTCTGATGATGACATCACTGATTATGGGGCAGTTGGGTCACGTGGGGGGATTCCCCAACAAGTTGATTGCAGACCAGAAAACAAAAACAAACAGATCCTCTTTCCAAGGATCATAATTATCAGACTTCTAGCCACCAATATTTGATTCTAACTGGCAATATGATTTATATGAGTGTAGTTGAAGATGTCAGGATCGATTTTGAAAATTTAAAAAATTTACTAAATTTCGATAATTTTGCATTGTGGTTTGCTTTAAATTTTCATTTTTTTCTTGCTGGAGGTCTTGAAAAGGTCTTAAATTGGATTTTCATTAGGAAATGAAAATGAAATGATAGGTAGACCAAAATTACCACATTTTGCTTAGTGTCAGTATATATATACATCAAAATTCATGCAGCCAAATTTGTCCTAACCTGTGGCAAATTGGTCTTAACTTTTCCAAACTTAGGTCACAAATAGGTCGTAAAAAGGTTTTAAATTGATTTTTGAAAAAGCGTGGGAATCCTGATATCATATTGCATGTCGAATTCAGTAAAAGTAAAATCCCAAGAAATGACAGATTATCACAATTTTCATAACTCCGGTATCACTTGTCGATCTTACGAATTGCATGGCAATGGCGGCCGGTATAATTTATAGGTCTAGAGCTAAGCCGTCGTGGCCGGTTCTAATACAAAGTAATTTCCTTTTGCAGCATACGATGGTATAGAAATGAAGACAAGAGTAGTGTTCAACAGAAGAACAAAGGCTAGAACGACTACCCCAGAGGACATTTTCAGACCGTTGGTAAGTTTAATTTTTCGACCGCACTTAAAAATGCTCAGGTAATCCGATTTACCCTGTTCTTAATCTTTGTATGTATGCAGATGATGCTAAATGGCTAAAGATAGCATAGAATTAGAAAACCTAATTTAAATAGCCAATGATTGGTTCCACAAGAACATTTTAACCCTAAATGAATTAAAAACAAAATGGATGTTAATTTACCCTACCAAGACCAGGGCGGGGTAGGACAGAAACCTAGATCTTACGTACCCTACTTGGGACTATTGTCATTGATGATTCGCCCGTTGAACGAGTATATAGTTTCAATTATCTGGGTATGGGTTTTGACCCATATTTAGAATATCATTTACACCGAAATAATCTAATAAATCAAGTCTCAGAGAAGGTGAAATACTTACGCAAGGTAAGAAGATTTATTGACCAGAATGCAACCTTAACTATTTACAAATCAATGATATTGCCATATTTTGATTATACAGATTTTATCTATGACCAGGATATTCGATATATTAACAGACAGTTGCAAACTATTCAAAATGACTGTTTAAGAATAATATAATAATATAATTTACTATATATGAGCAACGTCTTCGTACAAAGCTAAGATCTTCTCTCTGGAGAAACGAACACAAATACATGTATCTACATATGCTCACTCTCTATGTACTAATGAAAATATGTTGGATTTGCGGCCTATCTTTAAGCGTGCTCATGATGGAATCCTTCTTAGAATGCCTGATATAAAAATCCAAAATATCAAAGTAGTCTGCTATATCGTGCTGCCAATACATGGAACACGTTGCCCGTAGATATCCGTGATATTAGAGACAAAAAATGGTTTCTGCCAAGGTTACGCCATATGTACCAAAATGTATATGAGAATTTATGATTGTGTTCTCAAAATATGGAGTAAGGGATTCTATACTTTTCACTTACTTATTTAATTATCTTATTCACCCATGTTCATGTTATCACCTTAATGGTTTTCATCCAATGTGTTATCCAATTGTAGAAAGGACCAAAATGAAACCTGTACATGATCGATGATAATTCCGACAAAAGAAGTTGATTGTACATGCTTAGGGAAGGGGAAGGAAGATCACCTATGGTGAGCCCCTGTACCCGAATACAAATTACCTAAAGGAAAAAAAAAATGCCACTACCAAAGAAGCAGTACAATATGCACTTTTGCTCAGATTTTCGATAATTTTTGCCCCCACCCCCATTTTCTGATTAATACAAGAGGCAGGATTGATATCACATGTACTAAGTAGTCTGAAAGAACTACTTGACGGCAAGCTGGTGCAAAAAAGACATAAGATCAGTGGCCTTTAAGTTAACCTTGTAGCATCAAGAGGGGGAAGGAGGATGTATGACATTTTTGAAAATATGCGTACCTATACTTATTACCTTTTGAACCCCATATTCTACGTTGTTGTAAGAAGCCCCAATCTGCAAATGTGATGTGATAAAAACATGATTTTTTCATTTATTTCCTCAGGTGGACAGACCATGTTCGCAGTGCGGTAGGGACAGCGTGGAGTTCAGCACGTGTCACGTGCGGTCAGCTCAGGAGGGGCAGACTCTCTTCTACCACTGTCTTCACTGCGGGTGAGCAATGCTCCATTTAAAGCCGGGAACCCACTGAGCAATGCAACTGGAATTCTAGTCGAATTTGAGATCAGCAGCTACCAATATCTAATATTTTCCAAGTGATTTAACATTTTTGGCAAATATCTGGTCGAATTGGCCAATGGGAACAGTTTCTGGTAATTTTGATCCAGTTTTGGTCATTATGACTAAAATCAAACTTCTAGAACTAGTCAAAATGACCAGAATTTAGGCTCAATGGGTTCCGCTCTTTCACGAGTAAAAATCAAAACTACAAGGCCATTTAATTTTATGCATGATGGACCCATGATAATGCATACCATAAACATTATAATAGTACTGATTCTCTCTCCACCAAAGGTATCCCAAATATTCAATTGAAAAAAGGGTTATGGAGTGAGTATCCCAAATGGTCAATTGAAAAAATTGGTTATGGGGTGAGTCGTTAACCAGGCATGCATAGTAACGCGATATTATATTATTGTATATTACTCAACTCTACCCAACTCCTGGATTTGACCCATGGGAGATAAGAGTTCATATCAGTGTCCCTGTTATTCTCCGTTTTCGTCCAGTGGATCACGTCGATAGTCCGATAAATCGGAGTAATAGGTTGTCCCAAAAGGCTGATACCAGCGTAAATGTGTATGGAGAATGACCAGCAGTCGCTGGGTACCAGCGGAGGGGGGGACACTGTGCTATTTCTGATATAGAGAATCTGGTCGGAGAGTGTTGGTCTCCTCATAGGAAATGCCTTGAGAGTGGAGAAATTTGCATAAAAAAGGCGTTACCTGGAGATTGACGAGATGATGTCATAATATTATTCTAAAAATAGACTGAAACTAGGTCGGGAATGCCCCCATCACCCACTGGAGGCGGCCATATTGAAAATCTGCTGTTGTTGTTGTTCTCTGCAGGGGTCGAAATAAGGTCTAAATATTCAGGGGCCAGTCGGGCTCTCTACTATGAAAGTCTAGGGGACACAAACAACTTTAGTATAGCCCTTATTATCAATTGTATTCAAAGTACTGGATTTTCTATGGGCCAGTCGGGCCCCTCTAAAACCCAATCTGGGGGCCCAACCATTTGTCTAGGGGCCTCGGGCCCCTGGGCCCGTGCTATTTCGACCCCTGCGCTGTAACTGTCCAGTCAATAACCTTGATACTCCGATAAATCTCTGTCTCTGTCTCTCTGTCTGTCTCTCTCTGTCTTTCTCTGTCTCTCTGTCTCCCTCCCTCTCTCCCTCCCCTCCCTCCCCTCCCTCCCCTCTCTCTCTCACTTTCAGCTTTTTAACAAGGTGGATAAGACGGAGCTTTTGGGTTCTTTAGAACCCAGCATGCTTGACCTTGTAATGTCATGATATTGTTCTGAAGACGTGAGGCCAGCCTAAACAAAAGTTGTTTCCGTTTTTATTTATTTATTTATTTATTTATTTTTATTTTATTTTATTTTTTTTTTTTTTTTGGGGGGGGGGGACATCAACAAGCCTCAGCGTAGGTACTACCAATCCAAAAATAAATTGAATCCTTAGACATTAAATTATACATGATTAGGACGAGTGTGGAAATTAAAACTTTAAACCAGATGATTCTATCTTCATCAGAACAAAAGGTATATGAGAAATTATCCTCAAAAACAGGGGGTTAATTCTGTCATATTTACTATAGAAAGGATAGAACCAAACTTAAAAATGACATGTTGAAAGAAATTTTCTTTTTTTGAGCCACGAAACTCGACCTATCAATACCATTCAATTAAAGCTATGGGTGTTAGCTTTCCATTGATACAAAGTATCAGGCATTCGCTTTATTAGACACTGATATTCAAATTTGAAACTGGGTCTAAAATCAGGGCCTGAAACGGCTATGGTCACAAAATAAAATGCAAAAAATTGTCCAGATTTGATATACCTGGCGGTGTGGTAGTACCTTGAAGTTATTAATAACAAGTGCCGTATCCTAAATCAAATGAAAGGCTTTTTTGTTTTCTACCTAACGCCGTAACGGTATGAGTAGCTATAAGCTCCAGTTAGATAGTAGCATGACGTTCGGCAGCTTTCAAATAATATGAAATAAAATTTCTTGAAAAAAAAAAAAAAAAAAAAAAAAAAAAAAAAGCGCCCGACTGGCCTTAAAAAACGGACCCTGTCGGGCGGTGTACCGGAAACAATATTTTTGTTAGTCTGGCCTGAGTATCGAAATATCCTTAATTTGTGTGTGACATCATTTACAGACAGCCCCTTGCTGAGTGAAATCTCACGTAATTTTTGTTTGTGTTTTAGGCACAAGGAGCAAGAGGAGTCATAGATAACGGTCGTCTACACGTATACCTGGTCATGGTCTTGGGTAGTCTGGACAGTCCAAGCAAAGAGTTTTATTGTTATGTTCATTTTTTTCTCACTTGGCTATAAGTTTACACTCCCCTGTGCTTTGTCACTACTACTGACTTATATAGCAGAATTACTGATTTTCCTAATGACTGTAATACTCAGATTTTGATAAAAATTACTCGTGTTTTTTCAAGTGTTACATCATTGAGAGGGATTTGAGATCCTCGTCTAAGACTGAGAAATTAACGAATTTCCGACGGTTAAAATCGTCAAGTAGAGTACCAGCTTTTGCGGAGTGGTATATTTCTGTTGTCATAAGTTAATGAGTTTGTTTGAGGTGAAACCTCGGTATAAAATCACCTAGAGATCTACCTAATTATCGTAAAGGATCATGTAATGTATACATAATTCAAATCGTTGTTGATTATATTTTATTCGTTGAAGGCACATCTTGAGTAGTTGTACATGGTATAACAATATGACGACAAAGCACCAGTATGTATACATATTTGAATATTGCATCATTCAAGTTGATTGGCTTTAGACAATGCATTTGTAACTGTAATATTGTTACTCAAGTTTATACTGCACAGACGAGTTCTACAATGCACAATGTGAAGTTTTGTTCCTATAGATGTTATTTCCTTGAATACTAGTATATTTTCCTAATACACTTTGCATTTTACTTGCCTAAGAGAAGTTTGCTTTTTTATTTTCGTTGATGACTCAACCAAAATTTACAGCTCATGGTATAATACAGGAAAGGCCACTAAATGTTATCTTGTACGTTTATATTTCCCGACCACTAATCTCCCACATAAAGCAATCATAACATTGCACGGACGTCCATTTGCCGCACCATTGCCGCGAGTAGGGGCCTGCCCCTACTCGCCCCTGCCCCTGCCTCAGCCGCGTCATCTTCAGCTTCTGGGTCTGCCGTCATTTTCACTCTAGTGCGCCATTTTTGGTTCATTTTGATTAAATTAAAATTCCTAATGTGCCATGGGCGCATTGATCTCAAAATTAATGTGACATTTATAATCTTAATGCGCCGAAGGCACATGGCACGGCCCTGATATTTTCACTGTATATCCCACGATGCGTTCAATGACATTTGCGTTCATTTAATCATGGAAGATGTTTAAGTACCCAGCGGGTACAACTAAACATATATAAAAATAGCCCATTTTACATCAGTTCAAAAGTATGGGATTGCATCCCATCTAATGTCAAGACATCAGCTGATAAGAAATCTTTCAAACAGTATCTTAAGAAATGGCTTGGATGTATATTGGTGTGCTGACTGATAGCATGTTTTATAGGATTGTGATCCGTATGAATGGAGCTTAACTCAGCCTATTATTATTAGTATCACATAATAATAGTAGTAGTACTAAGACTGGAGTGCAATAGTGCTTAACTAAGCCTATTACGCAGAACTGCATTGAAAGTGTATTCCAAACGTATACCAATTGGAGATACTAATATGAAATTACTAGATTATTGTGCGACTCCTTAAAATGTTAAAATATAGTACCTGTATTTCATTACTTAACTGAGTGGTGATGTTACGTGATTATAATGTAGAATCCTGTTAGAATAGACTACTTGATTATTACTATGAATTATGTACAAATTTATGTATATCCATACCTACGTGGAAGGACATTTTCATCTCGATACATCAACGTTTCTCTTATCTACCTATCCATATTTTAGGCTAAAAATTCAAAATTTGTGAATCCTCATTTAATGGTTGTGTACAGTGGCGGGTCGGGGGGGGGGGGGGGCAAAAGGGGCAATTGCCCCGCCTAGACTAAGTAGACAATTTTTCAAATAATCTAAGCTTGTTGATTTGTACAAATCTGACATAATATTTTTTCACTTTTTTATAGGGGGGTTAGTTTGCCTCCCCTAGATGACTGACTCTGGATCCGCCCCTGGTGTATGTTAGAGGCAGAATAGTATACTCGTGATGAAATGTTTTTGTTGGGCGCATTTTTTTCTGTTTTTTTTTTTTAATTCAGTCACAATCACATACAGGAATGTGCTTTTCATGATGAAACAATAGATAGATATATACATTAATTATCCAAGACAAGTTATACAACATACAATTCCTCGGCCCTTCGATATAATTGATTCAGAAACTGTGTTGCTAATCGTTTTGCAAATTCTTCAAATTTTACAAAGACAAGTTTTCACTGATAAAGATTCCTTATCACATACATGTATATAGGGACATATTCTGCCCTAGATGGCAAACGGAGGTGCCATTTTCTCCTTCCTCTTGTTTGGATTTCCGGATTTTTTACTAATTCAGAAAAAAAATCTCTTCACACAAGGCAATAACTATGCTTATCAAAGTAGTCCTATCGTTTCTAAACTATTCAAAACTTAAGGTTACGTTTTCTGCTGAATATTTCCACCACTTTTGTTTCAATACTAAAAAACTGGAAATGTCTTTCCTCCTTTCCCGGATTCCTCATCTCTCCTGAATAGTATCTCTGGGCAAGGTGTTAGGCCGTAGATCTTTTACACATTAAATTTTATTGCACAGGGTAAAACATTTCACATAAGTTCATAAGAAAATCATGTACATATCCAGATAGGTACCGGTATATATTTATGAAATAATGGCCACCTGGATACATAAGATAACCACTAGATAACATAGTCAGGGGCAGATACAGGATTTTGAAGGGGCGGGGGGCACATAAGCTAAATACCAACATGTTGGGCATTCCTGCACATTGAGCACAACGTTTTAAGTCCTCACCAAAAAAAAGAAAAGGCAGGGGGGCTCGGTATCACCTGGACCACCCCCTTGGATCCGCTCCTGTATATTATCCTCTCTGACCTAGTCTGTCTTTCGCTTTTCAATCTTCAGCCAAATGTCACTCTCCGGCTTTACAGTCGGCTGCTTGCCAAGGACCATCGGAATCTGGAAGGTAGAAATAAACATGAAAATATGCTGTTAGGATCTCGGAGGGCAAAAATTTAATATAGTATACTTCTTTGCAACCATTACACTCAGTTAAATAGAAACTATTAATATTCATAGGAAAGAATAGGAAACATTTTAATGCTATCATTTTTATGTTCACGAATACTGGAGAGCATCTCTATATATAGCAGGTTAGATATTCATATACAGAGGTCTAATTATCATTTGTAGCATGCAAATGTCTCAAATTCCGTGACAATCTGAATCTGATAATTTGTGAAGTTAGGCCTTGCCAGTTAGAAGCTTTGCTCGAAAAACTACGTTATGTTAATGGATTCTAAGGTTCTCAGTCTAAATTCTGATTGTAGTCTGGGCAAGTGCTGCAAGTTAAGTCCCAGCTTACCTTAGTTTTTTCACAAGGTTGGATGGTAACCCTTTGCAGCAGGCAGATAACCGCTATCTTCAAGCTCTGCAGTGCGAGGCGCATTCCTATGCAGTTTCTTGATCCGTATCCAAATGTCAAGAAGTGGTAGGGGTTCCTGTCCTTTCTATTCTGAGGCGAAAACCTGTGTCATGAACATAATATTTAGTATTAGCCTGGTCACCTTAACAGTTGGTAACTAAACCCTGCATTTTGTATGTTGATAATTGAATTTAACGAGCCTCCATACTGTTTTGTATATGAATTCTTTATATTATACCCATACGACTGAACTTACGTTAAACTAGGTTTGACGTATGTACCTTGTTAATTTATTTTTGTTGCGAAGTATGCTAATGAAAGTTCTGTGGTGCGTTGTGCCACATTAGTCAACAGATTGATGATCAACGATTATGTCTAAAAAATGTGTTCAAGTAACATTGGTCAAAAGAATTTTGGTAGGTAGGTCCAGAATTTGGTTCAAAATAGAATAATGCCAATTCTTATCCTTTATAATCATTTTGAGTGAAATATTTCCATCCAGTAAGAAAGGGTAGGGCCAGATATCTAGGCTAGGCCGGGTTACGTGAAAACAAACGTTTTTGTACGCCTATTAACCACTGACCAATAACTGACCACCCCTGACCACTCGTCACTTCACCAACTGTCACTGTCCACCGGTCCTCGTGGAGGACAATGAGGTATGTTTAATTGTTACAAATAATAATATGGCCTTGTAAACACAAAGCAAGTTACACTGAGTGGAACTTCTAAAGACTGAACATCTTAAGCAGCACACCCACTAGGACAATTGCAAGTTGGGGGACCATTCTTGCACTGACTGTGTCGGCTGACTCTGGGATTGACCTCAAATTATTAAACATGCTTAATATGGATCGGCGCTCTAGAGTCAGCCGACTCTGCCGTCGGCTGACTGAGTTTGCATGGCATACCACACGCCCCACAGTTGGCCCATAAATTGGTGCTAAAATTTGTGCTAAACCAGCACATAGCACTGGTTTTAAGTCCGATTTTAGCACCGACTCCCCTAGAGGATATGCCCCTTTATCCCCCATGGGGACCCGGGGTGGGGGTTCCTTCGGGAGCCTCCTGGGAAGAATGTGTCCCCAGCAGCCCCTTGCTGTTCGTAGAAGGTGACAAATATAGGGAGACCAGACTCGGTAGCTCAATTGGTAGAGTGCCCGCTTCGAGTCTGGGAGGTCTTGGGATTTATCTCTGGCCGAGTCAATCCAAAGACTTTAACAGTGGCAGTGGTCACTGCTTGCCTGGCGCTCGGTATAAAGTAAGAACCACAAAACATGACTGGTCGGCCTGGTGTCAGTATAATAGGACTGGATGGGGTATTGTGTGGGCCTATGACATGGTATCTCAGTGTGGCAGCACTTTAAATAGGGCATTGGGTCCAACTGCTACAAATAGGCACCTCATTTCATAGATTCGGTCACTGTCCCTGTGGCATAAAACTAGCTGAAAAGCTTTACCTTGTGCAGTCTGGTAAAAGAACCCTAAAGGGTTGGCTGGATGTTATACTAACCCCACAAACAAACAAATGCCCCTTTATAGTATTGTTTTGGTGTCCCTGCTCTCCATAACATTTCAGTAAAAACATAAGGGACCCACAGCAAATATCTTGAATATATTGGAAATTTGTTGGGTTTGTTGGCAAAGAATGATATAAAAGGAATAATTAATAATATAAGTCAGCATTTCACTAGCTGATATTACTGATGTTTTCTGACATCGCAAGTTTGGATAATGGCTAATTACTGCCATGTTATCTAAGTGATGTAATTTCCTGTATTATATAGTTATGAATACTGAACTTAGGCTACACGAGGCTCGTACAAGATCTCAGAAATGTGCAGTCTGCATAAAACGCTGTGCGTTGGTGGCCATATATGCACATCATTTCTGCACAAAACATCTCTGTCAGATTTAGGTTCCCACCAAAAGGGATACATGGGGATCAAGACCCTTGCTCCCCCTCAAGGATCCGGCCCTGCTAGCATAGGCTGAGTGATCAAAGTGTCACAGATACATGTAACAGATCATAGCCATGTAGATCAGATTTTAAGAATTTTAACATAATATTACTTTGCTCATGAAAACTTAAAAATTACCAAATTCTGGATAGTCAAAAAGAAAAAATTGCAGGGTGGAAAACAGGCCTTATTATAGTCTTGTCACTAGTCCCCCATTATAGAAACGTCATATCACCTTTCTGGATCAAATCTCTCAGGCTCAGGCCATTTTTCTGCATCCCGCTGCATGGAGAAAATTGGTATTTGGACCACCATGCCCTTTCTGATGAAAATACCATTTAATGTGACATCCTTCTTAGCCACCCGATTCAGTCTGGATATTAAAAAGAAATATTAAGTCACAGACTCAAATTAAACAAGCACTATCTGACTAGACTTGCAGATTTCTGCAAAAGTATATACTCCATCTAAAGACAATTACAAAAATGAAAGATTAAGATTAAGAAAGATTTGTGAATGACAGACCTGTAAGCAGAGGGGTACAGTCGATGATTTTCATTGAGACACATATCCAAGTAAGGTAGTTGTTGAAGTAGATTGTAATCAATGTCCTGAAAATTAATGCATTACAGAAATCTTAACATAATTTGTAATTGCAAGCTGTTCCTGTGTTTCAAAAGCTTCATCTTCATTTCTTCGGCGTCATAAAGTAAGTGAGTAGTAAACTTTAGAATATTATGTCTGGTAACTTTCCCAAATGATATCCATCGCTGACAGGGTACCAACCACACAGGGAAAACAGGGAAAATGGCAAAAAACATTCCCTGACAGGGAAAACACAGGGAATTTGGAAATTTTGCCAAAACACAGGGAAAACACAGGGAATTTCATTTGGCCAGGTCCTGAAATTCCTGATTCTCAAAATATTAAGGATTCAACTTTTTGTTGTTGGGTCGTCCAAATTTTTCATGCACGCAGAGGCTTTTAAATTCAATAAACTTGCTGGATATGACACAGGGAAAAATTGCCGTGGGACAGGGAAATCTCAGGGAAAACACAGGGAATTTGAAAATGGAACTTCGGTTGGTACCCTGCGCTGAGTACTGTAAACTTATAATGTTTCAAGCTGTACATGTTTTCCTGCATTTTGCACCCTCCCTTATTATTGTGAGTTGAGACGAAAAAAGGTAGTGTCGAACAAAAAGAAGGTGCCAAATGAATGTGCAGAGTCAAGCCCCATACCCACTAGACTGAGATGGCTTGGGGTCCTATATTGCCTACGGTTGGGGGGCGGGGGGGGGGGGGGCAAACAGAAAATGCGCAACACTTTACAACTTGGAGATAACTTACCTTGTCTCCCACTACGCTATCTATCTCTTCCATCAACTTTTCCTGACAGTCAGGGTTAGTGGCCAAATTATACAGCAGAAAACTCAGACTAGTACCCGTTGTATCATAGCCAGCAGCAAAAAACATCGCAGCATTGGTAAGTATTTCATCTTCAGTTAAACCTATACAGACAAAAAGGCAGGTAGATATGATTAATCATATATATGATACTATATTTACATTAAATCAACGAAATGATGACAGGGAAAATTTACCATGGGACAGGGAAAGCACGAGGAATTTTCCTGTAGTAAAATCAATGAGTTAAGATACACCCTGTGTTTAGGGTCCCCACTGCACAGGCAAATCAGGGGAAATTGAGAAAAAAATGTTAGGGTAAAGCATTGAGCTAGACTGGTTGTTATTTGTCTTTGTTTATTTATAGGGGAGTTTCGTTATTAAAGTTCGTACTTGTTCATATCCTGTATAGATTCGTTTATTCATTATTCAACTGCATAATATTATATCGCTTATCAGTGATATTTCATTTGACTGAAGATGTTAATAAAATGTGTTGTACTAAGATAATGGGGAGTTCTTAGTGATTAATCGTCAAGGTAACTAGCCTTATCCAGATAGATGTTATCCTGGATCATGGTTCAGTTCTTCGTGGTAGAGATTCTAAGTAAAGGGGCTCAATCCTATACAAAGAACACGCGCTTGGCAAGAGGTCAGTTTATTACATTCATAATAATATTCCGAAGGTACAAGTATACAGTTCTCCATCCATACAGGTCTTTCCTTTCATTTCACAATTCTAACACATCAGTAACAATCCAACCAGGTATAGCTATGGTTAAGCTTCCCCTTTCACAAGGTATATACGCTCCAACACTGTTGAGAGAGTCACCTCTCGTCTACCGGTAACGGAGACCATTGGTAGGATCTCCGTCACATCCAATACTCAGTCCGTAAGGCTAAGCCTAAGCTGTCCCAATCCTTACTATCACCTAATCGTTGTGGTTACTACCATCTGAACACTGATCCGTATGTCAAACTATTGCTCCATGTGTTCTGTTCGAACCCTATCTTGGTCTGCTCGTCTGTCTCAAATCTCATACCGCTTATATAGCGACAGCCAAAAGGCTTGTCGCTATACTCATTTACACTATTACTTAATGATGTCTTACTTATCTCTCATACTGCCCATTCTTACTTATATAAACTAGTTCTACTTCCAGCTATCATATAAGCTAATGTTGACGGCGAAGCCTGCTGTCCTCAGTATCTTTTAGCTAGATGTTTCGACTCATAACGTATCCTTACAGGTCTCCATCGTCATTCGTCGTACCTGTGCGTACCTGCAGGACGTGCGTTAGCCCGGCTGCAGTCCCTACGCCTGGGGACTTTGCCACTCTCCATATACTCTAACTATGCCACTAAACGATGTCGCCGCCTGGCGTTTAGCACACGTATCAACGTTACAAGTTTCACTATAATATTCTTGCCAATACAAAACAAGTTTACAATATTTTATTATATACTATTCTAGTTCTTCTTGCACTGTGCCTCAGTGCAGCATCAGGAATTTGGAGATTAGACCAAGACTTCAGGATTTTCCTTTTTGTAAAATTCAGGAAAACACATTTTTGAGAATGATATTTCTTTGTTTTCTGAACAAGTCAGGGGTGAATCGAGTGTAGGGGTCCAGGGGGTCCAGGGGGTCCTGAGGCCCCACCCCGCCCCTTTGGTGAACACCTTCACTGTCTTCCCTCTCCTCCACCTCTGATTTCCGGGTCTTGCGGCAGTTTTTTTTTAAAGACGTTTATTTACTCTTTCCTAACAAAAAATAGTCCAGATTACTTTTCAGGTACCGTTGATCAAATGTTGCCCATAGAGACACTAGTCTAAATGACATTACCGTGGATTCTTACCCACCAATCCACCACTCCTCAGTCAATCCTGTCCTGTCTCCTTAACAGGCCCCTTGACACTTCAGAGCTTCACCTAAGCACCCCCTGGTGACATAAGGATCAAACTAACAGGCCTGTGGCCATAACCATGGAGATGGCTGCAAGGCACGAATCAGATGCCGGATCCCAGATCCAGGCAGTCACAGCAATAGCAACAATCAGCAACACAGTTAAACCCCATACCCACTAGGCGGTTTTACCATCTCCTGGGTGGTGATGCATAATCTACGACCGATTTGTACGAAAATAAGAAGATCTACCTTACTCCCATAAGAAAACATCTACGAAAACATGTGCAGGGTGTTGCATACAACCCATCTTGTGTTTTCGTTAAGTTTTCGCGAAAACTTCTTTTCGTAGCATTTTTTGTGAGTCGTCTGCTCTTTTTGTATGCTTCGCTAAGATTCACTAAGATTCACTAAGATTTGACCCAGATTCGACAGGTGACTGGAAGAATTGGCGGTGAAATCGCTGGCCAACAGCAGATTGCTGGCCAACTCCTTTTGGTATGGTGTGTTTTCTGGGCGACCGGCGATGCCACTGTGATTGCCAGGAAAATCACCGGGAAATTATCAAACTTGCCTGATATTCCAGTCGCTCGGCGACGTCAAAGACGATTCTGCCAGTCGGCTGACACTCAACGATGGTCAAATTGCCTAGTGGGTATGGGACTTTAACCAAGTTTCAATCACATAAAAGAAATATTTGGTATGGAGGAATATGGTGTCTGCCTAAACAACTGACCAGTGCCACCACTCTGTGTTTACTATGAACCAATCAGTATACAAAAGTGCCCTCTTCAGGACATCTATTAGAGAATTACCACAATCACATCCATTGTAAAGACCCTTTGTTTGACCAACCCTCCATATTTTGGATGTCCACATATAGAGCTATCTATGGAAAGCAAATGAAGTTGACTTTTGAGAAAATTTCAAACATTTACCTTATTATTTGAATAAACCTAGGAAATCTCTCCATTTGAATCCTTACCTTTGAGATCTTTAGGCCCTGTAGAGTCTACATGATCGCCATCGTGGTCTTGAATGTCTTCCCCCCTCCGTGCTTTTATCATCAGTTGAAGAAAATCGACCCTTGACTTCAAAATATAAGTTAAGGTTTACGTAAGCAGAGATGCCATCTTCCATAATTATCAGGGTTATAATTGCGCACATGGGTTAAATCATTCACCTATGATACTGCTTATTCTGATTAATGCCTAACTTTACAGGTTTAAAAGAAAGAAGAAAACCCACATTGACATGGAACATCATTCAATGTTATCATTATTATAAAAAAAAATCTACTAAAGTATACTACTAAAATTAATGATACTAGTGGTTTACATAATCAATTCGTTCCTGGTAGATAAATTTAGAGTGTTATGGTAACATTGTTATATTTCATGGTATTTGAGATCGAGTAGTATAATAGTATCAATGAAAAGTATCAATCTTCTTTGCAGCATGACTCATTAAAAAGATGTTATAAACAGCCCAGTCACAAAGTCAGGAAGTAGCACTGGGCTCATATTTGTGAAGGCGAATAGAATAATTGACCATTTTCAAATTAATATAAGTAGCAGTGATGATTGTTGGAGCTTATGGTCTATCAGCAATTTTTCAGTTATATTAGGACCATTCACGGTTTTTGGGTTGTACTAGGTACTACACATGAGTTTTTTTCAAAATGGGTGTAGCCTTTATTTTACAGGGGATAAAAATAAAGTAGATCAAAAGACATACAAAAATAACTGAAGTTTTAAAAAAATTTATGACATTTTGGCTGAATTAAAAAAATATTAATCCCAAAAAGGTTTTTTGCTTTGCGCACTTTCACCATAAAGAATTGAAAAATGACATCTATACAGACGAATTTTGCGATGTATAGTGTTGTGGTAGAATCACTAATAGAAATAATTTTTCATTTGTACAGTGTTTCATTTTAGTCGCCTCCAACACATATAATATACTCCTACTTTCTTTTAAATCATAAGATACTTTATGTAAAATTCGTATCTTGATTAAAATTGAAATACTAACCTTGTCTTCTTCCAATTTTCTCACTTCCATTGCGTCTTTTGTAATTTTATGAAAGAATTCAAATGCATCGTTTGGGAATACAGGCAAACCAATTCCAAAGTAATTCAGCAAGTTAGCAATCTTTGGAAAATAGACTGAAAATGAAACAAAAATTAGAGTAATTATTATACATACATGTTAGATGAGTATCAAACTGAGTAAACAGGTGAAATTTTAAAAAGAATATTACTTTTTGAATAGGCAATATCTGACTTAATGTCAAGAAACTAGTTAACCACAAATCAAGATGATAAAATGGTGAAACAAGAACAATATTGACAGTGTAGGACAGCATAACACAGCATAACATACTGGAGAGTCTTCCCTTTACTTCGTCTTTCATAGATCTTCAGTGACAGCTATATAGCTAAGTGACAGTTTAAATAAGGGTGGGGAGGGGGGCCCTCAGGACTCACCCTCATGCACCAACCTTCTCTAACCCTGGGCCCATATTTATGTACATATAAACTTTGTTCACTTTTATCAGTAAAATAACTGATGATTTGGGGGGTGTAGATGGGGGGTCCCCATGTCGCCCTGTCGAATTTAAGAAATGATCATGTCGCCCTGTCGAATTTAAGAAATGATTATGTCGCCCTGTCGAATTTAAGAAATGATCATGTCGCCATGTCGAATTTAAGGAAATGATCATGTCGCATGTCACTAAGCCCAAAAACGGCCATGTCGCCCTGTCGATTTTAGGGGTCTTCACCCATGATTTGGGTCATCCTGATTGCCAATTATGTTTCCAACAAAAGAATCATTTACACTTTCTACCCCCTCTTTGAAGTTATTACTTTTTGTGAAATGATGAATTGCTAATCATAGTATCATTGATCATAATACACTAATTAATAAAGAATAAGCAGAATGGTAAGTGACAAGAGTATGGGGCTTTGAAAAAAAAACATAGTTGGACAGTTTAAGCAGCAAATGCAATGTTTGTGATATATCAATAAATCCATTTAACATACTTCTAACAAGTATCCCAAGTCTCGGACGAGACAAGTCAAAGGCTCTTCGTGCATGTGTGACGAAGGGATTGTTTTGGTCCTTCTGAGAGTCCACCTTTACACCAAACGCAGTAAGAGCAATCACATCCATACTATATGCCCCTGTGAAGCTGTAATTAGAACTTAGAAAATCAGAAACAAAGGCACAGACACACGGAAAAAAACACGGCCACACACCCACAAATACACACGAATACACACACACACACACACACAAACAAAAACACATGTACACACGCACACTCAGGCAAACAGTACATGCAAGGAAAAACTAAAAATTTCAATTTCTGATGATAAAATAGTTAATATTAGTAGAAATCTTTAGAAAACATATCATGTATAGTATTGTGTATAGTGTAAGGCAATTCATAATTTATGTGATAATAATTACGTACCCTTTAATGTCTAGTTCTTTTCCATCTTGTCCTTCTTCCCACATATGATCAACAAGAGATTTTGCACAGTAGTTCATCTGCGAAACCATCTGAAAAATAACATAAAGCGTGCCTTGAAGAAAACTTTTGACCTTGGCACGATTATTTTAGGAGTTTTAGGAGTATGTTAACGTGACCTTCAGTGGACCAATCAGGTGCTGTAGACCTATGTCTTGCTTGCTGCCTATAAAAGAAATCTATTTCTCAAAAATAATCTTCCCGGTGATCAATGAATGATGGCAAGGGTTATCAAAGGCCTAGCGCAAACTTGCAATCTCATCTGTGTGTCTTTTCAACCACAGCATGTGGTGGCCCGCCTATGGGACACCGCATACTAAAGAACACCTGCCTCAGTAAAAGTGTTGGGGTATGTTCTCTATCTTCTCATAAAATTGATAATCCAGGAGCTAGGTGAAAAATCCAGTGCTCCAGAACCACTGAGTTTGATGGTTCAAACTCCCCCTCCCCCTACCCCCTCCTCCCCAAAAAAGCCCACCAAAAAACACCAAAAAACAAAGCAAACAAGGTACCAACCACACAGGGAAATTGACCAAAATATTCCCTGACAGTGAAAAGACAGGGAATTTACAAATTTTACCAAAACACAGGGAATTTCATTTGGCTAGGTTTTGAAATTCCTGATTCTCAAAATAGTTAGGATTTGACTTCTTGATGTTGAGTCCAAACTTTTCTGCACACAAAGGCTTTTAAATTGCTCAGTATGACACAGGGAAAATTTGCCATGAGAGAGGGAAATCTCAGGGTAAACACAGGGAATTTGGAAATAGATTTTGAGTTGGTACCCTGATTACAAATATTAAACCAGTGTCATCTCTGCTGCTCAACTTGATCTCTGAACGCTTTTGGTTCCATACATATAACCAAAAGGAGGATGAGTCTTTGAATAAGTACATTGCTGAGCTTAAGCTGAAAACTGACTTAGGGGCACTCTTCACGATGCCCTCCATGAGCATACCATTCAGATTCAGTTACAAGAGACAACTAAAAATGGGTAGAAATGGGAGGTGAGTATGTTCCTTGAGTTAGTGCTGTACATATGTTTCTTCTGGAGGACTGAATTGTCGGTGAATGACAACTCTCTTCTTTTGGGGTTACAATGATCGTACCAGAAAAATTGAGAAGTCATGGTCTAGATCTGCATCATGGTTGCCACATTGGCGTGGTCAAGATGAAGGCTGTCACAAGGAGCTACATGATTGTGGTGGCCTGGTATCAATGAAGATGTTGAGAACTTAGCAAAGTCATGTACTGGGTGCCAAAGTATATGATCTCAACCACATGTTACACCAGTACATTGTTGGGAGTAGCCCTTGGCACCTTGACTGCGAATTCATGTTGATTTTGCTGGGCCATTCATGTGCAAAATGTTTTTGGTTGTAGTTGACGCCCATTCCAAGCGGCCATTATGAGGTGCTCATTATAAACCGCACTTTGGGTAAACAGTTTACATTCCGGATCACCACATCAAATTGTGACAGACAATGGACCCCAGTTTACTGGTAGTGATTTAGGAAAAAAACAAATCTTTAAGAATTCACTTGGGAATACATGTAACATAGTAGTGGTTCTCTGTTTAGAGCCCCACAGGCCCTGCGCAGTTATAAGTGTTAAGACACATTATCATCTGTCAAGTGTAGATACCATAGGGCAGGGCCTGTGTGTAGAGGGCCCTATATCTATACCGATCTGCTCAGCAGGGTGAGCAGCTTTCACAGTTGGGGTCAAGGGGAGGGAACCCCTGCCATTCTGGATCATTACTGTATCATGACTTTTCAATTAAACAACCATTAAGAAGAACCTGGACTTTGTCTTGTCAATTAACACAACAAACATTGGCGTGAATGGATTATACCCTAACAATGCTTGTGCATGCCAACATACACAATGAGAGGGTGACTCTGTCACAGCGACTTGATGACTCTCTGATTGCATACCGAAATGTACCTCATTCTGGATCTGTGACAGGTTGTAATCTGCACGGATAAGTTCGCGTGTATAAACTTAGCCATCTTTTAAAATTTAGGAAATATAGGCCAGGAAGCAGCCTTCCATTTTTGATGGGCTTCAAAGATCATCGTCATTCTAATTATTTTCTATATTTTTCATAATTAAATGCTTTTGTCTAGATAAAATTAATTTTCTAGAAGAAAGGAGACACACCTTTTTCAGTTTCCCAGCAGTGAAGGTCGGGCTGATTTCATTCCTTACACGTTTCCATTGCGCGTCATCTAGGTTGAACAACATAAGGCCTTCCACGCTAGCTGATGTTTTCTCACAAATGGCCTTAATAGAAGTATAATTATATATACATGCATATATAATTATATACTCATTTTAAATAGTTATAAGGAACAGGTCCAGGGGTTTTAGAAATGGAGACGTAATGGATCTAGAGGTGTTAGAGGGGGAAGAAGGGGCCCCCAATATTTTTCTAATCTGGTAGCAAGAATTTTCTTTTAAAGAAAGGGGCCAGCGAAACTTCAATAATTGTTAATTTTCACTTTAGTTGCTAGATTTATTGCTAAAATAGTTGTATGCCAAGTTCCAATGTAAGTAATTAACTCTTTCACATAAAAAAATAGGCTTCGCTATGAGATCACACCTTTTTGCTTTTACAAGAAGGAAACACTAATCTGTGTGTGACGTCACACAATACAGACATTTTCAAATTTGAAAATGATATTATAAATTCTTTAGAAAACCTCAGCACTTCACATTTTTTCCATAAATCAGTTGTTTTGAAGCATGACAAACCACAGAAGACCTGGTAAGAAACATTAGGAAAATCAGATCTTGTTTTTTTCTCAAGTTCTATTATATGACCTATTCTGTTTGTGACGTCACACACAGACTGATGCACTCTGCAAGGGACGTGCAACAGATGTCAGCAGGCGAGTCAATATGACTTAGGAAAAATTACATAAAAAGGATACTTTAATAGATACGGATATAAGATTTGGCATAAAGACTTCCCAGGCACTATGGATCATAGCAACAAAAGTTGATTTTTTGCTGATGATGAATGTACATTGACCTTACATCGACATAACCCTGCATGGACTATGTTTTGAAGAATCTGTAACTTATTCATTGCTCATCAATCTTTTAAAATTCATCTTATATTACTATACTATAATATTGTATTATTATTTATCTAATTTCTGGAAGATCATGTGTTATGCGTGAAGAAGTTAATGAAATGTAAAAAAAAAGAAGAAGATATATATAACTGTAAAATAAGATTATACAGTCATTGGCCCCCTCCCTTCAGGGAGATGCCCTTAATACACTTCCATACGTAGTAAGACTACACATCCATAACACCTTTATATATAAATACATATATAATGTCCATAGCATTGAAACAGGTTGTTGGTTAAATCTTAAACATTACAAAGGATAGAGACATGTAGTGTACACGTAAAGGAGAAAATTTGATTTGGGGAACTGAATTTTCTGAGACAATTTCTTCTGGATCTTGCTATCTTGTGCAACTGTAAAAATCAAACAGGATTCTTGTATAAACTTACCCATCGATTTTGGAAGGTTGCAAAATCTTTGACAAAAATTTCAGACAGCATTGATTCATCACAGACGACCATGTGCGGTGTGGGTCCATAAAATTCACTGAAAGATGAATGACACAAAATTAGTGAATACTCAATATGTGACTCAAAAGAGTGCAACTTTGAGCACCCCAATTGTTAGCTACCTCACACAGCATAAACTACTGTATTCCACAGTGTTTTTGGTGGTTGTCACATGATCTGTCCTTAGCCAAACAGCTGAAATGTATTTCTTGGAGGCCTATAAAAGGTTATTTGTCCCAAATAAATCAGTTTCCTCTCTGATGCTCTGATGCTAGTAACATCTACTTGTTGTTGACTTATGCTTTGGTTATTATACCCAATTCAGATTATGTGCATTTTCAGTTTTTTCCATTATGGGGCTCCCTAAGTTTTCCAGTAAATCAATACCTTCTGTTATGTAAGAAATAATGTAAGAAGTTTCTATACAATAGCATTAGAATGAGATGGGCTATCTTTCAACTAGCATGGGTATGGCAATATGATCAGGCCCCTTCCCTGAAATGTACATGACACCACTGTCAATCATGTACATTTCATTCAACTCTTTGTCAGCTCAGTGTACATTACACTCAACCCAGGGCCAGCCCATCATTGGGAGGGGTAGTTACATGTACCAATCCACTTGAGTCTCCCTTTAGTAGTGCATGATTACAATGCTTCATTCACTTTGAAATATATTTGATCCCATCTAGATGTTCTACATAAAGATGTGTGAATGACATCATCATTCCTTGGATATAGCTTGGTCATAATGGGGTGTTTCCCATCAGTATTCTGGGCTACTGTTAAAATGAAAACAAATCCAAACATTTCAACACATTTTTATGTATCAAAATGTGGGTTATGATACATGCAAGGTCATGAAAAACTATAAGCTTTCAGGAATGTATTAGGGGTGTACATACATTTTCATAAAATTGTTACATTCAAGTTGATTGGTTTCGGGTTGTCCCCTACCCACTAGGCTGTTCTTATCAAGTCCGCTGACTGACTGGTCCTACAGTTGGCTGATTCTACACTCAAAATCATTAGCCTTGAGCCCTGGTACGAGATACTTTTCCTGAAGTTAAGATTAAGTTAAGGTTCTTTTTTTAAATAAGTTTCTTTTTACTGGATCTAGTGAGCTTTATTTTGAGGCTCTGAGTTTTGCACTGAATGAGGACATATCCTGCAGTATGGAATTGCCGCATCAAGAAGCCAATTTACGAAAATCCATTGTGCAACGGGCCACTGGACCTCCCTAGGCCCTAAGGTTAGGTTCGCATTGGATTTGTACAGGAACGCGAACATAAACACTTTCAGAACTCTCAGATCCTCCACCCTTCTAATTGGGTACACATTTTGATGGAAGGCCCCATAAAGGTTTATTTCTATTTAAAACCATTATATTTGAGATTTACTTACCCAAAAACTTTGTTGCCTTTGAATTTTTGATAGGCATCCAGATCAGCTTGTCCCATACCCTACAAGCCAGCAATGAAAAATGAGAAAACACTTTGTAAGCTTTACTTATTAGGTCCGGAAAGAGATGAATCCTCTTTATGAAGTTATTCTATTCATGTTCTGAAAATTGGTGATTCTTTTCTATAGAAAATGTGTTATCAGGTTAAGAAAAGAGAGAGTAGACTGCCAATTGACTTTGATAGACAACTGTCATGAGGTTGAAAATCAGGCTCATTTGTAAAGAGAATTCAGTTACAACGACCCGAACATTATCACAACATAAGTTATCTTTATCACCTTTGGTTTGGTGCAAAAAATCAACTGAACAAGGGATAAGGAACCGGTTAGCTCTTAGCTTCACAAGATTAATTACCTACCTTTTTTCCAGTGTCTGCTAATGTTCCTATTAGTATTCTAGGCGTCAGAGTGGGTATTCCTTGTTTCTTGAAGTAGTCAAAATCACGGATTTCATGTCTGAATTGGCAGAGAACAAGAACGATATTGATCAATTATGACAGCGCAAGCAATGTGAGGAGAGAAAATGTCATATTATACATCAAACCAGGAGGGAAAACGTTGTTTTTTTTATATAGACCTATTACATACTTCTAATAAACACAAAATGAATAATCAATTGTAGGGACTATTTAAGACTGCTAACTGACTCACCACTAGAAGGATGGACTTGCTATAAAAAATCACTTGTCGGACAGCAGTTGTAAAGCTATAACCAATGATGACTCAGAGATCTCTGTTCCACCATTACAATGTTATGTCACACTTCTAATTGCCCTGGCTACAATGGTTCACCACAGTTAGTCACCAAAGCTATCACATTGCTAAAAATGACATCTCACATTGCAGAAAAAGTGCAATCAATCTTCATAATGGGAGCCAATACCTGCCTCGTAAAAGGTGTGGGGGTATGGTCTCTACCTCTTCATAGATTCAATCACCCAGGAGCAAGGGTGAAATAAAGCATTCAATTAGACGCAATGCTGGTCTAAGGGTAGAATTATCACAATTAGAACCAGCCTCATAGACGTTAAATGTTTAAAGGCTCTTGCATGAGATACTTCTGAACTTATTGTAGTGTTTAAGCAGTAAATGGAGTCTAATTAGACAAAGAAAGTTAGCTCAAGGTGCTTGAAGTCTGGAACTGTCGAGGCACTTGTAGTTCGAGATGCAGTTGTTAATAGTCTTATCCAAACATGAGTACAAGTCAGTCTCCCTTCTCATTCTGTTAGGTTCACATTATTGTGTCAACTCAGCCTATGCTGCAAGTAGCTCTGACAATCTGCCGATTTGACATTATATATGAGCATGAGTAATCAAACCAGTACAGTGCAGTGGATGAGGGTATAGAGTGTCCACCCCTTTTTTGTATACATATTTTACCTTCTCCCTTTTCCCTTTTCCCTTTTTTCTTATTTTTTTTCTTACCTCCCTGTTCCTTATTACACTATTTCATCCTTACATGGTCATACCCTAAGCCGTTTTCCCTTATCATGTCATAATCAAGTTGCCCAATCTACCACCCTATTCCTTTTTCGCTTTTTAAGTGTTATACCATTTGGTTCGTTTTCCCTTTTCCTTTTTTTGTATTTTTTCAAATTTTGACCTATTCCTTTTTTTCAATTTTCTCTTTTCACATGATTCCTCCCACCATTTAGTCACGCCCCCTAATTATCATAGGCCCGCCCCCTAATCACCTGGGTGCTTAATGAGTCAATTAATTTCAGCCAGTAGTCATACTAATGAGATAGGGGGCCTGATTTTGTGAGTAGGATAAGGAAAAGGGAAAATGGAGAAGGGAAGACGTAGGTAGCTTTGCATTTTGCAAACCGTTTTCCGTTTTCTCAATTTTGTAAAAAAAAAAAAAAAAAATGTTATAACCAGGAATAGGCTAAAGGGGGGCAGAAAATGACCACATTCCTGTATTCTCATAAAAATACGAAATATATAATTTTGTAGAATGAGGAATTGCAAATGGGTGATAGTGGACCATTATTGGTTATTTGGAAAAAGAAACAGGTGAATTAAAGGGTTGGCCGGACCATACCCTGACCGCAGTGACCCAATCAGATGTCTCCCCTCACCTTAGTTTGCTGGTGACTTAATAACAAAGGTTCACGCGAAATATGTTATTTTCGATGTTTTGATTCCTCCCTCCCAAACAACCGGTCATGTTTAATCAATAGCAATGTATAGGGAACAGGAACGACCCCCTAACCGCCCATCCCATCTTACTTCATTGCATGATATCACTGTATGAAGATAGATATGAGTCATCCGTGTCATATACTTCTAATATACTTGTGTATTTTGAATATCTCAAGCACAAAATTTAATGTTATGGACTCATTTCAGAATGCATTATTTTAACAAGCAGGAACGGAATATAGGAAGTCTAAGGGATGAAGGAGGCGACGGAAGGGGAAGGGTGTATGCCCCCTACCATACACACTTTATGATGAATTTATGCAATTGATATCATTTAAAGATTAGGCTAGGTACTATTTTGGTGGTTAAATTCATGCCATAATTATTTTTAGATTAGACCTTCCCACCCACCCTCACAAAATTCAGAATTTCCAGGTCCACCATTTCAGTAGATAGTTTATTGTACGAGGCTTCCCTTAACTGAACACAACAATAACAACATTACCCGTACGTCTTTATGGAACAATACAAACTGAGATTTAAATCCCAAACAACCTATACTACTTACAGGTAGAAGGCGATCACTAAGATCACACCGAGGAGGACCCACCAGGGAACCTCCAGCAGGCCTAGCAGCAACATCCCTCCTGCTGTAGATAAACGTGCTCCTCTTCTGTTTATCCTAAGTTATAGGAATGGTCTGAACCAGTCTATAAATGGGGGTGGTGTATGTCGTTGTTTGGCTCACCGTCCTATATAGGTAATGCTGCGTTATTTTGGTACATTACACATAGTCAGTTCAGACTAGGGCATGACCTAGATGTGCTACTTTGAAGACATCTAGTGATCATACCTGGATTTGTTGTATTCTAAATACAGGTGGGGCCACCTACTGGCACAAGTGCAATTCTACATTTCACAAGTTTTGGGTTTTATTTTTGTTGTTATGTTTTACATTCTTATGTATAATTTCTTACATGTAAAAATATTATGTCTGTCCAACAATTTTCACAAGTTTCCCCTATACTACTACATTACTGGTGTTCTATGTTTGTATATATATATATATATATATATATATAATCCTGGAACCAGCATTAGTGGCTCTTTATGAAAAAAACAGGTATTAGGGGCACATATCTAGAATCTTTCAGGGTTGCTTGGCAACAATACATATATGTCCCATATTGAAATGAAATGTTTAAATTAAAGGCTAGAACAGATCTTATCAATTTAAACATTGTACTATGAATACCAAAAGATATAGGTTTTTCTGTGTGCCCCTAATATTTTTCTAATGATTAAACCAGCATTAGAGGCACACGCAAATGTGTGCCTCTAATGCTGGTATTTTTCATATACCAACATTAGAGGCGCACACACATTTTGTCATAAATAACCATACTTAGGACACATTTGAATAAAAAATATATCTCAAAAGACTCCTTTCACTATGATTATAATTTTTTATGTGTATATGTGTATAAAAAAACAGCATTAGAAGCACACCATATATGTGTATAAAAAACCAGCATTAGAGGCACACCATATATATGTGTATCAAAAACCAGCATTAGAGGCACACCATTACGTGTGTATAAAAAACAGCATTAGAGGCACACCATACATATGTGTATAAAAAAGCAGCATTAGCGGCACACCACATATATGTGTATAAAAAACCAGCATTAGAGGCACACCATATATATGTGTATAAAAAACCAGCATTAGAGGCACACCATATATATATGTGTATAAAAAAAACCAGCATTAGAGGCACACCATATATATGTGTATAAAAAACCAGCATTAGAGGCACAACATATATATGTGTATAAAAAACCAGCATTAGAGGCACACCATTGTATGTATATTAAAAACCAGCATTAGAGGCACACCATATATGTGTATAAAAAAACGGCATTAGAGGCACCATTTGGGTGTAAAAAACACAGCATTAGAGGCACACCATACATACGTGTATAGAAAAATCAGCATTAGAGGCACGCCCTATTTATGTGTATAAAAAAACAGCATTAGAGGCACACCATATATATGTGTATAAAAAACCAGCATTAGAGGCACACCATATATTTGTGTATAAAAAAGCAGCATTAGAGGCACACCATAAATTTGTGTATAAAAAAGCAGCATTAGAGGCACACCATATATTTGTGTATAAAAAAACAGCATTAGAGGCACACTATATATATGTGTATAAAAAAACAGCATTAGAAGCACAGCATTATGTGTATATAAAAAACCAGCATTAGAGGCACACCATATATGTGTATAAAAAACAGCATTAGAGGCACAACATTTGTGTGTAAAAAACACACAATTAGAGGCACATTTTATATGTGTGTATAAAAAAAACGGCATTAGAGGCACACCATATATGTGTATAAAAAACCAGCATTAGAGGCACATCATATATATGCATACAAAACCAGCATCAGAGGCACCATTTGGGTCTAAAAAACACATCATTAGAGGCACACCATATATATGTGTATAAAAAAATCAGCATTAGACGCACACCCTATATATGTGTATAAAAAACCAGCATTAGAGGCACACCATATATGTGTATAAAAAAAAACAGCATTAGAGGCACACCATTTGTGTGTAAAAAACACATCATTAGAGGCACATTTTATATATGTGTATAAAAAAACGGCATTAGAGGCACACCATATATGTGTATAAAAAACAGCATTAGAGGCACATCATATATATGTATATAAAAAACTAGCATTAGAGGCACACCATATATTTGTGTATAAAAAACCAGCATTAGAGGCACACCATATATTTGTGTATAAAAAACCAGCATTAGAGGCACATCATATATTTGTGTATAAAAAACCAGCATCAGAGGCACACCATATATTTGTGTATAAAAAAGCAGCATTAGAGGCACACCATATATTTGTGTATAAAAAACCAGCATTAGAGGCACACCATATATATGTGTATAAAAAAACCAGCATTAGAGGCACAGTATCATGTGTATATAAAAAACCAGCATTAGAGGCACACCATATATGTGTATAAAAAACCAGCATTAGAGGCACAGCATTTGTGTGTAAAAAGCACATAATTAGAGTCACACTATATAAATTATATGTGTATAAAAAACCAGCATTAGAGGCACACCATATATATGTGTATCAAAAACCAGCATTAGAGGCACACCATATATATGTGTATAAAAAACCAGCATTAGAGGCACACCATATATATGTGTATAAAAAACCAGCATTAGAGGCACACCATGATTATATATGTGTATAAAAAACCAGCATTAGAGGCACACCATATATATGTATATAAGAAACCAGCATTAGAGGCATACCATATATGTGTATATAAAAAAACAACATTAGAGGCACACCATATATGTGTATAAAAAAAACCATCATTAGAGGCACACCATTTGCATGTAAAAAATACAGCATTAGAGGCACACCATTTGTGTATAAAAACAGTATTAGAGGCACACCATATATATGTGTATAAAAAAACAGCATTAGAGGCACACCGTATATGTGTATAAAAAAACAGCATTAGAGGCACACCATATATGTATATAAAAAAACAGTATTAGAGACACACCATATATATGTGTGTAAAAAACCAGCATTAGAAGCACACCATATATTATGTTTATGAAAAAACCAGCATTAGAAGCACACCATATATATATGTGTATAAAAAAGCAGCATTACAGGCACACCATATGTGTATGAAAAACCAGCATTAGAAGCATACCATATATTATGTCTATGAAAAAACAGCATTAGAGGCACACCACATATATATGTGTGTATAAAAAAGCAGCATTACAGGCACACCATATATATGTGTCTAAAGAAGCAGCGTTAGGGGTACACCATAGTATGTGCCACTAAAGGTGGAATTTGTCATAAGATAGTTATTAGCATTAGTGACACATATACATTCTATGATAAAGCACCACACTAGTGGCACATTTAATACATAATATTTCTCAAGAGATGCCTTTTGTTATCAGTGCCATGTTTTATATACATATATATTTGCATAAAAAAACAGCATAGAAGACACACCACAATATGTGCCTCTAATGAAAATACCAGCATTAGTGGCACATCTAGATTGCGTGATTGATTACCACAATTAGGGAACATTTAAGTTAGAAATAATCCTTAAAAGATTCCTATTGCTATAAGTCCCATTAGAGGCACACCATTTGTGTGTAAAATAACAATTCTTGGCCTTTGACTGACAGGCCGGTGTTAGTTTTGAACACTGTGTAGGTGTGATTAATCACCCCTTACACCTCCCTCTTTATCATTTTAGGTGCGACCAGTCAATTATTGTTCTCTGAGCATGTCCCAACAATCAGTGTCCGAAATTAAGGTGTATGTTTTTGCAGCAGGGTGCATGCTTTTTTATAGTGTACATCTGGCAGATGCACACATTTTTATTGGAATAAATAGCCCTTTATCACTGAGGGTGCAATAAAAGACTCCCCGCTGCACACATTTCAAAGCTATGCAACCGGTGAGTGCACAAATTTATACCTTAATTTTGGACACTGGCCCATTGATAGGACCTTTTGGCTGCTAGTGAGGGGTAAATAAAGAGAGAAAAGTGTCTGTATTATGAATATCTGGCCACATAAGAGAGGTGACAATTGGTGAGAGGGGCCGTATATAGAAGGACCACTGTATGTGTTAAAGTCATGAACTAATTGTCTGTTTGTAGACTATCATTGTATACATGTAATTATTCAAGTAATGGTACAAGATTATGATTGTCTTGACAGCTGAAAAGGCCAATGCGCAACAAGTGGAGGACACAAGGCTGAAATTAAAGAGGTTTAACCATCGGCCAGAGAAAAGTGATGGGAATGTGGACTTAAAGGGATGGATAAATCAGTTAGAAAAATATGCAGCCTTGGGGCAGTGGACCGAAGAAGCGAAGGCATTGCTGCTCTTCTTATCATTGACAGGAACAGCACGCATATATATTTCATCAGACAGCCAGCCCGAGAATGGTTAATGTTCACAGCAAGATTCGACAGCCTCAGATGATGGTTTGGGCAATAGAAGGACACCTGCAACATGCTGCAGGAGCTAGCAGAATTAAAGCATGCAAAGAACCAGTCAGCAAAGGAGCAGATAACGCACAAAAACTGGCATCCTGGGCATATTTCATCAATGATTACACCATCCAGGAAAAGGCCACACCTCAGGACTGCAAGAATAGCTGCAGAAGAGATCCAGGAGCCTGAGCATTGTTGGCATGAGCAGCCCGAGGCCATTGCAGAAATGCTGCAGGAGGCAACCAGTGAACAGACCTGGTGTAGCTAAGATCAACATGGGGGACCAGATGCCTGTTAATCAGCATGTGAGGTGGTACCTAGCGGCATGCCAGGAAGAAGAACAAAGACTAGTGGAAGATAATTCTGAGATTGGGGATCATTCAAGAAAACAGCAGTGCTTGGAGCAGTCTGACCATGGTTGTTAAGAAAAAATATGGGGACAAACGCTTTTGCATTGACTATCAGAAACTAAATCAAGCCATTGAACCTATACCCTTCCCTGTATAGATGATGGCTTAGATACTTTGTAAGGGAGTTTGTTCTTCTGCAGCCTTAACTTGGCTAGTGGATACTGACAGTTATGTATTTAAGGTGATGCTGTCCAGGTTAGTCAATGCCACAGCAACATTCCAACACCTCATGAAAGGTGCTCTTAAAGGTAACACTTAGGAAGAGTGCTTGGTCTACCTGGACGACATCCTGGTTTTCAGCCCAACCTTCCAGGACACATTGGAGTTGCTGGTACAAGTGCTTGACCAGCTGCGAGCCGCCAGCTGGAAACTAAAGGCACTTAAGTGAAAGCTGTTCCAAAAGAAGATTCCGTTCCTTGGACATGTTGTGTTGGGTCCCTAGAATTGAGCCTGATCCAGCAAAATGTTAGTGGGTGACCAAATGGCCAACACCACAAGATTTGCATGATGTTTGCACTTTCATAGGACTCTGCTCTTACTATCGGCGTCATATAAAACATTTCAAGGAGCTCACAGCCCCATTCTACAAGTTAGCCAAAAAAGATACATCATTTGAGTGGGACAAGAGGACACAGAAGGCCTTTGACATCCTGAAACAGGCATTGATCACAGCTCCGATACTTTGGTTTCCCAAGGTAGACGGGCAGTGGTGGATGGACATGGAGGCCAGCGATTCCAGTCTGGAAAGAACCCATAAGGGTTGGCTGGACGTTAAGCTACCCCAACAAGTAGGGACCAGCGCCATGCTCTTTCACTAGCAAGATCAAGTAAGCAAAGCCCTGGGATGAAAAAAAAGAAATACTGTTAGATCCAGAAGAAGCTGTTAGCTGTTATACAATACTTGAAGCACTTCTGATATTACATCTACAGTAAAGTTATCTTCAGGACAGAAAACAGCACGTTGAGCTAGCTGCAGAAAAGAAAAGAACCTATGGAGCAAGCCACCCACTGGATCAATGTGAGTGATGCACACAATATTGTTCCAGCACAGGCCTGGAAGGAAACATGAGAACATGGACACTTTATCTTGTTAACCATGCAAGCAGTGTGGCAGAGAGCACACGCACAACATGTGGGCTGTCAGGAGGAGTCAAGGATATGAGCTGGCAGGGTTGCCTTAGGAGATAAGAGAGGCCCAGAAAGAGGATAGCGATTTGGGATGGATATACATGCTGAAAGAAGCTGGTGAGTGGGAAGCTGTAATGGCGGGGTCAAGAGAGACATAAGATACTGCTGAGACAATGGGAGAGACTAAGTTTAGTTAACTGAGTTATGCATTGCAAATATTATGAACTAGAGGGTCAAGGATGGAGATACCAGCTAGTCATGCCCAGAGTAAACAGGCAGAGTTAGTACCACTGTGGGGCATCTAGAGCTCACTTTGGGGTCGTGAGGACTCCCCAAGCAGGGATTCTAATGGCTGGGGCTCTGAGAGAATGTGCAGTGGGAGTGCTGGCAATGTGATTGTGCCCTGCTGATCATGAAGAAGAGAAGAGAAAGGCATGAGCCGCTACACCAATACATGGTAGGGGTGCCAATGAAACAGTTGGCGATAGATATAGCCTGTATCTGGTCACTGCACAGGGAAACAAGGATGCTGCAGCAGGCAATCTATGGCAAACCATTGCAGCTCAAGAAGCCGCCATAGAAGATAGGAGACTTCTTGATGTCACTGGAGGAGCAGCTGCACAAGGCCTAAAGAGGGGCATTAAAGGGATTGAAACCAGCCACCATTCACCAATGGATAGGTGACCTGTCAAGAGTTTCATGCCCATGAATTGGTCTGGCTAAGTGATACGGTGGTAGAGAGAAAGGAACAAAATTGAGGTTCCCATGGACTGGCCCAGCACTGATCACGTATTGGATTGGGGCCGAAGGGTTGGTGAGATGATGGATCTCGGATTAGTTTAACATCCGGCCAACCCATCAGAGTTCTTTTACCAGATTGCACAGGGTAAAGCTTTGCAGCTAGTTTTACACCACATGGGCTGTGACCGAATCTATGAGATAAGGTGCCTATTTGTAGCAGTGGGACCCAATGCCCTCTTTATAGTGCTGCCACACTAAGATATCTAAGGCCCACACACTAAGGCCTACACAATACCCCACACAGTCACATTATACTGACACCGGGCTGACCAGTTATGTTTCATGGTCCTTACTTATTACCAAGTGCCAGACAAGCAGTGACCACTGCCATTGTTAAAGGCTTTGGTGTGACTTTGCCAGGGATAAATCCCAAGACCTCCCAGACTCGAAGCGGGCACTCTTCCAATTGAGCTACTGAGTCTGGTCTTCAAGGTTGGTGAGTTGTAAGAAGGGTAACCAATCGGGGTGCTTCATGTTGATCGCCTGGAACCCTAATGAGGACACGCTATGCCAGCTTGGAAAGTGGCTGAACAGCACAAACACAAGTCATCATAAGAAGCTGTATGGGATGAGGGCATTCGCATACTTCAAAGGAAGGAACCCTCTCTGCCCATGCCTAGTGGGCTGAAAAAGGTGGGGCTATTGTCATCCCAAATATGCTGGATTATATACGTGAAGGAGAGAGACAGCTTAAGGATGAGAAATTCTATATGAAGAGTGAGTCAAACCTCATGACTTTTCACAACCAACAGATAGAGAGACAACTTGAAGAATGAAACTACAAGGTGAAATCACGAACAAGATTGAGAAATTCCTCAGAACCTCAGAACCACACATGGCTCAACTTTACCTCTTACCAAAAAATCCACAAGATTTTCCCATTCCCCAGCCACCCAATAGTGTCCACCAACAAAAGCCTACCGAATGCATATCAGCCTTTGTTGACCACTGCCTAGTGCCAATCATCAAAAAAAGTCAGTCATATATATGTGACACCACAGACTTCCTAAATGAATCAGCTGATCTCAAGGACCTTACAGGTTCAGAAATTCTTCTAACACTTGATGTTAGTTCATTAAGCACTTACGTCCCCAATGAAGAGGCTTAAGGCTATATTACAATGTACTTCTATGGCTCATGCTGGCTGTTCGCCAATTTGTGTGGGACGAATTTGAATTCAAACTGGCCAAAAAATATGGAAAAACAAGCTATAAAATTTGCCAGACTGGCAAAAGTTTTGATCAGAAAGAAATCTCATAGCTTTCATTTGACATATTGCATGATATTCTAATTTCATGCACATTCTCATGAAGTAAATCATTTAAACAGATTATTAAGACTGAGCTAATACTGAGCCAAGATAATAATTGTCAAAAGCAATTTACTCAGAAGATAATCCACAGTCTTAGAGGTATACTTAGGTCCCCAGTATTTTAATGTAAAACTGGAACCCTTTTTAACCCTTTAGACCCCATCGATTAGGAGGATGAATTGCTGGATTTCCCCAGGATTTCCCTCAGAAATCCCTTGAATTTGTTATAATTGATAACATACAGAGAGTTACTCACATTTTAATATTAGAATTATTGAGATCTGGTTTGAAGCATGGAATGTGTAATTAAACAAGCTTTTAAACGATATATTTGCCATTTCTGTACCTTTAACATAAATTAAAGTGTTCCCTTTTTGAAAAATATGGCAAAATTAATATGTGCACAAGTTAATATGTGCACCCCCTCTCTTTCTAAAATATTTGTATCTGCCCCTGTTACTATAAGTAATTTCACTAAAATAATCCAGTGTTCAAAATTAACGCTGCGCCCTGTGCCCAGCCCGCACATTTCCGCCGATGGGCACACAATTTTCAGCATTGTGCACCCAGTGTGTGCACGTTTTTCCATCAGAATCTAGATGTTTTTGTACTGATGTGCACATATCTAAATCGGCATATTCAAAACATATGCAACAGGCAGGCGCACAAAATAAAACATTAATTTTGAAGACTGGAATCTGTAGCCAAATATAATAAAATTTCCTGTTGTTATGACGATCTAGCTCTGACAAGGACTTATAAAGTTTATATTTTTCTTCTAAATATTCATGAAAATACATTATGATATTGTATCAATAAACTTATCTCTAAAATAGATACCAATAAACAGATGTTATGCACACCATATATTGCGGGTGAAAATTTAGCTAAGATTTTTTAATCTGGCTAAAGAAAATGGAAAAACTTGACTTGATTTTAACCCAGATTATACTGACGTCCTACTGGTAGGACGTTTTTCTAAGGGTATTAATTCCAGTGTCATTTATTCAATTTTTGAGTGAAAGGCTTAATTTTTTCAAAACCTATTCTCTGATAGTGTTAGAAAAGGAATGTTAGATTAATTTTCTTTTAACCTACCCCTCCTAAAAATGATGGGCTCATCAAAATGAAAAATATTTTATGAAAGTTTAACCCCATTTAGTACTATATTTATGGCAAAAATAGCCAAAAATAAAAGATAATATCATTTTTTCCAGAAAAAATGCATTTAAGGATTTTTTCATGCTAAGAAAGATAATGGCAACAAAAAATATGATATATGAGGCGTTTTTTTTATCAAAATGGCCGTTTCCATGGCAACGGAATCTCAAAAATTAACAAATTTGTTGATTTTCGTTGCCATGGCAACAGAAAAGGAACGTTTTTGCGAAATGTTGAAATGAAAAAAGCATAATATGTATAAAACATATTTTCATATAAAGTTTATTTCATCTTATTTTATCAATTAGACCTTGAGATAAATCAATTTGAAAAATGACATATGGGAGCAATTTTGAAATCAGGACGTCATGTTTATGACGTCATAACTTTTTAAATAACATGTTTCTCCATTTCCATGGTTTCCAAATTTCCTGTCATAACAATTTACAAAACTTGAAATATCTCAAGAACTAATTGGAATATTGAGAAAATTCTTTCAGTTTTGGAAAGCTCAGATCATATCCCAGTGGTCAAAAATCACCAAAAAGAACTTTCGCATAATCTGGGTTAACCAGATTGGCTAAATAAGATCAAATCCTAGATTGAGCCTAGTATTTGCTTGGGGTACCATGAAAAATTGCAAGCAAACTGCCGCAAACTTGCTCTCAGTAAGGTGCCACAAGGTGGAATATGGGTGATATAGGCATGGCTGCTTATATCATTATAGCTTGGGGTTATGGACTTACTGGCTCACCAATGCCATTTACCATGTGTTCCAAGCCACATATTTTGGACATCAGATGCTCCTAGCTGTTGGTTATAAATCCTGCAGTCTGACATGTACCTAACCTCACTTCACCATTATCCATCAGCCATGCTGTTGCTGGGTGGATGTATTTTTCAATATATTCATGACCGATTTCAAAGGGAGATTTGTCTACTTTTACCATCTCCAACCAAGGGCTTGGTTTTATTATATAGATGACATCTTCCATATCTGGCAACATGGTTAACAAGAGATTGAGAAATTCATTGAATATCTCAATGCAGCCTACGAGACTATAAAATTCACTACAGAAAAAATCTACATCATCCATAAACTTCCTAGACACTACAGTATAACTCAATGAGCTCAAACTGATGACCACACTATGCTGTAAATCAACAGAAATAAGTTCTTGCCGTTTAACTCAGCACATCCATATCACTGCAAGAAGGTCCTTCCATATGGCCACTTCTTACACGTCCGATACATATATGCAGCAGCCAAGTAGACTTCGTTTCAAAGTGTGCAAAAAACAGCCGCCTTGCTCATCTAAAATGGATAACCAAATGCACCTCTTAGTAGAGGCCTTTAAGAGAGCAACCAAAAGAGATCAGTCAATACGCCTCAATTCAACTTCTAAGGAGAAAACTTCTAAGAAGAACATCTGAAAATCCCATCTTCATGATGACCACATACAATCCCATGACCTTGATCTTATGTGACCAGATAAGTAAGACACGGGACCTCCTAGATCGTTCCTCCTCTACATGGCATCTATATCATGACAAAAGCTTTCTTGTTGGCTACAGAAAAAGAAAAAGCCTAAAAGATATCCTAGTAGGAGCCAAACTGCCAACAGAAAACAGCATAAAATCAGCCACAGCTAGACAAAAGAAAATGGCATGCAACAACAAGGAATGTCACTACTGCCTAAAACTCAACATAGGTGGCAACATCTAATTGCACATCACCAAAAAGGAATACTACATGGGCCAAACATTGACTGCAATAGCAACAACCTGATCTATGCCGTCAAATGCAAAAAATGTGGCATGCAGTATGTGGGCCAGAGCAAGAACAATCTGAAGACTAGGTTAAAAGCCCACTTCTATTGCATTATTAGAGACCCACAGAAAACAGAAGTCTCACATCATTTCAATTCACCAGGTTATGACGGCCTAGGAGATGTAGAGATGACAGATAACCTAAGGATGTAGGGTAGGGTGGTATATTACATAAGGCTGGAGGTGGAAGGGGGGAGGGGAGACGGGCAAGTGGGAGGGGTGGTGGTGGTAGGGGGGAGGGGGTCTTCCACCTTCTACCTACCCCTTCTATCTTTCCATGAAGACAAATCAACCTGGGCAATCAACCATGACACAGTGCTCTCAGTGGACCGACTTGACCAAGCGCTGAGGGTGGGAGGGGAAGACTGGTGGTTGCTCCCAGCTACCGACCCCAGGCCAGGTGGGTGGAGGGGGGGGGGGTGGGGTTTGGAGGAAGAGGGCAAAGTAGTGAAGCAGTCCGCTCTGACCCCCCTGTCCCCCCTTCCTAGTTTATAGATGATTATTTTTCGCCACCAAAGCTAAAAAAAAATTTCTTGTTGCATCTTCTATTGGGTCTTTTACATTTATCTGTAAAGGACCGCCGAGTGGTCAGACACTCTGCAGCGTTGACACACTTATATCGGAGAATGATGTGCAGTGAGATGCGCTTTGAATCATGTATGCATAACCTTAACAGATATTGGCTAGTAGCCTCATCATACAAGACTTTACTCTAACATGGACTGTATAGGACACTCTGAGACTAGCCAATCAAAATAGATATCTTAAGTTAACACCCAGACCATACAGGACGGATATTTTCCAGAACATAACTACTGGTCATAACATCAATTCTAAGTAAACCTAACATGGAACAGAAAAAATTGGGGAACTAATCTAAGTTTCTCCACTTTGACTTAAAAGCAGAGTGGCCCCTGCCACAGTTATTACGAACTAAGTGGACAAGCATGGTCCCTGCCCCTTCCACTTCCTACCCATGAATTGCACTTACTCATGTCCTAATACCCCTTACCAACCCCAATGTGGGACCGGGCTGGACACAAATATTGATGAAGATGTCCATGTCTGACTGAGTGCAGTGCTGTTAGAGGAGAAAGGATCTTTTTGTTTACACATAGTTAGCCCACCAAGGGTACTAATCCTTGGGCCACACCACCCTGCTACAACACTTCTCCAAGCTCACCAGCCGGCCAACAGTGTGCCTACTAGGGCTACTAAGCTCAGGGCCAACTCACACTACTACAACAACTCTGCCTAGGTTAGCAGCCAGCCGTCAGTCAGCCCACTGAGGGAAATAGGCCAGGGGCATTTTACTAGCAGTGTTTGTACCCAGTGCAAGTAAATCAGGGGATCACAAGGTGGAATATAGCCATTTGGTTGCATTGATGCTTGCGTTGGCCCAACGCAAGAGCCATCACAAGTGAAATTTATAATTTATGTCCTGACTCACGATTGGATCTCCCCAGTATTCTTCCCTCACCAGCCATAACCCAATCTAAGTACAAAAAGTATTTATATAGACTTTTTTCATTAGGGTGTGGTGCCCCCTGGTGAGGAAAATGGAACCAATGGTTTAGGTCATTTCCCATAGTTAACCTATATGAAGTGAAGCATATAGGTTAACTATGGGAAATGACCTAAACCATTCGTTCTATTTACTTCACCAGGGGGCGCAACACTGTTAATGAAAAAGGTCTATAAATTCAATACGTTTGGTCTTTATCTATCTTGATGTTATTTATCCGAGTTAAATAAAATGATAATACAGTTTTGGTGATACTTATTATGAGATAGTATGTGGATGGGAAAGGTTGAACATTACTTTCCAGTATCCTGTGATACAATTTGATTGTTGTTATTTGAAAACTACTAAGGCCACTGGGCTCAGGGCTACCCTACACTGCTACAACACCTCTTCTAGGCTCACCAGCTAGCTTATCATTTTGTATCATGAAACTCTATGAGGCTTGTACTTCAATATTTATTTTATGTATCTAGCCTTCACCCTTAAAGATCCAGTGACACGACCCTAACTCGTTAACAAAATATATTTCAACCTAGAAATATGAATACATCCCTATAATCTAAATAGCTATGGCTCAAGGTCTTGTAAAGTTATGTGCAGAATAAGAGTAGAACCTGACTATAGGGCCAGATGACCTAGATACAGTGAGGATGCTGGAAGTGACGTATCAAGATGCCTATGCTACAGTGAACACATACATAATAAGATAAAACAGGCCTAGGTTGGTAGCACACATTGGTATTTCGCACATTTTTTTCCTCAATTATCCTAAAATATAGACATATATGTAAAATGACAAGAGATAGTTGATAGTTAATTGAATTTGCCGTAATGGTTGAACTAACCATAATATGGCGTCATAACCCCTATGAATATTAAGTGATGATAGCAATAGTTTTTTTCTCATATATATTGGGATGCGCAATACAACACTGTTGGATATTTCTATGAAAATGTAATTGGTATTTTTTAAATGTTTTGTGACATATATCAATGAAAATTTCCCACCATATTAACTTATGCGTGAACATTCTAAACTATTGTATCAATGTATAGAGATTGAGCTAACATAAAACTAATTTTTTAGTGAAACTTTCAATTTGAATTATTATCAAATTTATATTTTATATCTTATATGTGATATGGGCGTGACAAATGTGCTAAGTAATTTATAGGGCCTAAAATTAGTATATCACCTTATGTGGCCCTTATACATAAGGATGACACTTAGAAACGAAAAGTATCATCAACAGATACGCCTTATAGCGGTGTATTAAACAAATAAAACCAGGTTTTCTTATAGCAAATACTGATAAATGCAAGAGAAAAATGTGTACTCATTAAATATAATGCGCAATATACTCTTATCTACTCTAATTTTGGCAATCTGTGAGGAAATTTGTGCTGATAAAAGAAAAATCAACAAGGCATTTCCGCATTATTTACTGTCTCTGTAAATACTCTGAACATTACTGGTCTTGGAATCTCAGCACTAGCAGCTGATTTATAGATGAGTGAAGACACTCTTGCAGCTAACTTTCCCACACACATGTATGTCACTCCTCAGGCATGTGTACACCTTTGCATACACTCACCAGGTTTTCAAATGCTCATCACCTTTATATTCACTCAGCACCTTTAAAATCGCTCACCACCTTTACAATGGAAATTGCCTAAAGGCTGTATTCCACAATGCATTCACGTACTTGTGTTCATCATTTTACTTGCGTTGACAATTGCGTTGATACTTGCATTCATGGGACGCTATAAGGCTATATTCCACGATGCGTTCAGTGCCACTTGCATTGCTTTAATTACAGAAACGCAAGTTTGCTTGTGTTCTGGGTACCAAAAGCTATATTCCACGATGTGTTCTATGCCACTTGCGTTGCTTTAATTATGGAAACACAAGTTTGCTTGCTGAAATTTATCAACATGTTGGTATCTGAATGCAAGTAAACTTGCGCTTCCTAATTAGAGACAACGCAAGTGTCTCCGAACGCATCGTGGAATATAGCCTTAAATCAGTATGATATCAAGGCATCTTGTGACGTCACAACATGGCCAGCGCGAAGGGGTGTGAATGTCAGCTGTCACACCTGGCTGAGCAATATACAGGTGTTAGTAGGGGCTGGCCTGTCGCGTAGCTGGGCCCATGAAACCATGTGTTCGTATCAAAATGTTTCTTTTTTAATATTCTACAAGTTTATTGCCTTTTGCATCGTAGCTCCGATCATGTCCCCAGATCTTTAATAGATAGGGAAACGTAATGATACTATATCTCTGGGGGACCTGCCCTTAGTGTCCATGAGGCGGGATGAGGAAGGGGAAGGCTAAGGCAATATAATTTGTAATGCCCAAAATTTGCATATTCAACTTTAAAATAAAGAAGGGGGAGGCCAGGGATATGCCCTATAGGTGTCCAGGGAGTAGAAACACCCAGGACACCCTTTGCCCTCCCTCTCCTTATCCCACACCCTGAACACCTAGGGCAGGTCCCTCGACCTTCCCCTTCCTTCTCCCACCTCCTGGACACCGATGGCAGTTCCCCGGACTCCCTCTCCCATCCCACCCCTGGACACCCAGGGCAGGTCCCCCTACCTCTTTCCTTATCCCATCCCCTGGATGCCCAGGACATTTGTGAACAGAAGACAAACTCCGGTGTACTGTTTGTTACTTTATATGGGAATAAACATGTAAGTATACGACAATTGTAACATGAGTTACAGTAGTGATTAATATATAGGAGAAACATGTAATACAACATAATTGAACCGAACATTTTTGGGTCCTTAAACTGACCAACATACGAGTAATGTTAATGCGCCCTATTTAATAACTTATAGTTCTTGTATTGGTAGTGGGCAGGCGGGCTCCGAGAGTCAGGTGTGAACCGGTCAAGGGTTGTAGAGAGAGTGACTTGTGAGCCCGGCACCTGCCCAGTGGAGAGGGGCAGGTGAAATGGGGTCAGCGCTCTCCTTATATGGGAGTGGTGACCTGTGATGTAGGGCAAAGGTCGTGTATGTCTGTGTCCCAAATGACCTAGAATGTCACACTTGTAGCATTCGTCCACATTTGTGAACAGAAGACAAACTCCGGTGTACTGTTTGTTACTTTATATGGGAATAAACATGTAAGTATACGACAATTGTAACATGAGTTACAGTAGTGATTAATATATAGGAGAAACATGTAATACAACATAATTGAACCGAACATTTTTGGGTCCTTAAACTGACCAACATACGAGTAATGTTAATGCGCCAAGATAGACCTTATTTAATTAGCTGGAGGGCGCGGTGGACTGATGAGCAGTGGTCCTTAGGTGGGCGTAGGTATGCCCTTACCGCATCTGAGGTCCAATTTCCGTGTCTCTTTACCTCCAGGAGGTCCGCGCGGCCCTGATACATGGCAAACGACGCCCCACCCCTCCTCAAGCTATGGAGGGAGTAAAGGGCTGGGTCGTATTTCAGTTCAGAGAGGACCTGCCTCCAGAGCCTCGTAGCGTATCCCACAGTAAGTGGGTTCCCGTCTGGATGGCGTATAAGGGGGAGAGAGGGGGCCCGCCTGGGGGCCTGTAGTTGCGCCTGGATATGCATGTTACGGGGGCACCAGCGGCTCTGCTGGTGTGCAAATAAGTCCATGGTCTTCGTGTCGCCATATTTTTGTGCTGTCTTTGACCATTTGATGGTGATGCGAAGCTTGTCAGGGAGAATAGCAATGTCCCCGACTGTAAAGTGGCGGTGGGGGTCAAACTTGTTGATTGTATGAGGGAACAGATTTGACTGCCGAAAGAAGCCCTGGAACATTAGGGTAACAGCATACGCCATCATATAGTTTGCATGATGTACATAGAGGCGATCAACTATAGCCTTATACATTGTAATGTCGACTGGAAGTCTCTGAGATGGAGTGTGTCGTACATCCATGTCCACTGCCCGGAGGGCCGCGTATACTTGGTATGAGTCAATGTTTTTAGTTGAGCGATTACATAGCTTAAAGTATGTCCTTATAGATGAGATTTCATTCCTTACTGTCTTTGGGCTACGCCTGCGATCTGTGAGAAACTCTATGTACGCGCACAGTTGCGGGATGGAGGTTTTTTTTTTTTTTGTTTTTTGTTTTTTTTATTGAGCTTTTATACAGTAGACACACCTCAGCGCTATGCGCTGCTTTTCTGGTAGTACACTGTTTTATATCAGAAATACTTATTACAGTGTTTATAGATCATCATAGTCGACACACAAAGAAACCATAGAGGTTCTTATCTTTATACTCATTATCCAGTACAATGTAATGCACCACACTGCCCCAATATATGTATGGCAGTGTATTAAGTAGTATGTGAACCTATACATTGAATAAGAGGAGGGGGGGGGGAGATAGGAGAGAAGGAAACCCGATTTCACATCCTTGGTAAACAATGGCACAACTCTTTTGGTGTCAGATCCCAAGATGAGTCTTACACCTAAATTTAAATTCCTTATAATTTTGAGAGTTTTGGATCTCTAATGGTAATCCATTCCATAACTTAGAACCACAATACATCGGACAACTGAATGATTTGGTCAATTGTACATTGGGTACCTTCAGTACCTTTTTGTCGAACTGTCTTGTTCGGACATCCCGTGTATCTAGATAAGTGTCAGTACCAGAACGTTTATACATCAAGCCTGCCATATGCAATGTACGACGTTGAGCAAGATTACCAGTACCTACCCGAGTTACAAGGTCTAACGTGGTCATGGTTGGATCAGGACAACAAATTCTCAGAAAACGGTTTTGCATGGATTGAAGCTTTTTCAGTTTATCACATGGTAAACGCATATAAATAAAATCGTTATAATCAAAAATAGGCTGGATTGTTGCTTTATACAGGACTATCGCAGTATCAGTATTAATCAGGGCTCGAATTTTTCCAAATGTATCCTTTTTCTCAGATAATATACCCATAATTTTTTGATATTGTTTTAATCCATTTAGCTTGTCGTCGAAAATTGTTCCCAGGTACTTATATTCATGTGTAGGATTCAAAGCATTCGGACCAAGATTCAATTTAAAATTCTCGTGATCCCTATGTTTTCTATAACCAAAATGTACGTATTCAGTTTTACTTGAGTTTAATGTAATTTTATTAGCATTACACCAATAAAACACATTATTTAAATCATCCTGTAATTTAGTCTGGGTTATCAGATCATTTGTCCCTGAGTAATACAAAACTGTGTCATCGGCAAACAACAAACATTTCACTTCGTTCAACAAACTGGGTAGATCATTAATGTATACTAAAAACAACATCGGGCCCAATGTTGACCCCTGTGGAACTCCGGTCGTTAATACACTAGGTTCAGATTTTTCTCCTTTATAGATAGTACATTGTGACCGATTAGCTAAATAACTCTTCATCAAGAGTAGGGAATTCATGCGCAATCCACTATGATCTAATTTTTTAAATAGTATATCATGGTTAATGGTATCAAACGCTTTCTTTATATCCAGAAATACCGCAACCGTTGCTAGTCCTTTATCCAAGCCGATCGCCAGTTCATCAATAAGGTTAGCAGCAGCACTGGTAGTAGAATGATCTTTCCTAAATCCATGCTGCTTATCAGAGAAGTAATTAGTATTTTCATAGAATGGTTTAATTTGTTCGTGAATTAGTTGTTCGCAAATTTTACCTGGTATTGGCAGAAGTGATATGGGTCTTAGTTCGGATGGTGATTTTGGCTGGCTTGTCTTTGGTATTGGAACAACGGTCGCGCATTTCCATAAGTCAGGAAAGGTAGTTGTATCTATAATTTTGTTGAATAAATGGCACAATACGTCCGGTCGATACAACATAGCATCCTTAAACAATCTTGTTCCATATAAAGTTGACCCTGAGGATTTATATATAGAAACATTCTTTATCTTTTCAATCACATTGTCCAACGTAAACTCTCTAAAACCAAAGCTCTCTTCATTTGGAGCCTGGTGAATAGTTAGCTGATCCAACATATCTCGGTCAAACCTTTTCGCCAAGTTGGGGCCTATAGTAGCAAAGTAACTATTAATTTCCTCAGCAGTGTTATAGTCTGTTAATGGAATACCTGTTTGTTCATTACAAAAATTAACATTTAAACTGGTATCCTTACTAAATAGTTCTGTTTGTATCGTTCTCCAGAACTTTTTCGGATTAGTTTTGTGTCTATTAAGTTCCTCCTTTATGTATTCACTCTTAGCATTCTTAATAGCATTATTAGTTCTATTACGGAGATTCTTTGCTAGAAACCAATCCTCAGGTTTACAGGTTCGCTTAGCTTTTCGGTAAAAATAATCTCTATCTTTTTGCAGGCTTACCAGTTCATCAGTCAACCAAGCTGGTCTATCTATTCTAGTTTCGAATGTCTTTTCGGGAGTTAATTCATTGGCTAGGTATTCAAGGCCATTATTCAGTTTGACGCAACATATATTAGGATCAGCCTCAGCAAGCAAGTCATCAAATAGTCCAGTGTCGTCTATCTTTGTGTGTAATTTCTGTACATTATAATTTCTATATGATCTGATTCTTAGTTTCGCCTTTTCAAAACATTCTTTGGATTTTTTCTTAATAACATAAATAGGTTGATGGTCACTTAAAAACCAATCAATGGTACCAGCTTCCTGGATATTAGACATGTCACAAAACAACAGATCGATCATTGAGCTCTTTTCCTGAGTACATCTTGTTGGAGATTTCGTTAGTTGTTTGAGGTTATTTAAATCTTCAAATGTTTTTAGTTTTTTGGTTTCAGATAATTTCTTATTAGAATAGTCAATATTGAAATCGCCAAGCACAACCAAATCTTTTCGGGTTCGATTTGGTATGGAGGTAATCAAATCGTTCAAATGATCAAGCATGTTTGTGACGTTACCTGTGGGTGGTCTGTAAACATTAGCTAATATACAATTTCTGGCATTTTTCCGTTCAAACTCAAGAACTTGAATTTCAATATCTTTCTCAGACCTGTTAAAAGACGACCATTTAACTTCGTTACATGTTAATGATGATTTATAGTAAGTACATAGACCACCTCCTTTTTTGATATGTTGTTCACCAGCTTGCCTATCATGTCTAAGTAATTTATAATTGTCAATATTCAAGATATCACCACTGACACCGCTATGGAGCCAGGTTTCAGAGACAGTAAATATATCTATATTCAAAACTTGTAGAGTAGTCTTAAATTGTGCAAATTTACTTAAAAGACTTCTAATATTCAGATGCAAAATTTTGAAACCTTTCCGGCTCGAGAGCTGTGTCAAGTTAATCATTATCGTACAAGGTCCTTCTCTCCCGATCCCCAGGGCCCCACCCATACAAGTCAATATCGTTAATTATTATTTGGTCCATATTGAGTATTGTATCTAGTGTTTACGTAATATAAAGTAGAACTCAGATAAAAGAGTTCTAAACGAACAAACAGTGATTCTCTCCCAGCCAACCCCCGTAGATCATGATAATTATGTTTCAATCAAAAGGTGTTCACATCGTTCCTATTTTAGCGGGATGTGCCTTAGGACTCCCAAAACTGGGATCTCCACGGCTTAAAGAATTATGTTAGTATAAGGCCTAAGTTGTCATCTTCCCCCTCAAGTCTGAGGTCGGAATAGGCAATAAGTAACACACCTACCACAATGGCTTGAATAAGTGTTTGCAACCGTGGTGAAGTCAGAAATCGGATTCAGTTTGTGTTGTTGACCAATGTCTCTGCGTAGATCTCATTGCCGAGAGAGATATAAGTAAATTATGTACACAACAATATACAGTTGGCTGTCGCCGAATTGATAATATAGTTATAAGACTAATTACTTAATTAATCAACTTCAATTAATAATAGACCATAGGTACAGGTTAGAGCGTTATATGCCTCTAGTTGTCATCAAATTTATTAGGTGTGGTTACTTGTTTGATGACCTAATACTTGCAGTTTCTCTCGTACTCCCGATCAGTCTGTTCCGCTCCGAGGACGTCAGCATGAATATAAACAGAACAGTGTTACTCTAAGAACTATAGTTTTAATTTAAGGTTGACGTTTTTCTAGACTCATAATGCATCTGTTGAATCGATCAGCCCAAAATTCAATAGTTTCAGGTAATAGATGGCACCCGTCTGAGAGATGTTGGTAGTGATGATAATACTTGTCACACTTTTCTTGCTTGTGCACTTTACTTGCCGTCCAGGGGGTCGGTACATTGTTCTTAAAATTGAAGTTAGCTATTTTTCTATTTACCAGGATAACAGTATCGTTCAAGATATGTTGCATAGGATGAACGTCTTTTGACTTATGATAGTCCTCCAAAGCTTGTCCTTCAAGTTTTTTACGTTGTTTGCTGTTGTAATCAGCTAAATCTACACCTGTCACGGGGTTGAATATAATCTTAGCACTAGGGATCAGATTGGTGACTAGGTCAACTACATCTATCATAGCCTTCTCGTACATTTCAACTGCAAAGTCAGGGTCAAGATACCTTATGGTATATTTCTTGGTCTTATGATTTTTTAAAGTTAATTCACAAATGCCACAAGCCATAATGATATAGTCTGGTTGGAGCCTGGTAATATCGGGTAAGAAATTCGTGGCCGCCATTGTCAAACCTGCACTCGGTGTGAATCGAACCACGTAAGTTGCGTCTTTGTAGCCGTCCAGGGCCTGTTGCAGGCCATTTCCTCGCGAGTCGCCCAGTAGTAACACCGTCCTACAGCTGCGCTTCTCGTTCTTTGAGGAGGGCGAAGTCATCTCTCACTTTTTCAAGTATCTGCCCGAGTATATCTTTACCCGTCCACGTTTCCTCTCGTGCTGCTTTGCTGTGCAGACCAGCTCCGATACCGAATGATTCCGAGCGTGTTGCTTCGTGCAGTCGGCTGTTTCCAGTTGCCAACAGTCGTTCTCGGAGGGCCGGGTTTTGCAGCATGTTTTCATACACAATTTCATACATAGTATCAAACTGTGTTGTGTTCCATTCCTTTGTCGTTCTGATTGTATCTCCAATTCTCTTGGCTTCGTAGGGACATGTTGTTGCTTTAATTTGGTAAGCTGCTCTGTAGTCGCCGTTAGTAACTGCTTTTACGGCATTGAAGGCTTGTTCGACACTGTCATACGGATATTTGTCAACAACTACACGTGTTTTAGCCATGTTACTTGGCCAAGCGTGTTCCGACTGGAAGTATAATCCTTCGCCGTATTTACGCACTTTTGCGTCTCCTAGTGCAAGGCCTTCTGGTAAGGAGTCCAGGTCGTCGATATGGTATTTTCTACCCTTGATGATTACGCCATCAGAGTGTAACTTGTGCTCGATCTGTTTGTCTTTACACAAGATAGCTACCGAGCGCATGGCTTCTCTCTTCCGCCGGGTGTTGTTACTCACATCGTCGTTGATCCAGACCTTCACCCACTCTTTTTTACCTTTCAGGTTAAATCTCCTTCTGAAGAACTCGTGTCTTGCCTGAACTGATGCAAACTTGATCATGATCGTTCTCGGACGAACTTGATTTTGGTATTTCCGACCGATACGGTAGACAACCTGGATGTCAGTTTGTTGACATGTTGACAGCATAGTCGTCGCAAGGGATTGTATAACATGACGAAGGTCTTCAGTGTCGTCTTCCTTTACTCCGTCAATTTTGATATTTAGAAGTTTCTTCTCGTCCTCCAGGTTATCTATGCGAGACTGGAGCGTAGTATTTCTTTTTTCTAGTTGCTTTTGTTTGATTTCAAGGAATTGTAGTCGAGTTTCTTGGGCCATAAACTTACTGTCAATCGTTTGTAGGTTTTCTGTCAACCTGTCGATTGTTTTTCTAAGTCCGGCAATACTTGCACGCAAACCAGCTTTTTCGTCGTCCTCTGTCTCGACAGTTTCTTCTTCGTTTTTTGTGGATGAAGTAGAACTTGAATCTTCAGTAATCATATGAACTTGGGCCTCTGTGGTAATTGTGTCGTCAGAGATACTCGCCGTTGTAGAACTACGGGTATTTCTGCCCCACTTGGTTTTGTTGTCAGTCATTTTAATTTTGTCAAATATTAGCCAAATATACTCAGTTACTCTTCAAAAACGATATCCAAATAATGTCAATGGTGTTACCGTTCAGTTTTATGTATTTGGAAAGATGCGTTCACTTTTTTAAACTGGATGTTAGGGGATTATGTCCAGGGGAGAATTTATCTGCCTACCCGTCGGCCATGATGAACAAAGAAGGTTATAGGTAGCTAAAGCCTGCTCTAATAGCAAAGACAACGAATGCCGAGATGGCTCTGTTCCTATTAGCGATAGTCCCCGGTCTGAAGGCCCGGTCCTGCCTGGTCTGGGCCCGAAACATGTACGGAGCGATAGGGCCTACAAGAAAGCAGAGTAGTCAAGGTTACCGAGGCTGGGAATTATGTAGCGCAAGGGGGTATCATTTATAATTCTTTCAACCTATCTAGTGATCTCGGCATTTGTGTCCCTCCTACTGAGGGCATCCGCTATGTACATATCTACACCGGGTACATGCACAGGTCTCACATCTATGTCGCACTTCGCCGCATGGAACCAGAGCGCGCGGGCACATGCGGCCAGCACCGGGTCGCGGGCTCTGCCGTACTTATACGCATAGACCGTCGCCTCATTGTCACAGTTCAGACGCACTGTCTTCCCCGCGTCATCCAGGCTGGTGAATGTCCTCATTGCCAACAGGCAGTTAATACATTCCAGGGCGGAGATTGAGTGGGCCTCGGCCATTCTCCTCGATGTGGTGATGGCGTAGCATCTCTGGCCATCGTGGGCGCCCATGCCGGCCGGGCATGCGTCCGCTTCTATGACCTTGTCGATGTGATTACGTTTGATAATGGCTCTGCCATTGGTAATAGGCATGAAGTCAATGAACCATTTTAGGTCTGCCCTTACTCCACCGTTGACTTTGATGTCTCCGCCCTTCGCCTCTCTGAGGGCGTCTAGGAGTCGGGCCATGAATAATCTGGCCGGGGCTATTGCCTTAGAGAGGTGGTTGATGACGCCTATCAGCCTCTGCATGGCTTTGGTGTTGAGATGGGTGCTGTTGTATGCCCGGTTGATGGTTTGACTAATCTCTGCCATCTTGCCTGGTGGGATGCTCACGCGATTGTTAGGGAGATCAATATTAATGCCAAGCCATACCAGATTCCTAGTAGGCGGGGCCAGCTTGTCCTTCGCGACTGGGAGTCCTAAGCTGGCCAACGTAGCCAGGGTGGTGTCGTAGGCCCGTTTGGCTGACGCCATGCTGGTTGAAATAATGAGAATGTCATCCAAGTAAATTATGGCCATTACATTCTCGGAGGCCAGGGCCCTTTCTATGAAGCCCGCTATACGTTGCATGTAAAGACTGCTAAGGCGGGCGCCAAATGGGACTGCTATGTCTGCATAATACTGGCCGTTATATGATATGCCCAATAAGGGCCAATCAGCTGGGCAGGTACGGAAGTTCCGGTATGCCCTACTTATATCTATCGATGCAATGACTGCGCGGCCTACGCCTACTTCTGTGATCACCCTGAGGGCCGTATTGACCGTTGGAAGGTTGTGTTCTAGTAGCACGCCATCTACCGTGTTCTTACAGATATGGGCGTTGATGCCTCCCTCTGGGTAGGACAGATCTACTATTATTCTCCTTTGTGATGGATCGCTTTTGGGGCGGGTCATAATAGGGCTCGTATGGAACCAGGGTGTGAATGGGGGATGCGCAAAGGGGCCCAAGAGTGCCCCTTCAGCCATCTCTTTGTCTATGTATGATTGTATGTGTTCTGGGTACTGGTTTGCTGAGGCGTGGTTAGGTGTGGGTGGAACCTTATTTTTAACTGGGCCCCCTGTGTATTGGAGTGGGAACCCATGTTTAATGCCGCTGATCACCAGTTCATCGTCTACGTGACCTGTAGCCCTTTTTTCCCATTCCATGATGTCGAGGGCCGAGGGGACAACAACTTTCGTGCCTGGCTGTTGTGAGTGTTATATGCTATTGTAGCGTCGTAGATCTTACGATAAACGCTGCCCACCGAGGCTGAGATGTTAGGCCTACTATACCATGCTTGTTGTTTGGCTAGGTCTATGTTATTATAGCTATCAGTGGCGTTGTACTCACTCATTACCGGGGCGTCAGTTGTTCCGTCACGGGTGAGTGCGGCTCCGATGTCAGCCTTCGGAGTGGCGGATTGGTGGTTGTCGGCAGCCTCGTCGGCCCGCCCGGTGGGGTTCGGTACACTCGTTACCATATGGCAGCCGTTGTCAGATGCCTGTTTCATCCGACCTAGAAGGGTGCTTTCACCGTCCGCTTCCGCACGCCCGGGTTCGGCCGGGGGGCGGGGTTCCGCGTTGGGTGCCTCCGCAGCCCGGACCTGGCATTCCGTGGCCGGGTTCCCATCCGCACACCCGGCGTCGTCCGGGGGGCAGGGTTCAGCCTTGTGTGTATTTACGGGCAGTTGTCGGGCAGGGTCGGCGTTGTCACTGTCCCTCTCCCCGTCCGCTCGCCCGTGGTCGTCCCGGGGGCGGGGTTCTTCCATGGGGCGTCTGGTGTGTCCCGTGTCCGGGCATCTTAACAAGGTCAGATATCTTAACACGATCAGTGTAGGGGCTGTCGTGAAGCCCTCTGCCGCTGTTGTAACCGTAGTCGTGGCCGTCGTAGCCATGGCTGTCTTGATACGTATCATCCGCTCTCCCAGTGTCGTCTGGGGGGCAGGGTTCCGTTTCCTCCTCTCTGCCGGGCATGTGGTGAGTGGGTCGGTCATCCCTCTCCACCTGACCGTGCTGGCGCAGAGGACCATCATGGTCCCTGCTGCCTCTCCTGTTCCCTTCCGCTCGGCAGGAGTCGTCCGGGGGGCGGGGTGCCTTCGGGATTACTGTCCTATTAGCCGTGTCCAGGGCGTGGCGGGGACAGTCGCGTCCATGTCCGCCCTCCTCTTCATCGTGGCCTTGTTCGTGCAGGGCTCTATACATTTCCTGGTCTCGTATTCCGTGGAGTCAATATGGGTCGTACCGTAACCTTGTTGGTTTTGCAGCTTATCTGTGGTCTGCCGGGAGGGGATGGCTGCATCATGTTCCCAGCTTGGCGCCACTAGTTTTTTGACTTATCATAGTTGCGCTGTTGTGGTTCCCTGGGATCCCTGCTATCAAAGCTGTGGGGCCGGGCGAAATATCTACCGTCCTTCTGTCCACCCCTGTCCCTTTGCTGGCCACGGTGACGGGGGTTGTATGTTGTCATCGCTTCCTTACGCTCGCAAGCCGACGCCGGATGTGTACATTCTTTGAGGTTCCCGCCGTACCAGCAGACCACGCACCTGTGTCGCTTAGCACCGTCTCCGTCGTCATGTTTATCCTGCCGGTCTCACCTGCCTTCATTGAATTGCAGGCATGGGCGGGCGTTCTTTGTGCCTGCTGTCTTCACCTCCCGAGGGTAGCGTAACTTCAAATCCCTGATTTCTTCTTTATCATCCCAGTCAAATACCCCTCGCTCCACTGCATCAAAGCAACGGTTTGAGAAGGCCCTGAACGATTCCCAGGTATATATCGTAGCGTCCTGGGCCACAGCTGCGAAGTGCGACAAGATGTGGACCCGTGTCTCCTGGGGAATGTCCTTGTCTAATAACATGCTAGTCATTCCCAACACAAATTCTGTATATTACAGTTCATCGTACGCCGTTCTTTCTTTAACGTCTAGTAGGGTGTCCCTATCCAGGAACATGTATGGTCTAGGGTAGGTGTGGGACTTTGACTTATGCTTCTTATTTTTAACTGTGACTGGCTTACCGGTGGCGACTCCCATGTCGAAGCGGGCCCTCGCAATGGCGGCGCTGGCCTCTCGCTTTTCTCCATCTGTCGGGGTGTCTGCCATGTCCGTGTCATCTCCTTCATCGCCTGTAGCCGAATCCAGGTTATCGTCCGGAAAAGTGAAATGCTTCACTACTGCTGGTTTCTGTTTAGTTTTCTTCTTTATTGGGTGAGGTTTCTGGCGGGAACGCGGCGTCCTCACGGTGATCCGGCGTGGACCGGCGCAGGCGCCATCTTGTTCCGCGCTCTCGTCCTCCTCCTCGTCGCCCAACAGAGCCACGCATAGGCTATCCAGTTTTCGGCCCATATCAGCGATTTTCTCTGCATTCTCCATGGCCTTTTTAAGGGCCGCGGACGTTTTCTTTGCTGGAGTTTTGCCCTCGGGCTGGTCTTGTTCAGCCTGGCCTTCGTCGTGACTCTCCCCTTCCTTTCCGGCACCCGAACGCAGCGTGAGGACCATTATCGTAAATATCCACGTTGCCGCTATCAGTTTCGCTCTCGTCCGTCTTCTTCTTGTCCCTTCACCGTACATGAGGAACAATTTTTCGTTGATCAGGCCTAAAATGGCCGATCTGGTGCGCGGGTCTCCGAGAGTCAGGTGTGAACCGGTCAAGGGTTGTAGGGAGAGTGACTTGTGAGACTGGCACCTGCCCAGTGGAGAGGGGCAGGTGAAATGGGGTCAGCCCTCTCCTTATATGGGAGTGGTGACCTGTGATGTAGGGCAAAGGTCGTGTATGTCTGTGTCCCAAATGACCTAGAATGTCACACTTGTAGCATTCGTCCACATGTTTCAATTTTGAAATTTTTTCAAAAATTCGTATTTAAACCTATCAAACGAGAGGACACAGAGGTACAACAGAGCTGTGTGACACATTATGTAATAAGCCTGGTGGGTTTGGGCTGACCTGTAGAGACTGGGGTTGAGGTGGGGGTTGGGGGGCTGGGGGGAATCCTAATCAGCCCAGATTGGGCCTCAGGTTCTTGAGTGTGCAAGCCAAGTATATGTACTGCTGGTAGCTGCTTTGAGACAGCGTCCCCACACAAGTCTTAAAAGGTTTTAAAAGGTCTTGAATTGATTTTCTCAAATCCAAGGCCTTAAAAAGTTCTTAAATTTGACAGTTTTGTAGACTTATTTGAAATTTAATTCATATAATATATTCTGGAAAAAAACTGGCTGTCCTTCCAGTCCCTAAACAGGTTAGGAACCAGCTTCAGTACCCCAAGACGACTGAAATTTGATAATTAACCCTTTCAGGACGACTGTATCCATCAGGCATCACCAGGCCTAGTCTCCTGTATCTCTCAGGCATCACCAGGCCTAGACGCCAGATGCCTGAGAGATACATAGCAAATATATCAAAATTGTGAATTTGATGCTCAAAATATATCAAAAACATTTTTTTCTATTTCAAACTGCTGAAATAGTCGATATTATTCTCCCTCTAACTATTAACATTTGGAAATGATAATTTCTATTTATGTTTTAGCTTATGATTGGTTTAATATAAAACTCTGTGTTATCAGTGGCGTCTTTTGGGTATATTCATTGAGTAAGTTGGAGTCCATTTGGCACTATATCAAAATTTTGTGGCGTCTTGAAAGGGTTAAAAAGGCTTTGTAAGAAGGGGCCTTGACTAAGGTAGACTGCACCTAGTTGGTGCTGGGCATGTCCAGAGCCTGGGGACCATGCAGGTTACTGTGATGGTTGTAAAAGTCCATACCTTCTGTCTTGTTGGTTGTGGGGGGAGGAGGGGGAATGGGAGTGGGGCAGAAGGCGGAGTGGGGCGGGGATGATAAGTAGTTAATAGAACTCACATTAGGGACAACTTTTTCATGATACTGCTCCTTTAATAGCAGTAGAAATATTTTACATTCAGAAGAAAATTGTGGAACAAATTGCTATTTTCAACAAAAATCCTGGTAACCATGGCACCAAACTCACTTTAAAAACACATTTGTGCCCCCCCACCACTAAATGAGGCATAAGTCGCTCAGATCAATCCTGAGGAAATGGCAAAAGAAGGCAATGTAAAAGGGTACAAAACTCAATAGAAAATTGAGTTTTCTACAGAAATGACATGGGAAACATCTATATATTATATTTTAGGCACAAACTGAATGGAATTATGGATTCAATATGTGTAATTAATAGTTTTTCCTGGTGGCTATTTATAAAGTCTATGGAAATTGTCCTTACCATGAAGAGAAGTACTATCTTTGAAGTCATTTTTCCAAGAATGGGGTATCTAATGGATGTGATTTCAAACATTCATAACTTTGGTGTGAATACTGTTAGAAACATAATTCTTTCACCATTCTTAAGATCAATTCATCAACACTTATAATCTGTAATAATCTCAATTTTCAAATCTGAGACTTATGCCTCATTATGTGGTTGGGGGTCACACTTGACAATTAATACAATGTCACTGATACTTCAATTTGACACCTTACTTGATTTTCTATCTGAATTAGCATCAAAAAGATATTCAGAAGGAATTTAGCAGACAAATATCCTAGTAACCATGGCAACCAACTCACTTTAAAAATAAAGTTAGCAATTCAAAACCATAACACTGACTGAACACTTCAATTTGACGCTTTAGTTAGTTTTCTATTTTGATTAGCAGTGAAGATATATGGTACATTCAAAAGGAAAATAAGGAAAAAATTGATATTTTTAACAAAAGATCAGGTAACCATGGCAACCAACTAAACTCTAGAATCAGATTTAATGCTTCCATGCAATAGCACTAACTGAACTCTTCAATTTGACACCCTGGTTGCATTTTTGTTTTAATTAGCAGTAAAGATATCATATATTCTGAAGGAAAATAGGGGGGGAAACGGAATTTAAAAAAACAACTATGGTAACCATGGCAACCATGGCAACTAACTCACTCTAATATCAAATTTAGGAGTTTGATATGATAGCACTTATTGAATACTTCACTGTGACAACATACTTGCATTTCTACCTTAGTAAGTAATGAATATATGGTGCATTTAGACAGAAATTAGGGGGAAAATGGCTATTTCTTACAAGAAATCTGGTAACCATGGCAACCAACTAACTGTAAAATCAAATTTAGTACTTCCATACAAAAGCACTAACTGAACACTTCAATTTGACACCTTACTTAAGTTTCTATCTTAATAAGTAATGAATATATGGTGCATTTAGACAGAAATTAGGGAAAAAATGGCTATTTCTTACAAGAAATCTGGTAACCATGGCAACCAACTAACTGTAAAATCAAATTTAGTACTTCCATACAAAAGCACTAACTGAATGCTTCAATTTGACACCTTACTTAAGTTTCTATCTTAATAAGTAATGAATATATGGTGCATTTAGACAGAAATTAGGGAAAAAATGGCTATTTCTTACAAGAAATCTGGTAACCATGGCAACCAACTAACTGTAAAATCAAATTTAGTACTTCCATACAAAAGCACTAACTGAATACTTCGATTTGACACCTTACTTAAGTTTCTATCTTAAGTAGCAGTCAAGATATGGAACATTCAGAAGGAAAATGGGGGGGAAAATAGCCATTTTCTAAGGTATTCTGGTTACCATGGCAACCAACTCAACCTAGATACCAATTCAACATTTACAGGCAAAAGCACTAGTTAAATGCTTCAATTTAACACCTTGCTTGCGTTTCTATCTTAATTTTTGTCAAAGATATATGGCATTAAAACTTTTATCAATGTGCACTTTATGGCTATATATATTATATAAAAAACCAGCATTAGCTGTACACTTATATATGCCTGAATAATATGCCAAAACACTCTTCACCCATGGTGATAAATTTCCCGATTTTTAATGCAATGATCAATCAAGACTCTGATTATAAATTAGATAGCTCTTGGTGTGTTTTCCATGCAAAATTAATCTAATGCAACATATAGACCCTATTTAGAGCATAGGGCCAGATATAGTTGTGTACACCTAATGCTGGTTTTTTTCGCATCACAAGATATGCAGTATGAAAATTTCAGTTAAAAAATTCTAATATTAAAAAAATAGGAAATTTGTCGAGGTTATCAAAACTAACTTGTTTAAGTTTTAACAACCCAATTCAATTGTATTTAGCATTCAGTTGTATGTTTTGAACGTGTCCTAACACTCTGAACATTAGGGGCACACGAATATGTGCCTCTAATCCTGGTGTGCCCCTAATGCTGGTTTTTTTGGATAGTAGTGTACACCTAATGCTGGTTTTTTATATATATATATATATATATATATATATATATATATAAGGAAATTGCATACTGCCTTAAGATAGATGGTACATGATATCTTCTAATCTGAGGTCAATATGTAAGCCTCTTCCATTGCGGAGAGGCTAGGTAGTGATATAAGTGGTACAACTTGTACACATGATATAGGGGCCGTCCATAAATGACGTCATGCAGCAGGGGGGGGAGGGGGGGTTCATGGTTGCATGACCATACATGACAAGGGGGGGAGGGGGGTCATGTGGTGCATGACATCATGTTGAAAAATTTCAATTATAAAAATTTTAAAGAAAAATCGTAGGTGCAGTCAGGATATTGGATGCTGAAATTCCTATTTTCACTGAAGGCCAAACATTTTCTAAGGGCCAGACTTGCTTGAAGGCACGAAATTCAAGGGCCCTGGCCTGATTTTAAAGGGACTTGAGGCCCTGGGCCCCTGTTATGTTAACCTCTGTTTCTGCGATGGGGGGGAGGGTACTCTTGAAATGATGTCATTTTTAGAGGGGGAGTCAAGGGTCGCATGACAAAACATGACAAGGGGGGAGGGGGGGGTCAAAAAAGGTCAAAAATAGCATGACGTCATTTATGGACGGCCCCATAGACACAGCTAAAAAAAATAATATGATCAAAATTATTGTGTGTGATACCTAAATATCGTAATTCATTACCAATTCCTTTATGACTTTGGATATATCCCTGATTTCCTGTCACTATCCATAACGTTTTGTAAGAGGAAGCGAAATATATGATATATAATGTATGGTGATGTTGTGCATAATATAAGATAGCCGATAAACTTAACTTTTTAATGCATAGTAGTGTCACACTATTATTCAATATACATTTTTGAATAATGCTCTGACACCAGTAGTATTAAAACTACAACATTCATAACAAGGAACATAAGCTATGGTGATTGTTTGTAGAAGGAATGATACATTCTTTACTGAAAGAATGAAACAATGGTTTGTCATAAGCAATTTCAGCATTGCCCATCTAAAATATGATTTTTATGAAAAGTATGTATGGGTGTATGAGAACCTTTGGGTATAAAACAGGTGCACTGTCCTTATCCCAAGCAGCAAGTGATCCTTATCTATTATTACATACTCTTTGCCCGAAACTCACTGCAGCTGTACACTGGTGTCTCATTTAAGATCCCCCCTCCTGCCTCTATATATACCCTAACCCATCCATACACTGTTAAAATGGTGTTTAGAATTTAAATGTGTTAAGGGCATAAACATGTTTATAATCTAAATACATTAAACCATATCTGTTTAAAACCTAAACACTTGTAACTTCTAAACATATGTGGGTTAACTATGTTTATAATCTAAACGCATAACATTAGTTGTGTTTAAAAGCTAAACACTTGTAACCTCTAACCATGTTTTGAATGGGATATGTTTAGAATCTAAACACATAATATCAATTGTATACTATGGAAAAGAAAAATGGACACCTTGGGATTAGAACCCACATTCTTTACATTCAAGGTAGAAGCCTAACCAACTGAGCTAACTTGGACTGCATGCAGTGCACACTGGCATAGTCAGCACCAATGAGTAGGATCAGTACTACTATACAGGTATTCACCATCATGTTGGTGTGACAGACAATAGTTCAGTACTCTCATACCCCTACTTATTCAGTTAAGTAGCAAAGCTGGGCTGTGTCTACCTACAGGCCTCCATAGCTCAGTGGTAGAGCATAGGCTTCATGTGTGAGGGGCCCCGGGTTCAAACCTCGGCTACTGAAGTTACCAAAATACTACTATGAAGTAGTTGTACTATTAGTGGTTTGCCACATGCCCTCCATATTTTTGGCCATGATTAGTAAAGTAGTTTTTTCATACACTTTGGAATTTGGAACTTTGTGATTAAAAATGTTAGATTTTTAAGTTTTTGTAGCGTCATTAAGATAATCACTTCATTGGCCTGCTATTCTAGGTACGGTCAACCAACCAGAACATCTCTAAAACATTTACAAAATGTTTAAAACACCTTTTTAGTAGGATTAACATGTAGACACCTTTTTAGTACAAGAACTTTATCAGCTATACCCCTAAAGGTTTTACCTCCAACAATCAAACAATCCATGCAAGGCTAAACCAAGAAGGAAGGACATATGTGGTTATTGGCTCATTGATCCTGTAGTGTGATTACAGGAAAAATAAAACTTTCAATGCTGTTAACATTACATCTGGTGTAAACTAAATGGCATAGCACCATAGCAGTGTTTTACATGTAAGATCTATGTTGTTTTTTTACACACTACGGTATATTATTGTTAAATTTAAAATGGTTTTCATCCTTAAGAATGAAAGTACACTGTACATATTACGGTATATTACTGTTTAACTTAACACCTTTAGAACCCTAAACATCTTGAAGACCTAAATGCTTCATAGATAAACACCTAAACATCATAGTTTTCTAAACACTTAGCAGCTAAACATAAAAAAAGCATAAGCATTTTGATCCTAAACACCATGAGGACCTAAACACTTCATGGTTAAACAGCTAAACATCACACATTTCTAAACACTTAACCCTAAACACCGATAATTCTAAACATGTTTAGGGAAATAAAGTGTTCCAAAACTGGATGCACCGAAGTGTTTAGGAAAATGTTTAGGTTCTAAACACTTGTTTTAACAGTGTACGAACAGTACCCCCACATCTATCCTTTACCTTACCTAGTCATACCAACTTCCCACAGTCCACCCACCCAATCTCACCCCCCCCCCCCCCCGCCTTCTGGAAGTTAACAGCCCTCAACACCGTGCTCCCCCCACCCTAGGCCTTTTGGGGTTTTCCCAGTTCAAATCTAAACTACTCCCTCGCCTTTCCCTTTATTGGACTAAAGAATCTCACATTAGATAAGGGAGGTAGGGATGCACACATTAGGCCCCTCCCCTCTATAAATCCGTCGCTAATAGTTCACAGCCTTTTCTAGCAAAAATCTATTGTGACTATCAAATGCCCCAATTAGGAGAACTGACTTTTCTGGGCCACTGGGTACCAGGAGTAGGTCATCAGTTATCAGTAATACGGAATGCTCAAGTATTATGTATTCAAAATATCATGTTATTCAGGGGATGATACAGGATCTCCGAATGGGGGGGGGGGGGGGGTCAGCATAAAGGCTAAGTACTAAAACCATGTGCAATTGTACGTACACGTGGGGCATTCTCCCCTCTTATTGTAGCTTAGGGGTCCACCAAAAAAAGAAAAAAAAAGGGGGGGGGGCAGGACCCCCCTGCATCCGCCCCTGTTATTAATTATTACAGATGTGTTGATTGCCACTGTTAGTAATAATTAAATAATAAGACCTGGAAATGTGCTACTGCCCATTTCATATTAGTGATAATTGCGAACACAACCACTTTCACCACATGAATTTGAATAAGTTTAACAAAAATTCTGGAAAAATGGAAGCCCAACGCCGATATCAAAATCAATTCCCGTGAATTTTGCCAGTTACCTTTTTAATTTCGCTCTTATCAATAGTTTTGCACTAGTACTCGTATATCAAGAGCAAGGAATATGATTACTTCGTCCCGAGACCCTACCAGGGTACATTTGGTAAAATGAAGAATTATTTAGAAAAAAAGTCAAAGTACTTTTTCAATTAAGAATTCTTATGCGTATATGTGAACTCTACCTCTGCATGAACCTCAGATGATCTTGGACCTTGGTTGAGAGTCCTCAAACCTGTATGCTAACACATGGGGAAAACATCCCGGGGCGGTTCTCTTTGCTTTAGAGGTTATTCAAAAACAAAGTGCCAACGGGAGCGGCGTGGCTACGACTTCAGTTCTTTGCAAGTCGTTGATGAAAATATCACATTTTGGCAGCCAGAGCAAACAGGTTTGGCTCAGGTCGCCATTGTATAGGAACTGCCCCGGGTTGCTTTTCTTGTATATAACAGAGATTTGTATAGCAAATTCGTCGGTAAAACTGGCGAGTAGATCGACTCTTTACTAATTTCAAAGTTGGCAGGTGATGGAATTCCTTCTTGGTTGTTGTGCTGATAATTGAATAACGTTTCAGGAGGTTACAGCCAGACTAAGCATATTTCGATCACTCTTCTTATACATTAACAGTCATACAGTGGTATCACAAACTTAGCATTACTTTCTTGATGTTGTCCGCCTTTATCGGTTAATGAAAACTGAAACAGTCATTTGCAGGAAGAAACGTTGGAAATTTAACTGTGCATGACATTATTGCCAAATTGCTAAAGTCATGATGTATTTTTTTTTATATCTTTTTATATTTCATTTATATTTTCACTGGTTCCTGTAGTACAAGATCTTCCAACAGTATCAAATAATACATCATAATATTGAACATCACAACGGTATACATTCATATGACATAAGTCAGGAATTGAAAAATTACAATCACAAACTCAATTTAAGCAATGTCTTTGATGTTTCTTTACTTCTTACTACATTTCAGTTTCAATGATACAAATTCTATACAGAAATTGTACAGAATGACTTTAGCAATATGTCAATATTGTGTTTTAGATTTAAATAACAAGATACAATTTGATAATAGAAGAAGGCTAAGAACAATTGCATAATAGAGGATGGCTAGACAAAATTGGAAAGAAAAACCACAGTAGTATCCATCGTTTTCATATACCGCATATATGCAGATGGATTACAGTCATCTCATGGACATTAAAGTAAACTAAGTGGATAACCCGTAACATAGAATTATTGCAATTCAATTCCGAGCCAGAGCTACTCGATTTCGTTTTTTAATATCAGGCAGTACTATCGATTGGATGAGGATTTAGAACTATTTAGACTTATTTTGGGCTGAATGCCTCAAGATTTGAATTATAACATAAGAACAAAGAGACATAACAGGATTTATGTTACCCGAGTTCATCAAATAATTCTAATCATAGTTATGGCGTACTTTATAAGTGAGAAACATTAACATTAGTTATTCTCATCAAATTGTGTGATGCAACCTTCTTGTAGCTCATGACCTGTGTCAACTTGTTTTAACGTAAATTTAAATGTACCGGTGGCAGAAGGACATCTAAGCTGCGTCAATAAAAGGGAAGTTTACGTTAATAGGTAGTACTTTTTCTATTTCGTTATTTTCCCTTTAAATCCTATTAGAAGTTTAAGATTTTTGGAGTGAAAAATAGCTTGATAAATAAATATTCAACAAGAGTACATAAAGCTTTTGAACATAAACTCTTCTCTCAGTGGTACCAATTCAATGATTGTTTTAGGTGGCTTTTGGCCCCTACAGTCTGCCAATGTTGGAGAATCAGGAGTGGCTACTCCTCACTTCCGTCTGTAATATAAGGACTACTACACACCACAAAATCAAAGCAAACACTGTGTTTGAACAACTAAAATATTTTTAGGACTATTCAAGACATAAAATCTTTTTGCCGCCATGAACGAATGGCCAGCGACATAATAAGGGGTTCAGGCACTATGCGTAAGGTTGCTTTCAGTCGGGGTTGTTATAAGAGAAAACACTGGAGACTTGGGTTGTGGAGGGCGTGTGAAAGGGCAGGGTAGGCCACAATAACCTTTACTCGTGGTAGTAATCCTAGCTAGAGGCAACTTATTCACTGCTGCTGCCACGCGACTCTAGGTCGTATTACACTGCGCGTTGGATAATTTCTGAAAAAAGTGGTTAGAAATTAACACGATTGTTATGCACCCAACACAAACCATTCAAGTTTTGGTGGAAAAAACATCAATAAGCAAACAAAAACAACGAAAAACAAAACAACAACAACCTCAACGACAACAAAAAGAATCGTTAAAAATACCGTACTTTGCGTTGTATATTTTCGCGTTAGTACATTTTAGGCAATGGGAATATTCGGGTCAGTTATCCTACTAACATATTATGAGTAAAAAATAATGAATGGCAATACAAATCAAAGACCTAACGCGAATGACAACGTGATTGACAGACCAAAAAGCCATTAAGTGTTCCCCCAACAAGTTCACATTTTGTTTGTGTTTGCGTTTTGCTTTCATGTCGGCCAAAATAAAAAAGAATAAAAGAACCCAATGCAAATCAAACAACTCATAGTGTAAGACCAGCTCCTGGGTTGGCCCTCCAACTTGGTTGGGCGGGCAGTCGCCAGGGGGGTTTAAGTTCCGTCACCTCCATTCAGCATAGAACGAGTGTTTGCACTGAATTTGCAAACAGGTCGTTGACGTCGATGTGACACGGCTTAGCTATACAGGAAACACGCCTGTTCGTCTTATGATTTATTACCAGTAGGACTTCGGCGGCCGAAGGACCAAGTGAGAGGGGTTGGGAAAAGGTACTATGAACGGACCATAGGAGAAAAGGCCAGCTGGAAGAAAAAAACATTTCGGCTGTAGGCGCTCAAAGAGCATTCAACATGGGCATTATCAATATTTTGACCGTCCAGGTAAGGTTCTATGTGATTTATTTATTTAATCATTTATCTAAAGTAAAAAAACATTTTGTTATACTCAATTCACCATGTTTTAGCAGCGACATAAAGAGGGGTAACGGATAAAAAAGCGACCCACCTAGATCATATTTCTTTAGAGAAAAAAAAACACACACACAAAAACACGACAAACAAACAAATTTAAAACAAGAGTTGTGTTGAGGTAACAATGAAATAAACTAATGTAGGCAGGTCGATTTTTTTTAAAAAAGAATTTTCTTTATTTATACTTATACTCTCAGACGATAAAATGTATTATTTACCCCAAGCACAAATTACATTTCTATTAGCTAAAATACGTTTGTTAATCCATTGGTCATTTTATTGCGTTTGGTTAAAAAAATGAAAAGAAATGAAAAAAGTTAGAAAGGGCCAGAAAGGGTAGGTCAAGATACATAAACACAAGAGTGGTTTTTATTTGGTCTCATCACTTTAGACAAAACAAAACCAAATCTTTATTTTCTATTAATTAACCAGATTCATTACAATAATGTTCTTCCATGTAGATGAAGGTCCAGGACATAATTATAATATAATATCACATACTTGTAATACCTATATTTCAACCAAGTTTAGTATCATGATATGAGAATACCATAGTTTTAAACTAATTGACACCAACACTAGAATTACCATTGTCTCACAACAGGTCCTTCTAAATTATGTACATAAAAACATAGGGTATTATAATGTCTTTTGACCATACTAAAATAAGTTCTGGTCTTGTAGTAATTCATCACTAAATAGAAACCAATCGATAAATCAACAGGTTATGTATGGTGTTGAGCCATGATAGTATACTCCCAATCAGCTCATCTTGCGTGGAAACACAATGTTGTAGTATGATTAGTTAAAATAGGAGTGAACAGTTCTACTTGGCTAGGCTAGATTGAGCACTGGCCATAAATCTAAACATAAGTTGACATCTCATCTTTCTGGACAGCCTTATACACACGTTTGAAGTCAAGTTTGGTTGTACATGTAATACAGTCAAAACGATCTGGCATACCATTCCAAACTGTTGCACCAATATAATATGGGCTTCTCCTATATATCTCTAATGTAACCAAGTTAATTTCAAATTTAACTTTGGTTGACTCATGCGTGTCTCTACATTTCTCTCTAAGCCAATCCTCCATTCCCTCTTTTTATGCCTTATTAACATTAGGTGCAGTTTTTGTTGTTCCTCTAAGGTATCCTAACTATGATAGTGTGCAGTTCAGTTGTGCTTCTATCATGAGGGACATAAATGCATTCTGAAAACCTCCTGCATATTACTGAAAAATGATGTTTTAGACTCATACAACCATCTAGATTGATTACCAAGTAACAGTATGAGTTACATGTCTGGAGTGGCGTGCTATTGATTACCACTGGAATTTCTGTCTGGCTTTTGAGCATGCTTTTCATACCGTATCTCATATCTTAGATTTTCGAGCATCAATTACCAGTCCATTAGCCACATACCACTTACTTACACGTAATGCAAAAGCCTGTAATTCGGATTGAATAACTTTTATATCATGGTGTCGAATGTACAGCACAGCATCGTCTGCATCCAAGAGTAGCTTAACAGGGGTATTGGCAATGAATACATTCAACAGTATCATCTAAATACAAAATAAACAATAGTGGCCCAAAGGTGGATCCATGGGGAACACCGATGTTAATTGTGAGAAGAATATTTACTATTAAATTTCGTTCATATTCTTCTGTTTCCCAGATAGCTAGCCAACCATTTGATTAACTTTCTATCCACGCCCAACATTGCCAACTTAGATAATAACAGCACCATCTTTTGGTATTGGGGTTGTAGTTGATATTCCCCACTGGGATTGATATACCCCACTACTAAGGGAACTATTAAATAAATCAAATATTTGTACAAAGAGAATGGTAAATACATCTTTAAGTATAAAATTTTATGATGGCAACTTATCCAGCCCTGAGTTTTTACGGCCGTCGGTACAGGTTGTTGTAACGCCCGTTGTTAGGCCTATACAGGTTACATAGTTACTTATGCGTGGCGACAATACCGAGTTTGCCTCATTTAAATTTGGTTGAATTTTAAAATGCATTTAAGACCCCAACATCTTGTATGTACTTTCTTGTGAAGAACATGTTATAATTACTGATTTTATATGAGGCATATTTGTAATTATTTCCGCTGTGATGTAAATTTCCCCATAATCTGTTAATTGCGCAACAGAATGTGCCCAACAAAGAGAAAACATGCTTTTCACTTTAAAAACAAAAAAAAAAGCGCAATCTAATCTTACAGTGAATGCAAAGGAGATCCAGACATTTCTCAAAGGTAGTTAAAAGAGAAAAATGTGTATTTTAAAATAATTTAAATCCATGATAATAAATATGTCTAATATAGTGGAACATTAGTGACCCGCCATAGGGAAAGAACGCTCCTTGCGGGAATTTAACATTTGAAAGGATGCTTTTAGCTTTCAAATGATACCAAACATAAGTTTGTTAAAATAACAATGCAGTTACAGATTTGTGAATATAAGAATATCTATATGTTCCTTTAAACTGTTAAATGCCAATATATTGAATTATTCAGTATTTTATCGAGATATTTAATATTATAAACTAATTATCCAAATAGATACATTTATAGTTCTAAAATGTAAATATGAGCATAACTTTTGGTTTAAAAATGGTATTTTATATCTATCTGAACTTGGAATTTCTTCAAATTACTCTGCCCAATATAATGTCATATTTATCTACAACTACAAGAATCCCAAAAATTATTTTGTTTACACGGCAACCAAATGACCATTATGTGGTAAAATCTAAGAATAAAACGTTCCATTGGTATTCCAAATGAGGGTATTTTGGAAAGAAATAGAACATTTAGCGTATGTTTATTTAAATATACACAAAAAGTTAATCTAAGGCAATGATTACGATAGCAACAAAGGAGAATCACGACAGAATTTTAGAAAATATAATGTAAACCCTTCATAAGAATTTAGAAATATTGAAAATATTATCGGGAGCCTTGGGACAACTGTTGGGGCTGCTATGAAGTTCAAATAGGAGAACCGGTTGTACAATACTTTTGACGGCCTGTGTAAACCTCTTTTAGGAAAGAATAAAAAACGCCCATAGATAACATCCTCAAATGAGTTTAGGTCCAAAGTTAGCTCGTACAGATATCAACGTCTGCGGAAAAAGGAAACCCGCCATTGCTATAATTATTTCTAAGGTTTCTATCAAGTTATACCTGCGTACTACTTAATGCTCTTTGTCATTGCCTAATCATTGAGCCTTTGAGACAAAGGGTATTATATAGACCTGATTGTTCCTAGATGGTCGATTGATCAATCTGCCTGACACCACTTACTGTGGTAGGCGCCTTATACTTAACGTTCAATCAATATGTATGAACGATCTGTTTGCCATCTTCTCAGCCAATACCTCCATTTCTGTGTGAATAGCAACCGTGGTATATCAATTAACCCTTTAGATCCCAATCCAGCCATAGCCGCCCAAGGGTGTATTCCCCGATCTGCTTATAGCCACCCGGAAAAATGGCCCCTCTTCTATAATTTTTCCATATTTTTCCAATGAGAATACTTTGATATATCTTCAACATACAAAAACGGCAAATATAACTATTTAAAGCTTATCCAATCCCCTATTTAATTTTTTAAACCAGATTTCTATTATTCTAATTGCTATTGGTGGGTGAATCTGTGAAATTCCTCATTTTAAGGAATTCCTGAGGGAAATCCAATGAAATCTTGGGGAAATACAGCAATTCATAGTCACAATCTGTGGGGCCTATGTGTTAACCATCACCATGCAAGTAGGTTATCGGATCAGATACAGTATAGGACCCTTGTACCTAGTGTATTGATGTTCACACACTCACTCACACACACACACGCCGGAATTAATTCTTTCAGTGTCATTGGCCGAAATAATGGTATTTTCATATTTGGCCTAAAATTGGTAGAAATAGTGTTCCCCGGCAGCAATTGTACATCATACCAAGTTAGAGAGGATGGACGTCTTAAGGCCATATTCCACTTTGCGTCAGGTCCGTTTGCGGCCGCTATTTTCAGTTACCGCAAGCAGTTTGCGTTTTTGATACCAACATGTTGGTATCTCCAAGCCTGTGACACAAACAGTGGACGCAAACAGTGGACGCAAACAGTGAACGCAAACACCTATATTCCACCACGTTTGCGGCCGCCGAAAATGCGTTTGCGTCCGCCGAAAACGCGTTTGCGGCCGTTTGTTTGCGTCTGGTGACCGCTAACAAGTGGAATATAGCCTTAAGACAGCTTGGGCCGCAAGCACTGGCCGCAAGTAGTGGCCGCAAGCACCTATATTCCACCTTGCGGTCGCGTTTGCGTTTGCGGCATTTGCGTCCGTTTGCGTCCGTTTTTCGGCTGGCCGCAAGCCGCAAACGCAAAGTGGAATATGGCCTTTACCCCACGTACCCTACCGCTACAGTTAACAGGTTGAGAAGCACGAACAAACGAAGTCGCGGGGGTACCAGTGTTGATATACAACCAGGTGATAATTATCTATGATCAAGATTTTTTTCAGAGAGCAAACGTTGCAGAAACTATATTATATGAAGTACAAGTCTTGAAATCCCTGAGACGGTTATAGCTTTGTTTATGTGGACATAACAATATACTTCATTATTAGTTTGCGTTCAAACCGTGTTGGGCTTTAGCAGATCTTATGATGCAGCTGTATTTACTCGATCCCTATATGGGTATACATACATAATTAATTGTAGTCACCACTGTGTGCCTGGCACCCCTACAGGTGTTCTAGGATCACGCTCCTGGAGGCATTTATGCATATATATACTGCGTAAATGTGGGTCGACAGGAGTATTTACGATGCTGACAAGTTACAGAAGCATGGTGAAAAAGAATAAAAAGGACCGGTGAAATATACATGAGCACATTCAGCATTATAGAAAGATAAAGGCCTAAAGGAAGAAAGGTATTCTACTAAGTGACTTTCCTGTTCATTCAAAGCAATGTAATAGTCATCAACCTAAGGGAAGTTTACCTTGAGAAACTACATATGAAACTGTCGTTGCGGAATGCTTTTTAATTAATCTCTATTGTATTCGATATTGTTGATTCTTTTTCTCCAGTTCCATTCTCATTCGATAGATGACTTACTTGTAGCCTAATTTTTTAAGAGGACTAATGATTATGATGAGCAAAGTAGGAAGTTATTTTTTAATGAGAGGTCATCAGTGGTGGTAAAATGATAAGTGGCTTGAATTGAACTAGGCCAGTATATATTTTATATATCTTATACATCTTATATATCTTATATATCTTATATATCTTATATATCGTATATCTTACCATATATATATATATACATATATATATATATATATAACCAAGATATATATTCTCCTATAGCTAGTTTATAAGTACGACCCAAAAAGGACAGAATAAGTGAGGTCATAATATTATGTATCAACCCCCTCACCCCCCGCCAAAACACATACAAAAATAAAAAATCACAACAACAAAACAAAAGGCAAAAGAAGAATAATACATTATAACAAAATACAACGAAACAACAACGAACCAACTCACCCTTAAATCCGCCGGAATCCCTAAGGGAAACGATTAGTTGGGTTAGGTGCATATTTCGATTCTTCGATCTTGCGATTAATTGCCTGGTACCTGGCGCCTTATTAGACCTGAGCGTAATCCCAAGCATTAGTTATTACATCTGTAACGTGCGCCAGCTGCTGAATCATTATTAATGTACATCTTTCTGTTTGCATAATCATTTAAGTTAGGTCGCCAGCTAGAACGAAACAACTCTATAATTGAAAAGAAAGAAACACTCTTGATCAGTAAAAAGCCTATATAAATGAAAATGTTAACCTAAACTGATCTAGTTCATTCAGGTATCAAAGATATACTAAAGTTACCATATCATAAAGACACATTCGTAGAGCTTTCCAAAACTTGGCATTAACTGTTAAATTTAAGTGATGAGCAATTTAGTTCACGAATTGAGAGACCCTATCGGATGATTGGTACAAATCTCTCATTAAATGATAAGCTATTTTTCATCGATGCACAGACCTGTTTCATTACTGTAGCGCCCCTTTAGTGGATATGTTTGAACTAATGAGTCGGAGTAGAGGTACTTATGGAACCAGGCTAAAGCCGTTGGGTACAGGGCGTCTATATGGGACGGTTATGGAAAAGGTGTATACTGGTATAGGCCCTATCTAATAAATATGTGGCAGATCGAAAGAAAAATGTAGTTGAAATGGTTGCCTTTGAAGGTGTATCCATTAGTTTGACGCCCCGATTATTTTTTAAGGATATACACTAAGTATATAGAAAGAATTGGGAACTCTCTAAAGTCAATATCCTAATCGGAAGTTATTTCAATTAACTGATGTGGTAGGAAGAAGAAATAAGATAATATTTGACACTCTTTATTTATTTACTTCTCCAAAGCATTTGTTTGAATTTCAACACCTGCTTTACCCATGGTGAGTATCTATGGCACCGAATGAGATGTTCCCATTAAATGATTGGTCTATGAACATTTCCCTTCGACAAAATCATAAGTATAACACAAAATGCATCTAATCATCTTTCCGTTCGTATTCAATAGAAAAGGAGGAGTATTGTTTAGGATTTCTCATTCCACCAAACATCAACTGGAATGTCGTATACATGTGTATATAATAGGTGCTGGGTATGGCCAAAAGACAAAGGGCGACAGTAATAAATCCATAGGAAATATACCTTTAGGTGAGGAATGATAACTAACCTGTAAACAATGGGGCGACATAATTGTTATGGATGTGTATACCTATATAAAGGTGCGATGGGCTGACATACACCATCACAACCGACTACAGCTTTTAAGTGAAAGCACAGAACCACTACTAAGGATCAAGATGAACGGAAAGATTGCTTTTGTCTTGGTTTTGCTTGCCTGTATGGCAGCTTTTTACGTCGAAGCTGACCCAGGCTACTCCGGTTATTCTAGCTATTACGGTAAGAGTTACAGCCGGGGTTATGGGCGTGGATACAACTCTGGATACTCCAACAGCAAGAACAGAGGTTACTCCAGTGGCTACTCCAACAATTATGGAAAGGACTATTATGGCGGTTATGGCAACTACTACTGAATAATGTGAGTATTATTTACAGATTTTGCGGGCAGGACAAACAATATCATTTTCCTGGTTTGGTATTGGTTATTCTCTGTATTTGGAAATAGTATCGATACCAGACATGTCTATTCTTCGGTATTGGTTAACTATTAGACGTCGTGTATATTCGGGTTTATATATATAAAGAGAAATGACACTACTTTAGATGACACCGTTTTCTAATTCACTCTCTTTGATTCTATTTAATGTGGACTGGTTAGCCTTACTTAGGTTGCATCTGGAACAGCTGCTTCACATCATCATATGCATTTATACTTACAAATACAATGTCTTGACTTATGCATCATAATACAACCATTAGTTTCTTAGATGCTGAGATAATAACGATTCACCATATTTCCCTCTTTATTTACAGAAGTGCACACGGTCCAAAGACGATGTTACATTAAAACAAGAGGAGAAATATATTGTCTACTGGGTGGAAAAAAGATAATAAAATAAATTGAATAGCGATATTAATGTTTGTTACTGTATTCAAGAGGCTTTCACATAACACATGATACCACTCAACCAAATATCAGGGCAAACCAGTCGAATAGTTCCCCTCTTTTTTAAAAAAAAAAGAGATGAAAATGTATGTGTATGAACACCAAAGAAAGAAAGAAAGAAAGAAAGAAAGAAGAACATTGAAACAAGTAGTTTTAATTTCCTTAGGGGATAGGTGTTCTCGAGGTCATTTGCCCTCAGGCTGTGGACGGAATACAGCATTTTAATTAGGTAAATGCACAAAACCATGAAAACTGACGTCACGAAAAGAATAATTATGATCATGTGACTCAATTAGCCAATGATAAACAAGAATGCCTACCTAAAAAAAATTGTGTTAGACCAAGATTAAACAGTCCCAGTCTGGAACTCATGGTGTTCTACTTCTTGGGCTCAAGCCAATTTAAGGCCTAGTTCTAGCTTCTTAGACACAAAACATAAGACATGGAACTGGGAATTAACTCTAAGTTATTCTATGGTAAAATCAGGCAGCTAGACTTTGCAATAAATTGGGTGGGCATGCATGACCTAAAACACAGGAAACTGTGACATCTGGGCATGAAATGGACAGAAGGGCAGGCTGACACGCGCATGACGATGATGATGAGCAGCACGAGGTATGAGATGTTAGGTTGTCGGCTGCCGTGCTACCACTTTGTTTTTAGGAGCGCCGAGCTGATGTCTAGGCATGAGAACGGGGAATCAGTCTAGTGTTAAGGCCATATTCCACTTTGCGTTTGCGGCTTGCGGCCACCCGAAAAACGGCTGCAAATGGCCGCAAACGGCCGCAAATGCCGCAAACCCAAACGCGACAGCGAGGTGGAATATATGTGCTTGCGGCCAGTGCTTGCGGCCAGTGCTTGCAGCCAAAGCTGTCTTAAGGCCATATTCCACTTGTTAGCGGTCACCAGACGCAAGCAAACGGCCGCAAATGAGTTTGTGGCGGCCGAAAATGTGTTTGCGGTAGCGTGACGCAAGGTGGAATATGGGTGTTAGCGGCCCGTGCTTGCGGCCCGTGCTTGCGGCCCGTGCTTGCGGCCCGTGCTTGCGGCCCGTGCTTGCGGCCCGTGCTTGCGGCCTGTGCTTGCGGCCCGTGCTTGCGGCCCGTGCTTGCGGCCCGTGCTTGTGACGTGGCCCGTGCTTGCATCACCTACTCAGGGATACCAACATGTTGGTATCTGAACCTTAAATTGCTTGCGTCAGCTAAAGGTAGCGGCCGCAAACGGACTGAACGCAAAGTGGAATATGGCCTTAAGTCAGCATTACACCACGAGTAGCAGATGAACCATGGCTCAATAATGGGTATAAAGTTCCATAGGCCCCAGATCCCCCCTGTATGTTTTCCTGGCCCTTTCCACCCGCCGGTACACGGTCAACAACACACACACATACCATTATCCACCACCCCTTCCGTTTTCTATCTTCCCCGATACAACCCAAGGAGGCTCATCCTCCTATCATCCCCCGTATCACGAACAGTCCACCCTCGTGTACACGAGGCACGGGTCTGAACAGCACCCTGTCTTGTTGTGTTTCCATTACCAGGACATGGCCAGGCAATTATAAAAGGAACAAATCGAAGTTGAGAAGTTGATAAGCATGATGACCGACCCAAACATCCCTCGTCTGTACTTTTTGCTACAATGATAAATTCAATAGTGCCATCATTATCTTCATTTCTGTCTTTTCAGGTGTTGCTGCTCTGCTCCTTCGCCTCAGGACGTATGTATCGCTTTTGTATTTTTTTTTATCGAAGGTGGCTACCCCTTATCCTTCAGGTTGTTTCTTACACCAAGAATGCAACATCACTGAAGGAAAACCAATAAATAACACATGCTGATAGATTGTAGTCCAACTGTCTAGGACATTATCTATATAGAACTATGCCTGTAGTTAGTGGTATTTCAAACAGTTCTTCTAGGCATAGGTACCCTTTTCCTTTTTCTTTAAAAAAAGTATTAGTAATTACTAGTAGCATACCATAAGAAGGTTACTTCACGATAATTATTCTGATCGTATAGAGTAGGTTCGCAGTGAACTAAGGAACTTTTATGACGGAAAAAAGCTACAAAAAGATGATTTTCAATCATCTGATAATCTTGCGCTTCCTAATCGACTAATGATTAAATTGAGCAAATTAGCTGTTCCCACCAAACAAGTAAATTTTAGTTACCACTAACCAGTGAAAAACGAATATATTGTAGTCATTTTAGTCATAGTATGTGGATGTTATTATACCCAAGCGCAATCTTTCGGTACATACGAATCTTATAAATAGCTTCAGGACACAAAATTCTATTTCATATTATCCTAGTTTTCATGTCTGTAGAGTTTTATAAAACAATAACTGTTATCTTATGAAGCATTAAGATTAATAACGTGTACATGTGTAACAAGGACTAAAAACTATAGGTCTAGTCAGGGATTATTATGCATGAATGCTCTATGGAAAATGTCACAATTCCAAAGATAAGGCCAAACAACAAAAATTGTTGTGTTCAGGTAACCCTACCTACCCTAAAGTTTTGGCCCTACCCTAACTTTTTTTTAGGAAATGTTTAATCATTTTTTTCGAAACCCAAAGAATTAACCTAAAGTACCATGGAAAACCCTCAAACAGCACATGGATGCTCAGGGCATGTATTTTAGATGCTAAAAATGGTTTTTGAGGATATTTGGAATATCATTTTTATTTCCAACACTGGCCGGGTCTCTTTGGCAAGTTAAAAAAAAAAAAGCAAATAAAAAAAGTTTTTTCGACCTACCTACCCTATTTTTTTCAACCTATGTTACCTGAACACAACAATTTTTTTTCTTTGGCCTAAGGAAGGCACACAGGTTCCATGAGAAAGCTGCCCGTATAGTCATAGGCCAAATATTAGATATTTGGCATTAAACACAAAGGATACGCACTTTACCTCCAGCAGCCATAATAAGACATCTCTTTCCTTAAAAAAGATATGATGTAATTCGGACAGCATATACATCATATCAGATATTTTGGCGTCGTCTAGAAATTTCATCTATCTCGAATGAAGGTTATAAGACCATTTTCCTTGGAGCGAACTGCGCATGCACTACATTTACCAATGCCTGGAAAGTTGTTCCCCACGCCAAATTCACTCTTGTGGACCGGTACAAACATCCCAAGGCGGCATACCATGATAATGATAGGTGAGTTGGTAACGTTTTTGCTTTATTTTTGCACGGAAGTTGGTGTTGTTTAGGAATCCTAATTCGATAGGGGCAACAATTGGAGGAATGCACAATAGTTGACGCATGAACGTGATTCAGTTCTAAAAACAAATGCACACACTTATCCTCTACTAAAAAGGCATTACTTATTATGAGGAGTCCTATCTAACTGGTGGTTCAGTACTCAAAGCATGATCTTGAACTAGGGAATGTTTCTTTTAATGTGGTATGGGCTAGCTTACAACCTCGTCAATATAAGTATTCTGGATCCTTGGAAAATATACATCATGTTGTTAAAGTTCTATTTAATGCCAAAGTGTAATAACAATGACTGTTGAGAATATCTCAATTGTCTGCATATTCCATCCTATGAACTACTATTGAAAATATTATTTTCATACAATGAATCTCCACCTTTAGTCGAAAAAAGTCAAGTTGGGTACAACTTTACCCCTCCACACACTGTATGGGTAATGCAAAATGCTTTATACATGCACCCAGTCTTCTTGATTTCCTTTATTTTGCCTATTCAGTTTTTAAGACGAAGACCCTTTTTCTTATTTATCCTTGGCGGGATCTGTGTCAGCTTGTTCTAAATAGGGTTTTCACTTGGCATTATAGTTACATTTTATACATGCATGCTTCTTGTAGGTCTTCTAACCCCATAGTGCTCTTTCAGTTCATCTAATTACATTGATGAACACCTTTGATATAATTATACCTCTGTGTGGTGTATTCAATTGATTGTATAACCAACATTACCATTATGTTAGTTCAGACACTAATTTCTAGTGGATAACCAATTAACACTCAACATTTGTTTAGTCGGAGAGGAACTAAAATTTATTGTAGTACCATAATTATTTGTGATTTACGACAAGTAAAATATAGTGATTACACATAATACTAACCAATGTGAAACTAGTTTCACCATAGTAACAGTAGATATCATGCTTCCGATACACAAAGCTATTTATATATGCAATTAAGGGATATTATAACACAATGCTGTTTTCACGAATATAATTCTTTTCACAGCAACAACATAGTATGTCAAAATAATTGTATGAATCTTCAATTTATTAATTGTACATACTCAAAAAACAGTTAATATTATAGTAAGTATACATACATATAAATCTGAATGACAATAATCGTTATAACTATTAAATTTTCTTTTCGTTCGTGTTATAATTCCTTCGTCTTATCTCATATCTTATCCCCAGAGGCACCCTCTCCCCCTCATGTTAACGTTGCGAATGGAGGTGATGTACACATTAGTAAGTCCCTCTCGAGTACGGCTGCCGGTGCCAGTCCTGTTGATGGGAATTCCGCTTCCTGCATTTCAATCGACCTACCCAGTCCGTGGTTCGTCGTAGACTTAAGCAACACATACAACATTCAAAGCGTCAAGATCCGACTTTGGCCTATTCCAGGCAGTAAGTACCAATCTAGTTACTTATTTCTTTCATGAACCATTTTCGGAAATGTGATCTTACAAGTGACTTCATTTGAACTCATACCTGCAGTCATTCTTTTAATGGTTGTCATACTCAATGATGACATCCTCTGCAAAAAGCAGTCTTATGGCCTGGGATATTAAATTAAGATGGTGTCTTGGGGAATCTAATACTAAAAAAATTAGGTAAATATTCTTATTAGAAAAAAAGTTATATTAATTTGAAGAGACCAAGGTCGGATATGCTAAATATGCTGAAATAGACCAGTCTTTGGTATTTATAAAGATATAACTTATATATAATCTGGGCCAAAATTTGAAATCGAAAATATGATTTCAGGAAATATACTGCCATTTCCTTTCTATTTAAGATATTCAGAATCTGTTTTTTGCTGAATATAGCCAAGCAGTCCCTTGATTCAGAATTTCAAATTTTGATAACTTAATTTTGTTTCTTGGTTACCATGGAAACCAACATTTGCATAGCTGTAGTATCGACAGGTTTGGACGTTCTATCAACATTCCGGTTACCATGGCAACAAAATGCAAAAAAATCAAATTTTTTCACGAGAAATGAAAAATATTAAAAATTTCATTTATAGCATGGATTTAGCTTATTTTTCTTCTTTTTATGATTTCTAAGCTAAAGAAATGCTCTGGAGCCATGCATAGGCATTTCCATAAGGCTGGAAATCCCAGAAACTGTCATAATTATGCTTTCTTGATTCAAGCTTATGAATTAGAAAACTTTATAAATAACGTTGAAGGTAGTTTAATAAATTTCTGACCGACATGAAACGCACATTGATTGCCTTGCATTGTAAGCAAGAAATTGTGGGAGCGAGTCAACTAAAATTCTGGTCGTTTAAGAGACCACAACTACTCAAAAACTACCAAAACTACTCAAAAACGACCAGAACTATGAACAAAACAATATAAATTCCACTAGACGATTTTGACAATATGGAATTCGGCAATTTCTTAATTATCAATAGAAATTCACATTTCTGGTTGAATCACTCAATGGGAACAACAGTTTTGGTTGTTTTCTGATTAGGCCTAGGCCTAGCTCTGATCGTTTCGTTACAGTTCTATACAGTACTTGTGTTTTTGTATTTCATTTGTATCTTTAGCGGACACATACGAAATAAGCGTAAGAGTCGGAGACAGCTTTGACATAGACACCTTTGGCGAAAACTCCTACACTACGTGTACCGAAATTGCGCCCCTGTCTTGGCCGTCGCCGTCGTTAGAACAAACGGTATCGTGTGAGGGGACTGGCCGCTACGTAGCTGTCAGCATGTTTGGACTTGCAGCACTTGGCCTCTGCGAAGTGGAGGTCTTCGGAAGTAGGTCCATTCAGAGTGTCTTTTACTGTCAATGCCATAATTATTACACTGCACTGGAAACTGCGATATCTACACAATATGATGATGTTACAAAAAAACACAAAAAATCCAGGAGTTATATTATTGTTTTGAATTGGCAATTCGGACTATTTTACACATATTTTGTCTCTAATATCAGCGAAGTCTCTGCGAAATCGTCAAATTATAGCTGATGTTAATATTATGTAGTGTAATATAGCCTTATTCTGCTTGTTCATTTTGATGCTGACCATCTTGCTTTTTTTTATATTTTTTTCTCCACAAATCTGGCAAGAGAATATCATTATGCATCCGGTATCCTATTCGTAAGAGAATTTAAAAACATCTCTAATTATATATTATGATATGTCCATATATCACCCTTTTCCTTTATTGACGATTTTAAAATGGAAGGAGGATGTAATTTTCCTTGATAATTGTGATGAAAAACCTTAGTTTCTATCAGTGTAGGAAACATGATTTATGAATGTTTGTGTAGGAAACATAATTTATGAATGTTTGTGACCTGATACAGCAATTCGGGGGAAATGACAGTAAACATAGAGTTTCTCTTAATGTCAATACAAATTTCTGTCTGTAGATCTATATGATCATCAGAAAGACCTATCTGTAACACACGATGAATTCTTTATTCTTTGAAATTTGATTACCATGTCAGCTCACTAATTTTTCATTTGTTGTTAGTTTCCCCCCTCTGATTCATCCATTTTCTTAGACTTGGTTTGTGCGATATATCACTGTGCCATTGCTGAAGCCGACCTCTTTTGCAATCAACTGAAATAATCACGTACATACGATAACCAGATAACGAGATTATATACATTCAACAGTTGACTTTTTAATCTTTGAATATAGATCTTCCGTTTACCACGGGTAGGTTGTGCCTTTGGCAAAGCCTGTTTCAAATTACAGGATTATCCTTAAGTTTCCCTTAACAATTAGTTTTATTTCCTTGAAACTTTAGATAAGAGAGTCGATTAGTCCATCTATGTTTTCACACTTTAGGAAGAAACTAGATAACAATGAATAAGTACTTCCATAAATGCATACGATTGGTAGACCTAACTTTGTTAGAAAAATGTGACTAAGTAGATCTTTAAGTGCAGTACTTGTGAAGAAACTTAACACGTTTGTGTAATCCTGTTTGCTTTGTATATTAACGATTGTCGAAGTATAATTTGGAAATACATGTCTTTGTAAATGATTATGAAGACGGACTTTTGTCTGAGTTTTGTTGTCATTATTGAATCTTATGATCTCGACTTAACATAGTTTGATGATGTTTATTAGTTTAAAGATTTTGTTATACCCTTTTTACTTTTTGAATTATGATTTCTTAAAGCGACCCGACAAGTTATGATAATATATCATATCGTATGGGTTCACAGCAAATTATTGTATACATTGTGAATTGCTTGATTCTATAATTTATTCAAGTTTGCAGCAACAAAAAATCAAAAAGGGTGAGTAGAGTATTTTATTGTGATCACAATGAGTGCCTTTGAACAAAGATTAAAAAGTAATTAAAGTTCACGTCACTCGCTAGTAATGTAATGTACGTATCTCTAAATCTGTATACATGATCTAGACAATCTATTATCAAAACAAGCCACATGATTGTATTTGAAAAAAACCCAACAGCTTTGTCAGTTCCAATCCTTCAGACCATACAGAAGTAGAATAGCTTTGAAAATTGAGGAAAAGTCTGAGACCGACCTACGTCTTAAATTTGGGATTTTATGATAGTTACCTATCAATCTCTATTAATTTTAGTCATTATTATTTCTACACTTGGGCTATTGGCCTCAGTCAAATCTCATCAGTCCTAAACAATAACTTCCTGTTCCGTAAATGTGCCCTGATTTAATGATCTGGGATAGGAAAATATCAATATCAGAATGGTCACACACAAATGCATTGAATATGAAGGTGGACAAAGCTTACTTCTATTTGCACACTCTTAATTGTAAGAGCTGAAAATAAATGCCAGCAGTTATTCAATAAATCATATGGAAAAATTAAGAAAGACTAATTGTACTACACAGCACCTAATATTTCGCGGTTGCAACAATACGCATTTTTACCCTCACATTTCAGACTTGAAGATAAAGGGTACTCCTACCAATACATCATGCACTAGTTTGGGGAGCACTTGCACACAAATGAAATAAGACTGATTAATTTATAGAAATCTTCACGGTCAGGGTGCCCCAAACCGTTCAAAGACTGATTCAAACAATTACATTTCAACCGAATCCGAATATACTTCACTCATATTAAGATATTGGGAGGGTTGGGTGCACAATCGATACAATTGAGGATAAATGTGAGAAAACCCTTTAGACCCCATAGAATTCATACGTATGGAATGCTTTAATTCCCTACGAATTTCCGAAAATGTCTAAAAATTGGTTTAAAGTCACTGAAGATTATATAGAATTCAAAAGTCTCCTTAACATTATTAAGCTAGCGACTAAACCATAAATTATCTATTCTTTCTAAAATTTTGTTCCAAACTCTTCATATGCCTAGTTATACATAGCCTACTGGTTGCAATCCTATATTTTGGTTCATCAAGGGAGGATTAAGGAATTATTAAGCAAATTTGAAAACTTCGAGTTTCTGTCCATCGTTTGCTCTCAATTGTAACGTGTCCTACTTAATTCCATATTACATCCACTCATGCTGAAAGTGAGTAGACGCATGACACACATTAACTTGATGTAAACTATAGGGAATGCTCAATAAAAATACGTTTTTGTTGTCGTTGGAACCAATTGTTGAATATATAACTCCTCACTCACTATGGTACTGATATAAGAAACGCTCAAGGAAGGAGTGTTGAGACCTAGGGCAAAGCCGAAGGTCCTTAAAGGTCCTATTACACTTCACGCCGTTGGGCTGCGATATTGGCGCAATAATCATGATGTTAAAGTAAAGTCTCTCGCAGGAGCGTAATAATTGTTTGAAATTGGAAGTTTGGAGTGTTTTACACACTGTTAGCAAAGGATTTTGTCTTTGATATGTGAGGTTTCTCTGCGACATCATATTGCAGCTCATGTCGTGTAATGTAATAGGACCTTCCGACCTCAAAATATTGTTTGGCCATCCAACTACATCCCCTATGCTGCTTCTGCGCTCATTACCCAAACACTATCTAAAACATTTACAACTAAATGAGAACAATGAGCGGTATGTAAGGCCCTTCAATATTCACCTACCATAATATGCACTGCTCCACATGCAGGTAACAAAACATAACAACATATTACCTTCTTTTCATAGGCGCAGACTCAACATCGGACTGCCTCTCAAACATGATCTTGTCTGATCTCACAACTGATACACCACCCTCCAGCAAACACCTAATTTTTAACATATCTATCCCATGCACCAGAGAAATGACAGGTACTGACTAAAGTTACATCCTGCTCTTGGTGAATTCATTTTACAAAGTCTATTTCTGGTCTATTCATATTACACGAGAAAGAAAATGAAGGGTTGCATACTTGTCTATACATATAGAGAAAGGTTTGCTCTTTCATACATTGAGGAAGAGTCTATGATTATCTACTCATGCATGAACGTTATTTTGCAGGCTTTTAGAATTATCTTTATCATTATTGACAAAATCCTTTCAAAATGACTTGTGATCTTTCAGTAGTCGTAGATTATCCAGTAAATACCAAGTTCACCTAATTAGCTTAGCATTCAGGACAATGGTCACATGAGCTCACTCATCCTTCAAATTTCTTTCAGGTGTAGAGTTCTTTGGTCTGACATCCGGTACCTGGTATTTGGACATCTACTTCCCGGAATCTGGCTTTTGTCACCTGATGTCAACTTTTCCCATAACCTCTTCTGGAACGGGAATACAGAGCTTTACCTTCCCTATACCTGAAGATGTGTTTGAAGGTGACATACTGGGAATTCACTATGATGATCCTACAAGCGCACCAATCGTTCCCTTTGCCTCATCAGCCAGTGGGATGTTGTCCAGCACAGGCTACACTGAAGACTCTCTTTATGCCTTCATGGAACTTAATCTGCATAACTACAATATACAAGACATTACACCTATAATTCAATGGAAAAGTGGTGAAACAAGGGTACCTGCCCTGCGGCCCATCTGGGGTAAGTCTACCCTCTAGAGTGACAGCACACCTGTTTTTCACCTTTTTCCATCAGCACAATGTCATCTTATGTATGAGGAATAGGTGGTTTATAAGCCTTTACAAAATGTGAAGACTTTCTTGATTCTGCATTGAACACTTCAATAAACAAGTAATTGTTTTTTGTATTTCATATCTAGTCTCTTAGCCTTCTGAAGTTCGCCATTCATAATTTCTCTCATTGTCAAATTTCCATGTGTTCTTTGCCAGATTATGTATTTACTGTGTTTTCTTTTATCATTCACTGGTGATGTTTCATTTCAAGAACTGAATTTATCAATGTTATACAGAAAGTTGTGTGCAGGTTGGTACTAACTGTGTGAGCCTCTCCATTGACCCTATTGAGTTGGAAGTGGAAGTTTGAATCACTCCCAAATGTACATGTACCCCAAGACAATGCATGGACTAAAACCAAGATTGGATTTAAAGACTCAAGAATGAAGTTGTGTTATCACATGTCTATGCAAAATGTGAAATGTATCAGTAATAAATTCAGCACTGCAAGGATGCTATTTTCGATAATTCTGACAATTATGTGAATAGCTGTAGGTCATTGGCAAACAAAGAAGGCGAATTGAAAGAGCTGGATACATAGAGTTGATATATTATATGAGTTATTATATAGACCTACCAATTTTTCACCGGCACAGGGGTGGATCCAGGCAATTAACAATTGGTTGGGGGTGTGGTATGCTGGTGAGGGGTGGGGGTTGTAGTTAGCATTAAGGGTTATTTCTGCGTGCATGTCTGTGAACATTTATCACCTTTATACCTTTACTGACCTTTGAGTTTTGTATAGTTTCATAAAATGTATATTGAAGATAATGGAACGATCATCAATGTACCTTAGTGGTCCAATTTACAAAACTAAAAGGCCAGTAAAGTTCTATTTCAATATAGTATGACTGTCATATGTTGATCAATGTCTACTTGTAGATGTGTGTGTAATTTTGTTTCCGGAAACCTGATCTAAATGAGGGACAAAGTTCATCATAAGATGAGTTCTCATTTATATTCTGGTTCTCAGAAAAAGGTTTTTACTTGTAGATGTTTTTTATATTCCTAAACATGTGTCTCGAAGATTCTTCTGATAAGTTTTCTTCTTTGGAGTTTAGTAGCCTTGAAACAATTTTAGTTTGAGATACCAACATGTTGATATCCCCCACCGCAAGCACTCCACAGAAAATCTACATAAAATCATTTGTAGTCGGTGTTGTGGTGGGTCACAGCAACACCCACTGCAAGTGTATTCCATAATATTCAACTTTGCGGTGCCTGGTTTACTAGCGATGGTGACACACTGTAAGTAAACTGCCATTCACAAGCAAAACACCACATAATAAAATAATTGTATAGACAAATGAAACTAAAGGAATCCATAGAGTTTGGGATGTATGTAACTAAAGGCCGTATTCAGATTTCCACATACCGAAAGTATGCTGCCGATTTTCAGCTGTATACTTTCGGGATTGCTGATATATAATCGGCGGCCTCACCGATATAATTTTACGAAAATGTTGGTATAAATTTCCTACCGATTTTGGCTGCTGATGACACAATTTCGGCCTCCGATAACGCAATTTCGGCCGCAATAACGCAATTTTGGCCGCCAAAATCGCACCGAAAGTATGGGCCGCCGGTATGGAACATTGCTATGGAGAGGCTCAATATCGGCAGCGTGCACTTTCGGTATGTGGAATACGGCCTTAACCCAGATTATGCTAACGTCCTACTGGTAGGACACCTATACCATGGGTTTTGTGCTACTTGTTAAAGTTGGTCAAAATATGAATACAATCTAAAATCTTAGTGTAAATATGACCTCAACACCTATAGATCATGAAAACATTCCAAATAAGAACATATCCCAAGCAACATTATGTTGCCATGGCAACAAACAATGAGGTAAATTGACAAATACAGATGATAGAAAATTTGAAAAATCAATGTATGTTTTTCCTATGATATAATAAATATTTTGGGACAAAATTTGGATTTTAGATAGACCTTATGGAGCTCCATATGCATGCTAATCTTTATTTAAATCAAATAATAATGTCCAGAGATATTAAGAATTTTCTATTGCCGTCCTACATGTAGGACGTTAGCATAATCCACTACCTTAATTTTATGCCCTGCATCCATGTGGATACTACATGATATAGCATTATTTTGAAGTTTTGACATCATTTACTCACACATTTTGCATACAAAGTATGTAGTAGATGCCCATTGAAGTCCAGTATTTGGTACTTTAAAGCTCTTTTAGTATTTTAGAACAATTTTTTATTTTTCCTTAACCCTTTAATGATGGATAAAGGCATATTATCATAGATAACCAATAAATTAGGTTGTTGGTTACCATGGTAACCCCTAAAATAAATAAGAAATAATTTTCCCGCACCTTCCGAAAGTGGATTTCATAATTATGAGTGGCTTTCCATTTAATGGATTCCTAGAATTCTTATTTTTAAAATTAATAGTATGATTTATTTGTTATCATATATTTGCCAATTAGGCTCTTTTTAGCATTAGCAAAGAGTTAAATACTATGGAAATTGTGGTAGTGGATTATGCTAGCGTCCTACATGTAGGACGCCCCATATCTCATCTTCTACTATAGATAGAGACCTAAAATTTTGTATGTGACTTATTATATCATATATAGTGCCAGATATAAGATATTTAGAGTTTTGGATCATAATTGGCACTTTAGTATAATTTGGGTTAAGAGTCACGTTTTGAAAATGAAAGGTAATTTGCCTGTATTGCCCATATTCACCCATGCATGTTGGTAACAACAACCATGTTTGCACGCACCACTGCTGCACTCCTCTCATACATTATGCATATATACACCCGTCCATGCATGAAGCCACTGCACATTGTATGAACAAAACATTGGTAAGTGACTGTAACATATAAACAATATTAGATAGTCGGATGTGAAAAAGTCTCAAATTCAACATTTTGGATAGTGTGTGCTCAGCTTTTAAGCATAGGAATTTCAAGTATATCTATAATTATGTTCTTTTTATCAACAGAAAGTGAATCTACATCAGAGTCGACCTTAGGATGTGAATCCTTATTAATCCTGTCTGAACTAACAACTGATCGACCACCCTCCAACAGACATGTCATTTTGGATGCGCCCAATTCATGCAGTAAATCACTTATAGGTAAGGTTATTGCCACAGGTTTATTATTTAATATTAAATCCACTTGTTTATTCTATATCAGGATTCCAGTCCCTATACCTTCACCTTTGTCCTGCACTCTCGGAAACCGATGAATATAATACCTGTTATTGCCCCAAAGGGCAATAATGCCTGTCTGTGAATCTAATGCCGATTTTGGTGTTGAAAGCTGTCTGTATAATTGATATAGAATAAATCAAGTACAGACCACAGGCACAATAAACAATTGTTATTGTCCCACTTTGCATGAACCTATGTCTCGGGCTAAAGACCTTGACGGTATGTTCAAACCAGGGCAATAAAAATTAATTTGTGCCCCCTTGGCCAACAATTTTTCATAACAGTGGGGTCTGTTAACAACATTTTCGTTACACGGCGGATACAATTTTGCATCTTGAAATACCAAAGTGAAATTTTGACAAATTTTGTATGTTCTTAGCATTTGAAATTTAAGGTATTTAACTAAAACTTTTGGCTAGCTTTGATTAGACCTATTGTATAGATTTGAAAGGTAAATAATTGAATTCCCTGTCCTATAATCTACCAATCTGGACAATAGCAATTTGTTTCTAAGCATTTTAGAAGCTGAGCTATAAGATTATTTCAATAAAGTCAGCCATATTGGATTTTTGGCCCCTGTCCAGGTTATATTGATATTTCAAGGTGGCTCCCCTTTCAAATTCAATGAAGGGGTCCCAGGGGATCATCATACCAAATGAAATCAAGAAATCTTGTGGCAAAAGAGTAAAGTCTAAATCCTTTCTTTTAAATTATTTTGGAATCCAGCGGTCATTATCAAAGGTATCATGATAATGAATTCAGCCATTTTGAAATTTATGGTATTGTATTGGATGAATATCATATTTATTGGGCCCTCTAGGCTATTAACAACTGATATTGGAACCATTTCCCCTGGCCTTATGCCTTGGTAGCTAAAAATCGTAATATTTCTCAAAATTGGTCAGCCATCTTGGATTTTGGATTTCTGCATTGACTTGAAACATAAATAATTGAATTCCCTGACCCATAATCCCTCAATTTTGACACCAACCATGTCTCTTTAGTCTTTTTAGAAGCTGAGATATAAGAATTTGTATCGTAAAAGTCGGCCATATTGGTTTTTGGGCCCCCACATCCGTCCTATTGATATTTCAACATGGCTCCCCTTCCAGATTTGATAGTTATGCCTCAGAGGTGCCTCATACCAAATTTGGTGCTTTTATCCACCGTGTAACGATTTCTCAAAAAAATGACCTTAACAGACCCCACTAAAATGGTATGACCATTCTGATCAAACCTTTGGTATTTTCTAGGTACTGAGTTCTATGGCCTGACAGCTGGTACCTGGTATTTGGACATCTACCAGGTAGTGGGTGGTAAATTCTATCTGAGTTCAACTACATCAGTAACCTCTACAGGGAAAGGTGAACAGAGCTTTATCTTTTCTGAACCTAAGAACGACTTAGAAGGAGCACTATTTGGCATTCACTACAATGACCCATTCAGCGATCCAATCATCCCATTTGCATCATCAATCAGTGGGATGTTGTCAAGCACAGGGTACTCAGTTGATAATCTTGTTGCCTTTATGGAAATTAATTTATATCATCAGAATTTAACAGATATTCAACCTATAGTTCATTGGAATGATGCTGAAACAAGATTGCCTGCCATGAGGCCAATTTGGGGTGAGTAAACTGCCTTTAGGAATGAGAGTTATGGTGTTTCTATTCTGTGTTTTGAACCTTTGCTATCATATATTAAAGTACATGTATGTCGGTACCGGTTTCTCTGTGAATCTTACATTGATTTTGTAAAATTCTCCTCTTTGTGTAAAAATTCAACAGCTTCTGAACAAAATGATCTGTGTATAAAGTATGATTTCACCTTGATTTTTTTCATTTCTTCAGAATACATTTTTAATTTCCTATCACTGTGCAAAAGCAGATTTAATTGAACTTGAATTTTGAAAAGCAATCTATCAAGGTTTTACCTCTCTTTGATACGAAATCTGAACAAATTTAACATTCCATTGCTCTTTGTGAATGCTCATGAAAACCCTTTTCTAAATTTTTGGATTCCTTCAATTTCATCAAGTGTATATTTGTTTGACAAGTCTTGCATCTGATTGGAGTTTTGGATTGTTTGATGTACTTTTAATCTTGTATATGTTCTGTCTTTTGTAAACATTACAGGTGTCTATGATTGTTTATACGAACGTGCCACTAGTACATTTCCTCTGTTCATATTGTTGTATCACAGGATGCTATGTGTTGAGAAATACAACCTACATTTGGGCAATATCTAGTCTTTTATAAATCACAGTTGGTGCCATCAACTGATCAAAGTAAGTGTTTGTAAACATTATCCTTATTGATCAACGCATTCATTACCATATTAGAATATTAGATCATTTTGGAAATCCGAATATCACATAAAAAGAAAAAGAAATGAGGTAAATGAATGTTGTCAAACTGGTTCAGACATAGTTGACTAGATATTTCTGTCTTATCGGTGGTATCAGAAACTATGCATGCCCATCCTTGCTTGGTCATTACCAAATACATGGTTTGCTCAAATGTATTGTATGTTAAATCCTCATATCCTCACTTGGGGATGCACGTTTTGTACTTTTTGGAGTCTTTGACACCAAGCTGATCACTCTGTATAGTAATGTTGTACATATCTATTGACATGTCTGTATTATTGATCCTTTACTTTGTAATTTCTTTTAAAGGGTTTCACAGAATAAAAATTTGATTCAACTTGCCTAAGCTTTTGATCTTTTTATTTAGTTTATTTATACTCTTTCCCTGTCCTATTTTCGATAAACGAATTGTCCATATCTTTATTAATTTTATTTCAATTTATCAATATTCATCTACCCTAAAAAGGCCTCCTGAACAAATGATTTTCTCTTAACATTGATTATATTAATGTTGTGCTAAGACATTTTTAGCACAGTTATATATCTAAATATAAATGCTGCTCGATATATACTACTTTATATCTCATGGGAATAATTTATCTGATATAGCATAATATGTTTTATTTACTTTAGTTTAATCTAGATTTTGGTCATTTTAGTATACCTAAATGTTCTGAATTTATTCTTTGCTTTCCCAGAAAGTACATCAACCACCCTAGTTCCCAACAGTACTACAACCTCAAGTAAGTTCTAAATGTCCTGAAACTCACTTGTATCTTTATAACTCGCAGTTTAGTCTTGTTACACAGAGAATATCCAGTCTCCAAAGACGTGAACTTTTTACTTGATGATTATCCCTCTTGTAGCAATCCGTTTCAATAAATTTGCTTCATTTTACTTTAAATCAAGATTGGAAATTAAATTGATGTATACAAACGGCATTTGCTGTTTTCTTGTAAATGTTTGACCATGTCACCAGTAAGGGAAAACCCCACATTTGTGTACTAAGCAAAGATTTCTCATTGCATAATTTTCGCCTCATTATATCATTTTTCTATTTGCTAATGGCATCATGTCAGGTAAATTACTACTCATCTCTGTGGGTAATTAGAAAATTTCTGCTAGGTTGCAAGAGTAGCAATTTACGTGTCATATATATCTTATATACGTTACTTTTATTTATATTTTAGTTAGCATCAATGTCCTACTTGAAACCATGGTACAACTTGATAAACACTGAATTTACTTCAACAGGCACTACAATGACCAACCTAGTTCCCAACAGCACTACCTCAAGTAGGTTCAATATGTTAAATTCCAGAGCCTCACTTATTTCTTTATAGATCGTAGTTTAGCCCTCGTCACTAAACAATATCAAGTCTATGAGAAAGAAGAATGTCTAGTGTGACTTAGTTATTGCCGGTTGTAGCAATTAGTATTCCAATGATTGTCACAACTCCACTCAATATCAATTTATAATTATGTCTATATCTCATGAGTAACAATTCGATGATATTCCACAATACAAATTATTAACTTTAGTTTAACTTAGATTTTGGTTGCCCAATGACCAGATTGAGCCCCATTGTATAAATTAGCTAGCTGTATCTTTGCTTTAACAGGCATTACACCCACAATGACCCTACAACCAAACAGCACTGCTATCTCATGTAAGTTGCATATTATAAATTCCTGAAACTCACGTGTTTCCTTCACAGTTCAGTGCTTGGTACAGGGACAATAATTATCATGTCTATGAAAAAGAAGGCTATTTAGTTTGATTATCTAATATTAACCATTCTTCTCACTTCAATTTTTTTCTATTGAACCACATTCATTGTTACAATGATCTTCCATGTAGGAGAATAATGAATAACAGAGATATTTAATTAACAAATACATCGTTATAAAGATAATGATATTAACACTATAAACTGAATTGGGTTCATAATAAATTATATCAACAACATGGGGTTTTGACTGTCTACCCCCATAGTAATTAGATATCGTAGTATGCACGGGAAGAATTTGAACTCATACATTCGACAGGCTCGGGCTTGTCTGAAACCACTTCCTCTAAAACGTGTCAAGGAGTGTAAGTCTTACTCCACGATTATCCCTGAAAAATCATAGTATCATTATACCACCCATAGCAGTGGGCGTGTTAGGTAATACTTTTGCGCCCACCTCAAAGTTTCCCTTGCCCTTCTGGCGTGTATATAAGTGTAAGTCAGGGGGTGTTAACTATATTGTGTCACAATAGTCCCATCCGCTCATAGTTCTCTTCACACGCCCAACCTTCTCGGCGTCTTAACGTACCCACACTCCATTCAGGCACCAATATAATTGCCAGCAGTGGCGTATCCAGTTCCCCCCCGCCCCCCCCCCCCCCCCTCAGGGCGGGAGTGGGGGGGGGGTCCCCATGTTCGGTTGACCCCCCTCCGATTTCTCAAATTTTACGCAATTAAACTACCAATAAAGGGAATTATCCAAATTAGGGGGTCTCTGGAACCCCTCAGATTTAGCAAAGTTTCTATGCCTATAGACCTATACGGGGAATGTGGGTTGTATTTGATGGCCGCGCTTTACCAGTGTTCTACTCTCACTGTACTTAGAAGTTAGTAGGCATTAAAAGACTGTGTTTCACTCTGATCTAGTATATTTGTAAATTTAGATGAAACATATATTATGACTCACATTATCTGTTCAATATACTCTGTACGATCGGCCGTAGACTGCCAGGTACACACAAAAGGTACACATATAAGATTCTATGCCCTCGTTATTTTTTGCCTAGTAGCATCATCGAAAATCTATTCCATTGCAGTAGTTGCAGCTTTAACAAAACAATCCCCCCTTTCCAGCTTCAACGTGTTAATTCCATTAATGCGCTTTCCTCTCACAGTTAATCTGACAACCTGTATCCAAAGGTATTCTGTAGGCCTAAGTGTAATTAATGGAGGAAAGCGGGGGGGTGGGATATTGACATGTTTTGAATCGTACAGATTTATGTCTCAAACTTATCAACTTATTCTGAATTTGTAGTCTTATCCCCGTCATGGGTAGCCCTGTGGTCAGGGGTGTCTGGTGACCAGCTGCAGATGGTTATGTGATGTGGGGGAAGAACGGGGGTTGGGCGATAGACACAGCATGTGGTCTCTGTCCTGTGGAGCATTAAATTATTCCGACAGTGATGATAGAAAAGTCTGAAATCATAAATCAAAGTAGGATTTTTTCTACGGAAAACATTCTTTAACATAATTGTGAACAAATTGATATGTTTAAAGTCAAAAATGAGCAATAATTAAGATAAATACAAAATTCGGAGAATTAAACAAATAATAATATGTTAATACTCGACCCTCCCGTAAATGCATGCAATTCTTCGAGGATGAATTTACACTTTTTTTTTCTCATGGACCACTTTCATCTCTGGAAATCCCCTTAGCTTATTACAGGGGTGCTAAACACTGGTTTTCCCTACCAAGACATATTCGTGAATTAGATAATATTGATATAAAATAGTACAATAATAATGACACTTTAAAATTATGAACAGAAAAAAGGCGTATTGCCGTATGACGGACGATACGTCAAGTTTACCCAGGCATTTACAGGATTCGAACCCGTGCAGAGAAAACACATCAGGTCGCCGGTGAAATGACTTATCCATTTTACCGCCGACTTGATGCTGCAGGTGATTGATTTTCCGACGGGTAGGTTCCTCCACGGGCCTTACGATGGGGTCAAACATTGCCATTTCTCCACGTCTTCACAAATCAAGGCTCCTGCCCCGCTAAAACTAGTAATCTGTCGGGATAGACTGGGAGGGAGTGAGGGAGAGAGCCCTGCGTGATGGAGGATTAATCTCCAGGGTCCGACCCGGGTGCCCGACCCAGAGACCGCCTGACGGTGTAACCCTTACCGGGCCACGCCCCACCACGCCCCGTTGCACTGCGTAAGTAAACCCCGGTCTCAACCGATGATTGGGACGGATTCTGAGCTGTGTCGCAGTTTGCCCCATGAGTTTAATTTGCCCCAGTCTGAGAGGAGCTCTCTGTTGGTCGTTACAGGGGTGTGCACCTGCCATCCGGCTTAAAGCCTGCAGTCTGTAGCAGAATGTATTGAAGGGGGGGGGGGGGGGGGGGTCCCCATGTTCGGTTGACCCCCCTCCGATTTCTCAAATTTTACGCAATTAAAACTACCAATAAAGGGAATTATCCAAATTAGGGGGTCTCTGGAACCCCTCAGATTTAGCAAAGTTTCTATGCCTCTAGACCTATACGGGGAATGTGGGTTGTATTTGATGGCCGCGCTTTACCAGTGTTCTACTCTCACTGTACTTAGAAGTTAGTAGGCATTAAAAGACTGTGTTTCACTCTGATCTAGTATATTTGTAAATTTAGATGAAACATATATTATGACTCACATTATCTGTTCAATATACTCTGTACGATCGGCCGTAGACTGCCAGGTACACACAAAAAACATAGTTTAGCGTGAAGCTGTGATTTAAGGTAAATTCTAACCTATAGCTAGTGTTACTGTATAAAAACAAAAATAAAAGGACATTTGACACAAAGTGTAGTTAAAATCTAGTGTACTATTTTATTGCTGAATCGATTCTATTAATCTTTATCCTCGGCGCACCACTCGCACAACACCTCGGAGCACATGATGCTGGCAGGCTCGCCCCCCTCACAGTCGGCGTGGTAGCACCGGCCGCAGTAGTTGCAGACCAAGTACATTCTGAAATATTACGGAGGCATGTTTAAATACACATTTTTTTAAATTGTGTGCACGAACTAATCGGACCATCATCAATCACAATTTTTAGTAACCGTACGAAATTCGGCGTTCACTCCAACGTCAACATCAAGATTCTATGCCCTCGTTATTTTTTGCCTAGTAGCATCATCGAAAATCATTGTCGCTATATAATATTATTTATTATGAAAAAAAAACCCGGCGTACCTGTAGTTGCCATCCAAGAATATGGCCTGCGGTTGTGTGGCGTGTTGGTCTTCGGCAAACGTTTCCATCGCCTTCCACCTTTGGTCCGTTAAGTACTCCTCCTGCTCCTGAAAAAAATTGTGTGGTTATAGTTAAATGTGCAAAAGTCAATTTTGCACTTACTACATACCAGCGTGTCCCTCGTAATATTGGCAAATTTCAGAACAATTGTACTCGTGAAATCGCCCCACTCATCATTTTGTTTTGTTTATACATATTTCCCTTCATACGCTTACATGTTTTATTTCCCACTTAGCTTCATCGTGTAAATACAAATGTACCAACCTGGGTCGGATCCTCCGAACAGTAGACGCACGTCCACTCTGATGGGCCGTCCGGGAGCTGTTGTTGGTCGTGCGTCCTGGAAAAAATTTCAAAAATCATCACACCGTCCATCATTTCAACATAGGTGGTCGAAACTACCAAATCATCGGCATCTCAATTTTTCTCATCCAATCTCTATTTCATGTTATTGTGCCAGTCTGACAAATTTGCAATTTTTAAAATGTCCAAAAAAGAGCCTGTTGTTTCAGCATGTTACATGAATTCGAGCGACCACAACTATGTCCGACCGCGAGTCCGTCGTCGGGTTTTAGACAGTGTGCATTATTTGGCATGACGATACTCATCCTACCAGATAGTAAGTTAATAATTTTCTTTCCATGCTTCTCTTCCATCCCTGTCCATCAATTGCAACAGTGTTGAACAATTTAAACCTACTTAGGGGTGAACAGGGGCGCGCACTCGGTCCATTCGGGTTCCGTCCAGATCGTTTCCTCCTCTTCAATATTTTTCTCCTCACGCGGTGTCCATGCCTGGGATTCCTCTTCCTCCTCCGACCGCACATGGTTGCTTGAATGAGCCAAAAAAAACAACCTTTAAGTGTCTGGAATTGGTTATCTACGTGTATGGGGAGAAAACGAAAAAAAATGGAAAATATCTACCAAACGTAACAGCTATTATCCACACAATTATACATTTGTTAACAAACACTCTATAATTATATGGAAGTGTAACCCCCAAGTCATTCTCCCGCAAAGCCTGAAAAAACACTACTTCTCTATATAGGCATGTTATCTTATCAAATTATAGGCAAGTTATCTGATTCACCTACCGGGTTTTCTGCGCGGTCGCCATTGTTCACAATGTGGTGCTTGTGTTTAATATCAGCAAACTTCTGCGTACGTACGGCTTTTATGGTCGTGAGGCTGGCGCGGGACTGTGTGTGTGCACGTGGTGGGCACCTCCTTATAAAGCTGGTGCCCCCCCCCCCCCCCCGACCCCCCCGGGGGGCAGGGTAATGAGGGGCCATCTAGGTCAGCCGAGCAGCCTGAGCGACCGGTGTCAGGTGTTACATAAGGTGTCGCTCGCGCAGCGCAGCCCTGGCAGCTGGATGTGCACGTCCTGACACCTGACTCAAGAAACCACCCGTAAATGCACACGGCCCCACACCCCCAGCCTGTGAAATAACTTCAGAAAACGTACCTCAAAGTCGCACATCCTGGCACCGTAACCTTGCGAAGTAATTTCCTACCTTTTATTTTAAATTTGAAAGTAGTCACATTATAAGGTTTAGGGCGTAATATAATTATTCCTAATAAAAAAATGTTGCTTTTGTTGGCAAAAGCGTCTAAATCACATAATCCTAACAATGCATATAAAACACCGGACATTGTCCGAAATTAAGCTGCTGCACCCTATAGGCCGGGCCTATAGGCCTTCACCCGGGGATCACACTCACACTCGTGAGTCTAGATCTGCACACTCACACTCGTGATTCTGCACACTCACTGCCAGGTGCGTTATTTTTAAGGTTTGCACATTTTTTTATACATGTGCACACTTCTCATGGAATTTTTTCATTCCCATATATCGGGGGGTGCATATCCAATATTTGTGGTGCACAATCTCATTAATGATGCATACGTTTTCAGCTTAATTTCGGACACTACGTGCACGAGTTCGTTATATATATCTATAGGTCCTCTAGATCTACAAGAAGTCGTGGCGCCGAAGGGGACATACGATCATATTTTCTTGTTCAACCACATATCCAAAATGTCCACTTATCCGCATAACAGGCAGGAAAGATGCCCATGAAGGTTGCTCGAACTTTTCCTTGTGCCACATTGTATAAGGACTTATGTATCTGGAATCGACGGTGCTGGGTCGGTACCACTTCACAGCTGCAAACACATGTTGCCTCTTCTGCCCGGTTGCATTACATTGTATGTAATGTTTCATGTAGTGGGTGGCGATGCACGGTCGCTCCCGGGGGTCAGTCTGTCCGTCGTCGTACCAATTTGCCATTAGTCTAGACAACTTTTTACCACTGCTGGAATTTGTGCTGGAATAAGTCATGGGGCCATATTTTGCGACTTTAGACTTCACGTAAACTGAAGGCAGAAATGACTTCTCTAGGATCTCCGGTTCTGTGGGGTACATCTTTTTGTATGTTTTTTTGAGCAGCTCAAGATCGTCCGAGTCGATCCACACATTTTCTCCTCTAAATGTCTCGAAGCCGTCGGGGAGACTCCATAGGCTCTCGCACTGCGCGAAATCTCGCTCATTGGGTACATCGAGTGTTTCCAGGACCGTTCTTGCTTTCTTCTCTCCTTCTCCCAGCTGGCAGTGTTTGCCAAATTTCCCCTCGTGTTTGGACGGCATTTCGGCGCGCGCCTGACTGACACGACTCATCCTGTGAAACCTCTCAAACAATTGTTTCTCTATCTGGCGATTGTTAGTCGGCACATCCCCCAAGTAACCATTATACCGCTCAAAACTGAACAGCCAAGTACTGGGAGCTGGACCATACTCCCGGAGACACTCCTTTAAATGGAGATGTAGATGCATGTTTGGGGTAATGAAATCAGAACCGAACTGGAGCTCTGTGCTCTACAAAAGTGCAATAGTTTCCTGTGTGCCTGTTCTATCTCGTGGTGTGTAATACAAGGCTTGCACAGAAGTCGAGTGGCTTCTACGAAACGCTGCCAGCTATGAAGCATATTCTCCGGCAAAAGGCCCTGGAGGCAGTATCCAGACGAGACTGTAACCCAATTCTTCCACTCCTTTGCCGTCCACATCCCAGCGTTCGATTTGATGTTAGTTACCACGCAGTCATCCGGTAGTCCCTCTTTAAACTGATTCAGACGAGTATCAATAGTCAACACCTGATTAGCGCTTAGTACAACGTCATCTGTTGAATTCTTCTTCTTCTTTGACAACTCTTTGTCGGTCCACCTCTTCCACATTCGCTTGGCAGTCCCTGAATCCCAATAATAAAAGCACATATGTGAAATCGGTATTGAAACCCCAATGAACTAATAGTCCAAATTAAAGGCAAATGCAATTTCCATTTCAAACACATTATCAGTGCTAAACATTAATTAACGTTAGGTCAAGCTTCAACACTTACCCAACAGTACATTATGCATCACATCGATCGAGAGGAACCTGAAGAAATGAATGTCATATAATACAGTTACTGCTAATGGAAACATTTGTATTAATGTTTATTCAAATGTCAAATTAAAATTGTTAATATTTTGGTATAATTCTGTGTAAGATTGGCCTTTAAATTTGTTCGGCCTGGAGATTGAACTTACCTGATGGGATTGAAGTAGGGCAATTCCAGGAGGACACAGGAACGAGCTCCATACTGTTTCTCAAGTTTACTTTTCTCTCTCGGGGTGGATGCAGCTGTAATCTCACTCACTCTCTCCTTGTGTTGGTCCAGAGTACGAGGAGTCCAATTCGCCATGTTGAATCCTCCACGGTTTGAATTCTTGAATTCCTTCAGACATTTTGAACAACCCATGATAGCATTAGGTAGCAGGAAACCGCAGGTCTTCCTCCCTGCAGGCAGGTCGGCAGCAACGTTCAAAAGCGCCAACTTAACGGTCTTGCCATTTGGGCAAACGTTGGTTATAAGCCTTTTTCCCTGATGCCAGAATTCCTTGAGTTCGTTGACTAGGGGCCTCAGAAAACTGGTAAGGTCGGCAGGTTCTTTACTTAAGTTTGGAATGATACCGTATAGTATGACGTTCTCAAGTCTGTACCGCTCATTTCTGGGTAGGTTAAGTATTGTTAGGTAAATGCCCCCTACTGACATCGAAGCTTTCCGAGAGAATGGTTGAAACCAATCGATATTCATCTGAAGAGCCAAGTTGTCTTCATTATCAAGAAAGCCGTCGTTGTTCGCGTTAAATTCTTTCCATACCGAACCGTCGTAAATGTCAGCAAACACTCCTTTGGGTATCCTCCTGCCCTTCCACTCTCTACATTTCAGCTCAAAACCTGGACGTTTCATCATAACCTGCAAACTCTTCTCGAGCGACTGGTAACAGAATGTCCTGACTGGAAGGAAGGCAATTTCCCCCACAATCTTGGTCTCATAAAACAATTTCCTGTTGCAGCGTTTTAAATCATCACCGATGGTAGTACACCTAATGGGTTGCTGATTACCATTATGATCCGTGTAAAAGCCTCGAGCTCGCACACGCTCAGTGGTGGACAACACAGAATGCGACAACGTATAACAGGCCGGGCAGCATACACTGATAGAGTAATTAGTCATCGTTAGGTCTGTACCCAACCATTTGTACATCATCCGCATCGTTTTGGGGAATACTGCCTCCGCTGCTTGTGAAACCCGGTCATTACCTGCTACCGTCAATAATTCACAAATGAAGCACATAACTTTAGCCATTTGCGTATCACTGGTGAAGGTGTGGATCTGCCACTGCAAAAGAAAGAACAGAACCCATGAAAATAGGCTTTGGATATTCTTATTAGGGGTACCACTAACAAGCCTTGCCAATGGGCTAGGACGACCCGTCCCGTCACCGAAAACCACTTTTAAGTGACGGATGGCCCTGTTGCGAATGTTGACTGCCTCTGGATCAAGCTTATCATTTTCTTCCGTTTCTTGGGAATCTTCCATGGTACCGTAATAGTCTTCCATATCATCACGTGACTCCTCATCGGCTTCCATGGGTACCGCCTCTTCAACAGGCTGATTGCGACCCACAGGCTGACTGTCTGCTTCTCCCGGATTGCCGACTTCAGCCTGCCGCTGATTAGCAGCTGCAGCTTCTTCCCGAATACCAGCTCCAACCTGGATACCACCTTCAGCCCGAATTCCCGCCTCAACCTGCATACCACCTTCAGCCTCAATACCCGCTTCAGCCTGGTTACCTGCCTCAGCCTCAACACCCGCTTCAGCCTTGTTACCTGCCTCAGCCTGAAAACCTGCTTCAGCCTGGTTACCTGCCTCAGCCTGAATACCTGCTTCCGCCTGGTTACCTGCCTCAGCCTGAAAACCTGCTTCAGCCTGGTTAACTGCCTCAGCCTGAAAACCTGCTTCAGCCTGGTTACCTGCCTGAGCCTGAATATCTGCTTCCGCCTGGTTACCTGCCTCAGCCTGAAAACCTGCTTCAGCCTGGTTAACTGCCTCAGCCTGAAAACCTGCTTCAGCCTGGTTACCTGCCTGAGCCTGAATATCTGCAGCTTCGGCCTCAAGACCCACTTCTGCCTGATTGCCAGCGCGTTGAGGTAAACCAAATGGGATTGGTTCTGCAAGACACATGTATAATAATAAATCAAATGTACAGTCGGGTTTCAGAGTACAGACTTTCCCACCCAATGTTGTTTCTCTGACTCAAAAGCTATGATAGAAAGATGCATGGAGGGATACATATATATAACGTCCATTGTTCAAGTCATTCATTATTTGAACAATTGTTTAATTGTCAAGAAAAGATTTAGGCTGGCGATAATTTTCCAAACACTAACTGATCATTAAGAGTATAGTAGGTATTTGAAAATAATATCTATGCGCGCAAGCTAGCTATGAAGGTTTTGAAGGATATCGATTTCAGGTGAAAGTGACTTTATCCTAGTTATACTATTTATCTGGTACTCACCATGCTCCTTAAGATGCTTCCTGTTATATGTACTTTTTGAAACTGCACGTTTACATGTGTCGCACCATCGGTTTCGGCTAGTGTCCATATTTCTTCTGGTTTCTGCCTGGTCACTGGTCAGACCCTTGAAACACCACGATCGCGAGGCCATGGCGAACTTGAGTTAGACAGCAGCACTTCAGGGCTATGAACCTTCCCCATTTGCGACCGCGACACAAGTATTTATATATGGTACAGACCGACGCCTATGGTCCCACCAGCTGAAAGCCGCGAATTGCCGCGACATGCCACAGCCCCGACCCAGGGGTAGTTGCACTCGAGCTCCTAACCTCAGACACCCGTGTGAAATTAAAGCCGAGAACAGCCTGCCACAGTATTACCAGGAGATTAATGTCGCCTCCAGCCTGGCCGTCACGGTAGCGCGTTGTCGTGATTTGTCGGGCGCGTGAAGTTTCTCCAGCTTTCGAAACGCATCGTCCGCCGTCTGGACTGGTGAGGGCATGACACCTGCCATTAAAACCTAGGGTCTATCCATTAAAGGGCGGTGAAGTTTCCTCAGCTTCCGAAACGCATCGGCTGCCGTCAGGTCGACTGGTCATAGGATTTCATCTGCCTTGAAAACTGAGCTCGAAGTTTAGCTCGAAGGTCAAACCTTAAGCTTTCTGCTACTACTTAGGGTCAGCTTATTTCGTTATATAGTGCGTTTGGTGTACGGCTACGTGAATATCATGAGTGTCAAAATCCTGAGTGCCACCCTTGGTGAGAATCTTCTTAATTACTTTTGTTGTACAAGTGATACGAGTCGATGGCCGACTTTCCAAATTATTCAAAATAGGTAAAACATATGTATTCATTCTGGGGGTCGCCCTTCCTAATTAAATAATATGGCCAGTTTTCTGAATTCTAGGGTGTGGCCATATGGCAGTTATAGTTTATTCTGTCTGTTTGAATAGCCTGGCCATGGTAATTTGGAACGAAGGTGTTTGTTTAAAGTTGAGATGACAACCTTCATGTTCTCTTCTTTCTTTTTTTTTCAATATATAGCTGCCGCGTACTTGGTTCTTGTATCATGCGTGGAATTTGTTCGAGCTGCCAGTGGCGGACACTGGCCTAGGGTCGTTCACAATAAGCCTGGAGTAACCCGTACCCGGTTGGTCAACCTCACTGCTCCATTTACCGGTCACCCTCCACCAAAACACGATGCGATGACCGGCCTCACCTTTCATGACACCCTGCAAGCCTTGTTGGACCAGGACCATACCGTAACTGACACTGGATCTGAAGCCAACCCAGGAGACGGAAACATTAAAGAATTCCCAACTGTGGTACTTCTCTCTTCGTACACTCTTCTTCTTATCCTCGCCGTAGCCATAATTATTAGCATATTCTTTGTTTGCTCCGGAATTAATCGCATCTTCGCAGATGCTCGTTTTCGTGTATACTTGCTTGTCTCGGGCAATCACAGTGTATGGCTTAAAATAGGCACGTTCCCTGGACATTTTGGAGATTATATCTTTCAAACAGACGATCCTATCACACTGACTAAAGCCGAAAATATATGCCTAGGCGCACGATACACATTGAACTGTGTCATCCAAATGACCGACTGCTATACCGGCACATCGACACGACTGCCCACACATTTAAAGGTTAATAAACTGAAGGACATCATGTTGACAAGATTGATGACTAAGGACATTATACGCTACCAGTTGGTTACCATGGGTATAGGCATAGGAGAGCCTGTTCTTTTGGGGAAATACCGGCCCGGTGAGCTTGCAATTAGTACTAATACTTCAGTGGACTTAAGCCGTGTTGACCTTGATTAAGTCTTGTGTGAAAAATGTTGTATTTTTGTGTGTTTACTACCAATATGCTGCCGAACGTGCGTCAATCGATACAAGTGTTATGGTTATAAATTGAATTTGTAGCTAAATAAAATTTCGGTTTTGGAAAGAGCAGTATGACGCTGACAAGAGCGCTTTTACTCTGGCTCGGGCTAGGGTCGACCCCTTAGGTAATCTGCGAGACAGGCCCCTAATTTAGGGGCCTGAGGCTAAACTAGGTCTGCAACCAAAACTAGTAGTGGAATTAAATGTGGTTAACGCCACAATCTGGCGATGGGGCTCCAACCGAAATTATGGCTATAGCTAATTAAGCTATTGTCCCTTAATAAATCTCGACACCTAAATTGACTTGTTTGTTTTTTAAATTATTAATTTTGCAATGTCACAGAAGCTCCAAGTTACCTATACATAACTCCCGGAGAACTCCCACTTTAAAGGGTTACACTATATGCAAGAGGTTTTTTTATTCTCTCACAGAAAGAATATAGGTCACCGTGCCATACAAATCCTAGAAAGTATTTCGGGTTCATCAGGAGACTACATGGTCACTTGTAAATTTTGATAGGTCCTACTGGCAGCGATGTATTTGATCATAATAAAATTTCTGAAAAATTACTTTTGCACCTTACTGCATGGAATCGAACTAAAAAGGATCCACTTGAAAAGAAGTAACAGTTCTTAATTAAAACCGGCTTCATGCAACATTATTTTTTCATGACTGCGAAATAAGTACCATAACACTCATCAAAAAAAGTGTTGTATTGTAATCGATTTCAAGTTCGTGGTCTATCTTCAAGAAATAGCACATTCGGGTTTTCAACAAAATGACAGGTCATTATAGTTAAATGCGTTTCGTATCGTAAATAAAAAGTATTCATGAATTTAAGATTCACTTATGAGAAGGACCTGTATAACGCGTACGGTTTTAGACTAATATAAGGCGAGTCTTACCAACATATCTATAGAAATACTTCCCTGCTTATCGAGCA